>LR738710.1:530185814-530386081 GCA_902687465.1 Secale cereale | reverse complement strand
GGGGGGGTAGGTTTCACTAGTGGCTTGTCTTGAGAAAATAGCATACTGTGGGCTATCAAATTACTGATGGGCAATTGATAGAAGAGCGATAGTTATGACGATATCCAAGATAGTGATCATGTATATAGGCATCACGTCCAAGATTAGTAGACCGACTCCTGCTTGCATCTACTACTATTACTCCACACATCGACCGCTATCCACAATGCATCTAGTGTATCAAGTTCCATAAAGAAATGGAGTATTGCCTTAAGAACAATGACATGATGTAGATATGATTTATTCATGTAGGAATAGACCCCATCGTTTATCCTTAATGGCAACGATACATGTGTGTCATGTCTCCTCCTGTCACTGAGATTGAGCACCACAAGATCGAACCCATTACAAAGCACCTCTTCACATTGCAAGATAAATCAATCAAGTTGGCTAAACAAAACCGATATCGAAGGAGAAATACGAGGCTAAAATAATAGTGTATTGATATGAATGCGAACAGATCTGATAAAAAACTCACAGTTCATTGGATCCCAACAAACACACCGCAAAAGAGTTACATCAAATAGATCTCCAAAGAGAACATTGTATTGAAGATCAAAAAGAGAGAAGAAGCCATGTAGATACTGCCTATGGACCCGTATGTGTGTGGTTAACTACTCACGCATCATTGGAGAGGCACCAATGGAGATGACGAACCCCTCCGTGATTGTGTTCCTCTTCGGCGAAGTGTCGAAAATGGGCTCTAGATTGGATCTCGTGGTTCTGGAACTTGCGGCGGATGAAACAGTTTTTCTCCGACTCCTCTAGGGAATATCTTAGTATTTATAGAGCTGAGAGGCGGTGGAGAGGACTCCCGTGGGCCTCATGCTACTTCGCGATCTTGCGTTGTATTCCCTCGAAGAGGAAAGGGTGATGCAGCACAGTAGCGTAAGTATTTCCCTCAGTTTTTGAGAACCAAGGTATCAATCCAGTAGGAGACCACACACGAGTCCCTCGAACCTGCACAAACAAATAAGAACTTCGCAGCCAACGCGATAAGGGCTTGTCAATCCCTTTACGGTCACTTACGAAAGTGAGATCTGATAGATATGATAGTTTGATATTTTTGATTTTTGGATATAAGAACAGAAAGTAAAAACAAAAAAGTAAAGTAGATTGTAGATTGATATGTTGAGAATAGACCCGTGGGCCATAGATTTCACTAGTGGCTTCTCTCATGATAGTAGATTTCTACGGTGGGTGAACGAATTACCACTACTAGGAAAAGGGCTATAGATGATATGGCCACTAATGGCGCACCAGACATGTGGTGCGCCATTAGTATACTAATGGCACACCATGTGTTGATGCGCCATTAGTGTCCAAATACTAATGGCGCACCAGACATTCGATGCGCCATTAGTAACAACTTTTTTTATTTTTCCAGACATACTAATGGCGCACCGCGGCACAGTGCGCCATTACTAGTTTAACTAGTAATGGCGCACCTCCAACTCAGTGCGCCAGTACTAAGTTTTTTTTTTGCAAAACTACTAATGGCGCACCTCTCACTAATGCACCATTAGTAACACTAGTTACTAATGGTGCATTAGTGGGTGGTGCGCCATTAGTAAAGTGGGACCAACTAGATATTTTGGACGCCACACCTACACACTCACTTTCCCCACTTCATTCTCTCCACCTCCTCCTCCAAGCTTGTGTCGGCTGCCTCCTCCTCCTCACCTCATTTGCATCATAAATTCATCAAAATTAAGTGGTTAAATTAACTTTTTTTGATAGGTAAGTAAGGGGGGAAAGCTATCTTTATGTTGCAGATAATTTTTTCTCCCTCGAGCTCCAACAACCGTGCACATGCACTTTTTATGGCCAAGCTAGATCTATGTATGTTTGTGGTGTTGCATATGTTTGTGGTGTTGCATATATGTTTGTGTTTGCAGGTAGCGGTATTTGAAATGCGATCGTTGCCAATATTTTGCTGAAATGTTGATTCATTTCCGTTTCGGCGAGAATTTTGGCACTATGCATTCTTTTTGGTCCTATTTTTAGGGAAAGTCATGCCAAATTTTTTCTTGGTTCTAAAATATCGTTTTGCTCTACCCCGCAGGTGACCATGGTCCGCACGATGACCGAAGGCATCACAAATAGGTTTTTGAGCTCCGCGAAGGCCGAGATGCTTCAAAAGAACGAGACGGAGATAAGATGTCCGTGTCGAAGATGCAAGCTGAAGAGCCTTATTGCGGACCCGGATTCCGGGCAGGTGCGGGACCACCTGCTCTTGCGTGGTTTCATGGATGGCTATCGGTGGCAAGGTGATGAAGATGACTATGAAGTCGTCCATGTCCGGGCAAGAAATGAGAAAGGGCAACAAGAAAACCACCACGGCGAGGAAGGGCGAGAAGATGAAGAATCTCCAGGACATGATCACGACGGTGATGTTGTACACAGTAATCATGTAGAAGATGCTGGACATGATGATGAGGAATATCAAGACGAAGGGCATGATCATGATCTAGATGAAGATGCCAGAGTAGACGACGATGGAGGCTGGGTGCAGGACCCTCATATTCAAGAGCTGCTTCTCAAGCAGACGGGTAACGCAAGAGCTGCCGCACGAGAGAAAGCCAAGATGTATCAACTGGAGATAGACGCGGTTATTCCATTGTATGAAGGATGCAGGCCCGAGGATACCTGCCTGAAAGTAACGCTCATGGCTCTGGAGATGAAGGTAAAACAAAAAATGACCGACGCATGCTTCGACGAGAACATGTCATTCTGGCACAAACGTCTTCCCAAGGGGAACAAGTGCCCGACCAGTTTCGAGGAGGCGAAGAAAATCGTGTGTCCTCTGGATTTACCGCACGTGAAATACCATGTGTGCATGAACAATTGCATCATTTATCGAGACGAGCACGCGGAGTCTACCATATGTCCAGTGTGCGGCGTCACTCGATACAAGAAGCGGAAGGAAGCTCCTCGAAAAGTGGTGTGGTACTTTCCGATCACTCCTCGTCTACAGCGGTATTTCGCGGACCCTAAGGTAGCAAAGCTCCTGCGTTGGCATGCAGATAAGGAGGAGAAGAAGCGAGAAGATGATGGAAATGATCCGGAGATAAATAAAAAAGACAAGATGCTGAGTCACACTAAGGATGCGAGCCAGTGGCAAGCGTTGAACTTCGAAGACCTAGAATTTGGGAACGATCCAAGGAACATCGTGCTGGGCGCGAGCACCGATGGAGTCAATCCGTTTGGCATCTAGAGAAGCACACATAGCACCTGGCCTGTGTTTGTGTGGATGTACAACCTTCCCCCTGGTTGTGTATGAAGAGGAAGTACATTCACATGAGTATGCTAATTGAAGGGCCGAAACAACCAGGGAACGACATCAATCTATATCTGGGGCTGCTGAAAGAGGAGCTAGACACGCTGTGGAAAACGCCAGCCAATACGTGGGACACCGCAGAGAAAGAATATTTCCCTATGAGAGCCGCACTTATCACGACGGTGCACGACTATCTCGGTTACGGATATGTCGCAGGGCAGGTGGTCCACGGATTTTCTGCATGCGTCAGGTGCATGGATGACACAACGTATCGCCAGCTAGATAGAGATCCCGGGTCTTCGAAAACCGTGTTCATGGGACATCGAAGGTGGCTTCGCGAAGATGACCCGTGGAGGAAACGGAAGGATCTGTTCGATGGTGAAACTGAACCCCGAAGACGCCCGCGTACAAGGAGCGGCGAGGAAATAGACGAGCCATTGAAAAATTGGAAAGATTGCCCACAGACGGGAAAGAAGCAACATGCGCCAGAGCCGGGAAAGAAGTGAAAGGCGCCAGAGCCGCTGTGGAAGGTATGGAAAACGAGGTCTGTTTTCTGGGACTTGTCGTACTGGAAGATGCACCGTGTGCCTCACAGCCTTGGTGTCATGCATATCATGAAGAACATGTGCAAGAGTCTGCTTGGTACCCTGCTCAACATGCGAGAGATGACCAAAGATGGGCCGAAAGCAAGGGCAAACTTGAAATCAATGGGCATCAGGCAGGAGCTTCACGCTAATGATGATGATGATGATGATGATGATGATGATGATGATGATGATGAGGCGAAGAAGGACACGGAAAGTCGTCGCAAAGGCAAAAAGGCCAAGAAGACCGGAAATGACTACTCTCCCGCGTGCTTCACTCTAAGTCAGGAGGAGATCGAGCAGTTTTTCACCTGCCTCGTAGGAGTAAAACTTCCTTACGGTTACACGGGGAAGATAAGCAGATACCTAGACCCAGGGAAGCAGAAGTTCAGCGGGATGAAGTCTCACGACTGTCACGTGCTGATCACGTAGATACTTCCTGTTGCAATCTGTGGGATCATGGACGCGCACGTCCGTGATACACTATTTAGCCTATGCAACTTTTTCGACATCATCTCTCGGAAGTCGGTTGGCGTGAGGCAACTCAGAAGGCTACAGGAAGAGATCGTGGTGATACTATGCGAGGTTGAGATGTACTTCCCGCCCGCATTCTTCGACGTTATGGTGCATCTGCTGGTCCATATCGTGGAGGATATCATCCAACTTGGGCCGACGTTCCTGCACAGCATGATGCCGTTCGAAAGGATGAATGGTGTCATCAAAGGATATGTTCACAACATGTCACGTCCAGAGGGAAGCATAGCCAGGGTATTTCTGACCGAAGAGTGCATCTCCTACTGCACGAATTATCTAGGCATCGAGAACCCCATTGGTCTGCCCGTCAACAGGCACCTCGACAGGCTCGCTGGATGGGGTCACCGTGAGGGTCGCCGCGAAATGCATGTCGACTTCGAGGGTCGACTCGCCAACTTGGAAAGAGCAAACCTAGTCGCGCTACAACACATAGACGTGGTCGATCCTTGGGTGGTAGAGCACAAAACCTGTATTGAGAAGACGTACAATGACCGAGGCCAACAGAGGACGGACGGAGATATAATCAAAGAGCACAACTCATGTTTCACGCGTTGGTTCAAGGAGAAGCTTCTGTCATACCCTTTACATGATGATTCTTCCGCGGAAGAAAATCTCATATTCGCCTTGTCACAGGGCGCCGAGCACAACTTGATGACGTATGAGGCGTACGATATCAACGGGTACACGTTCTACACCGAGGACAAGGACATGAAGAGCGATGGTTATCAGAACTCCGGGGTAACGATGGAATCATACACCGGTAACGACATGGACAGATACTACGAAAGGATCAAAGAGATCTGGGAGCTGAGCTACGCCGGAGAGAAGGTCCCGATGTTCCGTATCAGATGGGCCAAGAGCGTCCTAAAAGAAGACCGGTATTTCACCACCATGGTTATAACCGAAGCCAAATCCAAGATCGCGGGTGCAAACGTCACCGCAAAAAATGAGCCATGGGTACTGGCTTCCCAAGTGGACGAATGCTTCTTCATTACTGACCCATCAAAGCCTAGTCGTGTTATCGTGAGGAGAGGCAAAAGGAAGATCATCGGAATGGATGGAGTCGCCAATGAGCAAGACTTCGACAAGTACGGCGACCCGAAGATGGAACATGACGACGACGATGAAGTGCCATACACCACAAGAAGAAGCAGGACCACCCTACCTAAAGGACGTCCGTTCAAGAGAAGAACTCCATTTGCATAGAAGAAGGGCAACAAGATTGAGAAAATATAGCTAGCTAAGATTGATTATATTTAAATTGTAGCCTTCATTTCTCGATTGTATTTCGACATATTCATAAATGTTTTTTCATGTGCACTTTTTGAATTCATGAATATTTTTTCAGATTTGATGATATTTTTTTTCATATTCATAAATGTTTTACCAATTCACAAATGAATGCAACTAAAAATCCAAAAAAAAGACTAGTTGTGCTTGGTTATATGTTACTCCCAAAAGCATATAAAGTTTGTCAAATTTGGAGCTATGGATATTTAGTTATGATTTAAACAAGTTTGAACATATTTAAACACAAATAAATATAAAACAACATTTTAAATGTTGTTAACATGGCAACAAACTGCATATTATTTTTCTACATGAAATTCTTAGCATCTAGCATATGTGACATGTTATATTTGGATGCATGGATAAAAAGATATGTGCAAAGAAAAAAATGCATAAAAACAAAAATTGGGGAGCCTAGGAATCGAACCCAGGACCTCCTGGTGTGTGCACTGCATGCTGACCAGTCGGGCTACTAGATGGGGTTTGATGTAGATGGGGTTTGGTGGAAGATAACCTGTGGGCTCGAACAGAAATAAAAAAATTTACTAATGGCGCACCACGAGGAGGTGCACCATTGCTATAGATGTACTTATGGCGCACCAGGGGGAGGTGCGCCATTAGTATTCTGCCCCCATCCATACACTTCCTCCCCCACTAGCTATTCCCCTCTAGCCTCTCTCCCTCGCCCTTGATCGCTAGATCCCCTTCGTCCTTCTCCCTCGTGCTGCCCCGACGCCGCCGCCGCCCCGACCCCCGCACGCTGCCCCAATGCCGCCACCCCGACCCCCGCCGGACTCCACCCCTGCCGCCCCCGCGCCCCCCACCAATGCAGCTCCCCTGTGCCGCCGCCCCCGCGCCCCCACCACTGCAGCTCCCCCACGTCGCCGCCCCGCGCCCCCTAGGGTTCCGGCTCCACAGTGGGTGGAAAGCTCGCCGGCGCAACCCCGGCGCCGTGTACGACCTCGTCGCAGGTGAGCCCCTCCCCTTTCCTCCCCCTTGCCCTTCCTTCTTCTTCTTCGCAGGTGAGGCTGATTACATATTCACAGGTGTCTCTCCTCCGCTGATTCGGCCTCCTCTTCTCTTGCTGCTGCTGCGCCCCGCCCCGCCGCCGCCGTTGCGCCTCTTCTTCTTCTCCGCCAATTTCTTCTCCGGCGGCAACCTGCCCATTCTCAGGTACCTCCTCGACCACGGCGCCGACCTCACCAAGGAAGAGGACGACGACGACACTCTGCTTTTGATTTTTGTCATGTTAATGTCAAAAATACTAGCCACTGAAAATGTCACACTTGCTCTCAATGTTAGTTGCTTCTATATACTTCTTTGGGTCATGTTAATGTCACACTCTGCTTTTGATTTTTATCCTAGCCACTGAAACTTATCTGCCTGCATCAAAGTATATTACTGTGATCTATCTGCTCATAACTTGGTTGCCAGGGATGCCTTGTTCGCCTATTATGATCATGGTCGTCAGTTTTTCATATACTGTTTATTATATTCACGGAGGTGTGAAATTGTAAAGTTGCTGCTTTCTAGACAAGCCAAGTAGCCAACACAGAACAAACTTGTTACGCTGTGCTATTTTTTATCCTAGCCAAACTTGTTCATCCAGAAATTTTACATTACATTGTGCTATTATGGCCATTCAAACTTGTTCAACAACCTTCTGTTGTTGTTCCTATAATTTATGAACTGTGGCATTGTTGGTTTGCTCTATCTGCTCAAAACTTAGTTGGCCAAAAGTCCATTGTTTGTATGTTATAACTGTGATCTTCAGTTTCCCATATACTTTGATCTTCAGGAGGAGTGATCTTTAGTTTTCATTTGGTATAGGTCAAGTTATCAAACCATAGCCTGGTTTTGAACACTTCACACGTGGCCATCAGCTAGTTCATATTACCTGCTTCTATACATCTTGTGGGTCTTTTGTCACTTTCATGACATGAATTGTCACCTTGTCGTATTTTTATTCTAGCCACTGAATCTTATTCATCCAGAAACATTGCAGCCAACGAAACTTGTTATCCAAAAATCTTGCACTGCATTGTGCCATTATGGCCATTCAAACTTGCTCGCGGAGACCTTTTATTGTTCTTCCTAACTATGATTTCTTATTAAGTGTAAATTTGGTGGTTTGCTCTATCTGCTAAAAACATGTTTGGCTAAATATGGCTTGTTTGTATATTATTGTGATGTATCTGCTCAAAACCTGGTTTCCATAGATGGCTTGTTTGCCTATTATGACTGTGATCACCAGTTTTCCATATACTGATTGTTGTCTTCAGGGAGGTGTGAAATAGTAAAGTTGTTGCTTGCTAGATGAGCCGACATTATATATTTGATTCAGAAAAAAATGACCCCCTTTTCTGTGCTTAGATTAGAAATGCCCACTAACCAACCAAAATGTTTTAGTTAGTGCTTAATATTGTCACTGATCGGAATTTCTGACTATTCATTTTTTACCTCACCCATGCTTAATATTTTGACTATTGTCAATCATGTGATTACTCCTAAGAGAAAGCATGTCCCTTACTGGTATTGGCAAGCAGTGATTCTATTTCTGTATTGCTCTAGAGGTGACTGAATTCCTTCTATGCATGCAAGTGTGGACTGTCGTTCGTATGCATGTTCTAGATTGACCCTAGAGCAGCTTTTTGCTGGGTTTTGTCTATGACCATCGTGTCGTGATGATTTTGCAGGTACCCCGAGAGGCCCTTGAGTTTGCCGGAATGTCGATTAACTTCCGTTCCGGCAAATTCAGGTACTCCATATGTCCTATTTTCAGCAAAGGTCATGCTGAAATTTTCCGTGAATTTTAGCATGACTTTGCTAAAAATAGGACATATGGGGTACTTGTGACTCATGCATGGGCCGGGGTATCTTAGTACTTAATTAAGTAGGATCAACTGCCCCTTTATTCTTGCTGCATTAAACCAAAGGCGGCAATAGAGCCAAGTGATTAGGCCCAACATAGAATTCTCCTTCCCAGCTTAGCTTTTAGGGTGCCTCGGTGTCGACAAACCATAAATTATAAAACCTTGGCTTTTAGGGTGCCTCGGTGTCGATAAAAACCTTAATGATGAAAGCTTAGGCTTTTAGGGTGCCTCGGCCTCAACAAACCCTAAATGATAAAATCTTAGATTTTAGGATGCCTCGGCGTCGACAAACCCTAAATGATGAAACCATGATCTTGTTCCTTGACAATAACCAACTTTTTGACCAAACTTTTTTCCTATTTAGAGAGAAACATGGCCCACAACGATGAGGCCGGCGGTTCGGGCGGCAAGGCATTCTGAGAGCTATCCCAGGAGATGGAGGAACAACCTCACTTCTATGAGGACGCCGCGAAAGACACTGATCCTGACATCACTGATGGTGCCGCCGAGGATGACCCCACTGATGGTGCCGTCGGGGATGACACCAGTGATGGTGCCGTTGAGGATGCCACCACTGATGATGGCGGCGCACGCATAGATGGCAACCAACCTAAGAAGCAACGGAAGGACCGGCGCCCGACCGTGCTTCGCACCGTCAAGGAGGAATTTACTCAAGTGGACTCCGACGGGAATCCAACGGCGCCTAAACAAATAGTCAAGGGGTACTCAGTTCAGCTCAGGTGCATTCTCCGGAGCGCCCTCTCGATCAACACCGAGAACCTAAGGCATAAGGACCGAGGGAATTTGCACAACCTCCTCTTCACGAAGCTGCACGAATGATACAAGTTCCCCGCTGAATTTGAAAACAAAAGCCTCACAGGGAATAAAGTGAACAATGCCGCCCTCACGAGGATGAGCACGGCCCTATCTACTTGGGGAAGCTCGGTGAAGAGAATGATTGACAAAGGTTTTAGTTATGAGAAGATCAAGGAGAAAAATCCTTTGATCACCGAAGATGACTACAAGGAGTTCAAGATCAAGTGCGAGAGCACCGCAACCTCCGAATCAAGTTAGTGGGGGGAAGAAATGCGGTAGTTGAACTTAGGGGAACACACACTCGGTCCCGGCGGTTACAGAGTGGCGGAGCCTATATGGGACAATGAGGACGCGGAGCATGCCGAGCAAGGCTTACCGCCCCTCTTCGATAAATATGGTGACAAGCAGACCAGGAACTTTGTCAGGGTGCGGTACAAGGAGGACCTGGTAACAAAGGAGCTCACCACGGATCCGAAGACCAGGGCCCTTGAGCTTGTTCTGGTAAGGAATACACCCTGCGTAATTAGCTCCATATGGTTGCATTCTAATCAATGAAGCCAAATTTCTAAATGGTTCACATTCCTTCTGCAGGCGACTGAAAGCAGTAGCGCGGGGTCGACTCAGAGCACACCTTGGGACACCACTCTAAATAGGGCGTTGAATGTAATGAAAAAAAGGATAAGCTCAGTAAGCCGTCGTCAGCTGGTCGTTGGGCTGGCAAAGGCTTGTCTACAAAATGGCCGTCATACTATAACGTTGGTGGGCGAAAGGAGAAAAAGACCAGCTCGGAAAGCTAGGCGCGCGAGGTTCAAGAACTCAAGGCACAAGTGGCGCGGATTCCGGAGATTGTCCAAGAGCAAGTGCAACAACAACTGGGATCGACGCTCACCGGCATTATGCCTACCTTGATTCAGTGGCTGACGACGTGGATTGCGGGCGGCCAACAGGGGCGGCCCATGATTCCCAGCTTCACGGCCAGCAACTCGCAGATGGTGCAAGCGGGGCCATTGGTGTCTCCGGCGGAGGCGGCAATGGTGTCTCCGACACCGGCACGGGCATTGGAGCTTAATGCACCCGGGTGTACGCCGGCCGTCACCTCTGCAGCAAGCGGCCCCTCCGTCAATTGCATGCCCGCCGTTGGCGGTGCCTCGACATTAGCCGAGCTCGACGCCATCATCACGGTAACTAATTAAGGCTCTCGGCCGAGGACTTCATCTCCTTGCCCTTGACTGGGCATCCTTGACGCCCTACATGTTTTCGCAGGGCGCCGCTGACGTTCCGTGCAATCTCCTTCACTTCGTGAACGACGAGTTGGTCGATGTCACCAAGGGCAGAATCGTTCAACTTATATATTGCTTACTTATATATTGCTTATGTATTGTCTGTGAATTGGTACTAACGTTTCGTTTGGCTAGTGCATAGAGATGCCGTCGTATGTCGTGTACAAGGGTAAGGTTCCGGGAATCTACGACGACTGGGAGGAGTGTCGGAGATAGGTTCACCATTTCAGCGGTAACAGTTACAAAGGATACACCACTAGGGCGGAGACGGAATCTAGATACGCGTGCTATCTAGCGGGAGAGAGGAGGGAGCGGTGGAGGAACCAGATGAAGACAAGTTTCATCGCGATGATGCTCATCGTGATGACCACAACTCTCTTCTATGTGATGGTAGATTAGATGATCGATATCGACTTGTAATGTGAAGACAAACTCGCGGTCTCGCGGTCTCGAGACTTGTAATATAATGTTCTATCTTTGTTCGGTCTTTTGAATTCGGAGACTAATATGATGAATTGTATTCGGTGACTAACCTTCTATTGTATTCGATGAATCTGGTGTTGCTGTTTGGTGTTGTCTAAATTATGTCCAATAATATATTTTGTATCCTGCGAAAATATCAGAAAAGAAAAAAAATCGCTAATATTCGTACTAGTGGCGCACCACTCAAGATACAAATGGCGCACTGTCCAAATGAAACTAATGGTTCATCA
This sequence comes from Secale cereale, assembly GCA_902687465.1. Lineage (NCBI taxonomy): Eukaryota > Viridiplantae > Streptophyta > Magnoliopsida > Poales > Poaceae > Secale > Secale cereale. The sequence continues at coordinate 530,374,672 of LR738710.1, read as the reverse complement.
CCCATCAGTGCGCCATTAGTATGTCAAAGCACATGGGTACATATGACCGCCTGGGAGGCATACTAATGCCGCACAGAGGGCCATACTAATGGCGCACTGCCTGGTGCGCCATTACTACACCTGATACTAATGGCGCACCAGGGGTGCGCCATTAGTAAAAAATCTAATGGCGTGGTGCTACTGGCGCACCACTAGTGCGCCATTAGTAGGCAAAAGTGGTGCGCCACTAGCATGCCTTTTCCTAGTAGTGTACTGTCGAGCAATTGATAGAAAAGCGAATAATTGTGAGAATATCTAGGCATGATCATTATATATAGGCATCACGTCTGTGACAAGGAGACCAAAACGATTCTGCATCTACTACTATTACTCCACACATCGACCACTATCTAGCATGCATCTAGAGAGTTAAGTTCATAAGAACAGAGTAATGCTTTAAGCAAGAAGACATGATGTAGTGGGATAAACTCAAGCAATATGATATAAACTCCATCTTTTTATCCTCGATGGCAACAATACAATATGTGCCTTGCTGCCGCTGCTGTCACTGGGAAAGGAAACCGCAAGATTGAACCCAAAGCCAAGCACTTCTCCCATTGCAAGAACTATAGATCTAGTATGCCAAACCAAACCGATAATTCGAAGAGACTTGCAAGGATATTATAATCATACATAAATGAATTCAGAAAAGAACCAAATATTTCTCATACATAATCTTGATCATAAATCCACAATTCATCGGATCTCGACAAACACACCGCAAAAAGATTACATCGAATAGATCTCCCGAAGACCGAGGATAACTTGGTATTGAGATCCAAAAAGAGAGAAGAAGCCATCTATGTACTAACTATGGACCCGAAGGTTTGTGGTAAACTACTCACAACTCATGGTGAGGCCACTGTGTTGACGTAGAAGCACTTCGTGAAAGATCCCCCCTCTGGCGGAGCTCCGGAACAGGCCCTAAGATGGGATCTCACGGGAACAGAAGGTTGCGGCGGTGGAATTAGGGCATCGGGGGAGTAATAGTAGGAGGTATATATAGGAGGAAGGAGGGCATCGGGGAGCAACATGGGGCCCACGAGGCAGCGGGGCGCGCCCAGGGGGACGGGGCGCGCCTCCCACCCTCGTGGACGCCACGTGTGCCCTTTGCCTTGGTTCTGAAGTCTCCCGTGAAGATATCGTTCCAAAAATATCTCTCCAGATGGTTTCGTTCCGTTTGCACTCCGTTTGATATTCCTTTTCTGCGAAACCCTAAAATAGGCAAAAAACAGCAATCTGGGCCTTTGGGTTAATAGGTTAGTCCACAAAATAGTATAAAAGTGTATAATAAAGCCCATTAAACATCCAAAACATCATATATAATAGCATGGAACAATCAAAAAATTATAGATACGTTGGAGACGTATCACCCCACTACCCACCAAGGCGTGCCAGGGGTCTGGGGCGCACACTAGTGTCTTGTGGGCCCCACGGGCCCCCTCTCATGGACTTCTTTGGCCCTATGGATGTCTTCTAGTCCAAAAAAATTCTCAAAAAAGTTTCGTTGCATTTGGACTCTGTTTGATATCGATATTCTGCAAAGTAAAAAACAAGCAGAAAACAACAACTGACACTGGGCACTATGTCAATAGGTTAGTCCCAAAAGTGATATAAAATTGCTAGAAAATGATTGTAAAACATCCAAGAATGATAATATAACATCATGGAACAATCAAACATTATAAATATGTTGGAGATGTATCAGCATCCCCAAGCTTAATTCCTACTCGCCCTCGAGTAGGTAAATGATAAAAATAGAATTTTTGATGTGGAATGCTACCTAACATGTTCATCATATTCTTTTCTTTATAGCATGGACATATAGACTTTTAGATGATTCAAAACAATTGTCTATAATTTGACATGAAGACTTTAATAATCAAGCAATATGAACAAGTAACCATGTCTTTCAAAATATCAACGATAAAGAAAGTTATCCCTAGCCCATTATGCTCAATCATTGATCTATTCACGCAACACATCCAAATATTAGCTACATCCAATGCTCAAGTGTGATAATAGTGTTCTGTTGGTGCTTTATAAGAGAAGATGGAGACTCAACAAAATAAAAATTGCATAAAAGTAAATAGATAGGCCCTTCGCATAGGAAAGTAGGAATTTGTAGAGGTGCCAGAGCTAAAAGCTTAATTTGAAAGATAAAATTATTTTGGGTGGCATGCTTTTCTCATAAAAAAACAACTAAGAGTTCCCAATATCTTCCATGCTAAATAAATCATAGGCGGTTCCCAAACATAAAAATAAAGTTTATTTCCTTTCCACCATTTTTCACAATCCATGGCCAGCCGTATCCACGGGTGCCTTCCATACCAACACATACCAAGGAAGTTTTTTGTAGTATTTTCTTTTGCATTTCGGGACTGGGCATCCCTATTACTGCCACACTCTCGTGCAATGACAAGTGAATAAACACTCATCTTGACAATAACCTACTTAGCATGGAAAATACCGTCCACCCCTCGCTGCTTCATGAGCGGTATGGGCACACAGAAGAGAAGTTCATTTTGAAATACAAATTTTCTTAGGACGACATGAAAATACCGCATATAGGTAGTTATGGTGGACTCATTTGGCACAACTTAGGTTCAGGATTTGGATGCACAAGCAGCATTCCCGCTTAGTACAAGTGAAGGCTAGCAAATAGCTTGTGAAGCGACCCAGCAATGAACGAAAACCATCATAAAAGAACATTAAACATAAATAGCACTGGATAATGCAACACAAGTAGGATGTAATTTTATTGCATAACTATTGACTTGACGTGCTTTGGTAGGGAATCACAACCCTTAACAGCAATATTCTTAATAAAGAATAATTACTCACCAACATAACTCACATATCACTATCATCATATCAAACTATTGCAAGGAACCAAGTTTAATGTTCAATGATATTCATGAAAGTTTTTATTATATCTTCCCTGGATATCTAACACTTTGGGACATAATTATTTTAAAGCAACTTGCCATTGCAAATAACAAGCTCTCAAACAAATTTAAGTGAAGAACGTGAGCACAAGTTTCTTTAAAGTTCCATCTCTCATAATAGTATAAGTGAAGCATGAGAGGATTTCTTCAAATTTTCTACTAACTCTCAAAATAATCTAAGTGAAGCATGAGAGCATATTTATTTAAAATAATAGCACCACCGTGCTAAAAAAGATATAAGTGAAACAATATAGCAATTCCATAGCTCTAAAACAATTAAGTGAAGCGTAAAGAGCGAGTCTAATAAATTATATCATAATTTTGGCTTACTCAAATAGGTGTGTCCAGCAAGAATGATTGTGACAAACTAAAAATCAAAACAAGAAAATACACATATAATACAAGATGCTCCAAGAAAAACTCATGATATGTGACGAATAAAAATATAGCTCCAAGTAAAATACCGAGGGTCGTTAGAAGAAAGAGGGGATGCCTACCAGGGCATCCCCAAGCTTAGTTGCTTGATACTTCTTGAATATTACCTTGGGGTACCATGGGCATCCCCAAACTTAGGCTCTTTTCACTCCTTATTCCTTCATCCATCGTGATCTCACCCAAAACTTGAAAACTTCAATCACACAAAACTTAACAAAAACATCATGAGATTCATTAGTATAATAAAAACCATCTTTACTATAAGTACTATAGAAAACCCATTCAAATTTTGTTATTACATTATACCTGCTGTATTCTAACTTTACCATGGCTTATACCCTCCGATACAAACAATAGATTCATCAAATAAGCACATAATGCAATGAAAACATAATCTGTTAAAAACAGAACAGTTTGTAAAGACGTATTTTTTAGTCATACTTAACTCTAAAAATTCTGAAAAATTAGTACAATGTGGGAAATTTGTATATGAATTCTGTTTAAACATTTCAGCAATATTTCACGCTAGAGCAACAGAAAATATTCTGCTATTCGACGCGATAATGTCTGTTGATGCACCGAATCAAATCAACTCTCACCCAAATCAATCCCAAAGGATTTTCTTGGCACAAACACTAACTAAAACACCAAAAAAAAATAAAAGGGAAAAACGAAAAAGATAACTATTGGGTTGCCTCCCAACAAGCGCTATTGTTTAGTGCCCCTAGCTTGGCATAATGCATAGATTCTACGTGTTGTCATGTTTGTGGGTGGATCCATAGGTTGCCCTCATGATGGATTCATATAGTAATTTACTCTTAGTTCTAGGGAAGTGTTCCATACCCTTTCTTAGTGGAAATTGAAACTTAATATTCCCTTCTTTCATATCAATCACGACACCTATAGTTCGTCAAAATGGTCTACCAAGAATAATTGGACAAGACGGATTGCAATCAATATCAAGAACAATAAAGTCTATAGGCACATAATTTATATTTGTAAGAATAATGTCAGTACGAAACGACACCTATGGGATCACTGGAATCCCTTCTACGGTTGGCGGGCGCAAGGTTGTGCAAAGAGCGGGTCTAAGAGTCAGTACAAGGATCGTTTACCCAGGTTCCGCCGCGAGGATGCATAATACCCTAGTCCTGCTTTGGTGTATACTCGAGTTTTCTTGAGTTCTTGAACTAGCAATGGTGCATGTCCAGCTCCAACAGATCCGAATCCTTCTCCAGTATGCCGTGGGCCTCCTTTTATAGTCCAAAGGGGCTGCCATAGTGGCACACATGAGGTGGAAAGGTGTACAGTGCATAGGCTTATCTCATGCCATTAGGGGACAAGACGCATTAAATGTGCTACTTAGGTGTCCACTTGCTTTATCAGGGATGGAAACGAGGCCCGTCCCGTCCGTGGCCGCTCCGTCTGGTTCAGACGCGCGTCTAGGCCAGCGGGGTAGGCAACTGAGGTGGCGTGGTGGTAGGGTCTTCACGAAGATCTGCATGCCACCACGCAGGTGCTTGACTAGCTGGACCAGGAACCACGTACCGCCACGTGGGTACCTGCCTGGGCTAGTGAGTCGGCCGCTGAGCTGGGGCGACGATTGGGCGGCAAGGGCTTGCTGCGGTCCTGCGTCTGTTCCCGGCAAGGGTCTTACCAGGTCCTCTATGAGCGTCCTCGGTAAGAGGCTTGCCGGGGCTTTGTGGTGTCTTCGGCGAGGAGCCTTGTCAGGACCTCGTGGGCATCCTCGGCAAAGGAGCCTTGAGATTTCCTTACCGTCTGGTTCTCATCTCATGAGCCATATACCTTCGTCTTCACAAAGATCTGCATGCCATCACGTGGGCGCTTACCGAGCCTTGGTTCCAATGTTGTTGATGACGTTGGAATTCCTAGGCTCAAGGGTGGGGGGCGACGGAGGCATTTGGGTGAGTCGCCCCGGCAAGGGTTCTTGCCGGGGGCGTGTAGGCCGCCCCGACAAGAGTCCTTGTCGGGGGAGAGCATGTCTCCTTGCGTGGTATTCTTGTGCCACCGTCTTGGCGTTGCTCCGGTAACTTTGTGTCCCTGGCTTCCCTCCTCTGCTTTGTTATGTGTGGTTGCAGGTGCGGCTCTGACTGCCCGTGCAAAATAAGGGGTAAAAAGAGCGCCCCTACTTTTGTACACCGACAGGAGCCCCCGGGCCTGGGCCATACATAAGCGCACCGCGTTGTTGGGCTAGGCCCAAAACGGTGTGCGGGCAGTGGTGTTGGTACCTTTTTACCGCAGTAACTCCTCCGGTGGTTGCGCTTCCCATGATCTGCGTTGACGTGTGGGTCGTGCGTGGGATGACCGCAACATGCTTGCGTCACCTTGCGGTACCCGATAGTAAAGAGACGGTTCGCGCCCTCCTCGTAAAAAATAGAGAAAGTTGCGGGGGCGCGGCCCATTCACTAGGCGGACTTGGGTTGCCCCACGATCACGGGGTGCGAAAAACGGTCGTACCACGTGCCACCTGAAACCTCGACCTGTTCGCCACGTGCCCCTCATGCATCGGGGAGGGCTGGTGGCGGACGCAAAGGGTGCGGGCTTTAACGCTGGGGCGGGGGGCTGGGCGCCGCTGATTGGAGCAGCGGGTCGGTATTGTTTTCTTGTGCCTCCAGCATTTGGACTGGTTTATTCGGGAAGTTGCCCTTCTATAAAGAGAGAGGGGGGAGGGACGGTGCCTCTCACCCCTCCACTCATCCTCTTTCAGTTCGATCCCTTTTCTCCTCAAGATATGCCGAGAGGGCGTGGGCCAGCCGTGCCTCCGTGGAAGCCACCAGGTCGTCCTCCCGTCAGAGGGTGGCGGCGGTTAAAGAGGAACCAGATGCCCAAGATGAGGACCACGAGGGAGGTAGAGGCGATGCCGGGGTCGTGGTCGGCGAGGCAGTCGAGGCAGAGCTGGACGAGGTCGGCGGACACCCACGCCGTTATCATCTTCGTCTCGATCTCCTCCATCGTCTCCCCTGCCTCCCCACGCAACCATGTCAGGGACACGACGCTGGAGTTCATCTTGCAACTGCATGAGCCGCCGCGCAGTCGCCTCCGTCTTCCCAAAGCGTTTGCGAGGGTGTTGGAGGTCGACCAGCCATCAATATCGAGGTTGAGGCTTCACACGGAGGGGTGTTGCCATGGCGCCATGTGGGTGAACACCAAGTTCTCCGCTCTTCATGTGATGCTCCTCCGCCGGGGGTGGAATACCTTCGCACGCGCCCACTGCTTGATGAAGGGGCATGTCCTCTGCTTCAGGTTTGCGGAGAGCGATCTGCTCTCCGTCAAGGTCTTCGGGTGCTCGGGACACATGCTGGGGTGCTGTGCGGAGAGCTCGACTGACAACGAAAACTCCTCCCTGAGCGAGAGCAATGGGGAGCACAGCGGCAGCGACGACGAGGGCAGCGGGTGGGAGGATGACGGGTCCGACTAGGCTGCGGATACGCCATCTCTCGGCGATGCCGACAGCATAATCATCTGCACCGCCAGCCCCTCGAACTTCTCAGGGTTGCCTCCTTGGGAGGCTGGCGTTGGGAGGCCGGAGAAGATGAAGAAGGTGGGCGGCGGTCGTCATGTCGGAATACGCAGGCATCAACTCGCGCATTGCCGTCCCGCTGCCCCATCTTTCGTCCCATCTCCCGGTACCATCATCGCCAGCCTCCTTCGGGACGGCCACCGGGATGTTCTCTTGGTGCTTTTTGCTACTCGCGCTTCGCCTAGGCACTCCTTTTTCCCTTCGTCATCTTCTTCCATTTCATGAGGAGAGGGCCGAGAAAGGGATTACGGGCATCTTATCTCTTTTTAGTTTTTAAGCCTACATGCCTTTGTAAGATTTAAATCTTGTAACCCCCTCGCTCATGTATGCATTCAGTACGAACTGTACTTGTTCATAACGTATTAATGAAGAGAAGGGTGTTTTCCGGGTTTCTTTGTGCACGGGAAGGAGCCACACCAACGAACAGATCCTTGTTATCTTAAGACAAACATCATGCCCCGGCAACAAGCCTTGCCGCTCCCCCCCCCCGCTCCATAGCTCAATCGTATTCACGCCCTTGGCGGAAGTAGGAACAGGGTAGGGTTAGGCCCTTCGTCTGCTCCCTTCCCATCGCACTACTACCGAGCTCTGGTCCAAAACAAAGCTTGTTGGACACAGGGATAAAGGGAGCATGATGGCATAAGAGCGAACGAAGCCTCGTACGTCCAAGTTTCATACGGAAGTAAGGAGTGGGGGATGAAAGACTTATCTGGTCTTGTAGCTCCCGGCAACCTTGTCTTACCCTGGCCTGACCCTTAGTCGTGTAGCCCCCGGCAACCTCAGTTCATTCTCTTTATTCCAGACACCTCAGCAGAAATGTCCATGAATGCTGCGAACAAAGGGACGAAAAGGAAATAGAGAGACGCAATGTAATGCCCAGTATGCGACTATAGCTCCTACGTGTCGAGGCACGATTTAGAGATATAACCACATACTTGAATGATCCCAAGCCTGGTATATTTGCACAACTCATGTAATGAACAGGGGTAAAAGAGATAAATAGTTGGCTTACACTCGCCACGTCACACAAATAATTCAACATTCATACATTCATCCAAATAACACAGGGTCCAACTATGGACGAAAACAAACGAGAAAAGATACCACAACCACAAGTCCTGATCGCCCCTAGTAGGAACCACTACTGATCGTCGGGATATGTCACATACATACGACCACACTCTTCATAGAACTCCAAGTGAAGTTCTTTTCGATCTCCTGCGTCGTACTTAGTTGTACCTGCATCTGGTCTGTGTTATCTGTGAGTCACAAGGACTCAGCAATCCCATTCCTGGGTATCAAAACTAACAAAGCCTTTAGGTGTGGAGAGGTAATACAGTGGCTGAAGCAAGCACTAAGCAACTAGCTTACTAGTTCAGAGCGAGATGGGGATATGTGCCCAATGGTCGCCAAAGATGATCAATAAGTGATCCTAGATACTCACGTTTATGCATAACCCCACCGGGTTCACTTTCCGAAACCCTTCGAAAAGAGACCATCACGGTTACTCACACATGTAGTGTATTCTTAAGGATATGATGTCAAGTTATCTACAACCGGATATTAACAAATTCCCATCTGCCACATAACCGCGGGCACGGCTTTCAAAAGATCATAACCCTACAGGGGTGTCCCAACTTAGCCCATCACAAGCTCACGATCCGCGGAGTCGCAACTCCATGTTGGGAAGACCCGAGTATTCTCGGAATCCCGTGCTCAAGATATTTCGAAAAAGGTAAAACTAATCCAGCAAGACCTCCCAGCGTGCCGAGACCCTAATAGTAGCCGCACGTATCTCGTCTCAGGCCACGATCGGATGGGACATCCTACAGGTATATACCAGATACCTCGGGTTTCCCCAAGGCGGCCCCGCAGTCTGCCCAGTTTGGATCAACACTCATGAAGAGCACTGGCCCGGGGGTTGATTAAGAACTCAGGTTAATTACTCCCTATGCAAAGTTTTAGTTGTTAGGCAAATGTATTACCAAAGTTGGGTCTTGCTGGAAAACCTTTAAGCAATGCATATTATCAAGGGGGCCCATAAACCCCAACCGTGTTAGGGACGTAAAGTCAAGGAACATAACCCCGGTTTATCGGGTCCTAGGGTGGCATGAGTGGAACAAAACACCAAGCAGAAGTTCAAGCCTTCCACCCATTACCAATATATATGTGCATTAATTAATTAAGATATATATAGTGTTCTCCCAATAAACAAGTCCAAAACATGGAGCAATCTTCAACTTCACCTGCAACTAACAACGCTATAAGAGGGGCCGAGCAAGAGCGTACTTAGCCAATCAAAGGTTTGCTAGGAAGGCGGTTAGAGTGTTCCATGGCAATATAGGAGGCTGACAAGACAAGAATAAGCATCGAGGCATAACTATAGAGCGAGACAACTAGCAAACCAAAGATAGAGGTGATATCGGGGAACGGTCATCTTGCCTGGGATCTCGCAAGGAAGAAGAACGAGTCCATGAAGCAGTCGAACAATCGTAGTCGAATGAAACCTCACAACTCCGGAATGAAACCGAAGCTAACGAGAGAAGCAAACCGAAAAGAAGCAAACAACATGGTAAACACACAAGCATAAGAATATCATGATGCACAAGCAAGTATGATGCATGTCTGATTTAAAGATGCAAGTCAAAGTGCACAGACAGAACTACAAGTTAAGTGGATCTCAATATGCAACACATTCACATATTTAGTTTGATCTCGGTTAGGTACCCAACAATATTAAATGTTAATTAACATGGCAAGAGGTGAAGCAGCAGGTCGACAGGCATCTGGACAAGGAACGAGATGCTCGCTCGTTTCCGAGCGGAACAACAGCAAGCGGCTGCGCTGGAGACCCAAGGCGGTGTGGAACTTGCGCGGCAGGTCGCCGGTGAGGAAGCCGGCGAGGGGTGTCGATCGCGATGTGGCGAGGCAGAACAGTGCGAGGCGGGGCTGTGGACAAGGCGACGGTGTGGCTCGATCCCGCCGGATCCGACGCAGCAACACCCATCGCGAGGGAGGAGGTAGCAGCGAGGAAGCCGGCGGTGACCGGAGCAGGTGGGCACGGCGGCGGTGGCGGAGGGAGGCGTGGGGCGCGGGGTGGCTGAGGGGCTTGTCGACATGTTGGAGAGGAGGAGCTCACAGGGCAAGGCGGCGACGAGGTACGGCATGCACGAGGAGCTTCGCGAGCTGCGGTCGGTCGATGGCAGCGGCGGGGACAGGTAGGAGAGGCGGAGTGCAGGGATGGGCTGGACTCGCCGCCCATGGGGATCGGGAGGATGGAGTGGGGGGTGCGGGGCTGCGCTGGGGAGAGGAGGATGAGGGATAGAGTGGCGGCGCGAGGGAGAACGAGGGGGAGAGGGTCGGGCGATGGGGAGAGATGGAAACGGGCTAGGGTTAGGCAGATGGGCCTAAGGGAGCGGATGGACCTTGGGCCATAGGTTTAGTTGGGCTGGCGTGGTTGCTGGGCTGCAAGGTTATGCAGACTCCTCTCCTTCTTCCTTTTTTCAATTACAGAAAATGTGAAGAAAGAGAAGGAGTGAAGGAAAGATTAGAGAAATGATTTAGTCACAGATTTAATTTCCTGGACTCACAAAAAATGTGTTTGCTCCAGAAAATTTGCAGAGAGACCAGTTTAAGAAATTTGGCAACTCATTTGAAGTAAATTCAAATGGATTGTAATGGAAGTGGTTCTTTGGCAGGTCCGAAAATGTTGAGATTTAGGTGGTGCTTAGGAATGCGATAAAAGAATTTGAGGACAAAGTTTGAGGCTGGGAATTAAGATAACAAAGGCATGAGAATTAAATTGCAAGTGTGTTATGTTGAATTCCGAAGCTAATGGAATAATTATTTTAGCTCCCTATAAATATTGGGAGTATATGTCATAAAGAGAAGTCACTCTTCCCTCAACATAAATAGATCAAAAGATCTATGCAATTTATTTAGTTGAGTTGCAAAAATTAAATGACATGATGGCATGATGACATGATGCAATGCAAAATAAAATGCTATGAAGAAAGCAACAAACAAACAATTCACACCGTGAAACTCGGAATAGCTGGAAGTCTTCTGGAGCATCGGTCTTGGGGTGTCACACACAAACTCGACCTCTATGCTAGGGGTTAGCGGCCTTCAAGCACTGTCAACCCTAACAGAGAAAGAGACTCAACCTAGCATGCATGATAAAACTTAGGGCGCCGGCGCTTCATTTATTTATGCTCAGAATCTACGCCTGGCTTTGCACGAAGGGTTACATGCCTTGCCGGTAAGGCTTGTACAAAAGGGGGGTTTGCCGGGAGGCCCGACAACCACGCCTTATGGGTAAAACTTGCGAAGATGTTCGATGTTCCCGGAGTTACTCACTGGAATACCATCTTCGGTCTCCAGGCGGACTACGCCGGGACTGGTGACTCGTATTACCCGATAAGGGCCTTCTCACTTCGGCGTCAACTTGTTGGAATTCTTGGCCGACTGAACATGTTAAAGAACAAGGTCGCCTTCCTCAAAACTACGGGCATGAACCTTGCGGCTATGATAGCGGCGCAAGGCCTGCTGGTAGCGAGCTGCTCGCACAGCCACCCGAAGACGATCTTCCTCTAGGAGCATTGCGTCATCTTGGCGCAGCTGCTCATGCTCAAGCTCATCATAAGCGAGCACTCGGGGTAACCCGTATGTGAGTTCTTGGGGAGAACTGCTTCCGTCCCGTGAACGAGGGAGAAAGGTGTCTGGCCGGTGGCTCGATTTGGTGTCATTCTGATTGACCAAAGAACCGCTGGCAGTTCATCAATCCAGCGCCTTCCACACTTGTGCAGTCTGTCGAAAGTTCTTGTCCGGAGGCCTCGCAGTACTTCAGCATTTGCCCTCTCCGCCTAGCCGTTGGTTCGAGGGTGCACAACAGAAGCAAACTAGACCTTGCTACCGAGATCCTGAATATACTACATGAAGGAGTGGCTTGTGAACTGTGTGCCGTTATCAGTGATGACCCTGTTTGGTATCCCGAATCAACAGACCAGGCCTTTGAAGAACTTGACGGTGATTGCGGTGTCACCTTTCTCACTGCTTCCACCTCTGGCCACTTTGTGAACTTGTCGATTGCAACGTACACGTACTCAAAGCCCTCGACAGCACGGGGAAAAGGGCCCAGTATGACGAGCCCCCAGACCGAGAATGGTCAGGAAAGAGGGATTGTTTAGAGAGCTTGAGCTGGTTGATGAAGCTTCTTTGAATGGAACTAACACGCTTCTCACTTGGCTACTAGTGCCGTTGCATCCTGGAGGGTAGTGTGCCAGAAGAAACCTTGCCGGAATGCCTTGTCGGCAAGGGCCCTCGACCCTATGTGGGAGCCACATATGCCTCAGTGTATCCTCGCCAACAGCCCCAGCTCTTCCTCCCGGGAATGCACTTCAATTTCACATCGTTCGAGCTTTTTCATCACAAAACATCGTCAACGAACTGGTACACGGCGGACCGACGGGCTACTTTCTCCGCTTCTTCCTGCTCCTCGGGAAGCTCCCCGGTTTCGAGGAATTGGACGGTATGCTGTGCCCATGCCGGAGCCTGGGGCTCGACGGCAAGGAGCAAAGGCATTTCCTATGCCACATGAGCGATTTTCTCCACGATCAGGGCTTAATGCCCTGCTGGAGTTTGTCGCCCCATGGCATGCTCAACATCCCCGGCAACATCTTTGCCGGCGACCCCTGGGGGCTCGGCAGGAAAGTACTTGTTGGGGCCTGATTTCTTTTGCTTGTTCTGCTCGGTCGATTGTTCAATGGATGGCTGAATTAATCGAAGCACAAAGGTATCTGGTTCCACAGGCAGTTTGAGGGAGGCGCATTTTGACAAGTAGTCGGCGATGCCTTTCTCCGCTCGGGGAACATACTCTGCTTGTATACCATCAAAACGCTCCTCCAGCTTCCTCACTTCATCCACGTATGCTTCCATCAATGGGCTCTGGTAATCTTTGTTCACTTGCCTGATGACAAGCTGCGAATCACCTCTGACCATGAGCTTCTAGATTCCGAGGTCTGCGGCGATCCTGAGACCAGCAAGCGGTCCCTCGTACTCGGCAGTGTTGTTCGTCGACATTTACCTGGGGAAGTGCATCTGGACCACATACTTGAGGTGCTCTCCGGTGGGTTCAACAAGCAGCACACCAGCATCGGCCTCTTGCAACGAGAAAGCCCCGTCAAAGTACATGATCCAGTTGCGACTCATATCCTTGCCGGGGAGAGTAGTCTCCTGGATCTCTTCGCCAGGCGTTGAGGTCCATTCTGCAATGAACTCCGCCAAGACTCTACTCTGAATCGTCGAAGTGCTTTCAAACTTCAAACCGAAGCTCGACAGCTCCAAGGCCCACTCCACAATCCTCCCAGTCGCATCTGGGTTATGCAATATCCGCTACAATGGGAGGCGGGTGACGATGGTAAATTCATGTGCTTAGAAGTAATGACACAGCTTCCTCGAGCCCATAAGGAGGCCGAAGAGCAATTTCTGTGCATTCGAGTACCTCGACCTAGCCCCCTGCAAGAGGGACCTGACAAAGTAAACAGGGTGCTGCATCATCTTCTTCTTCTGCACCACTCCATTTGGTTGCGTCGCTTCGGCCCCAGTGGCATCAGGTTCTGTTGTTGCTATGGCATCCGTATTGACCTCCCTCTGGGCTACTAGCACAACACTAACCACTTGATTCATTGCCACTAGATACAACAGCAACGGCTCTCGTGGTTTAGGTGCGACCAATATCCGCGTAGAGGAGATGTATTTCTTCAAATCTTGCAGTGCTACTTTGGCTTCTGGGGTCCACTCAATCGGGCCCGCCTTTTCAAAATCTTGAAAAAGGGGAGGGCGCGCTCGGCAGATTTGGAGATGAATCTGCTCACGGTGGCAACGCAGCCAGCAAGCCGACACACATCCTTGATCCGCCTGAGTGCTTCAATCTGCTCGAGGGCCATTATCTTGTATGGGTTCGCCTCAATTCCACACCGTGACATGAAGAAACAGAGAAGCTTGCCGGTCCGAACGCCGAAGACACACTTCTCAGGGTTCAGCTTAAGGTTGATCTTGCGCAGATTCGCGAACGTCTCTTCCAAATCTTGTAGGAGTGTTGCTTTGTCCTTGGTTTTGACCACTATATCATCCATATAGGCTTCCATATTTCTATGTAGCTGAGGCTCAAAACCATTTTGGACTGCTCATGTGAATGTTGAGCCAGCACTCTCCAAACTGAAAGGCATCCGTATGAAGCAATACGTACCACATGGGGTGATGAATGCTGTCTTCTCTTCATCTTCTCTTGTCATGAAGATTTGATGGTAGCCTGAGTAAGCGTCGAGGAATGATAACAAATCACATCGAGCCGTGGAGTCTACAATCTGGTCGATGCGCGGCAACGGGAAAGGGTCTTTTGGACAAGCCTTATTAATGTTTGTGTAATCAATACATAGTCTCCACTTCCGGTTTTCCTTGTGCACCACCACCGGATTGGCCAGCCACATTGGATGGAACACTCCTCTCACTAAGCCTGCCACCTCTAACTTCCTGGTTCCCTCTCGGATGAACTCTTGCTGCTCCAGAGCTTGCTTCCTCACCTTCTGCTTGACGGGTCACGCATGAGGGCAGACATCAAGATGGTGCTCAATCACCTCCCTGGGAACGTCGGGGATGTGGGATGCTTGACATGCAAACACGTCGACGTTCGCCCGCAAAAAGGTGACAAGCGCGTCTTCCTATTTGCTGTCGAGGGCGGACTTATGGTGAAAACCCCTCCCGTGCCATCCTCCTTGACGGACACCTTCTTGGTTTCTGGTGGAGCAGCTCTGGATTTCTTACTCTTGCCGGTGGAGCTCCCCGGCACGTTCTTGACAGGAGAACTTCATTTCGAAGAGGAGCGCTTGCCGGAGTGGGTGCGAGAGGTCCTACGGGTCTTCTTTCCTCCCGGTAAAGCGACAGGAGCAAGTGCCTTGGTGGCAGTTGCTGCAACTGCCTCCCGATAGCGCAGATCAGCGCATCCTTCTTGTCGGAGTGGACGGTGATGATGGACATCGGCCCAGGCATCTTCAGCATGTTGTAGGCGTAATGTGATGCCGCCATGAACTTGGCCAATGTCGGCGGCCGAGGATCCCGTTGTAAGGCAAGGGGATCTCGGCAACATCGAAAATGACCCTCTCGGTCCTGTAGTTCAGTTCGCCCCAGAATGTCATAGGCAGTGTGACTTTACCCTTGGCTGACTCCTTCCTGGGTTGACCCCTTGAAACGTGCCCGTCTCCTCGAGGTCTCCATTAGTGATTTGCAGCCTTTTGATCACGACATGCGAGATCAAGTTCAGACTGGCCCCGCCATTAACCAGCATCTTCGTCACCTTGAGGTTACGTATTGTTGGTGAAACCAACAATGGAAAACACCCGACCGCAGTTGTGCGATCAGGGTGGTCTTCGGTGTCAAAGATGATAGGAGCACTTGACCACTTTAGCGGCTTCTAGGCATCGAACGATGGTTCTGTTGCTGTGATCTCACGTGCCCACTACTTGAGCTGGCGGTGAGAGGTATGCAGGGAGGCACCACCATCGACGCACATGGCCTCCGTAGCTTTCTGGAATTCTTGCTCGCCGGACTCGTCGTCCTCATCCCGATCATCATCTTCTCGCTTCTTGTGACAGCCCCGGGCGGGCCTTTTTTGTTGGTTATCTTTGCTGCGGCGGCCAGGCTGGCCGCCACGTTTGCTACCGGATCCCTCAGCACCGTCCTAGCCCTTCTCCTTGTCCCGCCTTTCATATTCGGCATTTTGCTTCTCTGCGAGCTGCTCAACTTGTTGGCAGTTCTAGAGGTCATGGCCTTTGGTGCAGTCGATCTTGCAGTACTGCTTGTCAAAGCTTCCTAGTTTGTCGACGGCCGCCAAGGCCCCGCAGGCGACACACCCGACGATTTCCTTGCCGGGGTCGTCAGCCTTGGTTTTCTTGGCGGCGCCGGCGTCATTGGATTCCTCGACGGCAAGCACGGCCTTGCCCTTGCGTTTCCTGTTGCGGCGTTGGCCCTTTCCACACCAGCGTCTTCACCGGGGTACTTCCTTCCCTCTTCAACCCGAGCGCATCTATCGGCCAGAACGTAAAGTTCGGCCACATCCTTGACTTTATTCATCGCCAGCTGCTCACGCATCTTACGGTTGCACACATTCTGATGGAATGCACTGATAATGGCGGCGGGATGAACGTTTGGGATGTTGTATTGCACTCGGCTGAATCTCTTTATGTGCTTGTGCAGGCTTTCACCTTCTTTCTAGGGGATGACATGCAAATCGTTTTCTTGGCCATGAGCCTCGTGGCCTCCCGTAAAGGTGCCAGCAAACTCATGGCACAAATCCGACCAGGAAGAAATAGAATCTACTGGCAAGTGCATCAACCATGACATGACATTTGGTTTAAGTGCCAATGGGAAATAATTGCAAGCACCTTGTCGTCACGTGCCCTGGCGGCTGCATCGCGATGGTGTATATGCTAAGGAACTCTAACGGGTGATTCTTGCCATTGTACTTCTCGCCGACGTCAGGCTTTAAGGTGCGGTGGGTGGGCCATTGGAAACGCTGCAGCTCGCGGGTAAAGGCTGGACATCCTACCTCGTAAGGTAATAAGCTCCAGAGCCTCCCGGTGCTGGGTGGTCCGTTGTAGGCCCTGCCCGTCTATCCGGCTGGTGGCGTGCCTCGCGCCGGCTCTCGATGGTGGTTCGAGCGTCCTCATGGGCACGCTCTCGAAGAACATGGCGCTGATCGCGGTGGGTCCGTGGGTCGGATGGCACAATGGATATGTTATCACAAGCGTCGTCCCGACGGACCGATGCTCGTGGTAGCTAGCGAGGAGGAGGAGAATGCACCGTGGCTGCGGCACCTCCGATCCTTCCAGCGATGGCGTGCGGCGGATCGACAGAGTGTCGGCGTGAGGGCCCCGCCGGCCGTGGTTCGTATTTTTTGGCGACGGCGACGAGGCTCCGGATGGTAGATCTCCACTCGTCGAGCTTCTCCGCAGCAGGAGGGAAGTCAAGGAGCAACGACGCGTGTGCTAAGGCCTCCGCCGGCGTGGGTGCCGGTGAAAGCTGCGTGGATGGTGACGCGCTGTGACTTCTAACCATGTTAGAAGGAGCTCTATCACGGTCCTGCAGCTGCACACCGTTTTAGCCAGCGCCTCGGCGAGCATGTTGATCCTCTACATCCCGCGACTGATGCGCATGGCTCTTTCCACGGCGGCGCCCAGGGTCCTCAGCTTGGCGACGCTGCTAATCACGCACGACCTGCGAGGAGCGCGCCATTGGCGCCGTTGTGGGCATCTTGGAAGTCACCGCGTCGCCCGTACGTGGTACGATGCCGCTCTTGGAGGGGCCCGTGCTGCATGCGGGGGCACGGCTCCGCCCTTGGACTTGGTGGCGTGCGGCTCGTCGTCTCGTGCATGAACGATGCCGCTTGCCAGGCTTCGGCTGCTGGAACAACGTGGGTCTTCACGGGTTGCTCCTCGGCTTCCATCCGCGACCAGCTTGTCGCCAACCCGCGCCGGCACGGGCCGTTCGGCTGCAGACGAGCCGATCGCCGTGATCGTCTTCTTCTTGGGATCCATGGTGATTAAGAACTACTATACTAACTGCTATATTGGATTTTCACAATGGCGCCCCCTACCTGACGCGCCAAAGATGTCGGTACGAAACGACACCTATGGGATCACTAGAATCCCTTCTAGGGTTGGCGGGAGCGAGCTTGTGCAAAGAGTGGGTCTAAGAGTCAGTACAAGGAGCGAGCTTGTGCAAGGGGCTGCCACAGTGGCACACAGGAGGTGCAAATGTGTACAGTGCATAGGCTTATCTCATGCCATTACGGGACAAGACGCATTAAATGCGCTACTTCGGTGTCCACTTGCTTTATTGGGGATGGAAATGAGGCCCGTCCCGTCCGTGGCCGCTCCGTCTGGTTGTGACGCGCGTCCAGGCCAGCGGGGCAGGCAGCTGAGGTGGCGTGGTGGTAGGGTCTTCACGAAGATCTGCATACCACCACGCAGGTGCTTGACGAGCTGGACCAGGAACCACGTACCGCCACATGGGTACCTGCCTGGGCTAGTGGGTTGGACGCTGAGCTGGGGCAACGATGGGGCAGCTAGGGCTTGCCACGGTCCTGCGTCTGTTCCCGGCAATGGTCTTGACGGGGCCTCTGTGAGCGTCCTCGGCAAGAGGCTTCTCGGGCTTTGGGATGTCTTCGGCGAGGAGCCTTGTCGGGGCCTCAAGGGCATCCTCGGCAAAGGAGCCTTATGATTGCCTTATCGTGAGGTTGTCATCTCGTGAGCCATAGACCTTTGTCTTCACAAAGATCTGCATGCCATCACGTGGGCGATTCTCGAGCCTTGGTTCCAATATTGTTGATGACGTTGGAGTTCCTAGGCTCAAGGGTGGGGGGCAATGGAGGTGTTTGGGTGAGTCGCCCCGGCAAGGGTTCTTGTCGGGGGCGTGCAGGCCACCCCGACAAGAGTCCTTGTCGGGGGAGAGCCTGTCCCCTTGCATGGTCTTCTTGTTCCACCGTCTTGGCGTTGCTCCGGTAACTTTGTGTCCCTGGCTTCCCTCCTCTACTTTGTTATGTGTGGTTGCAGGCGCGGGTCTGACTGCCCGTGCACAAATAAGGGGTCAAAAAGAGCGCCCCTAATTTTCTACACCGACAAATAAGAACACCATTAATTATCCCTAAAGGCTTTTAATAGTAGATTACGCCAAGTGCAAATCAAGAGAACGTTCTTCCAAATTGGTAAGACCAACTACATCACATAGAGATTTCAGAATTTTAGAAACTATAGCACCCAAATCACACAAAGCATAGCACTCATAATTTTTTATTTTGATCTTGATGGTAGGTTCACATTCATGATATAATTTTCTAATTATTGAAATCTCTAATTCTAGCTTTTCTTCCAAGGATTTTAATACTGCTCCGGCAGTATGTTTAGTAAAAGCTTTGTTTTGTTCATAAGCATTGGGTGAATTGATCATAGATTGCAGCAAAGAAATACACTCAATTAAAGAGAAACTATCATAATTAAAGTATTTGTAATCAGTAGGAGTGGGTACATCACTAGTTAAAGTTTTTACATCTTCAAACCCACTTTCATCAATTTTTTCAACAAGATTTTCACCCTTCAAATCATGGGAACGCCTTCTAACTAAAGTTGACTCTTCTTCAGTTCCCTCATCATAAATTTTAACTTTACTAAACAAGGAATACATAGGAGAAACACCAATCATTTTAACTTCTTCATCATTAATATTTTCTAGCAATTCTGTCTTGGCTACCATTTGATTTAGTAAAGTATCTTGTGCGTCGGATATTTTTCCTAACAAATTTTCAGTGTGTGCATACTGAGATTAGAGATTAGCAACCTCTTTGCTGACATGGTCAAGTTGCTTTTTCATAGCCTCAAGCAAAATCGAGTGTTCTTAAGTTCATTGGTAAAAAAATATGTTTCTCAAATTGCATAGTCATGTATTATTTGGTATTTTTATCAATATCAAGGAAGATGTTAGGATATGGAACATCATAATACTTCCTTTGAGACATCATTTCTACGCAAACAAGAACACAAGAGAACAATAGATCTGACACAAAAAAGGGTAATGGAAAGAAGGCAAATAAAACGGCAAATATTTTTGTGTTTTTGTAAAAACATTTTCAAAGTGGAGGAGATGAAAACGAAAGGCAAATGGTAAATAATGTAAGTTGCAAGGAGATGAGAGTTTATGTGTGGAACCAGATAGATCTTGACTTGACCCTCCCCGGCAATGGCGCCAGAAATTCTTCCTGCTACTTGTGAACTACATTAGTAAATGCCCCGAAGAGGTGGGGATGATGCAGCACATCAGTGGTAAGTATTTCCCTCAGTTATGAAACCAAGGTTATCAATCTACTAGGAGAACCAAGCAAGCTATGTAATCAGCACATGCACACAAACAAGAAATCCTCGCAGCCCGACGCATAGAGGGGTTGTCAATCCCTCTTCGGTATGGTTGTATGATAAAAGGGATAATTGGTTTTATGCCCGTAGTTGGGTCATACATGGCTGGTTTACCCCTAGTTTCTGAAAATACAAGTTCCTGCCCAAACCACTTTGCTCGTCTTATATTTTTGCCCTTTTGACCGTTTGACAATCATACTAACTCAGAAAAAATCAAATAAGATATCGAAATGTTCGGAAAAACATCACCTATATGTACATGCCATTTGCCTTCATGACAAAAGTGTTGGAAAGTCCCCATCACCTATATGAACTAAAATTGAGATGGGGACTTTCCAACACTTTTCTCATGAATGCAAATGCCATGCACATATAGGTGATGTATTTCGAAACATTTTGATATATTATTTGCATTTTTCTGAGTTATTATGAAATTGGTATGTAGTTTTCAAAATGATGGTCAAATGGTCAAAGGGCAAAAGCATAAGACGAGCAAAGTTGTTTGGGCAGGAACACCTGTTTTTGAAAACTAGGGGTAATCCAACCTAGTGTGACCCAACTAGGGGCATAAATCCAATTATCCCATAAAATACAGATTGATAGATGCAAATAAGATAAAAGCAAATAATACACAACAAGATATTTTTGGGATTTTGATAACATAGATCAGAAATAAAAGAAGCAAATAAATTGGAAACACGAATAGCAATATACATCTGCAAGTATATGATGAGAAATAGACCCGGGGGCCGTAGGTTTCATTAGTGTCTTCTCTTGAGACAATAGCATACGGTGGGTAAACATATTATTATTGGGCATTTGATACAAAAGAGAATAGTTATCATGATATCCAAGATAGTGATCATGTATATAGGCATCATGTGCAAGATTAGTAGGCCGACTCCTGCCTGCATCTACAACTATTAATACACACATCGACTGTTATCCAACATGCATCTAGTGTATTAAGTTCTATATAAAGAAACATAGTAATGCCTTAAGAATGATGGCATGATGTAGACAATATATATTCATGTATTTTTTGTAATATACCCCATTGTTTTATCCTTCATAGTAACGATACATGTGTGTCATGTCTCCTTCTGTCACTGAGATTGAGCAACACAAGATCAAAACCATTACAAGCACCTCTTCCCATTTCAAGATAAATCAATCAAGTTCGCCTAAAAATCAAATATAGAAGAAGAAATATGAGGCTATAATAATCATGTATGGATATGAATGCAAATAGATCTAATCATAAGCTCACAATTCATTAGATCCCAACAAACACACCGCAAAAGAGTTACATCAAATAGATCTCCGAAGAGAACATAGTATTGACAATCAAAAAGAGAGAAGAAGCTATCTAGCTACTACCTTCAGACCTGTAGGTCTGTGGTAAACTACCCACGCATCATCAATGAGGCACCAATGGAGATGATGAAACCCACCGTGATCGTCTTCCTCTCCGGCGAAGTGCCGGAAAAGGGCTCTAGATTGGATCACGTGGTTCTGGAACTTGCAACGGCTGAAACAATTTTTCTCTGACACCTCTAGGGTTGCTGGAATATCTGAGCATTTATATAGCTGAGAGGCGGTGGAGAGGACCCTTGATGTTGCTTGAAGCTACAATGGTATTCCCCCAAAGAAGAGGGGATGATGCAGCACAGCTACGATAGGTATTTCCCTTAGTGATGAGACCAATGTTATCGAATTAGCAGGAGAACCACGCAACACTATGTAAATGGTACATGCACACAAAGAGCAAATACTTGTAACCCAACGTGTTAAAGGGGTTGGCAATCCCTTTTGGGTAATGGTGCCAGAAATTGTCAAGTTGACGGGATAAAATGGTTGTAGATTGAAAGATGCAAATGAAAGAAAATAAATGCAGCAAGGTATTTTTGTGTTTTTGATAATATAGATCCCAAAATAAAAATTGCAAATAAAGGAAAAGGCAAATGGAAATATATATCTGAAAGTATATGATAGGAAAATAGACCTGGGGGTCGTAGATTTCACTAGTGGCTTCTCTTGAAAAATATCAACGATGGGTAGACAAATTACTGTTGGGCAATTGATAGAAAAGCAAATAATTATGATGATATCCAAGACAATGATCATGTCTATAGGCATCACGTCCAAGATTAGTATACCGACTCCTGCCTGCATCTACTACTATTACTCTACACATCGACCGCTATCCAGCAAGCATCTATTGTATTAAGTTAATGAAAAAACGGAGTAATGCAATAAGAACAATAAGAGGGGTTGTCAATCCCTCCGGGTAAAAGATTGGTAAAAGGTAGATGGATAAATGCAAATGGAACAACGACAAATAAAATGCAGCGAGATATTTTTGGGGTTTTGATAATATATATCTGAAAATAAAAGATGCAAATAAAGGAAAAGGCAAATATCACTATAGATCTAAAAGAATATGACATGAAAATAGACCCGGGGGCGTAGGTTTGACTTGTGACTTCTCTCGAGAAATAGCACACGGTGGGTAAAAAAAATACTATTGGGAAATTGATATAAATGCAAATAATCATGACGATATCCAAGACAATGATCATGTATATAGGCATCACGTCCAAGATTAGTAGACCCACTCCTGCCTACATCTACTACTATTCCTCCACACATCGACCGCTATCCACCATGCATCTAGTGTATTAAGTTCATAGAGAAACGGAGTAATGCCTTAAGAACGGTGACATGATGTAGACAAGATCTATTCAGGGAATAGACCCCATCTTTTTATCCTTAATAGCAACGATACATGCGTGCCTTCCTGCCCCTTCCGCCACTGGGAAAGGTAACCACAAGATTGAACCCATTACAAAGCACATTTTCCCATTGCAAGATAAATAGATCAAGTTGGCCAAACAAAACCCAAATACTAGAGAAGAAATACGAGGCTATAATAATCAAGAATGGATATTAAATCAAGGGAAATCTAATCATAAATTCACAATTCATCGGATCCCAACAAACATACTGCAAAAAGTCATTGCATCAAATAGATCTCCAAGAGACCATTGTATTGAGATACATAGAGAGAAGAAGCCATCTAACTACTGCCTACAGACCTGTAGGTATGTGGCAAACTACTCACGCATCATCGAAGAGGCACCAATGAGGATGATGAACCCCTCCGTGAACGTGTTCCCTTCTGGTGGAGTGCCGGGAAATGGCTCTAGATTTGATCTCGTGGTTCTGGAACTTGCGGCGGCTGGAATAAAATTTTGTCGAATCCCCTAGGGTTTCGAGAATATTGGGGTATTTATAGAGCGAAGAGGCGGTGCGGGAGGCCACCGAGATGGGCAGAACCCGCGTGGGCGTGCCAGGGGGCCTAGGCGCGCCCTGGTGGGTTGTGCTCCCCTTGGAGCCCCGCTCTAGTACTTCGTCAGCCCATCATGTGTCTTCTAGCCCAGAAAAAATCTCCAAACAGTTTCGCTGCATTTGGACTTAGTTTGGTATATATTTTCTGCGATGTAAAAAACAAGCAAGAAAATATCAACTACCACTGGGCACTATGTCAATAGGTTAGTCCCAAAAAATGATATTAAATGATTGTAAAACATCCAAAAATGATAATATAACATCATGGAACAATCAAAAATTATAGATACATTGTAGACGTGTCAACCCTCGTGGACCCGGCTACCCACCAGGGTGCTGGGCGCGCCTAGTGTCTTGTGAGCCCCATGGGCCCTCTTTTGTGGACTTCTTTGGCCCTCTGGATGTCTTCTGGTCCAAAAAAAATTCCAAAAAAATTTGTTGCATTTGAACTCCGTTTGATATTGACGTTCTACAAAGTAAAATACAAGCAAAAATCAACAACTAGCACTGGGCACTATGTCAATAGGTTAGTCCCAAAAATTGGTATAAAACTGCTGCAAATTGATTGTAAAACATCCAATAATGACAATATAACAGCATGGAACAATAAAAAATTATAGATAAGTTGGAGACGTATCAAAGCTCCTTCATGCGGAACTCTTTGGATTTCATAGTCTTGGGGGAAGAAACTATTGCTTGGTGATTGTGGACGATTACTCAAGATATACATGGGTATATTTCTTCAAGAGGAAAAGTAAGACCCAACAAACCATCATCGACTTTGCTAATGAAGCTCAACGTCAACATGAAGCAAATATTTTAATGATTAGAAGTGACAACGACACCGAGTTCAAGAACTACCTTGGATGAGTTTCTTAGTGATGAGGGCATCAACCACAAATATGCCACACCTTATACTCCTCAACAAAATGATGTAGTGGAAAGTGAGAACCGGATGTTTATGGATGCAGCAAGGACCATGATGGCAGAATTCAAGTCTCCCTATAACTTTTGGGCCGAAGCCGTCAACATCGCATGACACGCATCCAATCGGCTCTACCTCCGCAAAGGCTTGAACAAGAGTCCATATGAGATACTTACCGGTAACAAGGCCAACCTCAAGTACTTTTGGGTGTGTGGGTGTCAGTGTTTTATTCTCAAGGAAGGTGTTTGTTTGTCTAAATTTGAGCCTAGAGGTCAAGAGGGCATATTTGTTGGTTATGCTAGAAACTCTCATACTTACCATGTTCTCAACAAGTCCACCAGACTCATTGAGGAGACGTGTAACATGGAGTTTGATAAAAATAATGACTCCCAAGTGGATCAAAGTGGTCTTTGTGATGTAGGTGATGAAATTCCTCCTCAATCCATAAGAATAATGGGTATTGGTCAAATTCTCCCCATTGAGGAACCCCTTGTGTGCAAAGGAGAAGGACAATGCCCTACTCATGTGGAGCTATCGCCGACGCTAGACCCACACGCTTCCGAAGAACAAAGTGAAGGCCCTCAACCTAATGAACCAGATCAAGGGCAAGATCAACCTCATGAAGATGATGATGCACCAAGTGATGTCCAAGATCAAGTTCATGACCCCGAGCAATCTCAAGATCAAGTGCAAGGTCATGACGGTGCTCAAGATGATCAAGGTGATTCCCCTAAAATGCCTATTGAAGAACTTTTGGAGAGCCATGCCGCCAAGGTGGCTTCCAAGCTCGAGCGTCAACAACATGTCATGGAGAATGTTCTTGGAAGCTTGAGAAAAGGGATATCTACTCGTAGACAATTAACAAACTTTTGTGAGCATCACGTGTTTGTTTCCTTTGTTGAACCCCAAAATGTCCATGAAGCGCTCTCCTACTTGTGATCCACGTTGGTAAATTCCCCGAAGAGGAGGGGATGATGCAGCACAGCAGTGGTAAGTATTTGCCTCATTTATAAAACCAAGGTTATCAATCCAGTAGAAGAACCAAGCAACACTATGTAAACAATACCTGCCCACAAACAACAAATGTTGCAACCCAGCATGTACAGGGGTTGTCAATCCCTCTACGGTATTGAAATATGAGAAATTGATTGATTGATAGATGCAAATAAGATATAAGAAAATAAAATGCAGCAAAGTATTTTTAGGTTTTTGGTAAAATAGATCTGAAGATATATGATAGGAAATAGACCCGAGGGCCGTCGATTTCACTAGTGTCTCGAGAAAATAACATACGGTGGGTTAACAAATTATTGTTTGGCATTTGATAAAAAGCAAATAATTATTATGATATCCAAGCCAGTGATCATGTATATAGGCATCACGTCCAAGATTAGTAGATCGAAATGATTCTGCATCTACTACTATTACTCCACACATTGACCGCTATCAAGCATGCATCTAGTGTATTAATTTCATGCAGAAATGGTGTAATAAGAACGGTGACATGATGTAGACAAGATATATTCCTGTAGGAATAGACCCCATCTTGTTATCCTTAATAGCAATGATACATGCATGTCATGTCTCCTTCTGTCACTGAGATTGAGCACCGCAAGATCAAACCCATTACACAGCACCTCTTCCCATGGCAAGATAAATCAATCTAGTTGGCCAAACCAAACCAAGATATCGAAGAAGAAATACAAGGCTATAATAATCATGTATGGATAGATCTGATCATACACTCACAATTAATCGGATCCCAACAAACACACCGCAAAAACAGAGTTACAGCAAATAGATCTCCAAGAACATCGAGGAGAACATTGTATTTAAGATCAAAAAGACAAAACTAGCCATCTAGGTGTTGGGGAACGTAGCAGAATTTTAAAATTTTCTACGCATCACCAAGATCAATCTATGGTGTCATCTAGCAACGAGGGAGAGGGGAGTGCATCTACATACCCTTGTAGATCGCGAGCGGAAGCGTTCAAGAGAACGGGGTTGATGGAGTCGTACTCGTCGTGATCCACATTTCCGATGACCGAGCGCCGAACGGACGGCACCTCCGCGTTCAACACGCGTACGGTTGGGAGAGACATCTCCTCCTTCTTGATCCAGGAAGGGGGAGGAGAGGTTGATGGAGATCCAGCAGCACGACGGCGTGGTGGTGGAAGCAGTGGAGATCTCGGCAGGGCTTCGCCAAGCTCAGCGAGAGGGAGAGTTGTTACGGGGGGAGAGGGAGGCGCCAGGGGCTAGGGTGCGCAGCCCTCCCTCCCCCCTCTTTATATAGGGGCCCTAGGGGGGCGCCGGCCCCTAGAGATCCCATCTCAAGGGGGGCGGCCAAGGGGGGGGACTTGTCCCCCAAGTTTGGTGGGGCGCCCCCACCCCCAGGGTTTCCAACCCTAGGCGCAGGGGGAGGCCCATGGGGCGCGCACCAGCCCACCAGGGGCTGGTTCCCTTCCCACTTCAGCCCATGGGGCCCTCCGGGATAGGTGGCCCCACCCGGTGGACCCCCAAGACCCTTCCGGTGGCCCCGGTACAATACCAGTGACCCCCGAAACTTTCTCGATGGCCGAAACTGGACTTGCTATATACAAATCTTTACCTCCGGACCATTTCGAAGCTCCTCGTGACTTCCGGGATCTCATCCGGGACTTCGAATAACTTTCGGGTTACCGCATACTAATATCTCTACAACCCTAGCGTCACCGAACCTTAAGTGTGTAGACCCTACGGGTTCGGGAGACACGTAGACATGTCCGAGACGACTCTCCGGTCAATAACCTACAGCGGGATCTGGATACCCATGTTGGCTCCCACATGCTCCTCGATGATCTCATCGGATGAACCGCGATGTCGAGGATTCAATCAATCCCGTACGTAATTCCCTTTGTCTATCGGTACGATACTTGCCCGGGATTCGATAGTCGGTATACCGATACCTTGTTCAATCTCGTTACCGGCAAGTCTCTTTACTCGTTCGCATAACACATCATCCCGTGGACAATTCTTTGATCACATTGAGCTCATTATGATGATATCCTACCGAGTGGGCCCAGAGGTACCTCTCCATCACACGGAGTGACAAATCCCAGTCTCGATTCATGCCAACCCAACATACACTTTCGGAGATACCCATAGTGCACCTTTATAGCCACCCAGTTACGTTGTGACGTTTGGTACACCCAAAGCATTCCTACATTATCCGGGAGTTGCACAATCTCATTGTCTAAGGAAAAGTTACTTGACATTGGAAAAGCTTTAGCAAATGAACTACATGATCTAGTGCTAGGCTTAGGATTGGGTCTTGTCCATCACGTTATTCTCCTGATGATGTGATCCCGTTATCAATGACATCCAATGTCCATGGTCAGGAAACCGTAACCATTTATTGATCAAAGAGCTAGTCAACTAGAGGCTTACTAGGGACACGTTGTGGTGTATGTATTCACACATGTATCACTGTTTCCGGATAATACAATTAAAGCATGAACAATAGACAATTATCATGAACAAGGAAATATAATAATAACCATTTTATTATTGCCTCTAGGGCATATTTCCAACAGTCTCCCACTTGCACTAGAGTCAATAATCTAGTTACATTGTGATGAATCGAACACCCATAGAGTTCTGGTGTTGATCATGTTTTGCTCGTGGAAGAGGTTTAGTCAACGGATCTGCGACATTCAGATCGGTATGCACTTTACAAATATCTATGTCTCCATCTTGAATATAATTCCGGATGGAGTTGAAACGACGCTTGATGTGCTTGGTCTTCTTGTGAAACCTGGGCTCCTTGGCAATGGCAATAGCTCCAGTGTTGTCACAGAAGAGAGTCATTGGGCCTGACGCGCTTGGAATAACTCCTAGGTCGGTGATGAACTAATTCATCCAGACTCCTTCCTGTGCTGCTTCAGAAGCAGCTATGTACTCCGCTTCACATGTAGATGCTGCGACGACGCTTTGCTTGCAACTGCACCAGCTGACTGCCCCACCATTCATAATATACATGTATCCGGTTTGTGACTTGGAGTCATCCAGATCTGTGTCGAAGCTAGCACCGACGTAACCCTTTACGATGAGCTCTTCGTCACCTCCATAAACGAGAAACATATCCTTAGTCCTTTTCAGGTACTTCAGGATGTTCTTGACCGCTGTCTAGTGTTCCATACCGGGATCACTTTGGTACCTCCAAACCAAACTTATGGCAAGGTTCACAACAGGTCTAGTACAGAGCATGGCATACATAGTAGAACCTATGGCCGATGCATAGGGGATGCCACTCATCTTTTCTCTATATTCTGCCGAGGTCGGGCATTGAGCTTTGCTCAATCTCATACCTAGCATTACTGGCAAGAACCCTTTCTTGGACTGATCCATACTGAACTTCTTCAATATCTTGTCAAGGTCTATGCTTTGTGAAAGACCAATGAGGCGTCTCGATCTATCTCTATGGATCTTGATGCCTAATATGTAAGCAGCTTCTCGAAGGTCCTTCATTGAAAAACACTTATTCAAGTAGGCCTTTATGCTTTCCAAGAGTTCTACATCATTTCCCATCATCAATATATCATCCACATATAATATGAGAAATGCTACAGAGCTCCCACTCACTTTCTTGTAAATACATGCTTCTCCCCAAGTCTTTATAAACCCAAACGCTTTGATCACCTCATCAAAGCGAATGTTCCAACTCCGAGATGCTTGCACCAGCCCATAGATTGAGCGCTGGAGCTTGCATACCTTGTTAGCATTCTCAGGATCGACAAAACCTTCCGGCTGCATCATATATAGTTCGTCCTTGAGGAAGCCAATAAGGAATGCCGTTTTGACGTCCATTTGCCATATCCCATAATCATAGAATGCGGCAATTGCTAACATGATTCAGACGGAGTTCAGCATCGCTATGGGAGAGAAAGTCTCGTCGTAGGCAATTCCTTGAACTTGTCGATAACCTTTAGCAACAAGTCGAGCCTTATAAATGGTCACATTACCATCCGCGTCAGTCTTCTTCTTAAAGATCCATTTATTTTCTATGGCGTACCTATCATCGGGCAAGTCCACCAAAGTCCATACTTTGTTATCATACATGGATCCTATCTCGGATTTCATGGCTTCAAGCCATTTGTTGGAATCCGGGCCCGCCATCGCTTCTTCATAGTTTGAAGGTTCACCGTTGTCTAACAACATGATTTCCATGACAGGGTTGCCGTACCACTCTGATGCGGAACGTGTCCTTGTGGACCTACGAAGTTCAGCAGTAACTTGATCTGAAGCTTCATGATCATTATCATTAACTTTCTCCCTAGTCGGTGCAGGCACCACAGAAACATCTTCGTGCGCTACTCTACTTTCTGGTTCGGAAGGGGTGACAATCACCTTATCAAGTTTGACTTTCCTCCCACTCACTTCTTTTGAGAGAAACTCTTTCTCCAGAAAGGATCCATTCTTGGCAACGAAGACCTTGCCTTCGGATCTGAGGTAGAAGGTGTACCCAATAGTCTCCTTAGGGTATCCTATGCAGACGCATTTTTCCGGTTTGGGTTCGAGCTTTTCAGGTTGAAGTTTCTTGACATAAGCATCGCATCCCCAAACTTTTAGAAACGACAACTTAGGTTTCTTCCGAAACCAAAGTTCATATGGTGTCGTCTCAACAGATTTAGACGGTGCCCTATTTAAAGTGAATGCGTCAGTCTCTAAAGCATAACCCCAAAATGATAGCGGCAAGTCGGTAAGAGACATCATAGATCGCACCATGTCCAACAGAGTATGATTACGACGTTAGGACACACCATTAGACTGAGGTGTTCCAGGCGGCGTGAATTGTGAAACAATTCCACAGTTCCTTAGGTGCGTGCCAAATTTGAGACTTAAGTATTCTCCTCCACGATCCGATAGTAAGAACTTTGTTTTTCTGTCACGTTGATTCTCAACCTCATTCTGAAATTCCTTGAACTTTTCAAAGGTCTCAGACTTGTGTTTCATCAAGTAGACATACCCATATCTACTTAAGTCATCAGTGAGGGTGAGAACATAACGATAGCCACCACGAGCTTCAACACTCATTGGACCACAAACATTCGTATGTATGATTTCCAATAAGTTGGTTGCTCGCTCCATTGTTCCGGAGAACGGAGTCTTGGTCATCTTGCCCAAAAGGCATTGTTCGCACGTGTCAAATGATTCATAATAAAGAGAATCCAGAAGTCCATCCGCATGGAGATTTTTCATATGTTTGACACCAATATGACCAAGGCGGCAGTGCCACAAGTTTGTGGGACTATCATTATCAACCTTACATCTTTTGGCATTCACACTATGAATATGTGTAACATCATGTTCGAGATTCATTAAGAATAAACCATTGACCAGCGGGGCATGACCATAAAACATTTCTCTCATATAAATAGAACAACCATTATTCTTGGATTTAAATGAGTAGCCATCTCGCATTAAACGAGATCCAGATACAATATTCATGCTCAAAGTTGGTACTAAATAACAATTATTGAGGTTTAAAACTAATCCCGAATGTCGATGCAGAGGTAGCGTGCCGACGGCGATCACATTGACCTTGGAACCATTCCCTACACGCATCGTCACCTCGTCCTTCGCCAGTCTCCGCTTATTACGCAGCTCCTGCTTTGAGTTACAAATGTGAGCAACTGCACCGGTATCAAATACCCAGGAGCTACTACGAGCGCTGGTACGGTACACATCAATAGCATGTATATCACATATACCTTTGACGTTGCCGGCCTTCTTATCTGCTAAGTATTTGGGGCAGTTCCACTTCCAGTGACCCGTTCCCTTGCAATAAAAGCACTCAGTCTCAGGCTTCGGTCCATTCTTTGGCTTCTTCCTGGTAACTGGCTTACCGGGCATGGCAACTCCTTTGCCGTCCTTCTTGAAGTTCTTCTTAGCCTTGCCTTTCTTGAACTTAGTGGTTTTATTCACCATCAACACTTGATGTTCTTTCTTGATCTCCACCTCCGCTGATTTCAGCATCGAATATACCTCGGGAATGCACTTCTCCATCCCTTGCATATTGAAGTTCATCACGAAGCTCTTGTAGCTAGGTGGGGGCGACTGGAGGATTCTGTCTAAGACCGCGTCATCTGGGAGATTAATTTCCAACTGAGACAAGCGATTATGCAACCCAGACATTTTGAGTATATGCTCGCTGACAGAACTATTCTCCTCCATCTTACAACTGTAGAACTTGTCGGAGACTTCATATCTCTCGACTCGGGCATGAGCTTGGAAAACCATTTTCAGCTCCTGGAACATCTCATATGCTCCGTGCTGCTCAAAACACTTTTGGAGCCCCGATTCTAAGTTGTAAAGCATGCCGCACTGAACCAGGGAGTAATCATCACTACGCGACTGCCAAGCATTCATAACGTCTTGACATGCTGGGAAAATGGGTGCATCACCTAGCGGTGCTTCAAGGACATATGCTTTCTTGGAAGCTATGAGGATGATCCTCAAGTTACGGACCCAATCCGTATAGTTGCTACCATCGTCTTTCAGCTTGGTTTTCTCTAGGAACGCGTTGAAGTTGAGGGCAACATTAGCTTGGGCCATTGGATCTACAAGACATATTGTAACAAATTTAGACTATGTTCATGACAATTAAGTTTGTCTAAACAAATTTAATGACCTCCCACTCAGATAGACATCTCTATAGTCAACTAAGTGATACATGATCCGAATCGACTAGGTTGTGTCCGATCATCACGTGAGACAGACTAGTCATCAACGGTGAACATCTTTATGTTGATCATATCTTCTATACGACTCATATTCGACATTTCGGTCTTCCGTGTTCCGAGGCCATGTCTGTACATGCTAGGCTCGTCAAGTGAACCCTAAGTGTATTGCGTGTGTAAATCTGACTCACACCCGTTGTATGCAAACGTTAGAGCCTATCACACCCGATCATCACGTGGTGCTTCGGAACAACGAACCTTAGCAATGGTGCACAGTTAGGGGGGACACAATTCTTGAAAGTTTAGTGAGAGATTATCTTATTTACTACCGTCGTTCTAAGAAAATAAGATGTAAAACATGATAAACATCACATGCAATCAAATAGTGACATGATATTGTAATGCCCAGGATGGGACTATACCTCCTACGTGTCGAGGCACGACTTAAAGGTATAAGCCCATTCTGGAATGATCTCAAGTTCGGTATCTTTGCATGACTCATGTAAAAATAGGGATGAAAAAGCAAAAGGATAGTTGGCTTACACTCGCCACGTCACACAATTCATTACGTAAGCAAATCATCATCCAAATAACATCACAACCCGACTACGGGTGAAGATCGAAATGAAAGATACCAAATACATAAAAGCCACAGGTTCGAATCGCCCCTAGTAGAAACCACTACTGATCATCGGGATAGTGCACATAGTAACGGCTATGTTCTTCATCGTACTCCCAGTACAGCTCTGTGCCATCACCTGAGTAGTTCACCATGGTACCTGCATCTGGTGTGGTGTAGAATCTGTGAGCCACGGAGGACTCAGCAATCCCGTTCCCGGGTAGCAAAAGTATCTAAGCCTTGGGTGTGGAACACGGCTGAAGAAAGATAAAAGGTTGTAGTTGCACTAGCACTAGCTTACGTGTTAAGAGCGAGAAGAGAAGTGCCACGAGCATCAAAGTGATCACGAAGTGATCCTATCTAAGCACGTCAATCATAACCCCACCGTGTTCACTTCCCGAACCCCTTTCGGAAAATGACCATCACGGTTACTCACGCTGCTAGTGTGTTCTGCACATGGTGTCAAGTTTTCTACAACCGGATATTGACAAATTCCCATCTGCCACATAACCGCGGGCACGGCTTTCGAAAGTTCAAAACCCTGCAGGGGTGTTCCAACTTGGCCCATTACAAGCCCACGATCCGCTGAGTCGCAACTCCAAGGTGGGAAGGCCCGAGTATTCTCGAAATCCCGTGCTCAAGATACTCCGACTAAGGTAAGACTAATCCAGCAAATCCTCCCGGCGTGCCGACACCCTGATAGTAGCCACGCGTATCTCGTCTCAGGCCACGACCGGATGGGACAAGCTACGGGTTTTTACCAGCCCTCGGGTTCCCCCAAGGTGGCCCCGTAGGTTGCCCAGTTTGGACCAACACTCATGTGGAGCACTGGCCCGGGTTGTTGATTAAGAAGAGGGTTTATAACTCCCTATGCAAGTTTTTAGTTGTTAGGCAAAATAGTACCAATGTTGGGACTTGCTGGAAAAGACTTAGCGCTAAGCGGTTTATCGAGGGGGTCTCATAACCCCAACCGTGTGAGGAACGCATAATGAAGGAACATAACACCGGTTTATACGGTTCCTAGGGCGGCATGAGTGGAACAAATCACCAAGCAAGAGGCTTAGCCTTCCACCCATTACCAATATATAGATGACTTACTTAAGAATTTATACAGTGTGATATCCCAACAAACTTCAACATGAAGCAAGAATCTTCAAATCTTCTCCTGCAACTAGCAATGCTATAAGAGGGGTTGAGCGAAGCCTATGTAGCCAATCAATGGTTTGCATAGGTTGGGTGGTTAGACAGATTCATGGTTACAATAGGAGGCTGACAGACAAACATGGGCATCGAGGCAATAAGCTAAAGAGCGAGACTTCTAGCAATAGGCAAAGATAGTAATGATATCTGGGTCAGGTCATCTTGCCTGTCGAGTCGTCGATGGGATCCTAAGACGGCTCCTCGTTCTCAACCTCGGTAGTAACCTCGTTCTCGTACTCGGTCTCGGCTTCCGGCTCTACTCAACACAAGAACACACGAGGCACGAAATCAAACAAGGTGCAACACACAATCTACAGGATGCACGTATGATGCACTGCAGATGCACTTAGGATGAATTACATGACAACATAGGAAGCATACCAGAATAACACAAGAACAAGACAATATGCTCAAGCAAGTAGGATGCAAGACAGATATATATAGGATACAAAACATGGAAAGGTAGGAAGCACAGAGAAACAACACAAGAAACAACTGGTTTAAAAGAGGCCGGAATCCACTTAAGACAAATCCGGTAAGTCCTCATATGCATAGTTTGAAATTAGTTCAGATCTGATCAAACCTTAAGTTAAAGTTGATAAACAGCAATTTAACATGCACCATGATAATCTACATGAAAATCTAGTCAAGTTTCGTATAAAGTTTGTTTAGAACGGAGCTACGGTCTAGAAGATATGAGCAAACAAGTTAAACATGGAAACGGTGCAAGATGCACCCAAACATCAAGCAAACATACTCCAAATATGTTAACAAGATGATATTATGATTCTACATGCAAAATCACACAAGTTTCATGTAGGGAACGCTGAAAACGGAGCAACGGACTAAAAGATACACCCGAAACAAGAAACAATGCAAAGCTGAAATTAACAGCCACATAGCAATTTTGGAGCAAGAAATATATACTCTACAGTACTCAAACATGGTGACAAGAAGCATGGACAGAAGTAGACATATTGTCTACCCTACAGCAAAAAACTCCATTGGAGCAACTCCATAGGAGGCATGGATCAATAGCAACAAGCTACAACATTTTGATCATGACACTAAAAACCTGACAGTAATATTTTATAGCAACTTGGGAGCAAGAATTAAATATTCTACAGCAACCCAAATGAGAAAGTGAGGGCATGGATGGATAGACAATAACATATACAACATGTAATGATCAATGGCCACCCCAAAACTAACATGGATTTGCCTAGGACATCAAGCAAACATAGCATCAGGATATTACAGATTCCAGACTTCGTGAAATTTCACTAAGTGTTAAAACAGTTAAGTCGGCATGGCATGTTTGCAAGAATGTTTAAGTCATCTTAAAACATAACATGGCAAATGGTTTGCACCACAACAAAGATCACATGATGGAGAATCTAAAGCATATGAGCATGCAACATGGGGGCAAACACATCAATAGCAACGAGCTCCTCAACTAGGCATCTCGTAACAAGTTACAAAACCTAGCAGCCACATGCACTTTTGCAACAGAGATAAACATGGCAATATGAACTCTAACATGCATGCTATAGCAACCATCATGTAGAGCATCTCATGATGATCATTTTGACATATCATTTGCTTCATTTGGATAAACATGCACCAAGTTTTCACATCTCAAACATGGCATGAAAATAACAAGTAGCAGCAGTTTATATCAAGTTATCGCCATGCAAAGATGCCATGAGACAACAAAATCAACAAAGACTGGTCATCGGGCGGATCGGGCCGGGTCAAGGCGGGTGAACGGGCGTCGAGCGGGTTGCGGGCGCGGATCCGCGGGTTCGGGCAGCGGTGGAGATCTGGATCGGGCCGATCCCGTCGAGGCCGGCAGCTCCGGTGCTGGAGGCAGCTCGGCGGGGCAACCGGCCGCCGGCGATGAGGGGCCCGGTGGCGAGGGTCCCGCCGGAGGAGGCCACGGTGTCGGCGGTTGAAGAATGGCGCGGCGGAGGGCTTCGAAGGGCGTGGCGGAGGAACTGGTGTGGCCGTTGCCCGGCGGCTGGAGATCCGGCGGGAGCGTGGCCCGGCGGTGAGGGAGCTCGGCTCCCGACGGCGGCCGGCGTCGAGGAGCCCGCCGGAGGCGAAGGTGGCGGCGGCGCTGAGCGAAAATGGAGGCGCGGAGGCGCGATGGGCCCGGAGGGCTGCGCGCGGACCGGCGGGCCGCGGTGGGGGAGGCGGGGTAGCCGCGGTGACGTGGCATCCGCGGATTGGATGCGGGGGCGGCGGCGGACGTGTCCGGCGCTGGCGGACACGTCCGGCGCGCGGAGGGGCTGCAGGACGCTGAGAAAACGGGAAAAAAAGAGAGGAGCTAGGGTTTGGACGCAAAATGGAGGGGGTGGATGTTTTTATAGGCACAAGGAGCTAGGAGAGTCCAAATGGGGAGCGGTTTTCGGCCACGCGATCACAATTCGATGACCGAGATGATGGGAAGGGTTGTGCTGGGTTGGTGGGCTGTTGTGGAGGGGGTCTTAGGCCTCAAAGAAGAGGTTCTTTTAGCCCACTAGGTTAACCGTTGGAGTACCAAACGAACTCCAAACACGACGAAACTTGACAGGCGGCCTACACATACCAAAACAACATCGCACGACAAGTCTCGCATCATTCCGGAAACGTTACACAGCCAAACACGAAAGAAGGACTCGGGAATGCCACAGGCACGTGTGAGAGCGCTGGAACTCGAAACGGATAACAGGAAGAGACGAGTGGGACC
The DNA here is from genome assembly GCA_902687465.1 of Secale cereale. Classification (NCBI taxonomy): domain Eukaryota; kingdom Viridiplantae; phylum Streptophyta; class Magnoliopsida; order Poales; family Poaceae; genus Secale; species Secale cereale. Next base: position 530,338,203 of record LR738710.1, on the reverse strand, counting down.
GGGTGCAAGTGACAACACAAATGCAATGCAATGCACATGACAACATGACATGAATGAAATGCACACACGCACACGACAAAACGAAGAACCCGAAATGAAAGAAGAACTCGGAAATGAAATGATGAAGCCAAAGTTTATATATTGCCATATTAGGAAAGTGTTACATTTGGGGCATTACAAACTCTCCTCTACTACGAAAAGATCTCGTCCCGAGATCTAGGACTGGAAGAAGGAAGGGTACTCGGAACGAAGGTGCTCTTCTCGTTCCCACGTAGCTTCTCGGTCGGTATGGTGTGACCACTTAACTTTCAAGAACTTGATTGACTTGTTGCGGATCTTGCGCTCGGTCTCTTTAAGAATAGCAACGGGGTGCTCTCGGTAAGACAAGTATTGTTGAAGATCAATCTAATCAAACGGAATGGTGCGTTCAAGAGCCTTGAAGCACTTGCGGAGTTGAGACACGTGAAACACATCATGAACATTTGCAAAGTTGGAAGGGAGCTCAAGTTGATAGGCTAGATCGCCTCTTTTGCCAAGGATCTTGAAAGGGCCCACATATCTAGGAGCAAGCTTGCCTTTGATACCAAATCATTGGGTGCCTTTGATAGGAGAAACTCGGAGATAGACATGATCACCAATGTTGAAGGCCAAATCACGATGCTTGCCGTCATAGTAGCTCTTCTGACGCGACTGAGTAGCCTTGAGATTCTCACGTATGACTTTGCACATTTCTTCGGCTTCTGAGTTCAAGTCATTGCCAACAAGTTGACGTTAACCAGTCTCGGACCAGTTGAGAGGAGTACGACACTTTCTACCATAGAGGATTTCAAACGGAGCTTTGCCGGCATTTGCTTGGAAACTGTTGTTGTAAGAGAACTCGGCAAACGGAAGGCAATCTTCCCACTTCATGCGAAAAGAGATGACACAAGCTCTGAGCATGTCTTCTAGAATCTGGTTCACTCTTTTGACTTGACCACTAGTCTGAGGGTGAAATGCAGTGTTGAAACGGATCTTAGTGCCCATGGCAGACTGAAAGGAGTCCCAGAACTTGGATGTGAACAAACTTCCACGGTCTGAGGAGATAACTTGAGGAATGCCATGTAGCGACACAATTCTGGAAGTGTACAACTCTGCCAGCTAAGCTGCATTGATGGATTCTTTGACTAGAAGGAAGTGAGCTACTTTGGTAAGCTTGTCAATGACAACAAAGATAGAATCATTCCCCTTCTTGGACATGGGAAAACCAGTGAAGAAATCCATTTCAATGTGGTCGAGTTTCCACTCGGGAATAGGAAGAGGTTGGAGGAGACAGGCTGGACGTTGATGCTCTGCATTCACTCTTCTGCAGACATCACATTCGTTCACGAATTGGGCAATCTCCCTTTTCATGCGAGTCCACCAGTAAGATTGCTTGAGGTCTTGGTACATCTTGGAACTTCCAGGATGAATCGAGAGGAGGGAGTCATGTGCTTCATTCATTATGAGCGTCGTGAGATCACCCTTGGGAACCACAAGTCTGTCCTCAATGAACAAGGTATCTCTCTCATCAACGCGAAAGCACTTGTATTTGGTAGTACCCTTTGCAATACCATGTTTCACTTTCTGCACCATAGCATCACTGAGTTGGGCCTCACGGATCTGATCTTCCAAGGTAGGAGCAACTTGAAGATTTGCAAGAAAGCGTTGCGGAACAACTTGGAGGTTAAGCTTCCTGAATGCTTCACAAAGCTCAGACTGAAATGGCTTGATAAGGAGACTGTTGCAATATGCCTTTCTCCTCAAGGAATCTGCAATGACATTGGCCTTGCCAGGTGTGTATTCGATGCTTGGATCATCTCTTGGATCATCTCAACCCAATGAGTCTGGCGAAGGTTCAGGTTCGGCTGTGTGAAGATGTACTTCAAGCTCTTGTGATCGGTGAAGATGTCGACTTTTCTGCCCAATAGAAGGTGTCTCCACGTGATCAAAGCGTGTACCACAGCTACTAGCTCGAGATCATGTGCGGGGTAGTTCTTCTCACTTGGCTTCTATTGACGAGAGGTGTATGCCACAAATTTCTTGTCTTGCACTAGAACACCATCAAGTCCTTGAAGAGAAGCATCACAGAATACTTCGTAGGGCTTGGACTCATCTGGAGGAGTAAGAACTGGAGCAGAGATGAGCTTTTATTTGATAGTTTTGAATGCCACATCACAATTCGGAGACCAATTGTACTTGACATTCTTCTGCAGCAAGTTGGAGAGAGGCTTGGCAATCTTGGAGAAGTTCTCAACGAACCTTCTGCAATAGCTAGCAAGACCAAGGAAGCTTCGGAGTTGCTTGACGTTCTGAGGAGGTTCCCAATTGACAATCGCTTCAACTTTCTCGGGGTTGACAGAAATACCCTCAGCAGAAATGATATGGCCCAAATACAAGACATTATCGAGCTAGAATTCGCACTTGGAGAACTTGGCATAGAACTTATGTTCACGGAGTCTGTCGAGAGCCACACGGAGGTGCTTTTCGTGATCCTCTTCATTCTTGGAGAATACCAAGATGTCATCCAGATAAACAACCACAAATTCGTTGGTGTAGGGGTTGAATATGTAGTGCATCATTCTCGAGAAGGTGGGTGGAGCATTAGCGAGGCCAAAAGACATGACTGTATATTCATATGAGCCATAGCTTGTTCTGAATGTAGTCTTGTGAATATCTTCTTCGCGGATGCGGATCTGGTGATAACCCATCCGGAGATCGAGCTTTGAGAACACTTTAGCTCCTTTGAGCTGCTCGAACAATTCATTGATGTTGGGGAGCGGATACTTGTTCTTTATTGTCTTCTTGTTCAATGGCCGGTAATCAACCCAAAGGCGCTCCGTGCCATCCTTATTCTTGACAAATAAGACACCACAACCCCAAGGAGAAGTGCTATGCCTGATCAGACCCAAACGCTCTTGCTCATTGAGTTGTTTCTTCAACTCCTTCAACTCTTCAGGGAAGAGCTTGTACGGACGCCGGCATGCTGGCTCAGTACCAGGCTCGAGTTCAATGACAAATTCAACTTGACGATGTGGAGGCATGCCTAGAAGCTCTTCAGGGAAAACATCTTCGTACTCATTGACAACCGGAATTTGAGAGATGGTATTAATCTCGCCCTTGTCATTGAGAGAGAATAGCCTGATTGTGTTATCTCGAGAGGCGAAGATAATCACGTCTTTGCCGGAATGAGTAATCTTGACTTCCTTATTTGCACAATCAATGTGAGCATCATGCTGGGAAATCCAATCCATCCCGAGAATAAGATCAATGTCGGAATTGCCGAGAATAACCGGAGAAGCCAGAAAGCGGTAATCACTCATGCGAATAGAAACATTCGGAGCCACCATACTAGAACTCATCCTCTTGCCAGGAGATATAACACTCAAAATTCTTGGTAAAGCTTCGGTGTGAACATTATGCTTGGATGCAAATTGATATGACATGAAGGAACATGAAGCACCTGAATCAAACAACACTTTTGCAGGAATAGAGTTAACTGGAAGGTTACCAAGTATCACATCTGAAGAATTCTCTGCTTGAGGTGCATTCATCAGATTCACTCTTGCATGCTTTTGGATTATGTTTGACAATAGTAGTACTAATAGGTGGAGGAGGCGGAAGGCGCCTTGGGTTGGGGCACTTGTTAGCATAATGACCCTTCTGAGTGCACTTGTTGCAAACCACTTCTGAGAGAGGATGGTGATAAGGAGCACTTGACTTGGAAGCTTGAAAATGATTCTTTGACTGATTGCTTGGGTTGGGTGGGTGGAAGAAACACCGGCCACCAGAATTCTTGTTGTTGTTGTTGGGAGCTCGGATAACCGGAGGAGGTGGAAGCCAAAACTTCTGTTGCTTTGCGACCACTTGAGAAGAAGAGGAGGAGTGAACAACGTCTCTGGTCCTCTTTTTGGAAGCTTCCATCTTGAGCTGGGCTGCCTCTTGCTTAAGTGCCATGTTATAGAATTGATCAAACTCATCAGGCACGAACAAGGTGAGAGCTTGTTGGAGTTCATCCTTCAGACCACCACGGAACTGATAGATCTTGCTCTAGGCATCTGGGATGTCTTGCTTGGCATAGCGGGCAAGGTTCTGGAACTTGACATTATATTGGTAGACAGTCATTGAGCCATGCTTTAGGTTGCGGAATTGCTCACGCATACCCTCGATGACACTTGTTGGAATGTGGTGAGAGCGAAAGTCTTTGCAGAAGTCATCCCAGGAGATTACACATCCCTCTCTGGAATCTTTGTACTGCTGTCACCAATCAGCGGCTTGGTCCTTGAGTTGGAAGGCTGCAAACTTCACATAGTCCTCGGGCCTTACGTTACTGCACTTGAAATGCTTCTTGATATCTATTATCCAGTCTTTAGCATCTAGAGTGTCCACACAGTAACTGAATGCCTTTGGTTGGTTTGCCATGAACTGCTTGAGCGTAGCAAAGTGAGGTTGGTTGAACAAATTGCCTTGGCCTTGGTTCCCATGAGCACCCTGATTTTCTTGATTTGCTTGAATTTTCTGCATCATTTGCATAAGCATCTGGGTGTTCTGGTTCGTCGCTTGCATAATTGCTCTCCAGGCCTCAGATGGAGGAGGAGGGAAAGGAGGACGATCAGGAACCTCTTCACCCTCTGGGTTAGCGTTGGGAACCCTTCTAGGAGCCATCCTGAATGAGATGACAACTATTAGCCATTGATTGAGAGAAAAAAATATAAGTTGAATCAACGGCTAGAAATTGCAACATAGTCTTCACAAGAACATTCGAACAAGATGAACGAATGTAATCCACAGTTTAATAGTAACAACAATCTTCACGAGAAGCCACTTGGGAGAACAAAAGGTAAATAAAACAACAAGGAGAAGATAGAACAAATACAAGATAGAAGCTTTGTTCGACATATTCGTGCTGAAAGCTTATGGAACGTGTTACAAAAGGGTTTTGCAATCCCCGGATCAGCATAGCCAAGGACCCTTTAAGATGCAACTCCCGATCGGAACAACGCCCATAGAACTACTTCACTCAATGTAGAACCCCGAACTCCATATCATGCATTCGTTGGAAGAATGCCTATGAGCTACTAGATGAACACACCTATTAATTTCCAAAAGTTTCCAGTTATGCAATCAGGTGTTGGGGATACAGGGGAAGCATCGCGCACTCAACTCTAATCCTACATCCAGCTATATCCATCCTTCAACACATAACCAGTTATTTCTGGAAACCGTCTACCTCGGACCTTCGAAACGCATCTACTATACAAGCTATGACAATACTCCCGAACTACCTCCCCAGTACTGGGTGATGTCGGGGTTATCTTGCCACTAACTGCATAGGAGAGTTTTCGATGTCGGGCGTCTTAAGTATTCCAGAACTGATGCGATATATTTGTGACGACAACACCTCGGAGCTCAACTCCCCGGGACACTGCCACAACCCCTAAATGACAGGAGGCGTCGAGAACAATGTTCTCGTCACAAAGACATCGGAACAATCCAAACAATACTCGTGAGATTCCTAAAAAAATCGGTGAAATTTTGAGAGTAGAAGAGACAAGAGTAATCGTCAGGAGTCCTCACCAGAGTGAAAAGAGATGAGGAGCAAAAGAAATCCTACTCTCCGATATATATATATAGGACCCAAAACATTTTAAGTGTGTGCCTAGACTCAACCGTCAACGATTCGATCAACCAGTGGGGGCTTCTAGGTCGAAGAAGGCTCTGATACCAACTTGTAATGCCCAGGATGGGACTATACCTCCTACGTGTCGAGGCACGACTTAAAGGTATAAGCCCATTCTGGAATGATCTCAAGTTCGGTATCTTTGCACGACTCATGTAAAAATAGGGATGAAAAAGCAAAAGGATAGTTGGCTTACACTTGCCACGTCACACAATTCATTACGTAAGCAAATCATCATCCAAATAAAATCACAACCCGACTACGGGTGAAGATCGAAATGAAAGATACCAAATACATAAAAGCCATAGGTTCGAATCGCCCCTAGTAGAAACCACTACTGATCATCGGGATAGTGCACATAGTAACGGCTACGTTCTTCATTGTACTCCCAGTACAGCTCTGTGCCATCACCTGAGTAGTTCACCATGGTACCTGCATCTGGTGTGGTGTAGATTCTGTGAGCCATGGAGGACTAAGCAATCCCATTCCCGGGTAGCAAAACTATATAAGCCTTGGGTGTGGAACAAGGCTGAAGAAACATAAAAGGTTGCAGCTGCACTATCACTAGCTTACGTGTTAATAGCAAGAAGATAAGTGCCACAAGCGTCAAAGTGATCTCGAAGTGATCCTATCTACGCACGTCAATCATAACCCCACCATGTTCACTTCCCGAACCCCTTTCGGAAAATGACCATCATGATTACTCACGCTGGTAGTGTGTTCTGAACATGGTGTCAAGTTTTCTACAACTGGATATTAACAAATTCCCATCTGCCACATAACCGCGGGCACGGCTTTCGAAAGTTCAAAACCCTGCAGGGGTGTTCCAACTTGGCCCATTACAAGCCCACGATCCGCGGAGTCGCAACTCCAAGGTGGGAAGGCCCGAGTATTCTCGGAATCCCGTGCTCAAGATACTCCGACTAAGGTATGACTAATCCAGCAAATCCTCCTAGCGTGCCGACACCCTGATAGTAGCCGCATGTATCTCGTCTCAGGCCACGACCGGATAGGACAAGCTACGAGTTTTTACCAGCTCTCGGGTTCCCCCAAGGTGGCCCCGCAGGTTGCCCAGTTTGGACCAACACTCACGTGGAGCACTAGCCCGGGTTGTTGATTAAGAAGAGGGTTTATAACTCCCTATGAAAGTTTTTAGTTGTTAGGCAAATAGTACCAATGTTGGGACTTGCTGGAAAAGACTTAGCGCTAAGCGGTTTATCGAGGGGGTCCCATAACCCCAAACATGTGAGGAACGCATAATCAAGGAACATAACACCGGTTTATACGGTTCCTAGGGCGGCATGAGTGGTACAAATCACCAAGCAAGAGGCTTAGCCTTCCACCCATTATCAATATATATATGACTTAGTTAAGAATTTATATAGTGTGATATCCCAACAAACTTGAACATGAAGCAAGAATCTTCAAGTCTTCTCCTGCAACTAGCAATGCTATAAGAGGGGCTGAGCGAAGCCTACGTAGCCAATCAAAGGTTTGCATAGGTTGGGTGGTTAGACAGATTCATGGTTACAATAGGAGGCTGACAGACAAACATGGGCATCGAGGCAATAAGCTAAAGAGCGAGACTTCTAGCAATAGGCAAAGATAGTAATGATATCTGGGTCAGGTCATCTTGCCTGTCGAGTCGTCGATGGGATCGTAAGACGGCTCCTCGTTCTCAACCTCGGTAGTAACCTCGTTCTCGTACTCGGTCTCGGCTTCCGGCCCTACTCAACACAAGAACACACGAGGCACGAAATCAAACAAGGTGCAACGCACAATCTACAGGATGCACGTATGATGCACTTAGGATGCACTGCATATGCACTAAGGATGCATTACATGACAACATAGGAAGCACACCAGAACAACACAAGAACAAGACAATATGCTCAAGCAAGTAGGATCAAGACAGATCTATATAGGATGCAAAACATGTCAAGGTAGGAAGCACAGAGAAACAACACAAGAAACAACAGGTTTGGAAGAGGACAGAATCCACTTAAGACAAATCCGGTAAGTCCTCATATGCATAGTTTGAAATTAGTTCAGATCTGATCAAACCTTAAGTTAAAGTTGATAAACAACAAGTTAACATGCACCATGATAATCTACACGAAAATCTAGTCAAGTTTCATATAAAGTTTATTTAGAACAGAGCTACGGTCTAGAAGATATGAGCAAAACAAGTTAAACATGGCAACGGTGTAAGATGCACCCATACATCAAGCAAACATACTCCAAACATGTTAACAAGATGATATTATGATTCTACATGCAAAATCACACAAGTTTCATGTAGGGCACGCTCAAAACGGAGCAACGTACTAAAAGATACACCCGAAACAAGAAACAATGCAAAGCTGAAATTAACAGCCACATAGCAACTTTGGAGCAAGAAATATATACTCTACGGTACTCAAACTTGGTGACAAGAAGCTTGGACATGAAGTAGACATATCCTACAGCAAACAACTCCATTGGAGCAACTCCATAGGAGGCATGGATCAATAGCAACAAGCTACAATATTTTGATCATGACACTAAAAACCTGACAGTAATATTCTATAGCAACTTGGGAGCAAGAATTAAACATGCTACAGCCACCCAAATGATCAAGTGAGGGCATGTATGGATAGACAACAACATATACAACAAGGAATGATCAATGGCCACCCCAAAACTAACATGGATTTGCCTAGGGCATCAAGCAAACATAGCATCAGGATATTACAGATTCCAGACTTAGTGAAATTTCACTAAGTGCTAAAACAGTTAAGTTGGCATGGCATGTTTGCAAGCAGGTTTAAGTCATCTTAAAACATAACATGGCAAATGGTTTGCACCACACCAAAGATCACATGATGGATAATCTAAAACATATGAGCATGCGACATGGGGGCAAACACATCAATAACAACGAGCTCCTCAACTAGGCATCTCGTAACAAGTTACAAAACCTATAAACCAGATGCACTTTGTCAACAGAGATAAACATGGCAATATGAACTCTAACATGCATGTTATAGCAACCAACATGTAGAGCATCTCATGATGAACATTTCGACATATCATTTGCTTCATTTGGATAAACATGCACCAAGTTATCACATCTCAAACATGGCATGAAAATAACAAGTAGCAGCATTTTATATCAAGTAGCACTCTTGTCATGATGATTAAGACATCTAGATGGACTCAAACAAACATGACACAATGGAACAAAACATAGTACACATCAGCACGGTCATTTTGACATATCATATGCACAAATCGGACTAGCACACTAAAAGTTATCGCCATGCAAAGATGCCATCACACAACAAAATCAACAAAGACTTAGAGGAAAAATCAACCTCGGATCTGGTCAATGGGCGGATCGGGCCGGGTCAACGTGGGCGAACGGGCGCGGAGCGGGTTGCGGGCGCGGATCCGCGGTTCGGGCAGCGGTGGAGATCTAGCTCGGGCCGATCCCGTCGAGGCCGGCGGCTCTGGTGCTGGAGGCGGCCCGGTGGGGCAACCGACGGCCGGCGGCGAGGGACCCGCCGGAGGAGGCCGCTGTGCCGGCGGTTGAAGAAGGGCGCGCCGGACGGAGCTGGTGTGGTCGGCGACCGGCGGCTGGAGATCCGGCGGGAGCGGGGCTCGGCGGCGAGGGAGCTCGGCTCCCGGCGGCGGCCGGCGGCGAGGAGCCCACCGGAGGCGAAGGTGGCGGCGGCGCTGAGCGGGCGTGGAGGCGCGGAGGCGCGACGGGCCGAGAGGGCTGCGCGCGGGCCGGCGGTCGGCGGTGGGAGGCGGGGCAGCCGTGATGACATGGCGTCCGCGGATTGGACGCGGGGGCGGCGGCGGACGTGTCCGGCGCCGGCTGACACGTCCGGCGCGCGGAGGGGCTGCGGGACGCTGAGAAAAACGGGAAAAAAAGAGAGGAGCTATGGTTTGGACGCAAAATGGAGGGGGTGGACGTTTTTATAGGCACAAGGAGCTAGGAGAGTCCAAATGGGGAGCGATTTTTGTCCACGCAATCACAATTCGACGGCCGAGATGATGGGAAGGGTTGTGCTGGGTTGGTAGGCTGTTGTGGAGGGGGTCTTGGGCCTCAAAGAAGAGGTTCTTTTAGCCCACTAGGTTAACCGTTGGAGTACGAAATGAACTCCAGACGCGACGAAACTTGACAGGCGACCTACACGTACCAAAACAACATCGCACGACAAGTCTCGCGTCATTCCGGAAACGTTACACGGCCACACACGAAAGAAGGACTCGGGATTGCCACGGGCACGTGTGAGAGCGCCAGAACTCGAAACGGACAACGGGAAGAGACGAGTGGGACCGGATGCAAGTGACAACATAAATGCAATGCAATGCACATGACAACATGACATGAATGAAATGAACACACGCACACGACAAAACGAAGAACCCAAAATGAAAGAAGAACCCGGAAAGGAAATGATGAAGGCAAAGTTTATATTGCCATATTAGGAAAGTGTTACATCTGGGGCATTACAGATATGGCCAATATCATTTTGCTCCTTTTGATCTTCATCTTCGGGGCTCCATGATCATCACCGTCACCGGCATGACACCATGATGTCCATCATCATGATCTCCATCATCGTGTCTTCATGAAGTCGTCTCGCCAAACATAACTTCTACTACTATGACTAACGGTTAGCAATTAAGTAAAGTAATAACATGGCATTTTCAGTGACATGCAGGTCATACAATAAAATAAGACAACTCCTATGGCTCCTGTCGGTTGTCACACTCATCGACATGCAAGTCGTGATTCCTATTACAAGAACATGATCAATCTCATACATCACATATATATCATTCATCACATCCTTTTGGCCTTATCACATCACACGGCACATGATGCAAGAACAAGTTAGACGTCCTCTAATTGTTGTTGCAAGTTTTTTACGTGGCTGCTATAGGTTTCTAGCAAGAACATTTCTTACCTACGCCAAAACCACAACGTGATATGCCAATTTATATTTACCCTTCATAAGGACCCTTTTCATCGAATCTGATCCGACTAAAGTGGGAGAGACAAACACCCGCTAGCCACCTTATGCAACTAGTGCATGTCAGTCGGTGGAACCTGTCTCACGTAAGCGTACGTGTATGGTCGGTCTGGGCCGCTTCATCCCACGATGCCGCCGAATCAAGATAAGACTAGTAGCGGCAAGTAAATTGACATGATCTACGCCAACAACAACTTGTGTTCTACTCATGCATAGTAACTACGCATAGACCTAGCTCATGATGCCACTGTAGGGGAACGTAGCAGAATTATAAAATATTCTACGCATCACCAAGATCAATCTATGGAGTCATCTAGCAACGAGGGAGAGGGGAGTGCATCTACATACCCTTGTAGATCGCGAGAGGAAGCGTTCAAGAGAACGGGGTTGATGGAGTCGTACTCGTCATGATCCAAATCACCGATGACCGAGCGCCGAACGGACGGCACCTCCGCGTTCAGCACACGTACAGTTGGGAGAGACGTCGGGGTGGTGGAAGTAGCGGGGATCTCGGCAGGGCTTCGCCAAGCTCGGCGAGAGGGAGAGGTGTTACGGGGGGAGAGGGAGGCGCCAGGGGCTAGGGTGCGCAGCCCTCCCTCCCCCCTCTTTACATAGGGGCCCTAGGGGGGGCGCCGGCCCCTAGAGATCCCATCTCAAGGAGGGGGGGCGGCCAAGGGGGGACTTGTTCCCCAAGTTTGGTGGGGCGCCCCACCCCCAGGGTTTCCAACCCTAGGCGCAGGGGGAGGCCCATGGGGGGCGCACCAGCCCACCAGGGGCTGGTTCCCTTCCTTCTTCAGCCCATGGGGCCCTCTGGGATGCGTGGTCCCACCCGGTGGACCCCCGGGACCCTTCCGGTGGTCCCGGTACAATACTGGTGACCCCCGAAACTTTCCCGGTGGACGAAACTGGACTTCCTATATACAAATCTTTACCTCCGGACCACTTCGGAACTCCTCGTGACGTCTGGGATCTCATCCGGGGCTCCGAACAACTTTTAGGTTACCGCATACTAATATCTCTACAACCCTAGCGTCACCGAAGTTTAAGTGTGCAGACCCTACGGGTTCGGGAGACACACATACATGACCGAGACGACTCTCCGATCAATAACCAATAACGGGATCTGGATACCCATGTTGGCTCCCACATGCTCCTCGATGATCTCATCAGATGAACCACGATGTCGAGGATTCAATCAACCCCGTATGCAATTCCCTTTGTCTATCGGTACGATACTTGCTCGAGATTCGATCGTCGGTATACCGATAACTTGTTCAATCTCATTACCGGCAAGTCTCTTTACTCATTCCCGTAACACATCATCCCATGGACAACTCTTTGATCACATTGAGCTCATTATGATGATGTCCTACCGAGTGGGCCCAGAGGTACCTCTCCTTCACACGGAGTGACAAATCACAGTCTCGATTCGTGCCAACCCAACAGACACTTTCGGAGATACCCGTAGTGCACCTTTATAGTCACCCAGTTACGTTGTGACGTTTGGTACACCCAAAGCATTCATACAGTATCCGGGAGTTGCACGATCTCATGGTCTAAGGAAAAGTTACTTGACATTGGAAAAGCTTCAGCAAACGAACTACACGATCTAGTGCTAGGCTTAGGATTGGGTCTTGTCCATCACATCATTCTCCTAATGATGTGATCCCGTTATCAATAACATCCAATGTGCATGGTTAGGAAACCGTAACCATCTATTGATCAACGAGTTAGTCAACTAGAGGCTTACTAGGGACACGTTGTGATCTATGTATTCACACATGTATCACTGTTTCCGGATAATACAATTAAAGCATGAACAATAGACATCTATCATGAACAGGGAAATATACTAATAACCAATTTATTATTGCCTCTAGGGAATATTTCCCACACTAGGTACTAACTACGGACCCGTAGGTCTATGGTAAACTACTCATGCATCATCGGAGGAGCACCAATGACGATGATGAACCCCTCCGTTTATCGTGTTCCGAAAAGGCCTCTAGATTGGATCTCTTGGTCCTGGAACTTGTGGCAGCTGGAAAAGTATTTCGTCGACTCCCCTACTGTTTATGGAATATTGTGGAAAGGATGCACGTGGGCTCCACTACCTGTTGCGAGGCGTAGCATGCAATTTCAAAAAAAATCCTACGCTCAAGCAAGATATATCTAGGAGATGCATAGAAACGGGAGGGGGAGAGTGTGTCTACGTACCCTCATAGAAAATAAGTGGAACCGTTTATTCAATGCGGTTGATGTAGTCGTACACCTTCGTGATCTGCCCGATCAAGTACCGAACATACGGCACCTCCGCGTTCTGCACACGTTCAGCTCGGTGTCGTCCTCGCCATGTTGATCCAGCAAGCGGGGCGAGGTAGTAAACCAGTTCCTTCTGCATAACGGCGTGGTGACGGTGGTGGTGAAGCTATCCTGTAGGGCTTCACCTAAGCAAAGCGACAATCCAGATCGGAGAAGTAATCTAGAGGCGGAGGGGTGCCCACACACGACGTGGAACAAGCTCTGTCTTGTGTGGCACCCCTCCCAACATATATATATAGGTGTGGGAGGGGAGGAGGCAACCCCCAGGGCGCCCCAACTGGTGTGATGGCAGCCCTAGGGCTCCTCCCCTTGGTGTGCCCCCGTGCCAAATAATGGCGCAAGTCGGAAAGAAAGGGTGGAGGCGCCCCCTTCTTTCCTTCATCCCTTCTCCGGGATAGGGTAAGAGGGGGTGGCGCCCCTCCTTTACCATGTATTAGGCATGGCTGCCATAAATGGGGTGCACCAGCCCATGTGGGCTGGTTTGTTCCCTTCCACTTGGCCCACTAAGGTCCAATACTCTCCTCATGTCTCCGGAACCCCTTCCGGTATTCCGATAACTTTGCCGGTGCATCCCGAAACCATTCCGGAGACCAAATAGCATTGTCCTATATATCAATCTTTACCTCCGGACGATTCCGGAGCTCCTCGTCATGTACGCGATCTCATCCGGGACTATGAACAACATTCGGTCACCAAACCACATAACTCATATAATATGAAATCAACATCGAATGTTAAGCGCGTGGACCCTACGGGTTCGAGAACTATGTAGACATGACCGAGACACCTCTCCGGTCAATAACCAGTAGCGGAACCTGGATACCCATATTAGCTCCTACATATTCTACAAAGATCTTTATCGGTTGAACCATTATGACAACATACACAAGTCCCTTTGTCCGTCGGTATGTTACTTGCCCGAGATTCGATCATCGGTATCTGTATACCTAGTTCAATCTCGTTACCGGCAAGTCTTTTTACTCATTCCATAATACATCACCTTGCAACTAACTCATTATTCACTTCGCTTGCAAGGCTTCTTATGATGTGTATTACCGAGAGGGCCCAAAGATACCTCTCCGATACTTGGACTGACAAATCCTAATCTCGATTCACGCCAACCCAAAAAGACACCTTCGGAGATACCTGTAGAGCATGTTTATAAACACCCAGTTACATTGTGATGTTTGATAGCACACACGGCACTCCTCTGGTATCCGGGATTTGGATGATCTTATAGTCATAAGAACATGTATTTGACATATATGAAAGTAGTAGCAATAAACCTAAATGATCATTATGCTAAGCTAACGGATGGGTCTTATCCATCACATTATTCTCCTAATGATGTGATCCCGTTCATCAAATGACAACACATATCTATGGTTAGGAAACTTAACATCTTGGATTAACGAGCTAGTCTAGTAGAGGCTTACTAGGGACATGGTGTTTTGTCTATGTATCCACTCATGTATCAAGTTTCCGATTAATATAATTCTAGGATGAATAATAAACATTTATCATGATATAAGGAAATATAAAATAACAACTTTATTATTTCCTCTAGGGCATATTTCCTTTAGTCTCCCACTTGCACTAGAGTCAATAATCCACATTCACATCGCCATGTGATTTAACACTGATAGTTCACATCGTCATGTGATTAACACCCATAGTTCACATCGCCATGTGACCAACACCCAAAGGGTTTACTAGAGTCAATAATCTAGTTCACATCTCCATGTGATTAACACCCAAATAGTACTAAGGTGTGATCATGTTTTGCTTTGTGAGAGAAGTTTAGTCAACAGGTCTATCACATTCAGATCCATATGTATTTTAGAAATTTCTATGTCTACAATGCTTGGCAGGGAGCTAGTCTAGCAAATTGCTCCCACTTTCAATACGTATCTTGATTGAGACTTAGAGTCATCTAGATTAGTGTCAAAGCTTGCATCGAAGTAACTCTTTACGACACACTCTTTATCACCTCCATAACTGAGAAACATTTCCTTAGTCCTTTTTAAGGCAACTAAGGATAATTTTTGACCGATGTCCAGTGACCTACTACTGGATCACTATTATAGCTCCTTGCCAAACTCATGGCAAGGTACAAAAAAGGTTTGGTACACAACATGGCACACTTTATAGAACCTATGGCTGAAGCATAGGGAATGACTTTCATTCTCTCTATATTTTTTTGTCGTGTTCGGGCTTTGAGTCTTTCTCAATTTCATAACTTACAACTGAGGCAAGAACTCCTTCTTTGACTTGTCCATTTTGAACTACTTCAATCAAGGTATGAACTTATCAAGAGTCTTATCAAGTGTCTTGATCTATCTCTATAGATCTTGATGCCCAATATGTAAGCAACTTCACCGAGGTCTTTCATTGAAAAATTCTTATTCACGTATCCTTTTATGCTACCCAGAAATTCGACATCATTTCCGATCAAAAATATGTCATCCACATATAATATCATAAATGCTACAGAGCTCGCACTCACTTTCTTGTAAATACAGGCTTCACCGTAAGTCTGTATAAAACCAGATGCTTTGATCACCTCATCAAAGCGTATATTCCAACTCCGAGATGCTTGCACCAATCCATAGATGGATCGCTGGATCTTGCACACTTTGTTAGCATGTTCAGGATTGACAAAACCTTCTGGTTGCATCATATACAACTCTTCTTTAAAAAATCCATTAAGGAATGCAGTTTTGACATCCATTTACCAGAATTCATAAAATGCGGCAATTACTAACATGATTCGGGTACACTTAAGCATCGGTACGAGTGAGAAAATCTCATCGTAGTCAACACCTTGAACTTGTCAAACAACTTTCACAACAAGTCGAGCTTTGTAGATAGTGACATTACCATCAGCTTCTGTCTTCCTCTTGACGATCCATTTATTCTTAATGTCTTGCCAATCATCGGGCAAGTCCACAATTTGTTCTTAAACATGGATCATATCTCAGATTTCATGGCCACAAGCCATTTATCGGAATCTGGGCTCATCATAGCTTCTTCATAGTTTGAAGCTTCGCGTTGTCTAACAACATGACTTCCAGGACATGGTTACCGTACCACCCTGGTGCGGTACATGTTCTGGTTGACCTTCGAGTTCCGGTAGTAGCTTGCTATGAAGTTTCATGATCATTATCATTATCTTCTTCTCTAGTTGGTGTTGGCATCATGGGAACAATATTCTCTGATGAACTACTTTCCAATTTCAGCGAAGGTACAATTACCTCATCAAGTTCTACTTTCCCCTCACTCACTTATTTTGAGAGAAACTCCTTCTCTAGTAAGGATCCATCCTTAGCAACAGAAATCTTGCCTTCGGATCTATGGTAGAAAGTGTACCCAACTGTTTCTTTTGCGTATCCTATGAAGAGGCACTTCTCCAACTTGGGTTCGAGCTTATCAGGATGAACCTTTTTCACATAAGCATCGCAACTCCAAACTTTAAGAAACGACATCTCTGGTTTCTTGCCAAACCATAGTTCATACGGTATCCTCTCAACGGATTTAGACGATGCCCTATTTAACGTGAATGTAGTTGTCTCTAATGCATGACCCCAAAACAATAGTGGTAAATCGGTAAAAGACATCACAGATCGCACCATATATCTAATAAAGTATGGTTACGATGTTTGGACACACGATTACGCTGTGATGTTCTAGGTCGCGTGAGCTGTGAAATTATTCCACATAGTTACAAATGAAGACCAAACTCATAACTCAAATATTCGCCTCCGCGATCAGATCGTAGAAACTTTATTTTTCTTGTTACGATGATTCTCTACTTCACTCTAAAATTCTTTGAACTTTTCAAATGTTTCAGACTTGTGTTTCATCAAGTAGATATACCCATATTTTCTCAAATCATATGTGAAGGTCAGGCAATAAGGATACACGCCGTGAGCCTCAACACTTATCAAAACGCATACATCTATATGTATTATTTCCAATAAGTCATTGGCTCACTCCATTGTTCCGGAGAACAGAGTTTTAGTCATCTTGCCAATGAGGCATGGTTCGCAAGTATCAAATAATTCATAATCAAGTTACTCGAAAAGTCCATCAGCATGGAGTTTATTCATGCGCTTTACACCAATATGACCTAAACAGTAGTGCCACAAGTATGTTGCACTATCATTATCAACTCTGCATCTTTTGGCTTCAATATTATGAATATGTGCATTACTACCATCGAGATTCAATAAACCATTCATCTTGGGTGTGTGACCGTAGAAGGTTTTATTCATGTAAAGAGAATAACAATTATTCTTTGACTTAAATGAATAATCGTATTACAATAAACACGATCCAATCTTGTTCATGCTCAATGCAAATACCAAATAACATTTATTTAGGTTTAACACTAATCCTGCAAGTACAGTGAGTGTGCGATGATGATCATATAAATATCGGAACTATTTCTAACACATATCGTCACCTCACCCTCAACTAGTCTCCATTTATTCTGCAACTCCTGTTTCGAGTTACTAATCTTAGCAACCGAACAAGTATCAAATACCCATGTGCTACTATGAGCACTAGTGAGGTACACATCAATAACATGTATATCAAATATACCTTTGTTCACCTCACCGTCCTTCTTATCCGCCAAATATTTGGGACAGTTCCGCTTCCAGTGACCATTTCCTTTGCAGTAGAAGCACTCAGTTTCACGCTTAGGTCCAGATTTGGGCTTCTTCACTGGAGTGACAACTTGCTTGCCAGTTTTCTTGAAGTTCCATTTCTTTCCCTTGCCCTTTTTCTTCAAACTAGTGGTCCTGTTAACCATCAACAGTTAATGCATTTTCTTAATTTCTACCATCGTCGATTTCAGCATCGCGAAGAGCTCGGGGATTGCTTTCGTCATCCCTTGCATATCATAGTTCATCACGAAGTTCTGGTTTCTTAGTGATAGTGACTGGAGAACTTCTGTCAGTCACTATCTTATCTAAAAGATTAACCCCCACTTGATTCAGGTGATTGTAGCACCCAGACATTCTGAGCAAATGCTCACTAGCTGACCTATTCTCCTCCATCTTGTAGGCAAAGTACTTGTCAGAGGTCTCATACTTCTGGACATGGGCATGAGTCTAAAATACTAATTTCAGCTCTTGGAACATACCATATGTTCTATGGGGTTCAAAACATTTTTGAAGTTCCGGTTTTAAGCTATATAGCATGGTTCACTAAACTATTAAGTAGTCATCATATCGAACTTTGCCAAACGTTCATAATGTCTGCATTTGCTCCGGGAATAGGTCTGTCAGCTAGCGGTGCATCAAGGACATAATACTTCTGTGCAGCAATGAGGATAATTCGTAGATCATGGACCCAGTCCACATCATTGCTACTAACATCTTTCAACTTAGTTTTCTCTAGGAACATATCAAAAACATAATGGAGCTACAACGCGAGCTATTGATCTACAACATAATTTGCAAATACTATCAGGACTAAGTTCATGATAAATTAAAGTTCAATTAATCATATTACTTAAGAACTCCCACTTAGATAGACATCCCTCAAGTCATCTAAATGATACGTGATCCAAATCAACTAAACTATGCTTCTCATATCTACTATACGATTCACATTCGACCTTTCGATCTCCAGTGTTCCGAGGACATGTCTGTACATGCTAGGCTCGTCAAGTTTAACCCGAGTATTACGCATGTGCAAAATTGTCTTGCACCCATTGTATGTGGACGTAGAGATTATCACACCCGATCATCATCTGTTGTCTTGGCACAACGAACTGTCGCTATGATGCATACTCAGGGAGAACACTTATACCTTGAAATATTAGTAAGGGATCATCTTATAATGCAACCGATGTACTAAGAAAAATAAGATGCATAAAATATAAACATCACATGCAATCAAAATATGTGATATACATCCCCATCTTGTGCTTTTGATCTCCATCTCCAAAGTATCGTCATGATCTCCATCGTGACCGGCTTGACACCTTGATCTCTATCGTAGCGTCATGGTCGTCTTGCCAACTATTGCTTCAACGGCTATTGCTAACTCATAGCGATAAAGTAAAGCAATTACATGGAGCTTGCATTTCATACAATAAAGAGACAACCATAAGGCTCCCGTCGGTTGCCGATAATTTACAAAACATGATCATCTCATATCATAACGTATAACTCATCACGTCTTCACCATATCACATCACAACATGCACTGCAAAAACAAGTTATACGTCATCTACTTTGTTGTTGCAAGTTTTACGTGGCTGCTACAGGCTTCTAGCAAGTACCGTTCTTACCTACGGCACAAAAACCACAAGGCGTTTCATCAAGTTTGCTATTTTAACCTTCAACAAGGACCGGACGTAGTCAAATTCGATTCAACTAAAGTAGGAGAAACAGACACACGCCAGCCACCTTTATGCAATACTAGTTGCATGTCTGTTGGTGGAACCGGTCTCATGAACGCGGTCATGTAAGGTTGGTCCGGGCCGCTTAATCCCACAATACCGCCGGATCAAAATAAGATGTTGGTGGTAAGTAGTATGACTATCACCGCCCACAACCCTTTGTGTTCTACTCGTGCATATCATCTGCGCATAGACCTGGCTCTGATGCCACTGTTGGGAGGCGTAGCATGCAATTTCAAAAAGTATCATACGCACACGCAAGATCTATCTAGGAGATGCATAGCAACAAGAGGGGGAGAGTGTGTCTATGTACCCTCATAGACCGAAAGGGAAGCGTTTATTCAACGAGGTTGATGTAGTCGTACACCTTCGTGATCCGCCCGATCAAGTACCGAACATACGACACCTCCGCGTTCTCCACATGTTCAACTCGGTGTCGTCCTCGCCATCTTAATCCAGCAAGTGAGGCCAGGTAATATATGAGTTCTGTCATCATAACGGCATGGTGACAGTGTTGGTGAAGCAATCCTGCAGGGCTTCGCCTAAGCACTACAATGATCTAGAGCGGAGGAGTAAACTAGAGGCGGAGGGGTGCCGACCCACGGCGTGGAATAAGATGTGTCTTGTGTGGCACCCCTCCCCAAATATATATAGGTGTGGGAGGGGAGGAGGCAGCCCCTAGAGCACCCCAATAGGTGTGACGGCAGCCCTAGGGCTCCTCCCCTTGGTGTGCCCCTGTGCCAAATAATGGCGCAAGGCGGAAGGAAAGGGTGGAGGCGCCCCCTTCTTTCCTTCATCCCTTCTCCGGGATATGGTAAGAGGGGGTGGCACCCCTCCTTTACCATGTATTAGGCATGGCTTCCCTAAAGGGGGTGCACCAGCCCATGTGGGCTGGTTTGTTCCCTTCCACTTGGCCCACTAAGGCCCAATACTCTCCTGGTGTCTTCGGAACCCCTTCCGGTATTCCGATAACTTTGCCGGTGCATCCCGAAACCATTCCGCAGACCAAATAGCACCGTCCTATATATCAATATTTACCTCCGGACAATACCGGAGCTCCTCGTCATGTCTGTGATCTCATTCGGGACTATGAACAACATTCGGTCACCAAACCACATAACTCATATAATACGAAATCAACATCGAATGCTAAGCGCGTGGACCCTACGGGTTCAAGAACTATGTAGACATGACCGAGACACCTCTCCGGTCAATAACCAATAGCGGAACCTAGATGCCCATATTAGCTCCTACATATTCTACAAAGATCTTTATCGGTTGAACCATTATGACAACATACACAAGTCCCTTTGTCCGTCGGTATGTTACTTGCCCAAGATTCGATCATCGGTATCTGTATACCTAGTTCAGTATCGTTACCGGCAAGTCTCTTTACTTGTTCAATAATACATCGTCTTGCAGCTAACTCATTAGTCACTTCGCTTGCAAGGCTTCTTATGATGTGTATTACCGAGAGGGCCGAAAGATACCTCCGTGATACCCGGACTGACAAATCCTAATCTCGATTCACGCCAACCCAAAAAGACAACTTCGGAGATACCTACAGAGCATGTTTATAAACACCCAGTTACATTGTGACATTTGATAGCACACAAGACACTCCTCTGGTATCCGGGATTTGGATGATCTTATAGTCATAAGAACATGTATTTGACATATATGAAAGTAGTAGCAATAAAACTGAACGATCATTAGGCTAAGCTAACGGATGGGTCTTTTCCATCACCTCATTCTCCTAATGATGTAATCCAGTTCATCAAGTGACAGCACATGTCTATGGTTAGGAAACTTAACGATCTTTAATTAACGATCTAGTCTAGTAGAGGCTTACTCGGGACACGGTGTTTTGTCTATGTATCCACACATGTATCAAGTTTCCGATTAATACAATTCTAGCATGAAAAATAAACATTTATAGTGATATAAGGAAATATAAAATAACAACTTTATTATTGCCTCTAGGGCATATTTCCTTCACTACCTACCAGGGTGCACCTCGGACCCCTGGAGCACCCTGGTTCCTAGTGGGCCCCCCGGGCCTCCCCTCATGAGGTCTCTTAGCTCCTTCGATGTCTACTATCCAGAAAAAAATCTCCATTTTTTTACATTTGGACTTCGTTTGATATTGATATTCTGCGAAGTGAAAAACAAGCAAAAACCAGCAACTGGCACTTGGCACTATGTCAATTATTGATACTATAATGATAAAAACTACTAGGGAAAACCCTAGCAGTAGCGCGGGTATTTTGCCTGTAGCGCTGGACGTCACGCTACTGATAAGGCGCTATAGCTAACGTGTAGCAGTAACGCCTGTCATCCCACGCTACTCCTATACATGGATAGAAGTAGCGCGCTTTAGTGAAGATCGCTGTTGCTAATATCTACAGCGCTTTTAGAAGGAAGCGCTACTGCTAACTTTGTTCCCCTCGCTACTGCTAGTTTTATTAGTTTTTTTCTACATATTTGTTTTGTATTTGAATAGGCGTTATACAATACACATACAAATGTAATCATAGCATATACATACAACTAGTCTCCTCAAATCATGTCATCATCATAATTGTAATCCAAACAAAGTGGTCTCTCATCATCATCTCGAAAATAGCGATACAAGTCTCAATTACTTGCAAGTACATCGTCATCCATCTAAACAATGATATACGCGAGAAGAGCTATCACTTAGAGTGAGAGCGGAACTATGCAGTACATGAGTTTGTATCCCTCTCTCACATTAGCATGAACCTAAACTAACTACTGCCTGTCGCTCGGAAACCGGACACCGGTACATCTGTGCCTGACACTCCGGCCACTCATCGTATATATACTCCCGACGTAGCACTTCTTCTCCATCGATGATATATGCACCTGCATCGTCACATGCGTCGACGATATGCAACTTATATAGTTGAGAAACAGAAAGAGACAGACTTGGCAAAAATAGAAGCAACATATCATAAGCATAAATAACAAAGTTGATCGTACCCAAAATGCCCTAACTAGAGTGATTGTCGCTAGTCGAGGAGGACGGTTTAATTACATCACAAATAAATTTTCGTCGTACATAACTCAAAGTTTCGTCATACGGAAAGTATGGACTAAACGGACACATTGTCATATATCGACAATCACTCCAACATGTCCTGCCATCCATACAAGTCAAGGAGATAGTCCACGAGCCTTGTGAAAGCCTTCAGGTCGAGACGCTGAGAGGCTACCTATGTTCGGCCGTCTTCCTGCGACATTTGTCCTTCTTCATAGAACATCCCTGTTTTTCCATCGACTTCCTTCATGATGATTTGGGCAAGTTCGGGCTGGATGTGATAGAACTCAGCTCGAAGTCGATGATCCTCGATATCTCCTACGTTCTTTGCCCATTGCAGAATGTGGGCATAACCGGATGTAGGTGACATGCGAAGGTTCTGGTGATCCTGTCTATACTCAAGCATGTGGTGTAGGACATAGAATCCATCATTAAGAGAATCGGTCAGTTGCTGGATGCGGTAGAAGTCGGTCTTATGGCCGAAGGCGGGCCTGCCGACCCTTCTCTTCTTGTCCTTGACCTCTCCACCCAGTGCGTCGTAGCAAAACATAGCACTATCGAGAACATCCTTGATGTGGGTGTAATCTTTTTTGTTCATGTTCTTCGACGAGTCGAAGTAAAGAGCGTGGGAGTATCGGGGGTAGAGGATGATGAGGACGGCGCGCCCGCCGCTGCGCAAAATAAGTATACCTTAAATTAATTAGCCTCCACGGTGCAAATGAATGATTGAAATCGAAGGAAGGATATCCGCGCGGATGACTTACAGGGGATGATAAGGCACGAGAATCGCCTCCTTGTCCTTATTGGCGAGCATGAAATTGACGAAGTTTTCCCTCGCGCATTCATGATGCTTTGCGCGACTCCCAAGAAGCTCTCGTGCATGAAGTACCGTTCAGCGACACAGATACGAGGTATCTGCTCAACCCCGATAATGTAGTTCATGTGCAAGGCATAAAGGCGGACAAACGTAAGATCCAGCTTCTTCACATGAAACATGTCGAATATGTAATCGAATCAAAGGAAGAACTTCTCCGCGGGGTATGTGTCGACGTACGGCAATTGCCGCTGAACTTTAACCACGTAGAGTGGGTATCCTGGATCTTTCAAGGCGATGAGACCTTTCTCTATCCACAGCACATCGTCACGAACTCTCCTAGATTGCCGAATCTAGCCCCTAGCACTGCTGCAGGTAGGATTGGTTGACTGGGGATATGCCATTTATCCGCACCGGGGATATCTATACGGTCTTGAACCCGAGGCTGCTGAGGCGGCTGCATCATAGAATCAACTTTTTTTTGCCTTTCCTCGGTCTCTTCCTAGACTTCTTTACTACCAGGAGGTCGTCCATAATACATTCAGCCTTCGAAGACGGCAATTCAGGCACCGACTCACGACGCTCAAACCCAAAGTAGGCGCCAGTATAGACATACCGTTGAGTGCCATCGTCATCCTCATCCTCATCTATGGCAACGTCACCAGCGACTAATGGAGCCTTTTCCTCACCCCCTTCGCTATCAGCCAGCACGACAGCCGACGCTAATTGGGTAGGTGAGTCGTTGATGTTCATACCTAACTGCGTGCTCGTGGGTGTGCTCCCGGCCGCTTCCAGACGAAGCAGACTCTTTGACCACAACAGGACCCACCCATTGCAACAATCACCAAGCCGCCGTGAGGTCTCGTCATCATCCCCCACTAGTACCAGAGGAGGAAAATTCTTGTGGCCCGGTTTGACACTGGCCACGGAAACCTTGAAGACGTTCGGGGGGATCGGCCGGCTGTGGAACAATGGTTCCTTCGGCTTCATTATCGTCGCCTTCCCCACGTCTACCTTCTGGTTGCCGATGGTGTACAATATGGTGCACGGGGTTTCGTCGGCCTGCAAAGAAAAGTCTGCGACGTGAGACATCCGAAAGGCAACGAAAACGGGAGATTATACATTTATTGAAGGGGGCGGTGTGACAGATACCGTGAGGGCGTCAAGCTGAGCCAAAGACGAAGCACCACCGAGCATGTCTGGTGCCGGAGCCGGTGCGGGAGCCGGTGCGGGAACAGGTGCAGCTGCAGGTGCTGGTGCATCGCTAGTCGAGCTGCTCCCCAAGAAGTCAGCAAGGGGAAATTCCGCTGCATTTTTTTTCTAGATTTTGCCTTGTCCAATTGGAAACGGTCAGAACCAAGGAAGTAGACATATCTACAACCACCTGTTTTCCGGCAGCTACCACTATTGCGACTGTCTGAGATGATTTCTTCTCAACCGCAATCTCAACCTTCTTGTCAATGTTTTCTCCAGTTAACCTCCGTCTTTCCTTTCTCTCCTCTGTGGTCTCACGGTAGTACTTCTTCCATGTGGCGCCGTCTCCGACACCGTGCACGCGTCCATACGATAGTCGAGTCTCCACCGGGAGTCGTTTCAATATGTTCAACACCCGGTTGAATGGAGTGTCCCACTTGGGCCTCGCCAATGCCTCAGACGGTGAGTCGCTTTCAACCGCAATCCTGTGCTGCTCTCTCTTCAAAAGGCACAAGGATCGTTTACAAATATGACTAAAGTGCAGTCGAATTGATCAGAAACTAAAGTTACCAGCAGTCTCGGGAACTCCGTCGTGACCGCGTTTGTCTCGAAAACCTTATTCACTGGGTCCCAACGGTGCTGGGCCCTTAGGACGTCTCCCTCCCGCGGGACGGTGAACTCCGCCAAGGGGTCTGGGATGCCCAGACTCACGGCTTCCGCATCCTCCTTGGCCCATATGGACCTCTTCCCGCCGTAACCATGGCTTCCAAGGAGGTGGCACCAATGTTCCTCTGTTGAAGTCCCTTCATGTACTTTGACTTTTTTTCGCAGCTTCGGCCTCGCAAGCCGCCTTGAATATTTCAAAAAGTGCTCTGTCGTGATTGTCGCAAGCCACCCTGTGCAACTTCATGAGATGTAGGAGCACACTAAAGAGGCATTAATTTTGAAAATTAGAGTTGGCACATACAAATTTACTTGGAGCGACATGTAAATACCACATATAAGTAGGTATGGTGGACTCATTTCGCATAACTTGGGTTGTAGGAGTTTGATGCACAAGTAGTATTCCCTCTTAGTACAAATGGGCTAGCAAATAGATTGTGAAGCGACCAACCACAAAGCGAAAACCATCATAAAAGAACATTAAACATATCTAACACAGAATAGTGCACCACAGGTAGGATATAACATCATTGCTTAACTATTGACTTTATGCGCATGCATAGGGAATCACAAACCTTAACACTAATATTCTTACTAAAGCATAATTACTCGTCAACATGACTCATATTTCACGATCTCCATACCACAAAACTATTGCAAGGAATCAAGTTGAATATCCAATGATCTTCATCAAATATTTTATTATATCCCTCTTGAATATCTATCTCTTTGGGACCAAATTATATTAAAACGTATTGACATTGCTAATAACAAGCTCTCAAATAAATTTAAGTGAAGAGCGAGAGCATACATTTCTTGAAAATTTCATCTCTAAAAATAATATAAGTGAAGCATGAGAGGATATTTCTTTAAAAATGCTACTATCTCTCAAAATGATCTAAGTGAAGTATGTTCGCTTATTTCTTTAAAACTAACAGCACCACCATGCTCAAAAAGATACAAGTGAAGTACTAGAGCAATTCCATATCTCAAAAAATTTAAGTGAAGCACATAGAGCAATGCTGACAAAGCAAGGTATCATTATGGCTTTCTCAAATAGGTGTGTCCAGCAAGGATGATTGTGACAAACTAAAAAGCAAAACAAGCAAAGACCCATGTAATACAAGACGCTCCAAGAAAAAACTCATGATATGTGATGAATAAAAATACACTCCCAAGTAAAATTACTGATGGTCATTAGAAGAAAGAGGGGATGCCCTCCGGGGCATCCCCAAGCTTATTTAATTGGTTCTCCTTGAATATTGCCTTGGGGTGCCATGGGCATCCCCAAGCTTAGGCTTTGTACATGATAACCCACAAGTGTAGGGGATCGAAACAGTTTTCGAGGGTAAAGTATTCAACCCAAATTTATTGATTCGACACAAGGGGAACCAAAGAATACTCTTAAGTATTAGCAGCTGAGTTGTCAATTCAACCACACCTGGAAACTTAGTATCTGCAGCATGATAGTTTAGTAGCAAAGTAATATGATAGTGGCGGTAGTAGCAATAAAAGTAAACGATAGTGTTTTTGTAGTTTTTGTAATAGTAGCAACGGAAAAGTAAATAAGCAACTAGCAATAGGTGAAAAACTCATAGGCATTGGATCGGTGATGGGAAATTATGTCGTATGCAATTCATCGTGTAGAATTAATAACCTAGGGTGATACAGAACTAGCTATAGTTCATCAATGCAATGTAGGCATGTATTCAAAATTTAGTCATACGTGCTTTTGGAAAAGAACTTGCATGTAATCTTTTGTCCTACCCTCCCGTGGCAGCGGGGTCCTATTGGAAACTAATAGATATTAAGGCCTCCTTTTCATAGAGTACCGGACCAAAGCATTAATACATAGTGAATACATGAACTCCTCAAACTACGGTCATCACCGGGTGTGGTCCCGATTATTGTCACTTCGGGGTTGCCGGATCATAACACATAGTAGGTGACTATAGACTTGCAAGATAGGTTCAAGAACACACATATATTCATGAAAACATAATAGGTTCAGATCAGAAATCATGGCACTCGGGCCCTAGTGACAAACATTAAGCATAGAAAAGTCATAGCAACTTCAATCTCAGAACATAGTAGATACTAGGGATCAAACCCTCACAAAACTAACTCGATTACATGATAGATCTCATCCATCCCATCACCGTCCAGCAAGCCTACGATGGAATTACTCACGCACGGCGGTGAGCATCATGGAATTGGTGAAGAAGGAAGGTTGATGATGATGATGGCGATGACCTCCACTCTCCAAAGCCCCAAACGGACTCCAGATCAGCCCTCGCGAGAGAGATTAGGGCTTGGCGGCGGCTCCGTATCGTAAAACGCGACAATTCTTCCTCTCTAATTTTTGCACCCTAAAAGTGAATATATAGGATCTGGGGATACGTCGGTGGAGCACCAGGGGGCCCTTGAGGCAGGGGGCGCACCCTAGGGGGGGGCACCCTCGTCGACAGGGTGTGGGCTCCTTTGGTCTGGATATTCTTGCTTGTATTTTTTATATTTTCCAAAATAATTCTCCGTGGATTTTCAGGTCACTCCGAGAACTTTTTATTTCTGCACAAAAACAACACCACGGCAATTCTGCTGAAAACAGCGTCAGTCCGGGTTAGTTCCATTCAAATCATGCAAGTTAGAGTCCAAAACAAGGGAAAAAGGGTTTGGAAAAGTAGATACATTGGAGACGTATCAACTCCCCCAAGCTTAAACCTTTGCTTGTCCTCAAGCAATACAATTGATAAACTGAAAGTGATAAAGAAAAACTTGGTCAAACTCTGTTGGCTCTTGTTGTTGTAAATATGTAAGCCATCATTCAGGTTTTCAGCAAGATCATGAAATAATCACATTCACAATAACTTTCAGGTCTCAAGTCTACACACATCAATGGCATAATCAACTAGCGAGCAATAATAATAAACCTCGGATGACAACACTTTCTCAAAACAATCATGATATGATATAACAAGATGGTATCTTGCTAGCCCTTTCTGAGACAGCAAAACATAAATGCAGAGCACCATTAAAGATCAAGGACTGACTAGACATTGTAATTCATGGTAAAAGAGATCCAGTCATGATCATACTCCATGCAAATTAATAGTAATGCATGCAAATGACAGAGGTGCTCTCCTACTGCTGCTCTTTGATAAGAGGATGATGACTCTGCATAAAAGTAAATATATAGGCCCTTCGTAGAGGGAAGCAGGGATTTGTAGAGGTGCCAGAGCTCGATTTTTTAATTAGAGATGAATAACATGTTCAGCGGTATACTTTCATTTTCAACATAACAACCAAGAATCTCGATATCTCCCATGCTACACATATTATAGGCTGTTCCCAAACGGATTGGTAAATTTTATACTCCCCCAACCACCAACAAGCACACTACACGGCCATCCCGAAACAATGGGTACCGTCCAAACCAGCAACAACCATGGAGGATTTTTGAATAATTATTATGATTTTGAGCATGGGACTGGGCATCCCGGTTACCAGCCATTTTCTCATGTATGATGAGCGGAGTCCACTCATCGTGAGAATAACCCACCTAGCATGGAAGATATAGACAACCCTAGTTGATACATGAGCTGTTCGAGCATACAAAACAGAATTTCATTCGAAGGTTTAGAGTTTGGCACATAGAAATTTACTTGGAACGGCAGGTAAATACCGCATATAGGAAGGTATGGTGGACTCATATGGAACAACTTTGGGGTTTATGGAAGTGGATGCGCAAGCAGTATTCCTGCTTAGTACAGGTGAAGGCTAGAAAGAGACTGGGAAGCGACCGGCTAGAGAGCAACAACGGTCATGAACATGCATTAAAATTAATCAACAATGAATGCAAGCATGAGTAGGATATAAATCACCATGAACATAAATATCATGGAGGCTATGTTGATTTGTTTCAACTACATGCGTGAACATGTGCCAAGTCAGACCACTTGAATCGTTCAAAGGAGGACACCACCCCATCATACTACATCACAACCATTTTAATATCATCTTGGCATGCAAGATAGACCATTATAAACTCTCAACTAATTAAGCATGGCATAAGCAGCTATGATCTCTAATTGTCATTGCAAGCATGTTTCATTCATAACAAGCTGAATCAGGAACGATGAACTATCATATTTACAAAAACAAGAGAGGTCGAGTTCATACCAGCTTTTCTCATCTCAATTAGTTCATCATATATCATCCTTATTGCCTTTCACTTGCACGACCGAACAGTGTGAATAATAATAATAGTGCATGTGCATTGGACTAAGCTGGAATCTGCGAGAATTTAATACAAGAGAGAAGACAAGGTAGTATGGCTCAAGGTTAAATCAACAATAAAGCATACGAGAGCCACTAAGCATTTCATCATGGTCTTCGACTCTTGACCCCCAAAGAAAAGAAAAGAAACTATTTACATGGGAAAGCTCCCAACAAGCAAAAGAAGAACGAGAAATCTTTTTGGGTTTTCTTTTAATTACTACTACTAGCAAAGAAAGTAAACTAGCTAAAAGCTACAACTAATATTTTTGTGTTTTTCTTAAGGTTTTTCTGGCACACAAGAAAAAGACTAAGAAAAATAAATGAAACTAAACATGGATGATACAGTGAAAGAGTGTGAGCACCGACAGCTAGAATAAGTGTGAACATGAATGTAAAGTCGGTGAAAACACGTACTCCCCCAAGCTTAGGCTTTTGGGCTACGTTGGTCTATGGCCAGTATTGGCCTGGCGGATATCCAAAGTCGTAGTTGGGGTTGTACTGAGATGCAGCAGCTACTACATGCTGAGCTGCAGCTTGAAGGCAGGCTGCTTCTATCATATTATAATACACATTTGCCTCCTCCATAGTTATAGTGTATCTCCCTTTTGCCTGAAAGTCAAACTAAGTAGGGGCAGGAAGAACAATAGGGATAGCCTGCTACCTGTTAAAGATTAATCGATATTTGAGGGATTGATCATCCCTCTCTATAAACCGGTGACTAGTCATAGCATGGTAATCCAAATGAGCAGGATGTAAAGGTTCATCATTCTCGTGTACATGCACACCAAGACGGCGGGCTATGCGAGTGGCATAAATTGCACCAAACAAATCTCCATTCATACCATTGTGGTGTAGCCTACGTGCAACAATTGCTCCCAAGTTATATTGTCTATCACCTAGTACAACACTCCTGGGAACACTAAGATCTGGGACACACATGTGACAAGCTTCATCTTTACCATTTATGCATCTACCAATAAAGAGAGCAAAGTAATGAAAAGCAGGAAAATGAATGCTGCCTATGGTAGCCTGTGTGATTTCTCTAGATTCCCCCATAGTGATACTAGTAAGGAAATCTCTAATTCAGATTTGCGAGGATCACCCATACTACCCCACTGTGGGAGCTTACAAGCATCATTAAAATCCTCTAAGTCCATGGTATAAGATTTATCATACAGTTCAAACATGAGAATTACATGAATATGAAAATTTAAACCTTCTCACAAAGCTATCAGTTAAGCCATAGTATTGAGGGCACTTATCTTGTACGAAGCCCTCGACGTCAGCGTTGCACACATATGCGTAAAATTCATCCTTGATGCCAACCTGATCCATAAAGTCATCTGACGGCCATTCACAAGGCCCCACGTCAGCATCCCTCGTTAGTTCATCGTCCGGCTCATGAAACGCGAGCCTCGATTCTTGCTTCCTTGAAGAACCACCTTGGAAGTTTTTCCTATGCATTTTTCTAAAATTTTCTGAAATTTTTAGTAACACAAATTAATAGTTAACCAAACTCAACAAGATTGATAGCAACAACTCCTACTAGTGCCTAGAGACTATATCATGCATTAGAACTACTTGGGACCAAAAAATTTTAACATGCAAGCTCAAGAACAAGGTCACCACAGCAGCAAAAATTTGGAATAAATAAAGCACTAGAACAAAAACTAATTGGACCAATGGAGGAGTCACATACCAAGGAACAATCTCCCCAAACAGTTTGGTGAATAGTGCTTTGAGCAAGGAGATCAAAAATGACAGCAAGATGAGCTAGAACTCGGGTTTGAGCTGGTTGGTGATTTTTTTGGGAGGAAGAAAAGAGTGTGGGTGCAGGAATAAGGGGAGGGGGGAACGTGGGGCCCACGAGGCAGGGGTGCGCCCTGGACCCTCGTGGCCAGGTGCTGGCTCCCCTCGCTGTGTGTTCTGTGCCATATTTTCTCAAATATTCTAGAAAAAAAATCATATTTCATTTTCAGGGCATTTGGATAACTTTTATTTTCGGGGTATTTTTTATTGCACGGATATGTCTGGAAATAGACAGAAAATACTATTTTTTCTTTATTTATCCTAATTAACAGAAAGTAAAAGGAGGGTACAGAAGGTGGTGCTATCTAGATTCACCTATCCCATGCTCATCAAAAGGAATCCATTAACAAGGTTGATCAGGTCTTGTTAATAAACTCTTTCCGAATAACATGAAACCAGAGAATTTTCGAATAACACTAGGTTACCTGAATGGGGATATGTATGTCCCAAACAATAATAATGGCATATGTCTTCTTGACAGTAGGAAGAGGAAATTCAAAACCTCCAATAGTAATAGTTGAATTTTTCCCAATATAATTGATACTATGGACCTGAGGTTGTTTCTTCAGAAAGTGTACCGTATGCTCATTACCATTGACATGAAAATTGACAGTGCCTTTGTTGCAATCAAAAATAGCCCCTGCAGTATTCAAAGAGGGTCTTCCAAGAATAATAGACATACTATCATCCTCGGGAATATCAAGTACAAGAAAGTCTGCTACAATAGTAACATTTGCAACTACAACAGGCACATCCTCACAAATACCGACAGGTATAGCAGTTGGTTTATCAACCATTTGCCAATATATTTCAGTGGGTTTCAACTTACTCAAGTCAAGTCTACGATATAAAGAGAGAGGCATAACACTAACGCCGGCTCGAAGATCACATAAAGCAGTTTTAACATAGTTTCGTTTAATGGAGCAAGGTATAGTGGGCACTCCTGGATCTCCTAGTTTCTTAGGTATTCCACCCTTAAAAGTGTAATTAGCAAGCGTGGTGGAAATTTCTACTTCAGGTATCTTTCTTTTGTTGGTGATAATATCTTTCATATACTTAGCATAAGGATTTGTTTTAAGCACATCAGTCAAACGCATATGCAAAAAGATAGGTCAACTCATTTCAGCAAAGCGCTCAAAATCCTCATCAGCCTTTTTCTTGGATGGTTTCAGAGGAAAAGGCATGTGTTTCTGAACCCATGGTTCTCTTTCCCTACCGTGCTTCCTAGCAACAAAGTCTCTCTTATCATAACGTTGATTCTTTGATTTGGGTTATCAAGATCAACAACATGTTCTATCTCTACATCATTATCATTGCTAGGTTGATCATCATTATGAACATCATCATTTATATTATCACTAGGTTCATGTTCATTACCAGATTGTGTCTCAGCATCAGAAATAAATATATCATTGGGATTCTCAAGTGTGTCAGCTACAGGTTCACTAGAAGCATGCAAAGTTCTATCATTTTTCTTTTTCTTCTTCTTAGAAGAACTAGGTGCATCTAAATTAGCTCTCTGAGAATCTTGCTCAATTCTCTTAGGGTGGCCCTTAGGATACAAAGTTTCCTGGGTCACTTTACCACCTCTAGTAGCTACTCTAACATGATAGTCATTATTCTTACTATTTAATTCATTGAGCAAATCATTCTGAGCCTTAAGTACTTGTTCTACTTGAGTGGTAACCATAGAAGCATGTATACTAATGAGTTTCAGTTCACCTTTAGCTCTAGACAGATAATCACTCAAGCGTTCAATCATATAAGCATTGTGTTGTAATTGTCTACCAACATAAGCATTGAAGTTTTCTTGTTTCACAATAAAATTGTCAAACTCATCTAAACATTGGCTAGCAGACTTATAACGAGGAATATCACCTTCATGAAATATATAAAGAGAATTTACCTTTACTACCCATGTTGGGTTATCAAGACCATGTATTTCTTCAATAGGTGGTAAATTCTTAACATCTTTAGCTTTAATACCTTTTTCTTTCATAGATTTCTTTGCCTCTTGCATATCTTCAGGACTGAGAAATATAACACCTTTTTCTTCGGAGTTGGCTTAGGGGCTGGTTCAGGAAGTGTCCAATTATTTTCATTGGCCAGCATATTATTCAATAGTAATTCAACTTGATCAACTGTTCTTTCCCTAAAAGCACAACCAGCACAACTATCCAGGTGGTCTTTGGAAGCATCGGTTAGTCCATTATAAAAGACATCAAGTATATCATGCATCTCAAGAGGATGATCAGGCAAAGCATTAAGTAATTGGAGAAGCCTCCCCCAAGCTTGTGGGAGACTCTCTTCTTCAATTTGCACAAAGTTATATATTTCCCGTAAGGCAGCTTGTTTCTTATGAGCGGGAAAATATTTAGCAGAGAAGTAATACATCATATCTTGGGGACTACGCACACAACCAGGATCAAGAGAATTAAACCAAGTCTTAGCATCACCCTTTAATGAGAAAGGAAACAACTTAAGGATATAGTAATAACAAATATTTTCATCGTTGGTAAACAAGGTGGCAATATCATTCAACTTAATAAGATGTGCCACAACAGTTTCAGATTCATAGCCATGGAAAGGATCAGATTCAACCAAAGTAATTAACTCGGGATCAACAAAGAATTCATAATCCTTATCAGTAACACATATAGGTTAGTAGCGAAAGCAGGGTCATGTTTCATTCTAGCATTCAAGGACTTTTCTTTCAGCTTAGCTAATAATTTCTTAAGATCATATCTATCGTTGCAAGCAAGAAAGTCTCTAACAGTTTCTTCATCCATAACATAACCTTCAGGAACAACAGGCAATTCATATCTATTGGGAGAAGCTTCATCATCACTTTCATAAATATCATCACTTTCAATATTTGCATTATCCCTAACCTTAGCAATTTGTTCTTCTAGAAATTCGCCCAGTGGCACAGTATTATCAAGCATAGAAGTAGTTTCATCATACATAGCAGAAGTGGCATCATCAAGAACATACGACATATCAGATTCAATAGCAGGAGTAGGTGTCGCAAATTTACCCATAAC
The DNA here is from genome assembly GCA_902687465.1 of Secale cereale. Lineage (NCBI taxonomy): Eukaryota > Viridiplantae > Streptophyta > Magnoliopsida > Poales > Poaceae > Secale > Secale cereale. The sequence goes on along the minus strand of LR738710.1, from coordinate 530,303,881 downwards.
AGATGGTGAATCAAGTGCAGAGCTAGATGGCAGTTCCTTACCTCCCCTCGTAGTTGAGGATAAGATATTGGTTTTTGAGTCCTTCAAATACTTCATAGTGATCAACAGATATAAATCCCAAGTGACTTAAGGAATAGAGCTATGCTCCCCGGCAACGGCGCCAGAAAATAGTCTTGATAACCCACAAGTGTAGGGGATCGCAACAGTTTTCGAGGGTAAAGTATTCAACCCAAATTTATTGATTCGACACAAGGGGAGCCAAAGAATACTCTTTAGTATTAGAAGCTGAGTTCTCAATTCAACCACACCTGGAAACTTAGTATGTGCAGCAAGATAGTTTAGTAGCAAAGTAATATGATAGTGGCGGTAGCAGCAATAAAAGTAATGATAGTGTTTTTGTAGTTTTTGTAATAGTAGCCACAGAAGAGTAAATAAGCAACTAGCAATAGGTGAAAAACTCATAGGCATTGGATCGGTGATGGTAAATTATGTCAGATGCAATTCATCATGTAGAAGTTATAACCTAGGGTGATACATAACTAGCTCTAGTTCATCAATGCAATGTAGGCATGTATTTCGAATATAGTCATACGTGCTTATGGAAAAGAACTTGCATGACATCTTTTGTCCTAACCCCCCGTGGCAGCGGGGTCCTATTGGAAACGAAGGTATATTAAGGCCTCCTTTTATTAGAGTACCGGACCAAAGCATTAACACATAGTGAATACATGAACTCCTCAAACTACGGTCATCACCGGGAGTGGTCCCGATTACTTTCACTTCGGGGTTGCCGGATCATAACACATAATTGGTGACTATAGACTTGCTAGATAGGATCAAGAATACACACATATATATATAAACATAATAGGTTCAGATCTGAAATCATGGCACTTGGGCCCTAGTGACAAGCATTAAGCATATCAAAGTCATAGCAACATCAATCTCAGAACATAGTGGATACTAGGAATCAAACCCTAACAAAACTAACTCGATTACATGATAGATCTCATCTAACCCATCACCGTCCAGCAAGCCTACGATGGAATTACTCACGCACGGTGGTGAGCATCATGGAATTGGTGATGGAGGAAGGTTGATGATGACGATGGCGACGATCTCCACTCTCCGGAGCCCCGAACGGAATCCAGATCAGCCCTCCCGAGAGAGATTAGGGCTTGGCGGCGGCTCCGTATCATAAAACGCGATAATTCTTCCTCTCTTATTTTTGTCTCCCAGAAAGTGAATATATAGGATCTGGGGATACGTCGGTGGAGCATCATGGGCCCACGAGGCAGGGGGCGCGCCCTAGGGGGTACCCCCACCCTCGTGGACAAGGTGTGGGCCCCCTGGTCTGGATCTTCTTGCAGTTATTTTTTATATTTTCAAAAATAATTCTCCTTGGATTTTTAGGTCATTCTGAGAAGTTTTTATTTCTCCACAAAAACAACACCATGGCAATTCTGCTAAAAGCAGCGTCAGTCCGGGTTAGTTCCATTCAGATCATGCAAGTTAGATTCCAAAACAAGGGCAAAAGGGTTTGTAAAAGTAGATACGTTGGAGACGTATCAGTACACTCCTTATTCTTTCATCCATAGCGATCTCACCCTAAACTTGAAAACTTCAATCACACAAAACTCAAAAAAACCTCGTGAGATCCATTAGTATAATAAAACTCATCTTTACTTTAAGTACTATTGCAAACCCATTCATATTCTGTTATTACATTATATCTACTATATCCTAACTTTAACATGGCTTATACCCCCCCCCCCCCGATACAATATATAGATTCCTCAAAATAAGCACAAAATGCAACAAAAACAGAATCTGTCAAAAGGAGAATAGTCTGTAAAGACGTAATTTTTAGTCATACTTCTGTAACTCTGAAAATCCTGAAACATTAGGACAACGTGGGAAATTTTTATATTATTTCTACGTAAAATTTCAGAAATTGTTCACGCTCTAGCAGTTGAAAACAATTCTACTACTGGAAGCAAAAGTTTCTATTAATGCACCAAATCAAATCAACTTTCACCCAAATCAACCAAAAGGCTTTGCTTGGCACAAACACTAAATAAATCACCAAAACACAATCACAACAGTAGTATAATTGTTTATTTATTGAAAAGGAAAGGAAACCAAAAGGCAAAAAGAGAACTATTGGGTTGCCTCCCAACAAGCGCTATTGTTTTACGCCCCTAGCTTGGCATAATGCGATTCAAGTTTTTGTCATCTTTGTTGGTTTTTCGAATACTTACAAGGGTTTTCTTAAACCGAGGAGGCTCTTTACGCTTCCCATCATTTTCAAGAGGGGAAACCATCTTTAGATCTATGATATCAAGTCGCTAATTGCAAAGTGCGATCAAAGGGCTCGTGCGATTGAGGTTCCCACTAATATTGATTAGAGGCTCGTTTGACTTTTGCAATTCAACCAAATTTTTCTGTATGTCATCCGACTTATCTAATATTTGAACTCCCTCTTGAGTGAAAGTAAACCCCTTTTGTGGTGGTGGAACTCCCAATATCCCCTCTATTATTTCATAAGCAACATTAGCATCAATCTCAATAAAATTCCCTTTAGCGAAAAAGTCCAAAAGTTGTATGTGTTGCAAAGTTAAACCTATATAAAAATTGTGAAGCAATTTTTTGCATCTCCTTTAATAGAGCAAACACGGTAAGACTCCAATACCCTATACCAGGCATCTTTAAGATCTTCTCCTTGTTTCTGTTTGAAGTAAATAACTTCAAAGTCTGGAGACAAAGGAGGTATAGTTGGTCCCGTCATGCTGGCTAAACAAATGATATAGCACACAAGTGAATTGAAAGCGAGAGGAAAGGGAAATATTTTTGTGTTTTTTGTAAAAACTTTTATAAGTGAGGGAGATGAGAACAAGACGCAAATGGCAAATAATGTAATTGCAAGGAGATGAGAGTTTATGCGTAGGAACCTGATTGATGATGATGAGGTCTCCCCGGCAACGACGCTGGAAATTGGCAAGTTGACGGGAGACTATCTTGACTTGATCCTCCCCGGTAACGGGGCGAGAAATACTTCCTGCTACTTGTGATCCATGTTGGTAAATTTCCCGAAAAGGAGGGGATGATGCCATACATCAGTGGTAAGTATTCCCCTCAGTTATGAAACCAAGGTTATCAATCCAGCAGGAGAACGAAGTAACACAATGTAAACAGCACCTACACACAAACAACAAATCTTGCAACCCAACACGTAGAGGGGTTGTCAGTCCCTCAACGGTATTGAAATATGATAAATAGATAGATCGATAGAAGCAAATAAGATAAATGCAAATAAAATGCGACAAAGTATTTTTGGGTTTTTGTTAAAATAGACCTGAAATTATATGATAGGAAATAGACCCGAGGGTCATAGATTTCACTAGTGGCTTCTCTCGAGAAAGTAGAATACGGTGGGTCAACAAATTACTGTTGGGCAGTTGATAGAAAAACAAATGATTACGACAATATCCAAGACACTAATCATGTATATAGGCATCACATCCAAGATTAGTACACCGAAATGATTCTGCATCTACTACTATTACTCCACACATCGACCAACATGCATCTAGTGTATTAAGTTCATGGAGAAACAGAGTAATGCAATAAGAACGAGGGCATGATGTAGACAAGATCTATTCATGTAGGAATAGTCCCCATCTTGTTATCCTTAATAGCAACGATACATGCGTGTCATGTCTCCTTCTGTCACTGAGATTGAGCACCGCAAGAACGATCCCATTACAAAGCACCTCTTCCCATGGCAAGATAAATCAATCTAGTTGGCCAAACCAAACAATGATATTGAAGAAGAAATACGAGGCTATAATAATTATGTATGAATAGATCTGATAATAAACTCAGAATTCATCGGACCCCAACAAACACACCACCGAAACAAAGTTACATCAAATAGATCTCCGAGAACATTGAGGAGAACATTGTATTGAAGATCAAAAAGAGAGAAGAAGCCATCTAGCTACTAACTATGGACTCATAGTTCTGTGGTAAACTACTCACACATCATCGGACGAGCACCAATGAGGATGATGAACCCCCTCCATTGATCATGTTCGCCTCCGCAGAGTGCCGAAAAATGCCACTAGATTGGATCTCGTGGTTCTGGAACTTGCGGGGGCTGGAAAAGTATTTCGTAGACTCCCCTAGGGTTTCTGGAATATTATGGTATTTATAGAGCCGGAGGTCGGTGCAAAGGATGCCCATGGGTTCCACTACCCACCAGGGCGAGCCTGGGCCCCCTGGCACACCCTGTTTCCTAGTGGGTCCCATGGGCCCGGTCTCTTGGCTCCCTAGTTGTCTTCTGTCCAGAAAAAATTTCCAAAAAGTTTGGTTGCATTTGGACTTCATTTGATATTGATATTCTGCAAAGTGAAAACAAGCAGAAAACATCAACTGGCACTGGGCACTATGTCAATAGGTTAGTCCCAAAAATTATATAAAGTTGCTACAAAATGAAAGTAAAACATCCAAGATTGGTACTATAATAGCATGGAACAATAAAAAATTACAGATATGTTGGAGACGTATCACGCTCGATGACGTGGATTGGCTGGAAGCCATGCATTATGAACTCAACAACTTTGAGCACAACCAAGTTTGGGAATTAGTGCTAAGGCCAACGGAGAATCACAATGTCATTGGAATTAAATGGATCTTCAAGAAAAAGCAAGGTACAAACGGCATGGTCATTCAAAAAAAGACAAGATTGGCGGCTCAAGGCTACTCCCAAGTCGAGGGTATCGATCTGATATCCTGGCTTATTAAGGATGATAGACTACTCATATAAATAAGAAATTCCTTCTTTTGCGGGATCCCAATCGGAAAGAACTCCAAAGTTAAGCGTGCTCAGCTTGGAATAATTTTAGGATGGGTGACCGATCAGGAAGTTGCTTCCGGGTGCGCGCGAGTGAGGACAAGGTGCGCAGAAAAGACTAGTATTGATCTATGGGGCCAGTCTACATCCTGCGAGGAGTAACGACCACCAGCGGGTGTGTCCGGGGCGTTGCAAGTTCGTATCAGAGCCAACGCTTGCGGTTACACGGGCATTTGCGGACAGGTAGTGATCATGTTGTGCATAACGTTTGTGACCCGTCATGGCACACGGCATGGGACATGTGTCGGACTGGAAGCACATACGTATGTGCCAAGAGGGAACGTTCATGTGCCCCGATGAGGACATCAGTTCCTCTGAGTGGGGGTGTATGTGATAGCCTGGCTTATTAGGGACGATATACTACTCATATAAATAAGGAATTCCTTCTTTTCTGTGAGCCTATTCGAAAAGAACTCCAAAGTTAAGCATGCTCAGCTAGGAGTAATTTCAGGATGGGTGACCGATTGGGAAGTTGCTCCCGGGTGCGCGCGAGTGAGGACAAAATGCGCTGAAAATACTAGTATTGATCTATGGGACCATTCTAGATCCTGCCATGAGTAACGACCACCGATAGGTGTGTCCGAGGCGTTACAATCGACTACGGTGAAACCGTGGCCCCTGTTGCTCCTCTTCAGGGATGGCCCCATAGGTGTGCAAAATGTGCAGCCGACATAAGGCCCATAATTTTTGGGGCCCCATTTATTTTTATAGAAGTACAATATTTCTTAAAAAATTGTTACTAGGCACTAACACACAGGGTAAGTGTGTTGCTCGGTGCTGGCGCTCCATCCGCTAGAGCGACCATGTCGAGCCTCGAGGGATCGCCAGTCCTCCATAAAAAACGGGATCTCAAATCCACAACGGCACTTGTGTCAGTGTGGCTACTCCCTATAGGAAACATGATGTTCACCGTCGCAGCTTCACCTCATTGGATCGATCACCAAGCAATTCAGGCTGTTGTTGCCTTCTTCTCCCAAGTATCAGACTCGTCGCCTTGTTGGATCGATCGTCGCATCATTAGGTTGATTGGCGACTGACTCCAGGCGCTTCTCGACCGCTACCATTATTGTGTTCCTCTCGCATGTTTTTGACTCATTACCTTGTCAGATTGATGATCGCATCATCGGATTGATCCGCAACTGACTCTAGGTGCTTCACGACTGCTTCCGTTGTTGCATTCCTTTCCCAAGTTCCACACTCGTTGCCTTGTTGGATCAATTGTCACCTTGTTAGATTGATACTCCACGTGCTTCACGGCTTGAAAACATATAGCCGGCCGCTAGTGAGTTAGACTGTTTGTCTAATTGCCAAACATTGACGCATAATCTCTAATTGATGTCTATTGTAGTGTCATTTTAATTTTATTTTATTCATCTTGTGTTTTAATAATAAATATTTCAGTCATCATGGGAAAATATCAGCTTGGTTCCTATAAGCGCAAGAGAAAAGAAAGAGAACATAAATTAATTAATTAATATTATAAAGATTTCATTTCAACGAACACTAATAGAATAATTTTGATCAAATAAATATTATGCAACCCGGAGTCGAATAAGTATGATTTTTTATATATCCAATTTTTATGTAAAGCATTATATCATATAGATTATAATTGCTCTTTAGTTCATTTTAGTAAGATAGTGCCTCATTTTTAGTTTAGCACAGGGCCCCGGATGTTGCCGGCCTCGCCATGCTAGTCTTGAATCTATTTGCATGTTGCTTGCTTATGTATCTCATCATGACTTTAAGTTGCAACAAATGGATGTGAAGAGTGCATTTCTTAATGGTCCCTTAAATGAGTTGGTATATGTTAAGCAACGCCCGGGATTTGAGGACCCCAAGTTCCCCACTCATGTATATAGACTCAAGAAAGCGCTCTATAGCCTTAAACAAGCCCCACACACGTGGTATGAGCACCTTACCGAGTTGTTGCAAGATCTGTTTGAAATTGGAAAAAATCGATCCCACTCTTTTTACTAAGAAGGTCAAAGGGGAATTGTTCATATTCCAACTTTATGTTGAAGATATTATTTTTCATTCTACTAACAAATCATTTAATGTTGCATTTTCCACACTAATGACCGAGAAGTTTGAGATGTCTATGATGGGGGAGTTGAAGTTCTTTCTTGGGTTCGAAGTCAAGCAAAGAAGAGAAGGAACATTCATCAACGGACATGGTCATGAAATTTAAGCTAGATGATGTCAAGCCGGTCAAGTTTCCTATGCCCACGAAATGTAAGCCCGACATTGATCCCAATGGTAAAGCAGTGGATCAAACGGTATATCGCTCCATGCTTGGATCCTTGCTTTACCTTTGTGCATCTAGACCGGATATTATGTTGAGTGTGGGAATGTGTGCTAGGTTCCAAGCCGCACCTAAGGAAAGTCACTATGTGGCGGTCAAGAGAATCATTCGATATTTGGCTCATACCCAAACTTTGGCTTATGGTACCCCAAAGGAGGAAGCTTTGATCTCATGGGTTATTCAGACTTGGATTGGGCGGGAGATGTTGTGGATAGGAAGGCAACTTTCGGAGGGTGCAAATTTCTTGGACGCTCTTTGGTGAGTTGGTCTTCAAAGAAGCAAAATTTTGTGTCTCTCTCATCCATCAAAGTTGGGTATGTTGCCGCCGCAAGTTGTTGTTCATAATTGCTATGGATGAGACAAATTTTAAAGGATTGCGGTGTCACTTGTGACAAACTGCCTCTTCTATGTGATAATGAAAGTGCTATCAAGATTTCCCACAACCCGATGCAACATAGCAAGACAAGCATATAGAGATTCACCATCATTTCATCTAGGATCACATCAAGAATGGGGATATTGAGATTATCTACGTCAACACTCAAGAGCAACTAGCGGATATCTTCACGATGATTTTGCGAGTTAAGCCATCAGCTAAATATCATTTATTCTAGCAATGTGGCTTGAATGTAGGCACACCCCATCGCATTCATCATATTATCTTGTTCTAGATGTAGGCATGGACATAGGGGGAGTGTTGTTCTCTCAATGAACTCGCTCTCCCCCATTATGCATAAATTGATCAAGTCTCTCACATTAGCCATTTTTGCTGGTACTTGTGCTTCAAAGATGAGGTTTTTCATGGACCCAAGGTTAAAATCTTCGCGGTACCATACCAATTGATTCAAACATACGTGGCTTCAGTCACGGCCCTTCCCTTGGTAAGGGACTAGTTCGATTGGTCTTCCTTGTTTCTAACTAGTATTTTTGGACTTTGTTTGAGCTTTGAGAAACTCCAAGTTTGCTTCTCTTTTTGTCTCTTACTTTGAACTTGGAGTGTCTCTTCTCGTTTGTTGGTGTTTCGTATCTCCAACCCAAGCCTTCTCATATACATCCTCTCTTAAATTGTATAAGCCACCCATTTAAATCCTTGCACTACAAAAAATACACTTCCGTGATGATACATGTTTGTCACAGTAGGTCACGTTTTCTGTCATGCATGTACATCCATGACAATTTTATGACAGAATCAAGATAGTCATACATGTGCTATCGTAGAAGTGTTCCATGACATTACCAAAATTATCATCACGGAAGTGTCCACTTCCATGACGATAAATCGCGTGTCACAGAAGTGCTTTCGTCAAGGTTGACCGACACGTGGCATCCACCATACCAGAACGCCGTTAAGCTATCAGGTCCGGTTATGGATCCGATAACCTGTTAACAGCTCGGGCCAATAGGGATTTTCCACGTGTAAAATTTTGATTGGCTGCCGGAAACACGTGTCAGCTCCGTGTTGGCACAGGTGTCACTCATCCAATGGACGAGATGCGCCTATGGTATGTTGACACGTGGACCGGCGCAAAAGTCGCCCATAAAGTTTAAATGGGCCGGCCCAACTAAAGGCCCGCAAGATTTTGCGGACCATAATGGGCAGGCCCAACTAAAGGCCCACAAGATTTTGCAAACCATAATGGGCTGGCCCAGTTAAAGGCCCAAAATATTTTGCATGCCATAATGGGCCGGCCCAGGTAAAGGCCCACAAGATTTTTCGGGCTATAATGGGCCGGCCCAGGTGAAGGCCCACAAAATTGTTGTGGGCCATAATGGGCCAGCCCAGCTAAAGGCCCACGAGATTTCGCTGATATTAATGGGCCGGCCCAGCTGTAGGCCCACAAGATTTTGAGGACCCTAGTAGGCCGGCCCATTAAATGGCTGCCATATTTTGGGCCAAATGCCGGCCCATATTTGATCCGGTCCATTAATGGCCTGCCACGTTCCGGGCCTAATAATGGCCCATATGAGATCTTGCCCATTAAAAGCCTACCACGTTCTGGGCCAAATTACAGCCCAGATCAGGTCCAGCCCTTTAAGAGGCTTTGGGCTAAATTATGGCCCATATCATATTCGGCCCGTCAACTGGACGCTATGCTTTTGGGCCCACTTGCTAAAGGCCCATTTAGTAATTCAGTCTGATATTAGTTTAGGCATGTTAAGAGTACGTTTAACATTTGGGCCCTATATTAATTTCGGTCTGTTAAGACCCTGTCATATAATTGGGCCTAACTACGGCATGGTTTGCATCCGGCCTGCTCACAAGCGATAATCTGATTGGGCCAAACAAGGACCGAGACAATTTTGGCCTATTATAAGCCCGTGATTTGATTGGCACATTCATGGGCCGAGGTCTATTTCGACCTCCTGCCGACCCGTGAGCTGTATGGCACGTTTTAGGCCCAACCTACTTTTCAGCCTCCTAAAGGCCCATTGAGTTTTCTTGGGAAAATAGGGCCGGCGGTTTACTCTGCCTATTAAAGGCCCGAATCTACTAGTGGACTAGTTTACATTTAGGCATGTTAACGGACCAAGATGACGGGGCCCATGATGCGGATCATACATGGTGATTTGCATGATGGCCCGATTATGTACTGTAATTCTACGGTTTGGCCAGTTTACTACGAAAACAGGATATATATATATATACAGTAAAATAACTGCAGCATCGTGAATAAGAAAAAAAAACCTAGACTATACAACAAAGAAATTACGGCATATTACATCCACTTGGCATCAAAGTTTGCCACTATGATAATAAATCGCTAGCAGACAGCAGATTACATACACTGGGCATCAAAGATCGCCACTAGTGCAACTAAACACGCCGACAAAATAATATACAAAACTGACAACACTTCAATAGAGTTCAAGAAAGGTTAGCCCTGCTCGGGAGCTACAGCGCAAGCAGCTGAGCAAGCTGGTGAGACTGCACTTGTTTGACACTTATATCCTCCTCACTCTGAAAGATAAAGAAGCAGACAGATGACATGTTTTGCACATATAAGTATCAGTGCTGACAATTCATCACATTTCTTACTGACGAATAAAGTGACACAGTTTAAAATAGCATTAACACAATATGGTATTGTTCAGGTCAAGACATGGTAGGAAATGACATTGTGAAGGAGTTGGTAGCTTCACGACAACACTAGATTACAGATCAAGAACTCATAAATATCAATAGTTAGTGTGCTGTCAATTTATCCCATTTCAGATTGGCAAAATAAGATCACTTGCTCTGTATAGTTTAATTTACATGGTATGAAGAAGGAACTTGGTTGTACAACTGAAAACTTAAATTGAGAAGGACAAACTTTTGTTTATGAACTGGAGTACGTAATAAACTTTAAACATGCAATTTGATGCAAACACCAAAAATAAACAGCTGTTGCAGTCATGCCTAACCAAATATACACAACAATGTTTGAAGGCTTGAGAAGGACAGACTTACATTATTGGTGAAGGCAGGCTCTATAAAGCCCTTGTCCATTCTAATGGGGGCGGGGGGCAATTCAAGAAGTTTACCACGGAATCTTCTTCATAAGCATTGCCTTTATTCTACATTTTGTTAAGAGTAAATATAGATGTGACAATATAAGAAAGAATGGAGAATATTTAAGATAATATGTAGAGTGATGCTACATAACCAAGTAGATATAAATGTAAGTATAGCGATACAGGCAAAAGGTGCAATGCAGAGCTAAACTTCTTCAGTACCATCGGTGTTATCCAACCTTATGGTAAGAGTAAATAAAGATCTTATGTGTAGAAAATGGAGGGAAAAGGAAAATAAGCTGCAGAGTGATGGTACATGAACAACTACCTGTCAATATAAGCACACTAATAAAGGACAGAAGGTACCTACAAGAACAATGCAGAGCTAAAAAAAATCATTGGCATTGGATATATTCTACACTAATGTAACCATTCATATAGATCAGATAATTTGGAGCAAACAATTGATAAGCAAGCTATCATGCATACTGCTGTCACATAATGAACCAGGTATGTATGCAAGTATAGTGATACAAGACAACATGCACTAACAAGAGCAAAGCAGCGGGCAGCAAATTTGTGATATCATGTCATTCTTTTCAAACCGGAATTCTTTTTCGAGCAGATTTCCCGCAAAAATATTGGTAAGGCACATGCGGAAAAGTAGAAGTTCAAATTGTCATGCTATATCATAGACATTACCTGATCCTTGAAACGAGACCAGTGCATAAAAAGGTTTTTTCATTGAATGTCTTCTAAATTTAGCACAGGAGACTTCACCAGAAATTCATTTATAGACTTGCCATCAAAGTGTGATTTCCTCAGGTAAAACCAATACTGCTGCAATGCTTCCTTGAAAAGCGCAAGCAAGCTTTGCTCGTCATGACTATCCAGATATACCCTCGCCTACTTACACAATGTAATGTAATCATTGATGTGTTCAATCAGCAGAAAACGGGAAAGTAACCACCATGAATAATAGCACTTACATTTAAGTGGGACAGGAAGATGTGAAAATGGTGTTTGTCTTCACTATAATCTTCCCACGATGGGAATATATGCACGTAGTCCCTAACAACATTGAAAGCATTGTCTTTTAAACTAGGAATAACTGGAATGGGGTTCCAATCTGCAAGAATTGGCCGTCTCTGCAGTTGGGATAGGTCTTCGGCCAGTGGACTTACTGTACTTTTTGCTGGAGTGGGATTTTTCTATGGTACGGCTGATGCTATGGCAACTGAAATCGGCATACCTTTTGCTGGAGTGCAGGTCCTGTGTGGTGTGGCTAGTGGTGTGGCCAGTGAAGTATGGGTACAGTCTCCTGGAGTCGGTCCTAAGTTTTGTGTCACTGGTTGTACAACCAATATAAGTGGGGTGCTGTCGGATTTCTACGGCACAACCACATTTTTCAAGGACTTTGCTGATGCTCCTTCAGGTTCAGCAATCACCCTCTTCCTTTTTGATGTATGATGCACAAGCACAACATTTGAGTGGAAAAACATGGTATGATGACAGATGGAATATGTATTGATAATGGATGGGCATGTCATCTCGACGTATATGATGAGTAAACTAAGCAGATGGTGGTGCAACAAAGTAGAAGAAATGCAAGACAACATATGAAAGATACGCCCAATCAATATAGCATTGCCAAATTAGAGTAGGCACCTTGATGGGTGAACATGACAGGCCATCTGCCTTTGACTCCTCGAGGTTAGAATAGTCATTAGGATCATATTCTGAACAAGAATCTATCGGTGGGGAGCGTATGAGTTTCATTGCATCCAGAATGGCACTCAATGCCTTGGTGCCAATTTTGTAAGTCATTGCAGTGTTCCACAATATTCTTCTGATGCGCGGATTCTGATATTCACTGTAATTACGTATAATATCTGAGAACCATGAAAACATAAATAGTTGTGAGATTATCTTTGTAATGCAGAGGATATTCTAATATAGGGGCGCCCCTGTAAACACTTGTGTGCTATCACTGGATTCTGATGAGAGAGCTCATGTGTGCTCTAATATGGTGCGTGCATTTATATAATCTGGCAGAAGTACACAAAAACATAGGCTCCAGAAGTAAGGATAGTTGGCAGATGATAGGTTCAAAATATACTGTATAGAGAGTTTATTGCCAAACCATGATAACAAGAGCACACATCAACTAGGTAGATCATAGTGTACATAAAAGGGGTACACCATAACCACGATATATAAATCGGGAAAGTGGAACTAGCTTGAAAATACGGTGTTGTATTGCCGCTAGTTATTGAAAGCCTATCGATCAAGTACATGCCAGCTCTATCAGCTGTTGATTGCAGATGTCCCTGCTCCCCTTCCTGACAAGAAACATACTGTATGTACTAAATACAGAATAACAAAAGAGGAACATGTTAAAGAAAAGAAGAGGAAGCATATTCTTGAGGTTCCGCTTAATTGCATACAATGTTGGTTGCCCACTCATGATGAATCATAGCGCCCAAAGAAATGCAATTCCATGCTGTCTCTCTATATGTGGCAATTTTGAACAAGAGTCATTAGGATCATATTCTGAACAAGAGTCAACAGGCGGGGAGCGTATGAGTTTCATTGCATACATAATGGCGCTCAATGCCTTGGTGCCAGTTTTGTAAGTCATTGCGGTGTTTAGCTTCAAGAGTGGACTTCTGCTAGTGCGACACAAAGCATCTACACATATCATAGTGTAGATGTAACGGGAAAACCATAAGCATCAGAGTAAAATCAGCAAAGTGGAACTTTGTGGAATATATGTGCTAGTATTGCCGGTACGGCTAGAAAGGCTTCCGATACCAGCTCTCTTCAACTGAAGGTGCGGTACTGTTAATATCAGTGTATCTCTCAAAGGCGACACAACTCCCCGCATTTCCTTGATATTATTACAGGATTCAAGTGGGCAGGCCACTACAAATCCTATTCCCATGTTTACAAAATTCTACGGATCAAAGAGGCCCGAAGAGTTCCAAGTGTCCATACCAACTGACCGTATAGACCTCTACACTGCAAATGTCCCTGCTCATCTTCACTACAAGGAACATATTGTACTACTATCATACTCCCCCCGTTCCAAAATACTCCCTCCGTCCCAAAATAAGTGACTCAAAAATGACTCAACTTTGTACTAACTTTAGTACAAAATTGAGTCACTTTTGAGTCACTTATTTTGGGACGGAGGGAGTATAAGTCTTAGTAGAATTTCCACTATGAATCACATACAGATGTATCCAGATACATTTTAGAGTGTAGATTCACTCATTTTATTCCATATGTAGTCCATGGTGGAATCAATACAAAGACTTGTATTTAGGAACGGAGAGAGTACTTATTAAAGAAGAATGGAAGAGGAACATGCTAAAGAAGAGCAAGCAGATTTTGGATAATAAAATGTTCGTTACGCAGTGCCCACACATGATGAACCAGAGCGCATTAAGAAAGCAACTCCCTGATGTCTCTCTATATGTGGTGCACGTGCTTTTTCGAAAGTAAAGTAGGAACATTAGCTGACCAATTAAATGTTATATGTTTTAGTAATATCAGAATCATACCAGATTCGTACTTGAGCAACAAGTTTGGAATTATGAGTGGCACATTGTTTAGCTTGATGGATTCAGGAGCAGTGCTAAGCAGGTACAATGATGGTACTGAATATAAAGGCATGTCTGCATGCAAGTCGCGTGACTTTTGTCATTTGGGTCAGTCGACCATTTCAGGCGGTTGGATGAAGATCCTACGTCTCCTAACCCTTCTTCTTCCTCGTCTCTGAGTCTTCCCATACAGAACATCGCACGGGCCGCCGGCCGGACCACCGGCCCCCATCGCCTGTGTTCCTCCCCCACCCCCACCCCGCCCCCACCCATCCTGAGTTTTCTTCGTTCGGCGAGGACCCCCCACCGCCCCCCACAACCAAAGTCCCCACCCGAGCCCCTTCGTTCGCATCGGCAAACTCCGGCAAGCTCTGAAAAATCGACTGACCAATTTTGGAATTTAGTCTACAGTGATTTAACTAGTGTGGAATATAAAAGGGGAAAACCATAAGCATTGGGAGTATAGTGTTGAGCGTGCCATGGCGGATTTGAAGGTGCAAACCGGACTAAGGCAACTTTGCAACCAATGTTTGCTCTCAACTAGCAAGTAAGTGATGGACAAGTGAGACGCCCCCGATTTGACCGTACACTAATCATGCACACAAATGTGTACAACCAAGATCTGGGACTCAGTGGAAGATATCACAACACGACTCTAGACACAAATAAAATAATACAAGCTTTATATTACAAGCCAGGGGCCTCGAGGGCTCGAATACATAAGCTCAAATACACAAGAGTCAGTGGAAGCAACAATATCTGAGTACAGACATAAGTTAAACAAGTTTGTCTTAACAAGGCTAGCACAACACATCAACGATCGAAAAGGCCAGGCCTCCTTCCTGGGACCTCCTAACTACTCCTGGTTGTCGGTGGTCTGCACGTAGTAGTAGCCTCCATCTGGGTAGTAGCAGTCGTCAAAGGTGGCTTCTGGCTCCTGGACTCCACCATCTGATTGCATCAACCAGAAATAAGAAAGAAGGGAGAAAAGGAGGAGCAAAGCAACCGTGAGTACTCATCCAAAGTACTCGCAAGCAAGGATCTACACTACATATGCATTGTTATCAATGAAAAGGGTATTATCTGTGGACTAAGCTTCATAATGCGAGAATAAGAGGGGGAGAAGCTAGTCCTATCGAAGACTAGCATCTTCTGGAAACCACCGTCTTGCAGCCAGAGGGGGGAGTAGAGTAGTATAACATAAGTCATATTTATGTTGTTGTTTCAATGCTGCAGGATACTTTCCCGACTCCTAGAGCAACATATCCAAATCATGCCTCAGCATCCAGTTCTAGTTGTAGCAATCGGGATACAACTCCAAGTGTCCATTAGCATAGGACATGCTATCTATAGATGTTTTCTTCCCTGCCGGGGTGCACCAACTTACCCACCACGCTTGCTTAACTCCGGCCGGACACACCATCAGGTCATGCCCGGCCTCGGCCAAATAATACGCCGCAACCCGACCTAGGCTTAATAGAGAGGTTATGCACGCCAGACTAAACCTATGCCCCCAGGGGTCATGGGCCATCTCCTCGGGGACTGCTGCATGTTGTGTGGGCGGCCGGTGAGCAGACCTAGCTACCTCCTTAAAAAGGTAGGTGCATAACAAGTCCAACCCGGCGCGCGCCGCTCAGTCGCATGACGTCATTTAAGCTTCGGCTGATGCATACGACGCAGAACGCCCATACTATGCCCAGGTGATGGTTAGTGCTATCAAGCCAGACGCCACTCGGATCAATATCCAAATCGTTGGTGTGTTAGTAGTGCGGTCACGAGCAGAGACTCACGAAAGATGTGACCTTGTCGCCCCGTCTCGAGGACTTGCGGCAAGGGCGAAGAATGCTCGGCCACGCCTCGTATTCAACTCTCGGGTACCCTCCAGGTCAACCCGTCTCCACATCACTCATGGGTACCCCTCGGGGTCGACCCTCCTTTCCAAGTAACAGTTGTAAAATCCAAGTATCCAGGTGTCCAAACACCAAGGGGAAACTCCGAGGAACCACCCTCAGTGTATTCCACTCGATGTAATCATCAAGGTGAACGTAAGAGGATCCACCCTCGAGGTTCACACTTGAGGGGTTGCACGATAGAGTCGTATCGGAAGTGGTTAAGGTGGCATCACCCTCGATGACCATGACTGCATAGCTACACTACAGGGTTAACACCAGAAGTGTTGATGAGGTCTCACCCTCGGCACTTGATAGTAACTCTGCAGAGTCGTACAACTAGGGGGGGGAGGTGATGTGCGGTGTCGGGGCTTGGTCTTCCATCCCGTTGATCGGGTCTTCTGATAATCCAGTGGAGGCCTCTGATGGATCTCTAACCAGCCTATACTAAGCAGTTTAGTATAAACATGTAAGGCATGAAAGCAGGTAACAACAACAGGCTATGCATCAGAATAGGATCATACAAAAACAGTAGGAGTTCTAATGCAACCATAAGAGAGAAGAGAGTGGGCGATATGGGAATGATCAAGGGCGGTTGGCTTGCCTGGTTGCTCAGACGAGAAGGAGGGGTCGTCGTTGATGCGGTCGATCACCGAGGTTGCATCAGTCTCGTGGTCTATCGGAGAGAAGAGGGGGAAGAAACAATAAATACTAAGCATATAGATGCAACAAATATGCACGAAAAGTCATCACGCAGTGATAGGGTGCTCTAACGCGATGCTACACGATACTGCCAAAGAGGGATAACATCCGGGAAAGCATTCTTGGTGTTAGGCATTTTCGGACAGGCGAACCGATGGATGATTGTTCCATGTTCGGTATGATAGAGATGTCTGGCGGACGAACAAAACCGCAAATTCGGATTCCTCTCGTCGTTCTGAGCAATTTTCATATATAAAACATTTTAATCCGAGTTATAGATTATTTTATATGATTTTCTAAAGTTTATTGATTTCTGGAATTTATTTATAATTCGGAATTAATCAGTAAAATACTTTCGTCACCTAGTGCTATTCTAGCCACAGTGTATGACAGTGGGGCCAGTGGGGCTTTGTTGACTTTGTCAAAGCTTGACTGGTCAACATATGAACAGTGTTGGGGGCCACATGTCATTGATTTAGACTTAGTTTTCAATTTGCTTTTTCTTTAAACTAATAATGGGTCCACATGTCATCTATACTACTAAAATAATTAACTAGCACTAATAATCATACTAACTAACTAAATTAGTCCCTAAACAAGCATTTGGGTCGGCCCCACACAGGGGACTCACATACGCACACACCACACAACACACTCGGCCATGGCCACTAGCAGTAGCAGCCGGTGATAACATGCTCCAGCAGCAGCCACACGAAGTAGCAGCAGGTACATCAAGTAGCAGCGGCAGCAGCTTGCAACAGCACTAACAGTATGCAGTAGCAATAGCGCAGCTAGCACATGGCACGCGGACGGAAGTGGTGAAAGCAGCAGGCAATAGTAGAAGCAGAGCAAGCAGCGACAGGGGAAGGTAGCAGCATGCAGCAAGGGCGACGCGGTTGGGCACGGTCCGAGTGTAGCGGGGGCGCGGCCGCGGTGTGGTGGGCACGGCCCGGACGAGGCCAGGGGCCGAGGGGAGCACGACCACAGGGGACGACGACTAGGAGCTGGGGCGCAGTGGTGCGGCGGTCTACGGCGACGAAGTCGAAGGAGGGAAAAGGGGAACCGGTGCAGCTCACCGCGAGGAAGACGATGGAGAGCTCGTGGGGACGCTGGGATGCTCCGGCGAGGTACATTCGAGCGGCGGGGTCGTGGTGGCCGAAGGCGGAGGAGGCTTGTTGGCGACGATAGGGAGCTTCCGGGCTATAGCCAACGACGGAGCCGACGTGGATGTCGACGACGGTCGTTCTGGACGTCTCAGTGTGGCGCGGGGTGGTTGGTGGCCGCGGATCAACGGCGACGCATTGGCGACCACGCTGGAGTGAACGAGACAAAGAGGAAGAGGGGCGAGCAAGGGGAGTGGGCGCGCTAGGGTTTGGGGAAGGGGCGCCTGGACGTCTTGTAAGTGTGGTGATAGGCCGGATGGCCGCACGTGGATGGGGGGGGCGGCCATGACCGCAGGATGGCCTCCACGACCCCCCTGCATCCCTGTAGATGAAGAAGGGGACGAGGGGATGGGCTGGGTCAGGTTTAGTTAGGTTGTCCAAGTGGCCCAGTAGGTTAGGTCCTCCATTTTCTTCTTCTTCCTTTTTTTGTACAGAACTGCTACTGTTTCCTATTTAGTTTAGGTAGCAATTGATTTTTGTCGGTGCTCAAACTTTGCACAAAAATGCTATGCAACATTCTAGGGCTGCACAAAAGTTTTTGAGGAAATTGCAAAGGTTGAGAAGATTTACTTAATTGAAAAGGCCAATTTAAAGCCTTTGGACCACTTAGTGAAATCCTAGGGATTTATTTCCGAGTCGATTTAAGTTGGCATCAACTTTTCAAATGTCAGGGGAATTTATAGAATATTGCGAACATTTTAGTTTGAACGTTTGAAAACCTCTGCCATTTGACTTGATTTTGAATTTTGTATTAGAACGAGATTGAACCAACGCGAGTTATCAATAGTAACCATGGTGATGTGGCATCATTAGTAGAGGGTTACTGTAGCTTAATTACCCATGCGTCACAATTGTCCTCCACTACAAGAAATCTCGTCCCGAGATTTAGGAGCGGGAGTAAGGGGAAGGGATTTGGTTACGGAATTTTTAACGGGTCTGCTCGGTCTTGGTTGGCCTTCTCGAATAGGTTGATCCCTTACGTTGATGTCTTCATTACTATGCTTGAGGTCATCACGATGAAGCCGGCATTTCTCCAGGACCTCCATCGTTCTTACGAATAGGAAAGGGGCAGCTTGACAACGATCAGATGCTACAAGGGGGTAATCATCGGGGGTTATCCCACGAATGAACAGATGAGTATCTCTCGAGTTGAACGAACAAAACACGCCAAGAGAAAAGTAATATGGTACAAGGAGAAGTTCCAAATGGATAGGCAATCGTTCGGTGTCTAAAATAAGGTGTGAAAGGGGTTGTAGCGACCAGACCTCAAACAGTCTGATCTCCATGCATCAGTGTCATCCCTGGATCAGTAATGCTGACACGCATGGTACTCGAAGGATTTATAACAGAGTAGCAATCACACACTTATTACATCGATAGTCCAACGATGAATTTATTACAAATAATATGGCTGAAGGCCATCTAATACGATAACAGCGGAAGGCTTGGAAGATAAGTGAGTCCATCAACTCCAGCGGCATCACTGAGTATAGAACCACGACCTAACAGGGCATCTTACTCGTCGTCTGAAAAGTCTGCAACATGAAACGTTGCAGCCCGACAACGGGTCAGCACATGGAATATGCTGGCAAGGTAACACAAGAGATGCAATGAAAGTAAAGCTATACTATATGCAATATTTGGCTGGTGGAAAGCTCTATGGTTAAGTTTTTGCGTAAATCCAATTTTTCCCTACTTCAAAGGAATGAATTTTAATTAACTATCATGGTAGTTGAAACATCGTTGAGAAGATAGACATCCTCTCAACCCCAATTAAAAGTAATCATTAAACCCAACAAAATTAAATTAAAGTAACATGTTGAGATGCACATGAAAATCCAAGTACTAGATACTCAAGACGTCCATAACCGGGGACACGGCTAATCATGATCAGTTTGTACACTCTGCAGAGGTTTGTGCACTTTTCCCACAAGACTCGATCGCCTCCGTTTGGTTTCTCGCACTACATGGTGTTTGAGAAACGGATGACCGAGACATAGTCTTTCAGAAGCGCTAGCACCTTACGATCGGGCGGACCGTACCAACCTACATCCCCTACATCTGCTAGTCCACCACTGTAAGAGTTCGCACAACTTACTCATACTATGCTAGAGCCCATAATAGCATTGTGGTTGCACACGGAAGTTTCTAGTATGAATAATCTCATGATCCCTTTGAGCCTGGGTGGCGGTCCAAAAGAAAAACAGGCAATCCTGGAATACCCAGGTGCCTCAATCCACCCAGATGTATATTAATGTTGCCACCTTAAGTTGAACCATTAATTAAACAATCACACATCTGTCATGGATTTCACTCACCCAATCCACGTCTACGAGCATAGCATGTCGTAGCAGCAAACGTAGATGTAACTCCCAAAAGTTAGAATGTAAAGCAGGTAATAGGTACTACCTCAAACTACTTCTCAATCCCACAAGTTGATTGTTCCTACTCATGCAATGTGTGAGGGTTTGACTAATGCAATGAAAACTGGGTAATTTGAAAGCATGATCAAAGTGTTACTTGCCTTGCTGATGATCCGCAAAACCTAGAGACTCAAAGTAGCACGCGGCGCACTCCGGGTACTCTATCACAATCAAACAACAAGCATACAATAAGTACTTAACTAATGCACGGGTAAAACTCAAGTAAGAGATCTAACCAGAAAGTTCAACTTAAGAACTCCGGTTTGCAAAAAGAATCAACTCGAAAGAAGCAACGAAACTCAAACTGCGAAAGAAACGAGCTCCGAATTACTAGTTGGCCTAAAGTCAAATTTTACAGTAGCCAAAACTTGGTTCAAGTTGGTTAAACATAAAGAAGGCTTCGAGGTGAAGATCTGGGATTTTGAATCACCTGATTCCGACTCTCGAGCGTAAAGAAATACGCGAAACAAGATCAGGGCAGAAATCACGATCGGAAAAATCGCGGATAAATACCCCGAAAAAGAAAAACGACGAACAGGCTAACGAACGAACGTTCGCTGTCTGCGGTTAACTAACGAAAACCGTTCGTTAAAACGAACGTACGGACAAACGTCCGCTATTTAATTAAACCGACGAGAAAACCGATCTAAACCGAAAAAAACAGATCTAGGGTTCTTCCTAAAAAAACCGATCGGATCTTTCTAAAAGAACCGATGGCGGCGTATACCTCGACTCCGGTGGGGTGGCGGCTCCGGCGACGTCGGCGGCGGGGCGGCGGGGTCCGGCGGCGGGGGCGGCGGCGTGGCGGCGGGGCGGCGGCGTCCGGCGGCGGGGCGGCGCGGGCGGCACGGGCCGGCGGCGGCTGGCGGCGCGCGCGGCGGCGGCGGCTGGCTAGGGTTAGGGTTCGGCGCGGGGCGGCGGCTGCGGCTTATAAAGCCCAGTTTCCCGGTCCGATACGAGACTAGGTCGGTTTCCCTTTTTTTATATAAATAGAGTCCCCGTGCAGAAAAACTAACGAAAGAAATATCAAATGGACTCCAAAATTCCCAAAATAAATTTTCGCCGTCCTCTAATAATATTTAGGACAAAGTGAACATTTTTCCCGGACCTAAATGAAATTTTGAAAAACGCATATTTTTCCTATGCGAATAAATCTAGAAAAATTCCAAAAATGATTTCAATATTTTTCCCCCAATATTTCTGATATTTTGGAGAAGTCATATTATCTCCGCTCATTTATTTTATTTAGAAATATTTTTAGGAGAGAAAAATAATTAAAATCACACTGTCCTCGTACCGGTATTCGAGCGAACTCAAATACGAAAATGGTAAAATCCCCAACTCTCTCCGTAGGTCCTTGAGTTGCTTAGAATTTTCGAGGAACTCCACGAACAAAATGCAAAAACATGAAATGCAAATATGATCTATGTATAACATTCCAAATTGAAAATTTGGGATGTTACAAACCTACCCCCCTTAGAATGAATCTCGCCCTCGAGATTCGACTTGGCTAGAAAATAGGTGTGGGTGGTCCTTGCGTAGATCATCTTCTCGTTCCCAGGTGGCTTCTTCCTCGGTGTGGTGACTCCACAGAACTTTGCATAACTTGATAACCTTACTGCGTGTAACTCTGCTCGAAAATTCGAGAATCTTAACAGGCTTCTCCTCGTAGGTCAGATCACTGTCCAACTGAATGGCTTCCAGGGGCACTGTGTCTCTAAGCGGTAAATCGGCCATCTCCGCGTGGCACTTCTTCAGTTGCGAAACGTGAAACATGTCATGCACTCCTGGCAATCCTTCGGGCAATTCCAACTTATAGGCAACCTCTCCCATGCGTTCCAAAACACGGTAAGGTCCCACAAATCTCGGGGCTAACTTCCCTTTAAATCCGAAACGTTTAACTCCTCGCAGAGGCGATACCCTCAAGTACGCTCTGTCTCCGATCTCATAGGTTATCTCCTTGCGCTTCGAGTCTGCATAACTCTTGTGCCTGGACTGAGCTACCTTCAGTCTATCTCGAATCAACTTCACCTTCTCCTCAGACTCTTTGATTAACTCTGGTCCAAACAATTGTCGGTCTCCAACTTCATCCCACAACAACGGTGTTCGGCATCTCCTTCCATACAATGCCTCGAACGGTGCCATCTTCAAACTGGCCTGGTAACTATTGTTGTATGAGAACTCTGCGTAGGGCAAGTTGTCATCCCAACTATATCCATAATCTAATGCACAGGCTCTCAACATATCCTCCAGAATCTGATTGACTCTCTCCGTCTGTCCATCTGTCTGCGGATGAAACGCTGTACTAAACTCTAGCCTGGTACCCAAAGTTTCATGTAACTGATTCCAGAACTTTGAGGTAAACTGGGTTCCTCTATCTGATACAATGCTCCTCGGAACTCCATGCAGACATACAATTCTGGTCATGTATATCTTAGCCAACTTCGCACTGGTATATGTGGTTTTCACCTGGATAAAGTGGGCTACCTTCGTCAATCGGTCTACTACTACCCAGATTGAATCATATCCTGCTTTGGTCCTGGGCAATCCGGTGATAAAATCCATGCCAAGCTTCTCCCACTTCCATTCGGGTATTGGCATAGGTTGTAACAATCCTGCTGTCTTCTGATGTTCTGCCTTTACTCTCTGGCATACATCACAAACTGCTACATACTCCGCAATATCCTTCTTCATACCCGTCCACCAGAAAATATCCTTCAAATCCAAATACATCTTAGTATTTCCTAGGTGAATTGAGTATGGTGAATCATGGGCCTCCTGTAAAATCAACTTCCTAATCTCCGGGTCATTGGGCACATAGATTCAATCCTCAAACCATAAGGTGTCGTGTTCATCCTCACGAAAACCTTTCGCTTTTCCTTCGCTCATCCTCTCCTTTATAGCGACAATCTCCTTGTCCGCTTTTTGAGCTTCTCTGATTTTATCCATCAAGGTAGACTGGATTTCTAGCGTTGCTACATAGCCTCTCGGAACTATCTCCAAACGTAGTTCTCGTAGGTCCTCGGCTAACTCCTTTGGAAACTCCTCCATCATTAGGGTATTGACATGGCTCTTACGGCTTAGCGCATCAGCTACTACGTTAGCCTTCCCGGGATGATAATGCAATCTCATGTCATAATCTTTAATGAGTTCCAGCCATCTCCTTTGCCTAAGATTCAGCTCCTTCTGAGTGAATATGTACTTCAGACTCTTATGATCCGTATATACTTCACAATGGTTTCCAATAAGAAAATGTCTCCACGTCTTCAATGCATGCACTACGGCTGCTAAATCCAAATCATGGGTGGCATAGTTCATCTCATGAGGTTTTAGTTGTCGTGAAGCATACGAAACAACTCTTCCTTCCTGCATAAGAACTGCTCCAAGTCCTCGACGTGAAGCGTCGCAGTATACCTCATAATCCTTATGTTGCTCCGGCAGAATCAACACAGGGGATGATACCAACCTTTTCTTCAACTCCTGGAAACTAGTCTCACATTCTTCAGTCCAACTAAACTTGGTGTCCTTCTTCAACAACTCCGTCATTGGCTTTGCAATCTTCGAGAAATTCTCGATAAATCTCCGGTAGTATCCTGCGAGTCCAAGAAAACTCCGGATCTCTCCAACTGTTGTCGGTGCTTCCCAATTGGTCACAGTCTCCACCTTGGCGGGATCTACTGCTATTTCTTCTCCGGATATAACATGTCCGAGGAATCCGACTTCCTTCAACCAAAACTCACATTTGCTAAACTTGGCATATAACTGATGTTCTCTGAGTTTCTCCAATACCAAACGCAAATGCTCTTCATGCTCCTCTTCATCCTTCGAGAAGATCAAAATATCATCTATGAACACTACGACGAACTTATCCAAATACTCCATAAACACTTTGTTCATCAGGTTCATAAAGTATGCCGGTGCGTTTGTCAAACCAAACGACATAACGGTATACTCGTACAACCCATACCTAGTGGTAAAGGCCGTCTTAGGGATATCTTGATCTTGAATCTTCAATTGATGGTACCCTGATCGCAGATCGATCTTAGAAAAGACTTTAGCTCCTTGCAATCTATCGAACAGATCATTGATCATTGGCAGTGGGTACTTGTTCTTGATCGTTACTTCATTCAATCCTCGGTAATCTACAACCATTCTTAACGATCCATCCTTCTTCTCCACTAGAAGTACTGGTGAACCCTAAGGCGAAGAACTTGGGCGTATAAATCCTTTATCCAGTAACTCCTTAATCTGCTTCTTTATCTCCTCCAAATCCTTTGCGGGCATCCTATAGGGTCTCTTAGAAATTGGTCCGGTGCCTGGCAAAAGTTCAATCAAAAACTCTATATCTCTATCCGGTGGCATGCCAGGTAACTCCTCTGGAAACACATCCGGATAATCCTTCACTACTGGCACTTCCTCCTGTACAAATCCTGACAGGGAATTTAATCTACTCCTCTTTGACTCATGCCAGGATACATACTTGATCCTTCTTCCTTCCGGCGTAGTAAGCAAAATGGTCTTACTGGCACATTCAATATTCCCTTCATACTTAGATAACCAATCCATGCCTAATATCACATCCAGTCCTTGAGATTACAATACTATTAGGTCTGAACGGAATATGTAATTACCAATCCTTAAGGGCAACTGATCACACCATGACTTAGCCATATACTCTGCTCCTGGTGAGGTTACTAACATGGGCGATCTAAGGGCTTGGGTCGGCAGTTTATACTTATCCATGAATCCCCTTGAAATGTATGAATGCGATGCACCAGTATCAAAAAGAACGAGTGTAGTAAAGGACTTAACTATGAACTTACCTATGACTGCATCTGGTTGCTCTTCTACTTCTTCCACAGTCACGTGGTTCACTTGTCCTTTGTTGAACGGGTTGGGCTTCTTCTCGGCGCTTCCATTGTCGTTCCCATTCTTAACTTCTGGGCATTCATTAGCATAATGTCCAGTCTTCCCACACTTGTAACAAGTGACATGGCTAAAATCCCTCTTGGTGGGTGTGGATGGTGTAGGGCGGTTCTGGTTTCCATTGGCTCCATTACCATTCCCATTGCCATTGCCATTCTTGGTGCCATTGTGGTTGTGCGAGCTACTTCCTCCATGGGTATGCTGAAACTGTCCTACCGCTTTAGGGGTAAAGCGAGGCTTCTGCTGAGCTCCAGAATTATACTTTCCTTGACCATACTTCCTCTTACGACTCTCAATCTGTTGATGTTTCCTTTCAATCATCAGGGCTCGGTCAACCAACTCCTGATAGTTATTGAAAGTTGCCACCATCAGCTGTGCACTCATCTCATCATTCAGCCCTTCCATGAATCTCTCCTACTTCTTGGCATTTGTCGCCACATCATCTGGGGCATAATGAGATAGGGTACTAAACTCATCCGCGTACTGAGCCACAGTACGGTTTCCTTGTCGCAAATTGCGAAACTCCTGCTTCTTCATACCCATTGCTCCAGTTGAGACATGGGCGGTACGAAAAGCTTGCTGAAACTGATCCCAAGTCACATTGGTGTCACATCCATAGCTAGCACTTGCATTAGGACCTGACTAGAGTGTGCATCATGTTTACTTTCAAAGAAACTTGAAATGGGATTAACAGAAACCCCAGCACCCCTCCCCTAACAACTAGGGTTTACTAAAATATTTTCCAATGTACCCAAAATGCCCTTCAAAATGTTCATCATTTCTGCCTTGGTCTTAAACCTCTGCCAAAAATGGTGCACAATTTTCTAGGACAATCTAGGGTTTTGGATTAAATCATATGGTATTTGAATTTGGGCATTTAAATACTATAAAATATTTTAAATGCTCAAATAATCATAAACTATAATGTTTCCTACTGTTCATATTATATACAGTAGGTATGACAAGTGCTATGATTTATAAAAATGTTTAGGCATTTTTATTAAGTGAACAAAGTTGCAAAAGAAATGAAACAGAAAAGAAAATAGAAAAAAGGAGAGAGAGAGAACACTTACCTGGCGCCCACCCGGCCCACCTGCCGGCCCAGCCCAGCTGCCGCTCCAGCGAGCTGCTTGGCTCGGCCAGGCAGGCAGGCAGGTGCTCGACGGCGACCGCGCCGCGCGCCACGCAGCTGCCCGCCGCCCTGCTTCGCCCCCTCGCCGTCCTGGAGGAGTGGATCGAACGTCCACGTCTCCCTCGACCCCCCAGACACCTCCGTTTCGTCCCAGCTCCTCTCCTCCGATCTCCCCGCGCCATGGCTGACGCCGCCGTGATCGCACCGTCGTAGAAACCACGTCCACCGTCGTCCCCGAGCTCCGTCGTGTTGTCCCTCGTCTCCGCCGTCCTCGACTGCTTCGACAGGCCGAGCCCCGAGCGCTCGCCCGCCCTGGAGACGCCCCCGAGCTCTTCTTCCCCAACTCCGGCCACGGAGATCCCCCGCGTCGTGCTGCTCAGCTCTGACCACCCCCGAGCTCGCTTCGGTGCTTGCTGCAACCGCTGTGAGCCTAGCTACCTCCTCCCCCTCTCCGTTGGCTCCCTCTTGCCCTGTAACCCACTGCACGTAGCTCGACCGCATGCACCACCGCCGTGCTCGTCGCCGGTGATGCTCCGGTGACCATTTGGTCACCGGCACCCGTCCATTGCACTCATCACAGCACGTAGATGCGAACGGTGCTACGCACGCATCGCCTAGGCCCCTGCAGCCGCATCCCCACACACGCCCGACGCCGGTCGCCGCCGTCGAGCTTGTTGCCGTCGTCTCCGGCCACCCCAGGTCCGGCGACCACCTCCATCCGATGTGGAAGAGCAAGAGCTCTCCAACGCACCCAGCCGCAGCTCGAGCCGTGCCCCACAGCCGTTTTCCGAGGCACGCCGCCGCGTTTGGCCTCGCCGGCGGCTAAATGCCAGCGAGTTGGACCTATTTTGACCACGGGTTTGACCCCCTGGGTCAATGACATGTGGGCCCTGCCCGCAAGTCAAACATAGTTTAGCTGTTATTTTAATATTAATTAGTTAATTAGTTTAGTCACTGACACGTGGGCCCTGGCCCCACTGACAGCTAATTAGTTTTAGTTAAACTCTAATTAACTCAGTTAATTAGCTGTGACACTGACATGAAGGACCCACTAGTCAGGTTTGACCTGGACTGGCCCTGTTGACTGGCTGACGTCAGCATGATGTCATGCTGACGCAGTAAAGGTTTTTCTGGGATTTTTAGATTTTAAATAATTCAGAAAATTCCAGAAAATACCCAAAACTTCTAAATATCATATAAAATCAACCATAGCTCAGATGGAAAAGATTTATATATGAAAAATGATCAGAAAAATCCAATCTATCCAATGGCACTAGTTTCATGCATGTTCGAATAAGTTAACTTCCTGTTTACATCAAAAACATGATAATGCACTTATTTAAATAATAGTTTGAACTTCAATTTGAATCCTTGATTCAAATAGGTTCAAACCCTTCTGGTTTTAGTTGCATTAGCCAACACACATGCATCTTGCCATGTCATAAACATGCATCATATTGTTGCATTTGTTTGTTAATAATTGTATCGTCGGTATTCCCCGTGTTAGGTCCTGCTCCCGAGGATACTGCTGCGTATCCAGTTGAAGAGCAGTACCCGACAACTACCTTGTCAGGCAAGCAATCATTGATCATTCCGATACAACCCAATCTTCTTGCTCATGCTCTCTTTTACTGCATTAAGGCAACAGCGCGTGAACTGCTACTTGCTGCGGTAGTTGAACCCTATTCCCTTGCATGACCTGTCATTGCCACAGTAAATAGTTGAAACCCACTAGCATGTGTAGGAGTTGATTGAGCCATGTGATGTGTGTTCCACCATGCTATTTGTTTATGTTGCCTGCTATGCTTAGAGTTGTGTCTGGTCTGGTTCATCTGGGTGATGGATCAGAGTGAAACAATCTTTTGATAAAGGGAAGGAAGTGTGGAATACGCTTGGTAAAGGTATCGATGAAAGGCCATGTAGGAGTACGTGGTGGGTTGTTTCATTGGAACCGTACATAGGACCTGAGATCTGTATGTGTGGTTCAAGTTGTAGTTACTAGCATGCATTGGGCCCGAAACCAATGGACCCTCTCGGCTTATTAATTACCCTTGATCTCTGTCCAGGAGTTGCAACTAGTTTCTGGTGTTTATAGCTTACTGGAGGTCGTGCACAACGCTGACCCTCGGGGTGGGTTGTGATGCGACAGGTACGTGGCATGGTGTACCGGTTGCCCGTTTGGTGACTCGGGAACCCTGTACACATCGTTTGGGGCCGTGAGCGACACCCCGGTCGGATCTCCCCACGGATGGAACCCAAATAGGCGATAAACCTGGACGAGAGACTTGTGTAGTTAGTCAGGTCGTGGCCGACACCCTCGCTGGGCTTCCGCTTGAAGGTTGCCGAGTACACGCCGAGAAAACGGCGATAAGTGGTGGAAGCGTGTGTGAAGAGGTACACCCCTGCAGGGTTATCAAACTATTCGAATAGCCGTTGTTCGCGGTACGAACTACTTGGTTACTCTTACAGTTCATAGACAAGTTGATGGATACTACTAAAAGCGTCAAGATAAGCGTGAGTGCCGTGGATGGCCCTTCCGTAGGATGACGGAAGAGGATCCTCGGTAGTGTATTGATGTGGTGATTACAGGACTCGTGTTCGTAATAACATCTTGCAATCTGTTGAGAGTTGTAGTATAGGTTAGCCAAGGGCAAAGCTGGCATTCTGCTATAAACTCCACTACCCCCTTTGATAATGTTGCATGTATGATAGGTTCTGTGGTAAGACTTGCTGAGTACCTTTGTACTCATGTTTGCTTAATAACTGTTGCAGAGGAGAACCCTGCCCCTGCTGATGGGTTCTACATAGACGTTGACGTCGACGAGTAGCTTGACACCCAGACGGTGATCTGGAGCTTGTGAAGGGCCTTGTAGATAGTCAGGCTACACCAAGCCTGTTTTATTTTCTAAGTTGTCTATACTCAGACATGTAGCTTCCGCTTGTGCTTGTATGACTGTATGACTTGAGTGTTGGGTCATGTGACCCCTACCTGTATGACTATGTTATGTATGGCTCTTGGAGCCTTTTAAATAAAGTACTTTGAGTCATACAGTTCTGTTGTGGTGCAATGTTGTATTTGCACATATTGAGCATATTGCGTGTATGATTGAAATGCTTGGTATGTGTGGGATCCGACACCTAGTTGTTTTCCTTTGGTAGCCTATCTTACAGGGAAATGCCTCCTAGTGATTCCAATGAGCCTTGGTAGCTTGCTACTGCTCGGAACACGTAGGCTGGCCGGCATGTGTCCTTCTTCGTTCATGTGTCTGTCCCTTAGGGGAAATGTCACGCGTTGTTCCTTTAAGTCCATGTAGCTTGCTACGACTTGGGTTCATACGTTGATGACCGACACGTTCGTTGCTGGGTCATGGATGCCTGTCTCTGTAATTTAGTGCCACTTTTGGTTTATAACTAGCCATGTCGGCCCGGATTCTCTGTCATATGGATGCTAGCGACACTGTCATATACGTGTGCCAAAATGCGCAAACGGTCCCGGGCCAGGTAAGGTGGCACCTAGGTATGGCAATGGGGACAATCCCCTATGGGGACCCATAGAACATCCCCGTACCCATCTATTCCCCATCACCCCATCCCCATCCCCGTTTACATGACCGGGGATGAAATTTTCCCATACCCATGCCCCACTGGGTAGCGGGGGCCCATTAGGGTCCCCATCCCCATAAACAAATAATCATATATATAATATGATAAAATACAACCACCATTTATTAAAGTGAAATAACAAACAAAAATTCACTAATAATGGTACATGGCGACAAGATGTTGTATGCACCATTGTTGAACACAAATATCATATTGAATAGCTTGAGCACACGCTTGAAGAGAGTATCAATGCAAACACCACATTTAATAAGGACACAATTTTGTCCGACTCACTTGACACAATTTATTGACTACAAAAATTTTCTGACTCACTTGACATAATTTATTGACTCCAACATAAGGTTCCGTGTGACCATAACTAACTTAAGGTAAACATGATCGGGCGCAAAAGTATTGCAGAGGTAACAAGCTAACAGCTACAGCCTTGGTATGAGTTCGGCATCATTATTTGTTGAAGTTGAGCTGACTTGTAGTAGTAAGTACAGAAGGAACCCCCTCTATACTGTGATGCGCTGCAGAAACACATACGACAACCATAAACAAATGTTTGATGAATAGATAAAAATCTTTGAAGTTGAAAAATGGTGCCATGTGCAATCTTAGATTGACTCACCTTTAAACCTTCTTTCCATGTACAATCTTTAAATGGTCAAGGAGATGCTTCGTTCCATTTCTTGGTTCCCCTCCAAGCTTCTTTGAGCACCAGTTACACTTGGCCTTCACTCTGTTCATCACTTTTACTTTCTTAAACTCCTTCCAAACAGGAGATGTCAACTTCCTCCTAGGACGAACAACACCTTCTGCTTCATTTTCTTTCGCTTGTGCTTCATCTTCTTCGTTGTCTTCCTCTATGATAACTGAATCTGTATTCATGGGCTCAACCTGTGATACTGGTACCTCATCAACTTCATGTTGAGCGGATGTCAGAGTAGGAGCGGTGACTAGGCTGCTGCTTCAAGTGGTGGAATCCAATGGATCAAGGATCTACAAGATGAAAGAAGTTTAAACATATGATTTTGTTCATCAGTACAGTACAGTAGTGCTACCCCATGTTGAAAATAGTACTTATCTCCCACTACGTGGAAAGAATAAATGGATATTCGTTGATTTGTACACACTAAATTATTATCATGTTAAATGCAAGAATATATATGGTATTGAGTAATATATGTAGTTACTAATTACATAAAGATCATGAAAAAATGATACTACATTTATCATATGCATGCGTACAAATCAATTCATGTAAATAGACTGTTGTGGTAGTAAAGAAGTGTGAAAAATCATAATAAATCATTATGTGATTTTAATTTCTGAAAGTACTGAGTAATTATTCAGTGCTGGCACGGCACAATTCAGAACTGAATCTCCCCCAAAAATTAGTGGATGATGATTGATGAACAGTACTATAATCAATCTAAAAGTTTGCAAGACAAGGGTCGACCAAAAACAACTAAATCTCCTCAAAACAATTGTGGATGATGACCAGTACTAAAGCAATCTAAAATTTCAGCTTCCTTACTGAATCTAAAAAGTCTGGACACCGCCCAGTACTACAAGACACTACATGTGAGACATACAGGAAAAATAATCTTCACAAATTCCAATCTCCATCATGTATGGGCCAATCTCCATCAGCAGAAGATGTCCATGCCGGAGCATATGAGGGCCAATCGACTAAAGAGGGGCGGGGGACGGCGGGCTGGGAGGACGGCAAGGTATGGCTAAGGACGGCTGGGCACGGCGGCCGGGGAGGAAGGCACCTGCGCCGTCGTTGGACTCGATGGCTGCGAGTGGCTCAGGGGGACGGCGCACCTGCGTCGCTGCTGGACTCCGTGGTGGTGGCCGCCGCCGCCGGCCTCTGCTACGTCGAAGCGGTCGGCTTCTCCTATCCCCTTCTTTTTTCTAGTCGCTCGAAGAAGGGATAATCATGAGAGAGAGATAGAGAGAGCACCGTGGAGATGGATGGCTGTAGAAGACGAGGTGATGGCCGTCCGGCTGCTGGTGTCTGGGTCGTGGCTGATGAATTTGATGCATCAACATTACCTAGGAACCTTGAGCTGCGGCGTTGTGCCTCTCCTGTTGCTGCGGATCTAGGAGTAGGACGTGTTGACTTCTTCATCATGGCGGCGGCTGAGGTGAGCACGATCGGATGAGAGGTAGGGTTATTGAAATCTTTAGGGTTGACTGCATTATGTATATATAGACATATATATATGGTCCTACATGTCATATCTAAAATGCGGGTCCCCGTTGGGTAGCGGGTCTGGGGACTAGTATACCATCCCCATCCCCGTTGTACCCTATGGGGAATAAATAAGTTCGGTAAATATCCCCATGGGGAAGATTTTCACCCATCCCCGGCCCCTAATGGATGAAATCCCCATGGGTTTGGCGGGTATGGGGCCCCATTGCCGTCCCTAGTGGCACCCGTGGGGTTACCGTGCGTGAGGCCGCAAAGTGATATGACGTGTTACAGCTAGATCGGTGTGACTTAGGATCGGGGTCCTGACAGCGTTGGCATCAAAGCTGGACTGCCTGTAGGTTTCTCAAGCCAAACTGGTCGATGTTGAGTCTAGAAAAATTCTTAGTTATATGTAGGGGGATTGATTGTGGAAGGGAACGTAAGGCTCTTTTTACTCCTTTACCTTATGCCCTTCTGATCTGAGTCTGTCTATTCTTTCTACGGGGATTTAGGACTAGGCCTCTTATCCTTACTAGGTTCACGTGTTACTAATTCGTAGACTCTTAGGATTGTTGGTTTCAAGCCTCAGTTCAGTTTCTATCCTGTTGAGTATGATGATTGTTGAACCCGGAACCTTGATATGGAATTGTTGAGTGGCTATGCTATCATTTGTATGATGTCTCAAATCTTTGTTTGAGCATTTACAGTTGTTATGCTGCCCGATTTCTTCCAGAAACACTAATGCCTTTGCATTATTTCGTGTTTCAGATGTCTGGCCGCATTCCTCACCAAGTGGTTCGTTTGACTCGGTGCATTAATGTGCCCGGTCATACGGCCATGCTAGTCCGTGTGATGACTGAGACCGGTTATCGCTGGTATCCTGAATACACTGTGGAGGAGCAGTATCGGGATTTCAATCAAAGTCAGTATTTCTGCATAGTCCGGATATACCCCTCATATCCCGGAGCAAATGATCCCATCCATTGGTCTTATGGACTCGGGATTACCATCGAGATGGCAGTGCAGGATGCCGCTTATTTGATGATGACCATTCTCCGTGCTAGGCATGCCCTGTTGCTGAACACTGAGTTCTGTTACATGCCAGCTTCACTACCCGGAGAGGAAGGCTACTACACTGGTCTGTATACTGATGCTGCTCATGAAGAGCCACTGCTTCAGACTACTGTTCAGATGTTGGAGGATAGGGACCGTGAGGTCCGTGCCCTCCGAATGGAGCTGTATAACACCCGAGCCGCTCACTGGACTAC
Organism: Secale cereale; assembly: GCA_902687465.1. Taxonomy (NCBI): domain Eukaryota; kingdom Viridiplantae; phylum Streptophyta; class Magnoliopsida; order Poales; family Poaceae; genus Secale; species Secale cereale. Next base: position 530,270,249 of record LR738710.1, on the reverse strand, counting down.
TTTGACACGGCTTGCACCTGCTGTGCACGCCGGATATCTGGACATGCTGGATCTGTATCCTGTGCGGACTCGTCTGCCTGATCGCATGGATTGGCGTGACGTTGGGGGTATTACACCTCCACGTGGGCGTCGGTTACCACCAGCATCGGGACCGAGACCACACCCATGCCCTTATGGTCCACAGCCTTCGAGTGCTCGCGAGTTCCAAGATCCGTCTGTACCACTTCCAGGCTACGGTGGTAATCTTTACGAGGATTACTACGCGAATGTCTGAGCTAGTCCGTGGTAGTAGTAGTATTGTAGTAGTTGTATTTCCACTGTCCTGCGCGTCTTGTGGAATATGACTCAGTGTGTACTGAATTCCGGAGGTGTAGTTAAATAATGTATAGGAGCTTGGAATGCCTCTGATGGGTTGTATCGTCTTTCACCGCAGTTGTACTTTAGCCTTGGCTTGTACTAAACTTTGTATGGTGTGTATGACCACTGGTGTATATATAGCAGTTCCTATATTACCATGTCGTACGGATGAACATCTCTGCATTCTGTGTCATCCATTATATTCTGCACTTCTATGTCAAATTTTTGCCATCCTTGTCTAAACCGTTGTTTTGTTTTCCTAGGATGGTCAGCACTCGCAACACTCCTGCTGCTCAGGAGCAGGGTGAGGCTAGTGGGGCTAGAGATGGAAATCTGCCCCAGCCACCCTCTTTGGCGGAAGTTATGCTTGAAGCAGAACGGAACAAGAGAGAGACCAACCGTCTGCTGGAACGCATAGAGCAAAACACTGGGTTCCGTCAGAGGAATGACGTGGTGTCAATCCACGATTTCATCAAGATGTGTCCACCGAAGTTCCATCACTCCACTGAACCTCTAGATGCTGATGACTGGCTACGTAGTATCACCCACAAGCTACACTCTGCCCGCGTGGCCGAAGCTGACAAGGTTATCTACGCCGCCTACCATCTTGAGGGCCCTGCCAGTCTTTGGTGGGAAAACTTTGAAGCTATGCGTCCTGCTGGCCAAGTCACTACCTGGGTTGAGTTCAGTGAGGCATTCCGTGAACATCACATTCCGGAAGGTCTCATGGATCGCAAGCGGGAGGAATTCTGCAATTTCACCCAGGGTCGTTTAACTGTGGACGGCTATAGCCGTGAGTTTGGTAATCTGGCACGCTATGCACCTAAGGAAGTATCCACCGATGCCAAGAAACAGGCGAGGTTTCGCAAGGGACTCAGCCCTGAACTTCGTCGAGATCTACGTCTGCATGAGTGCACCTCCTTCCAGAAGTTGGTTAATAAGGCTATCAGTGCTGAGACAGGCCAGACCGACTTCGAGGCCATCCGCAAGCATACTCGAGACTTTGGTTCCTCATCCGGCTCTGGCTCTCACAAGCGTCGTGTTTGGGTTCCTAACACTGCTCTGCCACCCAAGTATACACCGAGGCCATCCTATGAGGCGCCTCGTCCAACTCAACAGTCTGCACCTGCTAAGACCAATGGAGGTCCACCCTCCAACTTTGCTCCACGCACCACCACTGTGACATGTTTCAAGTGTGGAGAACCGGGACACTACATGCGTGATTGTCCCCAGAACCAGCCAGGAAAACCCATTGGCCGTGGTAAGCCAACCGGCAAGGTGAACTATGTCAAGCCAATCCCCACTGCACGTGGTCATGTCAACTATGTTTCTGCCGAAGAAGCTTATGAGGATCCTAACGTCGTCCTTGGTACGCTTCTCGTAAACTGCCATCCGGCATCTGTTCTTTTTGATACTGGAGCATCCCATTCGTTCATATCTGAGAGCTATGCTCGATTGCACAACATGACTTTTTGTGACATGCCTACTTCCATGGTTATTCAAACTCCTGGTTCAAAGTGGCAAACCTCTAGGGTAAGCCATGGAAATGAAATCCTTGTCGATAGACTTGTTTTCCTTGCATCTTTAATCGCTCTCAAGTCCTCGGACATAAATATCATTTTGGGTATGGATTGGATGACAACCCATTACGCCAAAATTGATTGCTTCACTAGGACCGTTCAACTTACACATCCATCCGGCAAGATAGTCAATGTCTTGACTCGAATGGCTGAACGTCAGCTCTATTCTCTTAATGCCAGCCCTCTACCAGAACTCGAAGATATCCGGGTAGTCTGTGACTTTCCGGATGTTTTTCCAGAAGAACTGCCAGGAGTTCCACCTGACAGAGATGTCGAGTTTGTGATAGATCTTATCCCTGGAACTGTCCCAATCTCTAGGAGACCTTATAAGATGGCACCACTAGAATTAGCTGAGCTAAAGAAACAACTCGATGAGTCCTTGCAAAGAGGTTTCATCCTTCCTAGTTCTTCCCCTTGGGCTTGCCCCGTCCTCTTCGTCAAGAAGAAGGATGGAACGGAGCGGATGGTTGTAGATTACCGACCTGTCAATCTGGTCACCATAAAGAATAAGAATCCGCTCCCCAGGATCAACGATCTGTATGATCAGCTCGCTGGATCCTCAGTCTTTTCTAAGATGGATTTGAAGTTGGGCTACCATCAAATCAAAATCAAGAACGGGGACATTCCTAAAACGGCTTTCGTTACTCGTTATGGCCAATATGAGTACACCGTCATGTCCTTCGGATTAACCAATGCCCCAGCTACCTTTTCTCGGTTAATGAATTCTATATTCATGGAGTATTTGGATAAATTCGTCGTGGTATACCTCGATGATATACTCATTTTCTCCAAGAACAAGGAAGATCATGCCGAGCATTTAAGGCTGGTATTGACGAAACTTCGAGAGCACCGCCTTTATGCCAAATTCTCTAAATGTGAATTTTGGTTGCCAGAAGTAACCTATCTAGGTCATGTGATCTCTGGCAAGGGTATTGCTGTCAATCCCGAGCGAGTTCAAGCCGTCCTTGATTGGACTCCCCCTGAATCGGTCAAGCAAGTTAGGAGTTTTCTTGGCTTAGCGAGCTATTGCCGATGTTTCGTCGAGAACTTCTCCAAGGTTGCTAAACCTCTAACCGAACTCCTCAAGAAAGATAAAAAGTTTGAGTGGACCCCATAGTGCGAGTCCAGTTTTCAGGAACTGAAAAGACGCCTGACATCTGCACCTGTACTGGTACCACCAGACTTTTCCAAGGACTTTATAATCTATTGCGACGCCTCGCGACAAGGACTAGGTTGCATTCTTATGCAAGATCGTCAAGTGATTGCGTACGCATCCCGACAGTTGCGTCCACATGAGGATAACTATCCTACTCATGATTTAGAGCTTGCAGCTGTAGTCCATGCACTCAAAACATGGCGGCATTACCTCCTTGGTAATCGCTGTGAAATCTTCACTGATCACCAAAGCTTGAAGTATATCTTCACCCAACCGGATTTGAATCTCAGGCAAAGACGTTGGGTTGAGTTGCTCACCGACTACAACTTAGGAATCACTTACACTCCTGGAAAGGCCAATGTCATGGCTGATGCACTAAGTCGTAAGTCATATTGTAACAACTTAATGTTACAACAAATTCAACCACTTCTCCACGAGGAATTTCGTAAGCTTAACCTTCACATTGTTCCTCGAGGATTCCTTTCCACCTTGGTGGCAAAACCTACCCTTTTGGATCAGGTCATCAAAGCACAGAAGATTGATCCCGGAATTTCCCGTATTAAGAGGAACATCAAGAAAGGAGTTGCAGGATGTTTCTCAATTGATGATCAAGGAGTCGTATTCTTTAGCAACCGCTTAGTGGTTCCTAAGGTGCGAAACCTAAGACGTTTGATCCTCAAGGAGGCTCATGAATCTCCTCTCACGATTCATCCCGGTAGTACCAAAATGTATCAAGACCTACGTCAAAGATTCTGGTGGACTAGGATGAAGAGAGAAATCGCTCAATTCATTGCTAACTGCGACGTTTGTCGTCGAGTTAAAGCAGAGCATCAACGGCCTGCTGGCACCCTTCAACCTTTAGCTATTCCTGAATGGAAATGGGATAAAGTCGGTATGGACATCATTACCGGGTTTCCCAGGTCCAGGAAAGGGAATAATGCTATCTTCGTCGTTATCGACCGCCTCTCTAAAGTAGCTCATTTCTTGCCTGTTCGAGGGAGCATTACCGCTAGCCACCTAGCAGACTTATATATCTCTCAAATAGTGTCACTTCATGGTGTACCGTTGGAGATTAACTCAGACCGTGGAAGTCTTTTCACTTCACGATTTTGGGAAAGTTTCCAGAATGCTATGGGAACTCATCTCTCTTTCAGTACTGCCTTCCATCCGCAGTCAAGTGGTCAAGTGGAACGAGTCAATCAAATTCTAGAAGACATGCTTCGAGCCTCTGTCATTTCTTTCGGTATGGAATGGGAAAAGTGTCTTCCATATGCCGAATTCGCTTATAACAATAGTTATCAAGCCAGCTTGGGTAAAGCTCCCTTCGAAGTTCTATATGGACGAAGGTGTCGAACACCTCTTAATTGGTCAGAGACCGGGGAAAGACAATTCTTTGGCCCGGATATGATTCAGGAAGCAGAAGAGCAAGTTCACATCGTTCGTGAGAGATTGAAAACAGCCCAGTCTCGCCAAAAGAGCCAATATGATAGTCATCATAAGGCTGTGACTTTTGAAGTCGGCGATAAGGCTTACCTTTGGGTTACTCCTCTTAAGGGAACCCATCGATTCGGTATCAAAGGCAAATTGGCCCCTCGTTACATCGGTCCTTTTCGCATTCTTGCCAAACGAGGAGAAGTTGCCTACCAATTGGAACTACCTCCGCACCTCTCCAGAGTTCATGATGTTTTCCACGTTTCTCAACTCAGGCGTTGCTTCTCGGATCCTATCCACGGAGTGGACCACGAAACGCTTGATCTCCAAGACAATCTCACATATCGAGAACACCCCGTTCGTATTCTTGATCAAACCGAGCGCACCACTCGACGCCACAATATCAAGTTTCTCAAGGTTCAATGGTCACATCATTCCGAGAGTGAAGCTACTTGGGAAAGGGAGGATCGTCTTCGACTTGAGTACCCCACCCTCTTTCCGGAGGAACCCGAATCTCGGGACGCGATTCTTTTAAGTGGGGGTGAGTTGTCACATCCCTAGCTAGCACTTGCATTAGGACCTGACTAGAGTGTGCATCATGTTTACTTTCAAAGAAACTTGAAATGGGATTAACAGAAACCCCAGCACCCCTCCCCTAACAACTAGGGTTTACTAAAATATTTTCCAATGTACCCAAAATGCCCTTCAAAATGTTCATCATTTCCGCCTTGGTCTTAAACCTCTGCCAAAAATGGTGCACAATTTTCTAGGACAATCTAGGGTTTTGGATTAAATCATATGGTATTTGAATTTGGGCATTTAAATACTATAAAATATTTTAAATGCTCAAATAATCATAGACTATAATGTTTCCTACTGTTCATATTATATACAGTAGGTATGACAAGTGTTATGATTTATAAAAATGTTTAGGCATTTTTATTAAGTGAACAAAGTTGCAAAAGAAATGAAACAGAAAAGAAAATAGAAAAAAGGAGAGAGAGAGAACACTTACCTGGCGCCCACCCGGCCCACCTGCCGGCCCAGCCCAGCTGCCGCTCCAGCGAGCTGCTTGGCTCGGCCAGGCAGGCAGGCAGGTGCTCGACGGCGACCGCGCCGCGCGCCACGCAGCTGCCCGCCGCCCTGCTTCGCCCCCTCGCCGTCCTGGAGGAGTGGATCGAACGTCTACGTCTCCCTCGACCCCCCAGACACCTCCGTTTCGTCCCAGCTCCTCTCCTCCGCTCTCCCCGCGCCATGGCCGACGCCGCCGTGATCGCACCGTCGTAGAAACCACGTCCACCGTCGTCCCCGAGCTCCGTCGTGTTGTCCCTCGTCTCCGCCGTCCTCGACTGCTTCGACAGGCCGAGCCCCGAGCGCTCGCCCGCCCTGGAGACGCCCCCGAGCTCTTCTTCCCCAACTCCGGCCACGGAGATCCCCCGCGTCGTGCTGCTCAGCTCCGACCACCCCCGAGCTCGCTTCGGTGCTTGCTGCAACTGCTGTGAGCCTAGCTACCTCCTCCCCCTCTCCGTTGGCTCCCTCTTGCCCTGTAACCCACTGCACGTAGCTCGACCGCACGCACCGCCGCCGTGCTCGTCGCCGGTGATCCTCCGGTGACCATTTGGTCACCGGTACCCGTCCATTGCACTCACCACAGCACGTAGATGCGAACGGTGCTACGCACGCATCGCCTAGGCCCCTGCAGCCGCATCCCCACACACGCCCGACGCCGGTCGCCGCCGTCGAGCTTGTTGCCGTCGTCTCCGGCCACCCCAGGTCCGGCGACCACCTCCATCCGATGCGGAAGAGCAAGAGCTCTCCAACGCACCCAGCCGCAGCTCGAGTCGTGCCCCACAGCCGTTTTCCGAGGCACGCCGCCGCGTTTGGCCTCGCCGGCGGCTAAACGCCGGCGAGTTGGACCTGTTTTGACCACGGGTTTGACCCCCTAGGTCAATGACATGTGGGCCCTGCCCGCAAGTCAAACATAGTTTAGATGTTATTTTAATATTAATTAGTTAATTAGTTTAGTCACTGACACGTGGGCCCTGGCCCCACTGACAGCTAATTAGTTTTAGTTAAACTCTAATTAACTCAGTTAATTAGCTGTGACACTGACATGAAGGACCCACTGGTCAGGTTTGACCTGGACTGGCCCTGTTGACTGGCTGACGTCAGCGTGATGTCATGCTGACGCAGTAAAGGTTTTTCTGGGATTTTTAGATTTTAAATAATTCAGGAAATTCCAGAAAATACCCAAAACTTCTAAAAATCATATAAAATCAACCATAGCTCAGATGGAAAAGATTTATATATGAAAAATGATCAGAAAAATCCAATCTATCCAATGGCACTGGTTTCATGCATGTTTGAATAAGTTAACTTGCTGTTTACATCAAAAACATGATAATGCACTTATTTAAATAATAGTTTGAACTTCAATTTGAATCCTTGATTCAAATAGGTTCAAACCCTTCTAGTTTTAGTTGCATTAGCCAACACACATGCATCTTGCCATGTCATAAACATGCATCATATTGTTGCATTTGTTTGTTAATAATTGTATCGTCGGTATTCCCTGTGTTAGGTCCTGCTCCCGAGGATACTACTGCGTATCCAGTTGAAGAGCAGTACCCGACAACTACCTTGTCAGGCAAGCAATCATTGATCATTCCGATACAACCCAATCTTCTCGCTCCTGCTCTCTTTTACTGCATTAAGGCAACAGCGCGTGAACTGCTACTTGTTGCGGTAGTTGAACCCTATTCCCTTGCATGACCTGTCATTGCCACAATAAATAGTTGAAACCCACTAGCATGTGTAGGAGTTGATTGAGCCATGTGATGTGTGTTCCACCATGCTATTTGTTTATGTTGCCTGCTATGCTTAGAGTTGTGTCTGGTCTGGTTCATCTGGGTGATGGATCAGAGTGAAACAATCTTTTGATAAAGGGAAGGAAGTGTGGAATACGCTTGGTAAAGGTATCGATGAAAGGCCATGTAGGAGTACGTGGTGGGTTGTTTCATTGGAACCGTACATAGGACCTGAGATCTGTATGTGTGGTTCAAGTTGTAGTTACTAGCATGCATTGGGCCCGAAACCAATGGACCCTCTCGGCTTATTAATTACCCTTGATCTCTGTCCAGGAGTTGCAACTAGTTTCTGGTGTTTATAGCTTACTGGAGGTCGTGCACAACGCTGACCCTCGGGGTGGGTTGTGATGCGACAGGTACGTGGCACGGTGTACCGGTTGCCCGTTTGGTGACTCGGGAACCCTGTACACATCATTTGGGGCCGTGAGCGACACCCCGGCCGGATCTCCCCACGGATGGAACCCAAATAGGCGATAAACCTGGACGAGAGACTTGTGTAGTTAGTCAGGTCGTGGCCGACACCCTCGCTGGGTTTCCGCTTGAAGGTTGCCGAGTACACGCCGAGTAAACGGCGATAAGTGGTGGAAGCGTGTGTGAAGAGGTACACCCCTGCAGGGTTATCAAACTATTCGAATAGCCGTTGTTCGCGGTACGAACTACTTGGTTACTCTTACAGTTCATAGACAAGTTGATGGATACTACTAAAAGCCTCAAGATAAGCGTGAGTGCCGTGGATGGCCCTTCCGTAGGATGACGGAAGAGGATCCTCGGTAGTGTATTGATGTGGTGATTACAGGACTCGTGTTCGTAATAACATCTTGCAATCTGTTGAGAGTTGTAGTATAGGTTAGCCAAGGTCAAAGCTGGCATTCTGCTATAAACTCCACTACCCCCTTTGATAATGTTGCATGTATGATAGGTTCTGTGGTAAGACTTGCTGAGTACCTTTGTACTCATGTTTGCTTAATAACTGTTGCAGAGGAGAACCCTGCCCCTGCTGATGGGTTCTACATAGACGTTGACGTCGACGAGTAGCTTGACACCCAGACGGTGATCTGGAGCTTGTGAAGGGCCTTGTAGATAGTCAGGCTACACCAAGCCTGTTTTATTTTCTAAGTTTTCTGTACTCATACATGTAGCTTCCGCTTGTGCTTGTATGACTATATGACTTGAGTGTTGGGTCATGTGACCCCTACCTGTATGACTATGTTATGTATGGCTCTTGGAGCCTTTTAAATAAAGTACTTTGAGTCATAGACTTCTGTTGTGATGCAATGTTGTATTTGCACATATTGAGCATATTGCGTGTATGATTGAAATGCTTGGTATGTGTGGGATCCGACACCTAGTTGTTTTCCTTTGGTAGCCTATCTTACAGGGAAATGCCTCCTAGTGATTCCAATGAGCCTTGGTAGCTTGCTACTGCTCGGAACACGTAGGCTGGCCGGCATGTGTCCTTCTTCGTTCCTGTGTCTGTCCATTAGGGGAAATGTCACGCGTTGTTCCTTTAAGTCCATGTAGCTTGCTACGCCTTGGGTTCATACGTTGATGACCGACACGTTCGTTGCTGGGTCATGGATGCCTGTCTCTGTAATTTAGTGCCACTTTTGGTTTATAACTAGCCATGTCGGCCCGGATTCTCTGTCATATGGATGCTAGCGACACTGTCATATACGTGTGCCAAAATGCGCAAACGGTCCCGGGCCAGGTAATGTGGCACCCGTGGGGTTACCGTGCGTGAGGCCGCAAAGTGATATGACGTGTTACAGCTAGATCGGTGTGACTTAGGATCGGGGTCCTGACAATTGGCTACGGGGTAAGTGGCTGTGTAATTCTCCCACCATGCTGTGGCTGGTCCAGACAACTGGTGTGCGGCAAATCGCACCTTCTCAGCATCCGAGCAATTGGCGGTGGTCAAATCCCTTACAATCTTGCGTAGCCAGTCATCAGCCACAAATGGTTCGATGCTGCTAGCAAACACAGGTGGTTGCAACCTTACGAAACGTGTCAGGTTGTCCATAGGTGGTGGTGGTGGAGGGTTGTTGTCGTTGTTCTGGTTGTTTTGAGTGTTCTGGACAAGAAGTTGCATCAGGGTGTTCTGCTGCTGGATCAACTGAGTGAGCTCGGGGGGAAACTCAAATTCACGTCTTGGAGGCATCTGATGGGTGTAGAGGGAAGAGATTAGAATAGAAAAGAGGTCTAAGGGAAAATCACTACCCATATGCACATGAGACAAACACACAATCATATCACACCAATAAATTTCAAACAAGGTCTTACAAATCTAGCGATCGTTACAAAGGTGCTCTAAATCTAATACTTGGTGGTAAACTTGAAGGAAATATGCCCTAGAGGCAATAATAAAGTTGTTATTTATATTTCCTTATATCATGATAAATGTCTATTATTCATGCTAGAATTGTATTAACCGGAAACTTAGTACATGTGTGAATACATAGACAAAACAGAGTGTCCCTAGTATGCCTCTACTAGACTAGCTCATTGATCAAAGATGGTTATGTTTCCTAGCCATAGACATGAGTTGTCATTTGATCAACGGGATCACATCATTAGGAGAATGATGTGATGGACTAGACCCATCCGTTAGCATAGCACTATGATCGTTTAGTTTTACTGCTATTGCTTTCTTCATGACTTATACATGTTCCTATGACTATGAGATTATGCAACTCCCGAATACCGTAGGAACACCTTGTGTGCTATCAAACGTCACAACGTAACTGGGTGATCATAAAGATGCTCTACAGGTGTATCCGAAAGTATTCGTGGTGTTGGCATAGATCAAGATTAGGATTTGTCACTCCGAGTGTCGGAGAGGTATCTCTGGGCCCTCTCGGTAACACACATCACAATAAGCCTTGCAAGAAAAAGACTAATAAGTTAGTCACGACATGATGTGATACCGACGATCGAATCTCGGGCAAGTAACATACCGATGACAAAAGGAACAACGTATGTTGTTATGCGGTTTTGACCGATAAAAGATCTTCGTAGAATATGTAGGAGCCAATATGAACATCCAGGTTCCGCTATTGGTTATTGACCGGAGATGAGTCTCGGTCATGTCTACATAGTTCTCGAACCCGTAGGGTCCGCACGCTTAACGTTTGATGACGATCGGTATTATGAGTTTATGATTTTTGATGTACCGAAGGTAATTCGGAGTCCCGGATGATATCACGGACATGACGAGGAGTCTCGGAATGTCCGAGACATAAAGATTGATATATTGGACGACTATATTCGGACACCGGAAGTGTTCCGGAAAAGTTTCGGATTTAACGGGATTGCCGGAGGGGGTTACCGGAACCCCCTACGAGGGGGGATGGTCCATAGTGGGCCTTAAGGAAAGGAGAGAGGCAGCCCATAGAGGCTGGCCGGCGCCCCACCTAGGGATCCTAGTTGGACTAGGATTGGGGGTGGCGCCACCTATCCCTCTTTTCCTTTCCCTCTCTTCCTTCTTGATGGACTCCTACTAGGAATAGGATTGCAATCCTATTCCTAGTAGGATTGCACCCTAGCCGCACCATAGGAGGGCCGGCCGGCCTCCCCCCTTGCTCCTTTATATACAGGGGCAGGGGGGCACCCAAAGACACACAAGTTGAATTGTTCCAGCCGTGTGCGGTGCCCCCTCCACAGAAACACACCTCGGTCATACCGTCGCGGTGCTTAGGCGAAGCCCTGCGCCGGTGAATACATCATATCCGTCACCACGCCGTCGTGCTGACGAAACTCTCCCGTGAAGCTCAACTGGATCAAGATCTCGTGGGACGTCATCAAGCTGAACGTGTGCTGAACGGGGAGGTGCCGTACGTTCGGTGCTTGATCGATTGAATTGCGAAGAAGTTCGACTACATCAACCGCGTCACTTGACGCTTCCGCTTCCGGTCTACAAGGGTACGTAGACACACTCTTCCCTCTCGTTGCTATGCATCTGGTAGATAGATCTTGCGTGATCGTAGGAAAAAATTTAAAATACTACGTTCCCCAACAGTGGCATCATGAGCCAGGTCTATGCGTAGATGATATGCACGAGTAGAACACAATGAGTTGTGGGCGATACTAGTCATACTGCTTACCAGCATGTCATACTTTGCTTCGGCGGTATTGTGAGATGAAGCGGCCCGGACCGACATTACGCGTACGCTTACACGAGACTGGTTTCACCGTTACGAGCACTCGTTGCTTAAAGGTGACTGGCGGGTGTCTGTCTCTCTCACTTTAGCTGAATCAAGTGTGGCTACGCCCGGTCCTTGTGAAGGTTAAAACAGCACATACTTGACGAAACATCGTTGTGGTTTTGTATGCGTAGGTAAGAACGGTTCTTGCTAAGCCCGTAGCAGCCACGTAAAACATGCAACAACAAAGTAGAGGACGTCTAACTTGTTTTTGTAGGGCATGTTGTGATGTGATATGGTCAAGACATGATGAGTTATACGGTTTTGTATGAGATGATCATGTTTTGTAAAGTTATCGGCAACTGGCAGGAGCCATATGGTTGTCGCTTTATTGTATGAAATGCAATCGCCATGTAATTGCTTTACTTTATCACTAAGCGGTAGCGATAGTCGTAGAAGCAATAGTTGGCGAGACGACAACGATGCTACGATGGAGATCAAGGTGTCGCGCCGGTGACGAAGGTGATCATGAAGGTGCTTTGGAGATGGAGATCAAAAGCACAAGATGATGATGGCCATATCATGTCACATATTTTGATTGCATGTGATGTTTATCTTATTATGCTTCTTATTTTGCTTAGAATGACGGTGGCATTATAAGATGATCCCTTACTAAATTTCAAGGTATAAGTGTTCTCCCTGAGTATGCACCGTTGCTTAAGTTCGTCGTGCTGAGACACCACGTGATGATCGGGTGTGATAAGCTCTACGTTCAAATACAACGGGTGTAAGCCAGTTTTGCACACGCAGAATACTCGGGTTAAACTTGACGAGCCTAGCATATGCAGATATGGCCTCGGAACACTGGAGACCGAAAGGTCGAACGTGAATCATATAGTAGATATGATCAACATAAGATGTTCACCATTGAAACTACTCCATCTCACGTGATGATCAGACATGGTTTAGTTGATTTGGATCACGTGATCATTTAGATGACTAGAGGGATGTCTATCTAAGTGGGAGTTCTTAAGTAATATGATTAAATTGAACTTTAATTTATCATGAACTTAGTCCTCGTAGTATTAGCATATCTATGTTGTAGATCAATAGCTCATGATGTTGCTCCCCGTTTATTTTTTATATGTTCCTAGAGAAAACTAAGTTGAAAGATGTTAGTAGCAATGATGCAGAATTGTTCCGTGATGTGAGGATTATCCTCATTGCTGCACAGAGAAATATGTCCTTGATGCACCGCTAGGTGACAGACCTATTGCAGGAGCAGATGTAGACGTTATGAACGTTTTGACAAAAGCTCGGTATGATGACTACTTGATAGTTTAGTGCACCATGCTTTACGGCTTATAACCGGGACTTCAAAAAACGTTTTGAACGCCACGGAGCATATGAGATGTTCCAAGAGTTGAAATTAGTATTTCATACTCATGCCCGTGTCGAGAGGTATAAGACTTCTGACAGTACTTTTCCTACAAGATGGAGGAGAATGGCTCAACCAGTGAGCATGTGCTCAGATTGTCTGGGTACTACAATTACTTGAATCAAGTGGGAGTTACTCTTCCAGATAATATAGTAATTGACAAAGTTCTCTAGTCACTATCACAAAGTTAGTAGAACTTCGTGATGAACTATAATATGCAAGGGATGACGAAGGTAATTCCCGAGCTCTTCGCAATGCTGAAATCGGCGAAGGTAGAAATCAAGAAAGAACATCAAGTGTTGATGGTTAATAAGACCACTTGTTTCAAGTAAAGGGCAAAGGGATAGAAGGGGAACTTCAAGAAGAATGACAAGCAAGTTGTCACTCCCATGAAGAAACCCAAAGCTAAACTCAAGCCTGAAACTAAGTGCTTCTACTGCAAAGGAAATGGTCACCGAAAGTGGAACTGCCCTAGATACTTGGCGGATAAGAAGGATGGCAAAGTGAACAAAGGTATATTTGATATACAGATTATTGATGTGTATTTTACTAGTGTTCATAGCAACCCCTCGGTATTTGATACTGGCTCAGTTGCTAAAGAGTAGTAACTCTAAATGGGAGTTGCATAATGAACAGAAACTAGCTAAAGGATGAAGTGACGATGTGTATTGGAAGCAGTTCCAAGATTGATATGATCATCATCGCACACTCCCTATACTTTCGGGATTAGTGTTGAACCTAAATAAGTGTTATTTGGTGTTTGTGTTGAGCATGAATATGATTTGATCATGTTTATTGCAATACGGTTCATGTAAGTTAGAGAATAATTGTTGTTCTGTTTACATGAATAAAACCTTCTATGGTCATACACCCAATGAAAATAGTTTGTTGGATCTCGATCGTGTGATACACATATTCATAATATTGAAGCCAAAAGATGCAAGGTTAATAATGATAGTGCAACTTATTTGTGGCACTGCCGTTTAGGTCATATTGGTGTAAAACGCATGAAGAAACTCCATAGTGATGGACTTTTTGAATCACTTGATTATGAATCACTTGGTGCTTGCGAACCATGCCTCATGGGCAAGATGACTAAAACTCCGTTCTCCGGAACTATGGAGCGAGCAACAGATTTGTTGGAAATCATACATACTAATGTATGTGGGCCAATGAGTGTTGAAGCTCGTGGCGGGTATCGTTATTTTCTGACCTTCACTGATGATTTGATCAGATATGGGTATATCTACTTAATGAAGCACAAGTCTGAGACATTTGAAAAGTTCAAAGAATTTCAGAGTGAAGTAGAGAATCATCGTAACAAGAAAATAAAGCTTCTACGATCTGATCGTGGAGGTAAAATATTTGAGTTAGCGAGTTTGGCCTTCAGTAAAAACAATGTGGAATAGTTTCACTACTCACGCCACCTGGAACACCACAGTGTAATGGTGTGTCCGAACGTCATAACCATACTTTATTAGATATGGTGCGATCGATGATATCTCTTACCGATCTACCACTATCGCTTTTAGGGTTATGCATTAGAGACAGCTACATTCACATTAAAAAAGGGCACCATCTAAATCCGTGGAGATGACACCGTATGAACTGTGGTTTGACGAGAAACCTAAGCTGTCATTTCTTTAAAGTTTGGGACTGCGATGCTTATGTGAAAAAGTTTCAACATGATAAGCTCGAACCCAAATCGGAGAAGTAAATCTTCATAGGATACCCAAAAGAAACTGTTGGGTACACCTTCTATCACAGATCCGAAGGCAAGGTCTTTGTTGCTAAGAGTGGATCCTTTCTAGAGAAGAAGTTTCTCTCGAAAGAAGTGAGTGGGAGGAAAGTAGAACTTGATGAGGTAATTGTACCTTCTCCCGAAATTGGAAAGTGGAACATCACAGAAACTAGTTCCAGTGATTCCTACACCAATTAGCGAGGAAGCTAATGATGATGATCATGAAACTTCAGATCAAGTTTCTGCTGAACTTCTAGATCAACCAGAGTTCGTTCCGCATCAGAGTGGTACGGCAACCCGGTTCTGGAAGTCATGTTACTGGACCATGATGAACCTACGAACTATGAGGAAGCAATGATGAGCCCAGATTCCGCAAAATGGCTTGAGGCCATGAAATCTGAGATGGGATCCATGTATGAGAACAAAGTGTGGACTTTGGTTGACTTGCCCGATGATTGGCAAGCCATCAAAAATAAATGGATCTTCAAGAGGAAGACTGACGTTGACGGTAATGTTACTGTTTACAAAGCTCGACTTGTTGCGAAAGGTTTTCGACAAGTTCAAGGAGTTGACTACGATGAGACCTTCTCACCCGTAGCGATGCTTAAGTCTGTCCGAATCATGTTAGCGATTGTCGCATTTTATGAAATCTGGCAAATGGATAACAAAACTGCATTCTTTAATGGATTTATTAAAGAAGACTTGTATATGATGCAACCAGAAGGTTTTGTCAATCCTAAAGGTGCTAACAAAATGTGCAAGCTCCAGCGATCCATCTATGGACTGGTGCAAGCATCTCGGAGTTGGAATATACGCTTTGATAAGTTGATCAAAGCATATAGTTTTATACAGACTTGCGGTGAAGCCTGTATTTACAAGAAAGTGAGTGGGAGCACTACAGCCTTTCTGATAAGTATATGTGAATGACATATTGTCGACCAGAAATGATGTAGAATTTTCTGGAAAGCATAAAGGAGTGTTTGAAGGAGTTTTTTCAAAGAAAAACCTCGGTGAAGCTGCTTACATATTGAGCCTCAAGATCTATAGAGATAGATCGAGACGCTTGATAAGTTTTTTCAATGAGTACATACCTTGACAAGTTTTTGAAGTAGTTCAAAATGGATCAGTCAGAGAAGGAGTTCTTGCCTGAGTTGTAAGGTATGATGTCGAGTAAGACTCAAAGCCAGACCTCGGCAGAAGATAGAGAAAGAATGAAGGTCATTCCCTATGCCTCAGCCATAGGTTCTATAAAGTATGCCATGATGTGTACCAAACCTGTTGTGTACCTTACCATGAGTTTGGCAAGGAGGTACAAAAGTGATCCAGGAGTAGATCACTGGACAGCGGTCAAAATTATCCTTAGTAACTGGTTGACTAAGGAAATGTTTCTCGATTATGGAGGTGATAAAGAGTTCGTCGTAAAGGGTTACGTCGATGCAAGCTTTGACATTAAATTCAGATGACTCTAAGTATCAATCTGGATGCGTATTGAAAGTGGGAGCAATTAGCTAGAGTAGCTCTATGCAGAGCATTGTAGACATAGAAATTTGTGAAATACATACGGATCTGAATGTGACAGACCCGTTGACTAAACTTCTCTCACAAGCAAAACATGGTCACACCTTATTACTCTTGGGTATTAATCACATAGCGATGTGAACTAGATTATTGACTCTAGTAAACCCTTTGGGTGTTGGTCACATGGCGATGTGAACTATGGGTGTTATTCACATAACGATGTAAACTATCGGTATTAAATCACATGGCGATGTGAGCTAGATTATTGACTCTAGTGCAAGTGGGAGACTGAAGGAAATATGCCCTAGAGGCAATAATAAAGTTGTTATTTATATTTCCTTATATCATGATAAATGTCTATTATTCATGCTAGAATTGTATTAACCGGAAACTTAGTACATGTGTGAATACATAGACAAAACAGAGTGTCCCTAGTATGCCTCTACTAGACTAGCTCATTGATCAAAGATGGTTATGTTTCCTAGCCATAGACATGAGTTGTCATTTGATCAACGGGATCACATCATTAGGAGAATGATGTGATGGACTAGACCCATCCGTTAGCATAGCACTATGATCGTTTAGTTTTACTGCTATTGCTTTCTTCATGACTTATACATGTTCCTATGACTATGAGATTATGCAACTCCCGAATACTGTAGGAACACCTTGTGTGCTATCAAACGTCACAACGTAACTGGGTGATCATAAAGATGCTCTACAGGTGTCTCTGAAAGTATTCGTGGTGTTGGCGTAGATCAAGATTAGGATTTGTCACTCCGAGTGTCGGAGAGGTATCTCTGGGCCCTCTCGGTAACACACATCACAATAAGCCTTGCAAGCAAAAGACTAATAAGTTAGTCACGAGATGATGTGTTACGGAACGAGTAAAGAGACTTGCCGGTAACAAGATTGAACTAGGTATGGAGATACCGACGATCGAATCTCGGGCAAGTAACATACCGATGACAAAAGGAACAACGTATGTTGTTATGCGGTTTTGACCGATAAAAGATCTTCGTAGAATATGTAGGAGCCAATATGAACATCCAGGTTCCGCTATCGGTTATTGACCAGAGATGAGTCTCGGTCATGTCTACATAGTTCTCGAACCCGTAGGGTCCGCACGCTTAACTTTTGATGACGATCAGTATTATGAGTTTATGAGTTTTGATGTACCGAAGGTAGTTCGGAGTCCCGGATGAGATCACGGACATGATGAAGAGTCTCGGAATGTCCGAGACATAAAGATTGATATATTGGACGACTATATTCAGACACCGGAAGTGTTCCGGAAAAGTTTCGGATTTAACGGGATTGCCGGAGGGGGTTACCGGAACCCCCTACGAGGGGGGATGGTCCATAGTGGGCCTTAAGGAAAGGAGAGAGGCAGCCCATAGAGGCTGGCCGGCGCCCCACCTAGGGATCCTAGTTGGACTAGGATTGGGGGTGGCGCCACCTCTCCCTCTTTTCCTTTCCCTCTCTTCCTTCTTGATGGACTCCTACTAGGAATAGGATTGCAATACTATTCCTAGTAGGATTGCACCCTAGCCGCACCATAGGAGGGCCGGCCGGCCTCCCCCCTTGCTCCTTTATATAGTTGGGCAGGGGGGCACCCAAAGACACACAAGTTGAATTGTTCCAGCCGTGTGCGGTGCCCCCCTGCACAGAAACACACCTCGGTCATACCGTCGCGGTGCTTAGGCGAAGCCCTGCGCCGGTGAATACATCATATCCGTCACCACGCCGTCGTGCTGACGAAACTCTCCCGTGAAGCTCAACTGGATCAAGAGCTCGTGGGACGTCATCAAGCTGAACGTGTGCTGAACGCGTAGGTGTCGTACGTTCGGTGCTTGATCGGTTGAATCGCGAAGAAGTTCGACTACATCAACCGCGTCACTTGACGCTTCCGCTTCCGGTCTACGAGGGTACGTAGACACACTCTTCCCTCTCGTTGCTATGCATCTGGTAGATAGATCTTGCGTGATCGTAGGAAATTTTTTAAAATACTACGTTCCCCAACAAAACTACTAGTCACAGGGTGGTCATCTACAAATATTGGTCGGCAGAGGATTCCATAATATCTGCTCCAGCTTCATCCTCATAATCTTCTTCCTTGCTATCCTCAGCTTCCGAATCCGTGTCATCTATGATGATATAGTCTTCCGGTGGAATCTCCTTGGGTTCTTCTTCATCGTCTTCTTATCCCATGAGTATCCCTAACTTCCGGGTCAAATCATCATTCTTCTCCACAAGTATCTTCATCTCCTCCTCATATCCGTCGCGTGTAGACTTGAGTTCTTCCTCTAGCTCCAAATTCCTATTTAGGGCCTTCTTTAAATCTATCATCCCAGCACACATCTGGTGCTCCTGGCGACGAATGTGGTGGTTCAACTCCTGGATGAATGCTGCAATGGATATACCCTTCTTAGTGCTGATCATATCCCAACCCTCATCTCGGCGTCCACAAATCTGGTAGATGGTGTCCTTTAGCTCCTGCTTGTAGACTTCTCCAATCCTTCCCATAGCAATGTGGGCTGCCATACTCCTTCCTAGGCTCCATGTGGGTGCATTAAAGGAAAATGCTATGAGTGAGGTGACGGGTGCGAACGTCCTTACTGGAACTTGAGCTTGAATCAACCAACGCTCCTCCTCGGGTAGAGTGGCATTGTAGGTTCCAGTGAAACTTGGTAATCCAATGTGTAGATATCTGGTGACTTCCTTCAGGTGTCGTCCAAACGGAGTGTCATCATCCGGTTGCATGAACTTATGCTTTGCTTCCACCATCCTGAAGAATAGAAAAGATGAGGAGTCAGAAGAGAGAAGAGTGAATTGTGTTCTAGGGCTTGTCTTAGTTGTCGTGTCCTACAGTCAGCGTGTGCTCTGATACCATCTTGTAGCGACCAGACCTCAAACAGTCTGATCTCCATGCATCAGTGTCATCCCTGGATCAGTAATGCTGACACGCATGGTACTCGAAGGATTTATAACAGAGTAGCAATCACACACTTATTACATCGATAGTCCAACGATGAATTTATTACAAATAATATGGCTGAAGGCCATCTAATACGATAACAGCGGAAGGCTTGGAAGATAAGTGAGTCCATCAACTCCAGCAGCATCACTGAGTATAGAACCACGACCTAACAGGGCATCTTACTCGTCGTCTGAAAAGTCTGCAACATGAAACGTTGCAGCCCGAAAACGGGTCAGCACATGGAATATGCTGGCAAGGTAACACAAGAGATGCAATGAAAGTAAAGCTATACTATATGCAATATTTGGCTGGTGGAAAGCTCTATGGTTAAGTTTTTGCGTAAAGCCAATTTTTCCCTACTTCAAAGGAATGCATTTTAATTAACTATCATGGTAGTTGAAACATCGTTGAGAAGATAGACATCCTCTCAACCCCAATTAAAAGTAATCATTAAACCCAACAAAATTAAATTAAAGTAACATGTTGAGATGCACTTGAAAATCCAAGTACTAGATACTCAAGACGTCCATAACCGGGGACACGGCTAATCATGATCAGTTTGTACACTCTGTAGAGGTTTGTGCACTTTTGCCACAAGACTCGATCGCCTCCGTTTGGTTTCTCACACTACATGGTGTTTGAGAAACGGATGACCGAGACATAGTCTTTCAGAAGCGCTAGCACCTTACGATCGGGCGGACCGTACCAACCTACATCCCCTACATCTGCTAGCCCACCACTGTAAGAGTTCTCACAACTTACTCATACTATGCTAGAGCCCATAATAGCATTGTGGTTGCACACGGAAGTTTCTAGTATGAATAATCTCATGATCCCTTTGAGCCTGGGTGGCGGTCCAAAAGAAAAACAGGCAATCCTGGAATACCCAGGTGCCTCAATCCACCCAGATGTGTATTAATGTTGCCACCTTAAGTTGAACCATTAATTAAACAATCTCACATCTGTCATGGATTTCACTCACCCAATCCACGTCTACGAGCATAGCATGTCCTAGCAGCAAACGTAGATGTAACTCCCAAAAGTTTGAATGTAAAGCAGGTAATAGGTACTACCTCAAACTACTTCCCAATCCCGCAAGTT
This sequence comes from Secale cereale, assembly GCA_902687465.1. Lineage (NCBI taxonomy): Eukaryota > Viridiplantae > Streptophyta > Magnoliopsida > Poales > Poaceae > Secale > Secale cereale. Next base: position 530,249,941 of record LR738710.1, on the reverse strand, counting down.
GATTGTTCCTACTCATGCAATGTGTGAGGGTTTGACTAATGCAATGAAAACTGGGTAATTGGAAAGCATGATCAAAGTGTTACTTGCCTTGCTGATGGTCCGCAAAACCTAGAGACTCAAAGTAGCACGCGGCGCACTCCGGTACTCTATCGCAATCAAACAATAAGCATACAATAAGAAATTAACTAATGCACGGGTAAAACTCAAATAAGAGATCTAACCAGAAAGTTCAACTTAAGAACTCCAGTTTGCAAAAAGAATCAACTCGAAAGAAGCAACGAAACTCAAACTACGAAAGAAACGAGCACCGAATTACTAGTTGGCCTAAAGTCAAATTTTACTGTAGCCAAAACTTGGTTCAAGTTGGTTAAACGTAAAGAAGGCTTCGAGGCGAAGATCTGGGATTTTGAATCACCTGATTCCGACTCTCGAGCGTAAAGAAAAACGCGAAACAAGATCAGGGCAGAAATCGCGATCGGAAAAATCGCGGATAAATACCCCGAAAAAGAAAAACGACGAACAGGCTAACGAACGAACGTTCGCTGTCTGCGGTTAACTAACGAAAACCGTTCGTTAAAACGAACGTACGGACGAACGTCCGCTATTTAACTAAACCGACGAGAAAACCGATCTAAACCGAAAAAAACAGATCTTGGGTTCTTCCTAAAAAAATCGATCGGATCTTTCTAAAAAAAAACCGATGGCGGCGTATACCTCGACTCCGGCGGGGCGGCGGCTCCGGCGAGGTCAGCGGCGGGGCGGCGGGGTCCGGCGGCGTCCGGCGGCGGGGGCGGCGGCGTGGCGGCGGCGTCCGGCGGCGGGGCGGTGCGGACGGCGCGGGCGGCGCAGGGCGGCGGCGGCTAGCGGCGCGCGCGCGGCGGCGGCGGCGGCTGGCTAGGGTTAGGGTTCGGCTCGGGCGGGCTGAGGGCGAACGGGCCGGCGGCTGGCTAGGGTTAGGGTTCGGCGCGGGCGGGCTGAGGGCGAACGGGCCGGCGGCTGCGGCTTATAAAGCCCAGTTTCCCGGTCCGATACGAGATGTGGGGACCCCGACTCATAAGTCGTGATCACCGAATGCACGTGTACAGTGATCCCAGAGATCAATGCTCACTGAACACACAAAAGCTGAAATAACAAGAGTCTTACATCCTTACCTACCGTGTTACACAAATAGGACCATAATGGTCAAGTCTCGAGTATATCATCGCAGCGGAAAATCTTCAAGACAACTGGGACCCATGCCATCTGCCTTAACCCTACAGGCATTCTGACTGGGAAGCGTCCTAGATCGCATGCTCGTCACCGAGAAATCTTCATCATAACCTGTTCTCTCATGCCTGGCCAATAAAATAACCAGTGGCAAGCCAATGAGTACATTGAATGTACTCGCAAGCAACCCAAGTGTGGTAATAGAATAATTATGCAAGGCTCTACTACTAAATTGGTAGTTTTGCGGAAAGCTAGTTTTTCATATGCAAGTATGATCAACATGTAACAAGGATATGCATGTGTCTGTAACAAGTATCAGGAGGTCACAGACATCATTTTCAAGGAAGAGTTGTAATCAACTCATGCTCAAGCTCATTGTGACTTCCTCACAATCACATCAACAATATCTTTGAGTCGTGTTGTTTCCTCACACACACACACCAGGTTTCGCAAACATTGGACGTAGCCCAAGAGCGGTTACCCAACTGTCCATGACCGTGGACACAGCTATTCGAATAGTTTTACACTCTGCAGAGGTTGCACACTTTACCCACAAGATCCGGGGAACTTCCGTGTCATCCACGACCCGCGATACCTCAAGTACCCAGGGTAAGCACCCGATCACTATCTTTCCCTAGACGACACTAACATAGAGTCCACTCGATTGGTAGCAGCCCCGTGCCAAACATTTCACATCTCAAGGTTTGTGGAGACTCGCTCCGAATTCATCACATATCACAAGCACGGGGTACCAACGGTGTGTCCGGTGCCCTGTAAAGACAGTCATGGCCGCCTATCCAAGCGCGACCCCGTCCCAAGAGTGACCTCATGTCACTCCCGTCACTAGTAATGCGGGCACCATGCTAGTATCGACATAGGTAATCAATAATGCCCTTTCCCATATAAGGGTAGAGTGGTTGCGCATGTAAGGTTGGAATAACGGTCGCAACTTAAACCAATCCGTTTTCAAAACAACACACACACTTGCCTCGGTACACCACTTCGTCATCAAGTGGTTACCCATCTCACCATCTCCCTCGGGCATAAATGGCACCCGACGGGGTTTTCGAGAAGTCTTTTGAAAGTATCCTGCCTTCGTCACCATGCATATACCCGACCCATTTGCATAGCCACTAGTAAAGCAACCTAACTACTCCCACCCACATAACCCTCATAAGAAGGTAGGGTCATGTTTGATGCAAGTATCAATAGTGAGCAACAATGGTAGCAACCAAAGTGGTTTCCACCTCAACATGATTCCGATGCATTGAATAATAAGGTGCTACGAGACATGCATAAAAGGGTTTCTTGAACATGGTCAAAGGGCTGCTTGCCTTATTCTTATGAGTCTTCAAATCTTCTGGTCCATCTCCGAATACTCCGTTTATTACGTCAACTAACGATGGAAACAATCATAATAAGCAACACAATCAAAGCAAAAATAAAAGTTCTCTAAAAATAGGAGTTGGACTTTTCTAGGATACCTCTGGTCATATTAGAAATGACCAAGGTGGTTCCATAGGTGTTGGATCAATAGGTAGTTGGGAACATTCCAATATGATGGAACCAAAGGGTTTATGGATTTGGAAGAAGTATACAGAAATATTTCCTTGAATGATGAGCAAGGGTACCCATCATCAAGTCATGATTTTAGAAGCATTTAGGAGTTGGTTTCACTGGATTTGGAATTCAAATGAATTTCCTAGGATTTTCCAAAGCTGATAAATATAAAGAAATGGCTCAATATTTGGTGGGGTACAGAAACTATTAATAAAAATGTTCCAAAACTAAGTTTGGACATGACAAGCATCTAGGAATTTGAATCACTGTATTTGGATCAAAAATGAGCTCTCTGTGATTTTCTAAAGTTAATCACAGAAGGTGGAAAATGGGCATTTGATAAATATTTGTGAAAGAAATGTATCTGGAATAATGTGCATGTTGCACCATGTGATAGAGCATGATTTATGGAGTCATAGGAAATTTGAATCATCAAGTTTGGAGTTCATTTGAATATTTGGGAGATATTAGAAGTTTACTGGAAACAGAAAAATAAAAAGAAAAGGGGTTATACCCTGGCGCACAGGGCGAAGAACAGCCGCACAGCAACTGGGCCGGCCCATCAGCTCGGCCGCACGTGTGCAGAGGGGCCACGTCGAAGACGCCCGCCTGGAAGGGCGCCACCGCGCGGGGGAGGCGGGCTGGCCAAAGCCGCCTCCACTTAAATGGGTGGGCCTGGCCCCCGGGGTCGCTGACCTGCGGGCCCATCCCGCATGGTCATCCCCTTCCTCCCGCGCCCGCGTCGGAGGGGCTGGATGCCACCGCTACTCGCCGGCCGGCGCTCGTTCCCGGCGGCAGGGGCCACCTCTGGCCAGGCCGAGGCCACCGGAGAGCTCCTCGGGGAGCGACGCGTCGGGGAAGCCCCTTGGGGCGGCAGGGGAGAAGCCGGAGCACCTCCTGCACCTGGCCACGGCAGCGGCCTCGTCGGGCGTTGGTGGAGCGGACACCACGGGGCACGGGTAGGAGCGGCGAGGGGTCGGGGAGCTCCGCCGGTCTGCTGCGGTTCTCCTGGTGGCCAAGGAAGAGGAGGAGAGGCCCTGGTTCACCAGTGCCGGGCAGAGTCCGACGGCGACCACGGCGGCCATGGCGAGGGAAAGAGGCCATGGGAGGAGGAGTGGGGTGGTCCAAGAGGTTCAGGAGAGGGAGTGGAGTCCATTGGAGCCGCGAGGGGCTCGGGGGCGGCCTCTTTATAGGCGAGCGCCGGTCCACCGAGGCGCCATGCGCCGGCGAGCGTGTTGCCGTTGCCACGGGCCACACGAGCCTGTCGCAGGGTGTCCGGGGCGTTCGTGGGTTTAGTCCACGCTTAGAGGGAGAGAGAGGAGGAGCTGGGAGGCGTCAGAGGGCCGCGCGTGAGAGCTCGCTCACTGGGGCGCTCGGGCGGCCACGGCGCGCGTGCGAGCAGGAGTGAGGGAGGAGGAGAGAGGAGGGGGCCGACCGCCCGGCGTGTTGCGGACGTCGAGGCCTCCTCGGGGGACACGAGGGGGAGACCCAATGCTATCGGAAGCAGCCAATTGGGGGCGGCTACAGTGCGGGAGCGCACTGTAGCGCGCTCCAGAGCATGCGTTTGGCTGGCATGGCCACGTCCCCGTCGCTCTGGTCGTGTCCAACAAGGCAAAGGTTGTCTAGAAGGTCAGAAGTGGAGTAAAGAAAGGCTCTGTGGTCTTGGATGCTCTGTTGAGCCACTGAAATGAAGAGAGAGGTGAAGGAAAGGGTGAAAACTGCTGTCCAGCAGTAGAAATTGGGGTCTTACCCCCTCCAATGATTGAGCTGAGGCCATAGAGAAGTTACTGGGGGTAGAGGATGATCAGGGGAAGGTGTGGTAAGAATTTGGGGTAAGGGGAAATAGTAAAAGAGGTCCAACCACTTGTTTTGGTAATTGGACAGAAGGTGTTTGATCAGTGTTTGGTCAAGCAAATGACATCCACTTGGCATGGGACTTAACAGGATCAAATGTCACATATATTTAGGCCCTACACCAAATTGGAGCTCATTTGGGCAAAGTGGCCAATGTAACTTTGGTGAACCCTAGAAATGAACAGAAATGGTTTCACCATGTTTGAGTCAAGCAATTCATCTCCCCTTGATGCACCACTTGGTGTAGCATCATCATTTGGGGTTATGAACATGCCCACAAAGTTTGAGGCTCCAGATAAAAAGTTGACAATGTAAAGTTGTTCAAATTTGAATTTCAACAGAAGGGGTTTTGGGGTGATCTGATCAAGTTGCTCCATTCCAAATCTTGTGCCATTTGGTCTACATGCCTTATTAGGCCATTCTAGCATGTGCACAAAATTTGAGAGCATTTGGACAAGTTTGGCAATGTAGAGTTGCTCAAACTTCAAATATGGACAGAATGGTTATGAAGGGGTTTGAGGATGTTTCCTTGATCTTCAAGGCATGAGGCTTTGCAAGATCATCAAATATGTCATATATGACATGATAGAATTTCCCTGGAGTTTTTGGAGAATATTTCCTTTGTAAATATTTCAAAAGCTTGAAATATCCAGAAAGGGTTTTGGAAGGATTTGTCCAATATTTTGAACATGACCATGTGTTGAAACTCTTATATATGGACAATATATGTCCTATGAGTCTCCCTGAATTTTGGCAAATATTTTTGAAATGATTGAATAATTTTTCCCTATTAAAGACCATTTCTGGCCTTAAGAAAAAGCTTTTAAATAAAATATAAAAATAGCTTTTAAAATTATACTTTTGTGGTTTCTGGGAGTCCTATATCTAATAGGATTCAAATAAACTTTTGGAAAGATTTTTCACACCCTAAATAAGGTACTTGCAGTGCAAACCTCAATTCAGGGGTTTTTGGAAAACTAATTTTAGAAAATACCATTTGGCCAAAATATTTTTATAAGAAAAGTCTATACTGGTCTATACACATGGCATGATCATTGGGAAAAGGTTTTGGGTCAAGGAGATGAAGTATTAGAGTTGAAGGATTTATTTGATTTTTAGAGCACTAGCAAACAACAGACAAAAGTCAAATCAAGCAAAGTCAAAAACACTCAAAAGTTTTTGCAAATCCACATTTTTAACATGAAAATAAGCTTAAGCAATGTGACATGAAAATAAGGGTGTGACAGACCTACCCCCCTTACAAGAATCTCGTCCCCGAGATTCCCAGACTAGGCGTGGAAAGAAAGGCGGAGTCTTGGATACGGGGTAGTCTTCACTTCTCCTTGTTGGTTCTACTTCCGAGTGGTGCTCCTTGGAATCTTGAAGTGCTTGATGGTATGGCTTCTTGCTTGATGTCGTCCTTGATGGAGGTTGCTGAGGGGTCTCTTGCATAGGTTAGGTTGGGTTAGCTGCCAAAGGCTCGGTGATCGATGTCCTTGCGGGCATCGGGCTAGCTAGGAGGTAAGAAGTACTTCCAGAGTGGGGGCTCGTGGAAGATTTGGTGCACGGAGGGTATCTCAGGTGGTAGATCTAGCTGGGAAGCCGTCTACTACATGACTTGCAGTGATCTCAAAAAGGGTCCAATGAACCTTAGTGCGAGCTTCCCCTTGACGTGGAAACGCTTGGTTCCCTTCAGAGGAGTTACCCGCAGGTACACGTGGTCCCCGACATGGAAACTCATGTTCCGATGGTGAGTGTCAGCATAGCCCTTTTGCCTTGACTTGGCTGCCTTCAAACGTTCTCTGACTAGTTGGACTTGCTCTTCCGCTGCGCGGAGAATAACCGGTCCAAAGACTAGCCCTACTCCAGTCTCTGACCAGTTGAGGGGTGTGCGACATCTGCGTCCGTACAACACCTCAAATGGTGCCATCTGAAGGCTCGACTGGTAACTGTTGTTATAGGAGAACTCGGCAAAAAGGGAGACAATCCTCCCACTTGGCTCCATACGCCAAGACACAGGCTCGGAGTCATGACTTCGAGAATCTGATTGACTCGTTCAGTCTGACCTCCGGTCTGTGGGTGGAAAGCCGTGCTGAAAGATAACTTGGTTCCCAAGGCTTCTTGGAACTTCTTCCAGAACCTAGAGGTGAACTGGGTTCCTCGATCTGACACAATTCCCTTGGGAAATGCCGTGAAGACTTACGATTCGGTCGATGTAGAGAGCTGCCAGCCGGTTGCCATCATAAGTGGTCTTGACAGGAATGAAATGGGCCACCTTGGTCAAATGATCGACTATGACCCAGATAGAGTCATGTCCTTTATTCGACCTTGGTAATCCAGTGATGAAGTTCATTCCGACTTTATCCCACTTCCACTACCTTGAGTGGTTGAAGCAATCCAGCGGGTCATTGATATTTAGCTTGACCCTTTGGCACACATCACACTTTGCAACGTAGGTTGCAAATATCTCTTCTCATCATGTGCCACCAGAATCGTACCTTCAAGTCTTGATACATCTTGGTGTGAGCGTTCCTTCGACACGGACTTGCTCGGTTCCTCCGGGAGGAGTGGTTTGCAGATACGCCCGGTCTTCAACGCAGAAGTTTCTTCTTGATGACGGTGGTCGGTGTAGATCTTCCTTCTTGACAGCGCGGTCTTCAATTGTCTTCTATCCAGCTGTCCGTCTCTTCTTCGTCTCCGGGCAGACAAGTAGGCCATCAAATGATGATGTTACCCAACTTGTCCAATAGCTTCATGAGGTCTAAGGGGCACGCAAGGTAAGCTGGGGTATTGGTGGTGGTCTCGGTTGAGTATTTGCAGAGGCCTTCCTGACTCTGAGTCAAGGCCTGTGGTCAGAATCTGACCAGGTTGTGGCTCGGTGGGGCTTAAGGGTTTCAAGGATTCTAGTGAGTGAATGAACTTATATCGTCTTATCCTTAAGCACAGTTTCTGAGATGCCAAAAGCTCTATCTAGTACTCCAAACGAAAAAGCATCTACTCGCAGAGACCAACTTCGATCACCACTCATGCCATCCATATCCTCATGACTCTCAAGAGACGGTCTAACAAAATTATACTAGTCTACGATCCCCAAATCCATACGTATGCCTACCTCTAAAATCCAAAGGTAGATCATACATGCTGCTGAGCTTAAATTAAACTCCATAATCCAAGCACTCAACCTAGTCTTGCAAGGCTCAAGATAATGCATCTCTATTCTAAGGAAACATGTCATATGCCACTCCAAGATTTGTTTCCTTCCTATAGATCAATTCCGATAGCCCGGTAATTACCATCAATCACCACATAATCCGATAATCCTACAAATCCGATGTCTACGGTGTTCCACAAGATCTCAAATCTCTATAATACCCAAATACTCGGAAGGACTATGCATCACGATAGTATATCCACCAATTTTCCGTCATCCGGGTCAAGTAAACTCCAAGATCACGACTATATAGATCTCTAAATCATCTCCGACAAATAATCCAATCTCCTAGGTTATCATCCACCGAGAAGCATGATATCATAATCAGGATCATAGGCCTAAATCCAATCTTACTCCGAATCATGCAGACATATCCAGCATCTATACCAACCAGAATCACCTACATAAATCCAAGTCTCATGCCCAAGGGGCACTTCTATATACTTCTCCAAAGTCATGATCCTACCAACATGAAAACCTCACAATCCATCAAGGTCTCAGATAATTCCTCGAAGTCACTGATACAGACCACCAAGTCATCTGTCCAATATCCTCGAACTGGTCTATCTATGGCATCGTCAGACCTCGTGCTATATCAGGATGAAAAATGTGCTCACTCATTGTGTCCACTAGTTCCTTTACGAACCCAGTGTTGTGCAAGGTTACAAAGGCTTAACAGGTTCTCACGCTTTACCATGGGTTAGGCACATGGTTAAGGATTCGTGCTCGAGTGTCTCGGGAAGTCTGAAAGGGTCTAGGAATGGGGTTACTGGAGGGTTAAACATATCTCTACGGGGTTGCAATAGATCGTGGAGGTTGTAGCAGAAGTCTTCAGTGCCAGTTGGTTGTCGAGGTAGAATCCTTGGTGCATCTTGTCTTGCGGGTCTTCAATTGGGGAGAGAGAGAATAGAGGGAAGAAGCAGCGTAGAGGAGGGGAATGCCTAAGGGGGGGGGTCTATAGTGCAGGTGCAACAAACAGGTGCAAAAAGGTCGGGAAAAAAAAGAAACAAGGCAAGGAAGGTGATATAGCCATGCACTTGTTGCCTGGGGCAAAAGTGCGACTTATATCAAAACACAAACGAATAAAAGCAAACAACACACAATCATGGTTCTATCCGAACCATCATATGGACTCGACTGCGCATAGGGGGTACACGACTCATCCTACCCTAGGGGTTCTCGGACTCAGTGCCGTGACTTGTGCCTCGTGCAGTCTTCTGAGCTTCCTCGGGTGTGGCTATGCCCCTTGTAGTTGCTTGATGAATGATCCGGGTTGAATCTGAAGAATCTTCAACAACTTCTCACCTGATGAGGTGGTGTGGCGAAGGTGCCTCCTTGTAGCTGGCGTTGACTTGGTCTTCTCTTGTCTCTTAAATCACGACGATCCCTTGTGCCTCCTGGGACGTCGATGGTACCAGGTAGGCAATCCATATGTAATAACAAGGCATAATAGAGGTCCAACATGTCGGTTCCGTTGATGAAAACATCGACACCAAGAGCGGGGAACGAAGAGAACCGTTTTCCTGCTCACTATAGTGAGGCAGACCAAATGGCAAGGTTCTCGTCCACCGGTGGTTGTCGATACAACAACGGTAGTGACATGATTACTCTATTAGCGGTGTATATCATGATTTTTGCATAACCTATACCCTGGTCATCATAGGCCAACGTTGCATCTTCTTGGGACACTGTCAAGGTACCACCATCTTCTGGGTCTTCATGTCCTCACTCATCGAGGTTGTAGTTTCTGTTGGTACCGTCTTGTCGTGGTGTCACCAATCTTGTGTGCAAAAGTGGTGGGTGAGTGTTTGGCAAGGTGCACTCCACCAGGATTACAGAAAATCCAATGGTCAGGGTCATAGGGGTTTTAGCGACCAAGGTTTTGAAGGGGAAGAGATCAAGTATAGCCTAGTTTTTCGAAAAACTGAGAAGGGAAGAGAAGTATAGATAGTTTTGAAAAGTAGTAGTAGTTTTGAAAATAGTTTTTACCCTAACTAACGACCATGCTAACTAAGGCTTCCTACAGTCAGGATGGCTCTGATACCAGCTCTGTGGGGACCCCAACTCATAAGTCGTGATCACCGAATGCACGTGTACAGTGATCCCAGAGATCAATGCTCACTGAACACACAAAAGCTGAAATAACAAGAGTCTTACATCCTTACCTACCGTGTTACACAAATAGGACCATAATGGTCAAGTCTCGAGTATATCATCGCAGCGAAAAATCTTCAAGACAACTGGGACCCATGCCATCTGCCTTAACCCTACAGGCATTCTGACTGGGAAGCGTCCTAGCTCGCATGCTCGTCACCGAGAAATCTTCATCATAACCTGTTCTCTCATGCCTGGCCAATAAAATAACAAGTGGCAAGCCAATGAGTACATTGAATGTACTCACAAGCAACCCAAGTGTGGTAACAGAATAATTATGCAAGGCTCTACTACTAAATTGGTAGTTTTGCGGAAAGCTAGTTTTTCATATGCAAGTATGATCAACATGTAACAAGGATATGCATGTGTCTGTAACAAGTATCAGGAGGTCACAGACATCATTTTCAAGGAAGAGTTGTAATCAACTCATGCTCAAGCTCATTGTGACTTCCTCACAATCACATCAACAATATCTTTGAGTCGTGTTGTTTCCTCACACACACACCAGGTTTCGCAAACATTGGACGTAGCCCAAGAGCGGTTACCCAACTGTCCATGACCGTGGACACGGCTATTCGAATAGTTTTACACTCTGCAGAGGTTGCACACTTTACCCACAAGATCCGGGGAACTTCCGTGTCATCCACGACCCGCGATACCTCAAGTACCCGGGGTAAGCACCCGATCACTATCTTTCCCTAGACGACACTAACATAGAGTCCACTCGATTGGTAGCAGCCCCATGCCAAACATTTCACATCTCAAGGTTTGTGGAGACTCGCTCCGAATTCATCACATATCACAAGCACGGGGTACCAACGGTGTGTCCGGTGCCCTGTAAAGACAGTCATGGCCGCCTATCCAAGCGCGACCCCGTCCCAAGAGTGACCTCATGTCACTCCCGTCACTAGTAATGCGGGCACCATGCTAGTATCGACCTAGGTAATCAATAATGCCCTTTCCCATATAAGGGTAGAGTGGTTGCGCATGTAAGGTTGGAATAACGGTCGCAACTTAAACCAATCCGTTTTCAAAACAACACACACACTTGCCTCGGTACACCACTTCGTCATCAAGTGGTTACCCATCTCACCATCTCCCTCGGGCATAAATGGCACCCGATGGGGTTTTCGAAAAGTCTTTTGAAAGTATCCTGCCTTCGTCACCATGCATATACCCGACCCATTTGCGTAGCCACTAGTAAAGCAACCTAACTACTCCCACCCACATAACCCTCATAAGAAGGTAGGGTCATGTTTGATGCAAGTATCAATAGTGAGCAACAATGGTAGCAACCAAAGTGGTTTCCACCTCAACATGATTCCGATGCATTGAATAATAAGGTGCTACGAGACATGCATAAAAGGGTTTCTTGAACATGGTCAAAGGGCTGCTTGCCTTATTCTTCTGAGTCTTCAAATCTTCTGGTCCATCTCCAAATACTCTGTTTATTACATCAACTAACGATGGAAACAATCATAATAAGCAACACAATCAAAGCAAAAATACAAGTGCTCTAAAAATAGGAGTTGGACTTTTCTAGGGTACCTCTGGTCATATTAGAAATGACCAAGGTGGTTCCATAGGTGTTGGATCAATAGGTAGTTGGGAACATTCCAATATGATGGAACCAAAGGGTTTATGGATTTGGAAGAAGTATACAGAAATATTTCCTTGAATGATGAGAAAGGGTACCCATCATCAAGTCATGATTTTAGAAGCATTTAGGAGTTGGTTTCACTTGATTTGTAATTCAAATGAATTTCCTAGGATTTTCCAAAGCTGATAAATATAAAGAAATGGCTCAATATTTGGTGAGGTACAGAAACTATTATTAAAAATGTTCCAAAACTAAGTTTGGACATGACAAGCATCTAGGAATTTGAATCACTGTATTTGGATCAAAAATGAGCTCTCTGTGATTTTCTAAAGTTAATCACAGAAGGTGGAAAATGGGCATTTGATAAATATTTGTGAAAGAAATGTATCTGGAATAATGTGCATGTTGCACCATGTGATAGAGCATGATTTATGGAGTCATAGGAAATTTGAATCATCAAGTTTGGAGTTCATTTGAATATTTGGGAGATATTAGAAGTTTACTGGAAACAGAAAAATAAAAAGAAAAGGGGTTATACCCTGGCGCACAGGGCGAAGAACAGCCGCACGACAACTGGGCCGGCCCATCAGCTCGGCCGCACGTGTGCAGAGGGGCCACATCAAAGACGCCCGCCTGGAAGGGCGCCACCGCGCGGGGGAGGCGGGCTGGCCGAAGCCGCCTCCACTTAAACGGGTGGGCCTGGCCCCCGGGGTCGCTGACCTGCGGGCCCCTCCCGCAGGGTCATCCCCTTCTTCCCGCGCCCGCGTCGGAGGGGCTGGATGCCGCCGCTACTCGCCGGCCGGCGCTCGTTCCCGGCGACAGGGGCCACCTCTGGCTAGGCCGAGGCCACCGGAGAGCTCCTCGGGGAGCGGCGCGTCGGGAAAGCCCCTTGGGGCGGCAGGGGAGAAGCCGGAGCACCTCCTACACCTGGCCACGGCGGCGGCCTCGTCGGGCATTGGTGGAGCGGACACCACGGGGCACGGGAAGGAGCGGCGAGGGGTCGGGGAGCTCCGCCTGTCTGCTGAGGTTCTCCTGGTGGCCAAGGAAGAGGAGGAGAGGCCCTGGTTCACCAGTGCCGGGCAGAGTCCGACGGCGACCACGGCGGCCATGGCGAGGGAAAGAGGCCACGGGAGGAGGAGTGGGGTGGTCCAAGAGGTTCAAGAGAGGGAGTGGAGTCCATTGGAGCCGCGAGGGGGCTCGGGGGTGGCCTCTTTATAGGCGAGCGCCGGTCCACCGAGGCGCCATGCGCCGGCGAGCGTGTTGTCGTTGCCACGGGCCGCACGAGCCTGTCGCAGGGTGTCCGGGGCGTTCGTGGGTTTAGTCCACGCTTAGAGGGAGAGAGAGGAGGAGCTGGGAGGCGTCAGAGGGCCGCGCGTGTGAGCTCGCTCACTGGAGCGCTCGGGCGGCCACGGCGCGCGTGCGAGCAGGAGTGAGGGAGGAGGAGAGAGGAGGGGGCCGACCGCCCGGCGTGTTGCGGACGTCGAGACCTCCTCGGGGGACACGAGGGGGAGACCCAATGCTGTCGGAAGCAGCCGATTGGGGGCGGCTACAGTGCGGGAGCGCACTGTAGCGCGCTCCAGAGCATGCGTTTGGCTGGCATGGCCACGTCCCCGTCGCTCTGGTCGTGTCCAACAAGGCAAAGGTTGTCTAGAAGGTCAGAAGTGGAGTAAAGAAAGGCTTTGTGGTCTTGGATGCTCTGTTGAGCCACTGAAATGAAGAGAGAGGTGAAGGAGAGGGTGAAAACTACTGTCCAGCAGTAGAAATTGGGGTATTACCCCCTCCAATGATTGAGCTGAGGCCATAGAGAAGTTACTGTGGGTAGAGGATGATCAGGGGAAGGTGTGGTAAGAATTTGGGGTAAGGGGAAATAGTAAAAGAGGTCCAACCACTTGTTTTGGTAATTGGACAGAAGGTGTTTGATCAGTGTTTGGTCAAGCAAATGACATCCACTTGGCATGGGACTTAACAGGATCAAATGTCACATATATTTAGGCCCCTACACCAAATTGGAGCTCATTTGGGCAAAGTGGCCAATGTAACTTTGGTGAACCCTAGAAATGAACAGAAATGGTTTCACCATATTTGAGTCAAGCAATTCATCTCCCCTTGATGCACCACTTGGTGTAGCATCATCATTTGGGGTTATGAACATGCCCACAAAGTTTGAGGCTCCGGATAAAAAGTTGACAATGTAAAGTTGTTCAAATTTGAATTTGAACAGAAGGGGTTTTGGGGTGATCTGATCAAGTTGCTCCATTCCAAATCTTGTGCCATTTGGTCTAGATGCCTTATTAGGCCATTCTAGCATGTGCACCAAATTTGAGAGCATTTGAACAAGTTTGGCAATGTAGAGTTGCTCAAACTTCAAATATGGACAGAATGGTTATGAAGGGGTTTGAGGATGTTTCCTTGATCTTCAAGGCATGAGGCTTTGCAAGATCATCAAATATGTCATATATGACATGATAGAATTTCCCTGGAATTTTTGGAGAATATTTCCTTTCTAAATATTTCAAAAGCTTGAAATATCAAGAAAGGGTTTTGGAAGGATTTGTCCAATATTTTGAACATGACCATGTGTTGAAACTCTTATATATGGACAATATATGTCATATGAGTGTCCCTGAATTTTGGCAAATATTTTTGAAATGATTAAATAATTTTTCCCTATTAAAGACCATTTCTGGCCTTAAGAAAAAGATTTTAAATAAAATATAAAAATAGCTTTTAAAATTATACTTTTGTGGTTTCTGGGAGTCCTATATCTAATAGGATTCAAATAAACTTTTAGAAAGATTTTTCACACCCTAAATAAGGTACTTGCAGTGCAAACCTCAATTCAGGGGTTTTTGGAAAACTAATTTTAGAAAATAACATTTGGCCAAAATATTTTTATAAGAAAAGTCTATACTGGTCTATACACATGGCATGATCATTGGGAAAAGGTTTTGGGTCAAGGAGATGAAGTATAAGAGTTGGAGGATTTATTTGATTTTTAGAGCACTAGCAAACAGCAGACAAAAGTCAAATCAAGCAAAGTCAAAAACACTCAAAAGTTTTTGCAAATCCACATTTTTAACATGAAAATAAGCTTAAGCAATGTGACATTAAAATAAGGGTGTGACACGAGACTAGGTCGGTTTCCGTTTTTTTTTTATAAATAGAGTCCCGACGCTGAAAAACTAACGAAAGAAATATCGAACGGACTCCAAAATTCCCGAAATAAATTTTCACCGTCCTCTAATAATATTTAGGACAAAGTGAACATTTTTCCCGGACCTAAATGAAATTTTTAAAAACGCGTATTTTTCCTATGCGAATAAATCCGAAAATAAATCCAGAAAAATTCCAAAAGTGATTTTAATATTTTTCCTCCAATATTTCTGATATTTTGGAGAAGTAATATTATCTCCGCTCATTTATTTTATTTAGAAATATTTTTAGGAGAGAAAAATAATTAAAATCACACTGTCCTCGTACCAGTATTCGAGCGAACTCAAATACGAAAACGGTAAAATCCCCAACTCTCTCCGTAGGTCCTTGAGTTGCTTAGAATTTTCGAGGAACTCCAGGAACAAAATGCAATAACATGAAATGCAAATATGATATATGTATAACATTCCAAATTGAAAATTTGGGATGTTACAGGGGTCCAGAAAAACGAGAATAAGTATTGCGTCTGATACCAAAATAGATCACTAGGAATGTGGCTCGTGATTTACGTACGATGCCAAGTGTGAGGATCAATTTTGGAAAACAGGCATGTACAGGAGAGTCAGGTTTCGATCCTGAGAACTGTGGGTTATGGACCCGCCATGTGGGTTGAAAGTATGAAGGACGGTGACGTCTTACACGATCATGTAAGCAAGGCATGTCAGAGCATAGACTGTCAGTTATGTTGGCAACAACGTTGGTACCAAGGGCGAGGGACGAAGAGAACCATTTTCCTGCTCGTTGAAACGAGGCGGACCAATAGGCACAGTTATCGTCCATCGGTGGTTACCGGAATATTATCAACAATAGTAACAAGGTCTTACTGACAAAGTTGTACACCAGGGTGTTTACATAAGCAGAACATTATTACTGCTTAGAATATATGTAGATCAAAGAAAGGTTAAACAAACAAATGGAAAGGAAAACTTGTTTAAACACAATGAATAGGAGTAAATCATCCCCAATATTAAGAATAATTATGATATGTACCCACACAATGATATACGTGTCAGCAGAGCAAAGTCATGACCATATAGATAAAAGGGGTAAGAATAATTATGATATGTACCCACACAATGATGCTGGATAGTTGATCAAGAACATTTAGCATTGCACTTACAATGTTCTTATGGATCTTAGGAGTACCACCGACATGCTTCGATATAGCACTGACATGGCCTTCAAGTAAAGGTCAGACTTTGGATACACCAGGATCCATCGAAACAACTTATAAAATAAGTCATACAATTTCAGCAAGGGAAGATGAGTATGAGGCCGACGGGCTCAGAAACAATTCAACGATATTTCCAGTAACAGGTATTTCCACAAGTAAGTGAACAAGGTTATAACATTTGTCAGATCAAATGATATAATAATGTATGCTCGAGGAAAACATACACCAATAAACATTGGTTGAAAGGTGCACCCGGGATATGGGCTTAAGTAGTATGGTTAAGCATTTAGCTTGACAATGATGATTGATACGTCTCCAACGTATCTACTTTTCCAAACACTTTTGCCCTTGTTTTGGACTCTAACTTGCATGATCTGAATGGAACTAACCCGGGCTGACGTTGTTTTCAGCAGAACTGCCATGGTGTTGTTTTTGTGCAGAAATAAAATTTCTCGGAATCGCCTGAAAAACAACGGAGATTTATTTCAGAAAATATAAAAAAATACCTGCAAGAAGATACACACCGGGGGGGCCCACGGGCTGTCCTCGAGGGTGGGGCGCACCCCCTTCCCAGGGTGCGCCCCCCTGCCTCGAGGGCACCCTGATGCCCCACCGACGTATCCACAGGTCCTATATATTCCTTTTCGTGGAGAAAAAAATCAAGGAGAAAGAATTATCGTGTTTTACGAGACCTAGCCGCCGCCAAGCCCTAATCTCTCTCGGGAGGGCTGATCTGGAGTCCGCTCGGGGCTCCGGAGAGTGGAGACCGTCGCCATCGTCATCTTCAACCTTCCTCCATCACCAATTCCATGATGCTCACCTCCGTGTGTGAGTAATTCCATCGTAGGCTTGCTGGACGGTGATGGGTTGGATGGGATCTATCATGTAATCGAGTTAGTTTTGTGAGGGTTTGATCCCTAGTATCCACTATGTTCTGAGATTGATGTTGCTATGACTTTGCTGTGCTTAATGCTTGTCACTAGGGCCCAAGTGCCATGATTTCAGATCTGAACCTATTATGCTTCCATAGATATATGTGTGTTCTTGATCCTATTTTGCAAGTCTATAGTCACCTACTATGTGTTATGATCCGGCAACCCCGAAGTGACAATAATCGGGACCACTCCCGGTGATGACCATAGTTTGAGGAGTTCATGTATTCACTATGTGTTAATGCTTTGGTCCGGTACTCTATTAAAAGGAGGCCTTAACATCCCTTAGTTTCCAATAGGACCCCGCTGCCACGGGAGGGTAGGACAAAATATGTCATGCAAATTCTTTTCCATAAGCACGTATGACTATATTCGGAATACATGCCTACATTGCATTGATGAACTGGAGCTAGTTCTGTGTCACCCTAGGTTATAACTTCTACATGATGAATTGCATCCGACGTAATTTCCCATCACCGATCCAATGCCCGAGCTTTACCTATATTGCTTGCCGCTTATTTACTTTTCAGTTGCTATTATCACAAAAACTACAAAAACACTATCGTTACTTTTATTACTGCTACCACCACTATCATATTACTGTGGTACTAAACTATCTTGCTGCAGATACTAAGTTTCCAGGTGTGGCTGAATTGACAGCTCAGTTGCTAATACTTAAGAGTATTCTTTGGCTCCCCTTGTGTCGAATCAAAAAATTTGGGTTTAATACTTTACCCTCGAAAACTGTTGCGATCCCCTACACTTGTGGGTTATCAATGATGTAGCCAATCGGCTAGGAATGACGGGATTGAGTGCAAACTCGCAAGTAATGGATGCTACTAAGATTTATTAAATGGCATTGTGGACTCGATTCACTATTCAGTGTTCTCGGTTGACGACAACCCAGAACCCATGGAGTGACTATGACAGGGAAAGATATTACTCCCGCACAAATTCATAAGATGTAGTGTAAATGCATGATATCCTCGAGATACCAGGGTTAATACTCAAAGGTAGATCTAAATGGAGGTTGGCATGCATATTTATCTTTGGAAGACAAGTACTTTAACTGTTTTGAGAAATGGAATAAAAGGAGATCCATATGGTCGGAACCACGATTGTAAATGACAGATCCCAGATATAAGATGAATTTATATCAAGGGGATAATTAATTTTAAGAGAAGACTCAATGATAAGATCCACACCGTGTCCATGGGCATGAACAGATAGTTCAAGGTTGACTCCCACTTCTTCAATGCATAAGCTTTCATTCACTGCTCTTTTAAAAATGAATTGATTGCGAAGACTTGCCTGGTGAATTACCAGAGGAGTATGAACCTTGGAAAACTTTCCGGTTCGCACAGATTAAGGAAGGCATAAGTTCAACCCATCGGGGCATCTTAGACTCATACAACGCAAACTTCAGGAGAAAATTATACAAGCTCGAAAGCAGAGCATGGTTGAGAAAGCAGATGATATATTTTACCCAAGGAATTATATATCAGGGCAGAACTCACAAGGTATTTGAATATGAAGGATGTTGTCAGATAAAATCCAACAAAGGATCCGGTGGTCTACAAGGGATCTGATGTGAGCATCGGTACTTAACCAAAAGAAGAAAGAATCCAAGGATATCAGTTTGTATAAACAACTGACTATTTCAAAACTCAAATGCAAAAGGAATTATGATTTCCAAATCAAGGGATCAGAAGCAAACACTCTGATTAAGGATGGGTAAGTTGAAATGACTTAGGGGTGCAATCGGCGACAATTTGGTTGGTCGAGAACGAACTCATATTCGGAATAACGTCTGAGCTGAAAGAACGAATTCTAGTTTGACTGGTGAATGAGAGTATTTGCAACCTATTGAATCAATAAGATCATAAAGTCAACCACTAAGGATTTTAACGAATATTGCCATACATATGGAATTAACCATAATGCAAGCAGGTAAAACTTTCCAGAGCAATAGGTTGCTGAGGATTTTGGAAGATTGAATAGCGTTTCGAAGACCTTTGTGAAACTCTTGAACAACTGGGGATGGACGAATCCCCAGTGAGTGTGAGGAATTATTCATACATGTATTCATGCGGGAAAAGGAGCTGCGCGTGCACAAAGGATTCTCGGAATATCCGTAGTATTTCAGGGTATCTTGTAATAACAAGATCAATTGAAATGAAGGTATGGACGACAAGTGTATGCAGCTATCGTTAGGGATTTATAGGTAATGTGGAATTGCAATGGCGAAGGGCACAAGGGTCTCGGGAAAACATCGAATATTATCTCCAGAATCTTCTGATGAAGCAGGCGACCATCTTGACTGAACGGGCTCTCCAAGAGGAAGTGTTTTCGAGAACCTAAAGTTAAATTTTGGCACAATCATTTCACGCGAATAGAAGAGAGATCAGAATCCCAGAGTAAAGACGAGGAATAAAAGATCCTAATACCACCCAATGGCGACGTGGGCCCTTAAGCCACACAACCATGTTAGTAAAAGTTTTTTAAGTGACTAGACACAACTTCAACCAAGGAGTTGGAAAGGGGGATTCCTACAGGCAGTCGGCTCTTATACCAGCTTGTGATGCCCCCGATTTGACCGTACACTAATCATGAACGCAAATGTGCACGACCAAGATCAGGGACTCACTGGAAGATATCACAACACAACTCTAGACACACATAAAATAATACAAGCTTTATATTACAAGCCAGGGGCCTCGAGGGCTCGAATACATAAGCTCGAATACACAAGAGTTTGTGGAAGCAACAATATCTGAGTACAGACATAAGTTAAACAAGTTTGCCTTAATAAGGCTAGAACAAAACATCAACGATCGAAAACGCCAGGTCTCCTGCCTGGGACCTCCTAACTACTCCTGGTCGTCGGCAGTCTGCACATAGTAGTAGCCTCCATCGGGGTAGTAGCAGTCGTCAAAGGTGGCTTCTGGCTCCTGGACTCCACCATCTGGTTGCATCAACAAGAAAGAAGAAAGAAGGGGGGAAAGGAGGAGCAAAGAAACCGTGAGTACTCATCGAAAGTACTCGCAATCAAGGATCTACACTACATATGCATCGGTATCAATGAAAAGGGTAGTATCTGTGGACTAAGCTGTAGAATGCCTGAATAAGAGGGGGAGAAGCTAGTCCTATCGAAGACTAGCATCTTATGGAAACCACCGTCTTGCAGCAAGAGGGGGAAGCAGAGTAGTATAAATTAAGTCATATTTATGTTGTTGTTTCAACACTCCGGGATCCTTTCTCTACTCCCGGAGCAACATATCCAAATCATGCCTCAGCATCCAATTCTAGTTGTAGCGATTGGGATACAACTCCAAGTGTCCGTTATAGTAGGACGGGCTATCGATAGATGTTTTCTTCCCTGCAGGGGTGCACCAACTAACCCCCACCCCCACGCGCGCGCGCTTGCTTAACTCCGGCCAGACACACCATCAGGGCATGCCCGACCTCGGCCAAACAATATGCCGCAACCCGACCTAGGCTTAATAGAGAGGTCATGCATGCCGGCCTAAACCTATGCCTCCAGGGGTCATGGGTCATCTCCCCGGGAACTCATGCATGTTGTGTTAGCCGCCGGTGAGCATACCTAGCTACCTCCTTAAAAACGTAGGTGCATAACCAGTCCAACCCGGCACGCGCCGCTCAGTCGCATGACGTTATTTAAGCTTCGGCTGATGCATACGACACAGAACGCCCTGTCACATCCCTAGTTAGCACTTGCATTAGGGTTAGTTGGTGTGTGCATCATGTTTACTTTTCAAAGAAATTTGAAATGGGAATGACAGAAACCCCAGCACCCCTCTCCTAACAACTAGGGTTTGCTAAAATATTTTCCAATGTACCAAAAATGCCCTTCAAAAATGTTCATCATTTCTGCCTTGGTCTTAAACCTCTGCCAAAAGTGGTGCACATTTTTCTAGGACACTCAAGGGCTTTGGATTAAATCATATGGTATTTGTATTTGGGCATTTAAATACTTTAAAATATTTTAAATGCTCAAATAATCATGAACTATAATGTTTCCTACTGTTCATATTATATACAGTGGGTATGACAAGTTTCATGAGTTATAAAAATGTTTTGGCATTTTTATTAATTGAACAAAGCTGCAAAAGAAATGAAACAGAAAAGAAAATAGGAAAAAGAGAGAGAGAAGAAACTTACCTGGCGCCCCACCCGGCCCACCTGCCGGACCAGCCCAGCTGCCGCTCCAGCGAGCTGCTTGGCTCGGCCAGGCAGGTAGGCAGGTGCTCGACGGCGACCGCGCCGCGCGCCACGCATCTGCCCGCCGCCCTGCTTCCTCCCCTCGCCGCCCTGGAAGCCTGGTTCGGTCACACACGTCGCCCCCGACCTCGCAGACACCTCTCTCTCTCCCCAGCTCCTCTCCCTCGCTCTCCCCGCGCCATGGCCGACACCGTCATGCTCGCACCGTCGTAGAAGCCGCGCCCACCGTCGTCCCTGAGCCCCGCCTTGGTGTCCGTCATCTCCGTCGTCCTCGACTGCTTTGAACAGGCCGAGCCCCGAGCGCTCGCCCACCCTAGAGACGCCCCCGACCTCTTCTTCCCCAACTCCGGCCACGGAGATCCCCCTCGCCGTCCCGCTCAGCTCCGACCACCCCGAGCTCGCTTCGGCGCCTGCTGCAACCTCTGTGAGCCCAGCTTCGTCCTCCCCCTCTCCGTTGGCTCTCTTTTGCCCTGGAACGCACCGCACTAAGCTCACCTGCACGCACCGCCGCCGTGCTCGCCGCCGGTGATGCTCCGGTGACCATTTGGTCACTGGCACCCATCCATCACACTCACCGCAGTGCGTAGATGTGAAAGGTGCTACGCACGCATCGCCTAGGCCCCTGCGGCCGCATCTCCACACACGCCCGACGCCGGTCGCCGCCGTCGAGCTTGTTGCCGTCGTCTCCGGCCACCCCAGGTCCGGCGACCACCACCATTCGACGCGCCATGACAAGAGCTTTCCAACGCGCCTAGCCGCAGCTCGAGCCGTGCTCCGTAGACGATTTCCGAAGCACACCGCCGCACTTGGCCTCGCCGGCGTCACGTCGCCGGCGGGTTTCACCTGTTTGACCAGGGGATTGACTACCCCTGGGTCACTGACATGTGGGCCACCTTTGGCTAATTAGTTTGTTTAATTAAGTTTCTGTTAATTTAATTAGTTAATTAGTTTAGTCACTGACCCGTGGGCCCAGGCCCCACTGACAGCTAATTAGTTTTAGTTTAACTCTAATTAACTTAGTTAATTAACTGCGACACTGACCAGTGGGTCCCACTGGTCAGGTTTGACTTGGACTGGCCCTGTTGACTGACTGACGTCAGCATGATGTCATGCTGACGCAGTAAAGGTTTTTCTGGGATTTTTAGATTTATAAATAATTCAGGAAATTCCAGAAAATACCCAAAACTTCTAAAAATCATATAAAATCAACCATAGCTCAGATGGAAAAGATTTATATATGAAAAATGATCAGAAAAATCCAATCTTTCTAATGGCACTTGTTTCATGCATGTTTGAACAAGTTAACTTGCTGTATACATCAAAAACATGATAATGCACTTATTTAGATAATAGTTTGAACTCCAATTTGAATCTTTGATTCAAATAGGTTCAAACCCTTCTGGTTTTAGTTGCATTAGCCAACACACATGCATCTTGCCATGTCATGAGCATGCATCATATTGTTGCATTTGTTTGTTAATGATTGTATCGCCGGTATTCTCTGTGTTAGGTCCTGCTCCCGAGGATACTGCTGCGTATCCAGTTGAAGAGCAGTACCCGACAACTACTTTGTCAGGCAAGCAATCATTGATCATTCCGATACAAACCCAATCTTCTCGCTCCTGCTCTCTTTTACTGCATTAAGGCAACAGTGTGTGAACTGCTACTTGCTGCGGTAGTTGAACCCTATTCCCTTGCATGACCTGTCATTGCCACAGTAAATAGTTGAAACCCACTAGCATGTGTAGGAGTTGATTGAGCCATGTGATGTGTGATCCACCATGCTATTTGCTTATGTTGCCTGCTATGCTTAGAGTTGTGTCTGGTCTGGTTCATCTGGGTGATGGATCAGAGTGAAATGATCATATCGATAAAGAGAAGGAAGTGTGGAATACGCTTGGTAAAGGTATCGATGAAAGGCCATGTAGGAGTACGTGGTGGGTTGTTTCATTGGAATCGTCCATAGGACCCGAGATCTGTGTGTGTGACCCAAGTTACAGTTACTACCACACATTGGGCCCTGAAATATGACCCCGCTCGACTTATTGACTGCCCTTGTACTCTGTCCAGGAGTTGCAACTAGTTTCTGGTGTTTATAGTTTACTGGAGGTCGTACACAGCGCTGACCCTCGGGGTGGGCTGTGATGCGACAGGTACGTGGCACGGTGTACCGGTTGCCCGTTTGGTGACTCGGGAACCCTGTACACATCGTTTGGGGCCGTGAGCGACACCCCGGCCGGATCTCCCCACGGATGGAACCCAAATAGGCGATAAACCTGGACGAGAGACTTGAGTGGTTGGTTAGGTCGTGGTCTACACCCACGTCGGCTTTCGCTTGAAGTCTGCCGAGCACATGTCGTGTGCAGACGCTAAGTGGTGAAAACATGTGTGAAGAAGTACACCCCTGCAGGGTTATCAATCTATTCGAATAGCCGTTGTTCGCGGTACGGACTACTTGGTTGCTCTTACAGTTCATAGACAAGTTGATGGATACTACTAAAAGCCTCAAGATAAGCGTGAGTGCCATGGATGGCCCTTCCGTAGGATGACGGAAGAGGATCCTCGGTAGTGTATTGATGTGGTGAGTAGTGGACTCGTGTTCGTAGTAACATCTTGCAATCCGTTGAGAGTTGTAGTATAGGTTAGCCAAGGTCAAAGCTGGCATTCTGCTATGAACTCCACTACCCCCCCCCCTTTGATAATGTTGCATGTATGTTAGGTTCTGTGGTAAGACTTGCTGAGTACCTTTGTACTCATGTTTGCTTAATAACTGTTGCAGAGAAGAACCCTGCCCCTGCTGATGAGTTCTACATAGACGTTGACGTCGACTAGTAGCTTGACACCCAGACGGAGATCTGGAGCTTGTGAAGGGCCTTGTAGATAGTCAGGCTACACCAAGCCTGTTTTATTTTCTAAGTTGTCTGTACTCAGACATGTAGCTTCCGCTTGTGCTTGTATGACTGTATGAATTGAGTGATGGGTCATGTGACCCCTACCTTTATGGATATGTTATGTATGGCTCTTGGAGCCTTTTAAATAAAGTACTTTGAGTCATAGAGTTCTGTTGTGATGCAATGTTGTATTTGCACATATTGAGCATATTGCGTGTATGATTGAAATGCTTGGTATGTGTGGGATCCAACACCTAGTTGTTTTCCTTTGGTAGCCTATTTTACAGGGAAATGCCTCCTAGTGTCTCCAATGAGCCTTGGTAGCTTGCTACTGCTCGGAACACGTAGGCTGGCCGGCATGTGTCCTTCTTCGTTCCTGTATCTGTCCCTTAGGGGAAATGTCACGCGTTGTTCCTTTAAGTCCATGTAGCTTGCTACGACTTGGGTTCATACGTTGATGACCGACACGTTCGTTGCTGGGTCATGGATGCCTGTCTCTGTAACTTAGTGCCACTTTTGGTTTATAACTAGCCATGTCTGCCCGGGTTCTCTGTCATATGGATGCTAGCGACACTGTCATATACGTGTGCCAAAATGCGCAAACAGTCCCGGGCCAGGTAAGGTGGCACCCGTGGGGTTACCGTGCGTGAGGCCGCAAAGTGATATGACGTGTTACAGCTAGATCGGTGTGACTTAGGATCGGGGTCCTGACAGCGTTGGCATCAGAGCTGGACTGCGTGTAGGTTTCTCAAGCCAAACAGGTCGATGTTGAGTCTAGAAAAATTCTTAGTTATATGTAGGGGAATTGATTGTGGAAGGGAACGTAAGGCTCTTTTTACTCCTTTACCTTATGCCCTTCTGATCTGAGTCAGTCTATTCTTTCTACGGGGATTTAGGACTAGGCCTCTTATCCTTACTAGGTTCACGTGTTACTAATCCGTAGACTCTTAGGATTGTTGGTTTCAAGCCTCAGTTCAGTTTCTATCCTTTTAGTATGATGATTGTTGGACCGGAACCTTGATATGGATTGTTGAGTGGCTATGCTATCATTTGTATGATGTCTCAAATCTCTGTTTGAGCATTTACAGTTGTTATGCTGCCCGATTTCTTTCAGAAACACTAATGCCTTGGCATTATTCCGTGTTTCAGATGTCTAGCGGCATCTCCCACCAAGTGGTTCGTTTGACTCGGTGCATTAATGTGCCCGGTCACACGGCCATGCTAGTCCGTGTGCTGACTGAGACCGGTTATCGCTGGTATCCTGAATACACCGTGGAGGAACAGTACCGGGATTTCATGAAGAGCCACTGCTTCAGACTACTGTTCAGATGTTGGATGTTAGGGACCGTGAGGTCCGTGCCCTTCGAATGGAGCTGTATAACACTCGAGCCGCTCATTGGACTACTTTGACACGGCTTGCACCTGCTGTGCACACCGGATATCTGGACATGCGGGATTTGTACCCCGTGCGGACTCGTCTGCCTGATCGCATGGATTGGCGTGACGTTGGGGGTATTACACCTCCACGTGGGCGTCGGTTACCACCAGCATCGGGACCGAGGCCACACCCATGCCCCTATGGTCCACAGCCTTCGAGTGCTCGCGAGTCCATGATCCGTCTGTTCCACTTCCAGGCTACGGTGGTAATCTTTACGAGGATTACTACGCGAATGTCTGAGCTAGACCGTGGTTGTAGTAGTATTGTAGTAGTTGTATTTCCACAGTCCTGCGCGTCTTGTGGAATATGACTTAGTGTGTACTGAGTTTCGGAGGTGTAGCTAAATAATGTATAGGAGCTTGGAATGCCTCTGATGGGATGTATCGTCTTTCACCGCAGTTGTACTTTAGCCTTGGCTTCTACTAAACTTTGTATGGTGTGTATGACCACTGGTGTATATATAGCAGTTCCTATATTACCATGTCGTACGGGTGAACATCTTTGCATTCCGTGTCATCCATTACATTCTGCACTTCTATGTCAAATTTTGCCATCCTTGTCTAAACCGTTGTTTTATTTTCCTAGGATGGTCAACACTCGCAACACTCCTGCTGCTCAGGAGCAGGGTGAGGCTAGTGGGGCTAGAGATGGGAATCTGCCCCAGCCACCCTCCTTGGCGGAAGTTATGCTTGAAGCAGAACGGAACAAGAGAGAGACCAACCGTCTGCTGGAACGCA
This sequence comes from Secale cereale, assembly GCA_902687465.1. Classification (NCBI taxonomy): domain Eukaryota; kingdom Viridiplantae; phylum Streptophyta; class Magnoliopsida; order Poales; family Poaceae; genus Secale; species Secale cereale. The sequence continues at coordinate 530,223,729 of LR738710.1, read as the reverse complement.
TAGAGCAGAACACTGGGTTCCGTCAGAGGAATGACGTGGTGTCAATCCACGATTTTATTAAGATGTGTCCACCGAAGTTCCATCACTCCACCGAACCTCTGGATGCTGATGACTGGCTACGTAGTATCACCCACGAGCTACACTCTGCCCGTGTGGCCGAAGCTGACAAGGTTATCTACGCCGCCTACCATCTTGAGGGCCCTGCCAGTCTTTGGTGGGAAAACTTTGAAGCTATGCATCCTGATGGCCAAGTCACTACCTGGGTTGAGTTCAGTGAGGCATTCCGTAAACATCACATTCCGGAAAGTCTCATGGATCGCAAGCGGGAGGAATTCTGCAATTTCACCCAGGGACGTTTAACTGTGGATGGCTATAGCCGCGAGTTTGGCAACTTGGCACGCTATGCACCTGAGGAAGTATCCACCGATGCCAAGAAGCAGGCGAGGTTCCACAAGGGACTCAGCCCTGAACTCCGCCGAGATCTGCGTCTGCACGAGTGAACTTCCTTCCAGAAGTTGGTTAACAAGGCTATCAGTGCTGAAATAGGCCAGACCGACTTCGAGGCCACCCGCAAGCATACTCGAGACTTTGGTTCCTCATCCGGCTCTGGCTCTCACAAGCGCCGTGTGTGGGTTCCTAACACTGCTCTGCCACCCAAGTACACACCGAGGCCATCCTATGAGGCGCCTCGCCCAACTCAATAGTTTGCACCTGCTAAGACCTATGGAGGACCACCTTCCAACTTTGCTCCACGCACCACCACTGTGACATGTTTCAAGTGTGGAGAACTGGGACACTACATGCGTGATTGTCCCCAGAACCAGCCAGGAAAAACCGTTGGCCGTGGTAAGCCAACCGGCAAGGTGAATTATGTCAAGCCAATCCCCACTGCACGTGGTCATGTCAACTATGTCTCTGCTGAGGAAGCACATGAGGATCCTAACGTCGTCCTTGGTACGCTTCTCGTCAACTGCCATCCAGCATCTGTTCTTTTCGATACTGGAGCATCCCATTCGTTCATATCTGAGAGCTATGCTCGATTGCACAACATGACTTTTTGTGACATGCCTACTTCCATGGTTATTCAAACTCCTGGTTCAAAGTGGCAAACCTCTAGGGTAAGCCATGGAAATGAAATCCTTGTCGATAGACTTGTTTTCCTAGCATCTTTAATCGCTCTCAAGTCCTCGGACATAAACATCATTTTGGGTATGGATTGGATGACAACTCATTACGCCAAGATTGATTGCTTTACTAGGACCGTTCAACTTACACATCCATCCGGCAAGACAGTCAATGTCTTGACCTGAATGGCTGAGCGTCAGCTCTACTCTCTTAATGCCAGCCCTCTACCAGAGCTCAAAGATATTCCGGTAGTCCGTGACTTCCCGGATGTTTTTCCAGAAGAACTGCCAGGAATTCCACCTGACAGAGATGTCGAGTTCGTGATAGATCTTATCCTTGGAACTGTCCCAATCTCTAGGAGAACTTATAAGATGGCACCACTAGAATTAGCTGAGCTAAAGAAACAACTCGATGAGTCCTTGCAAAAGGGTTTCATCCGTCCTAGTTCTTCCCCTTGGGCTTGCCCCGTCCTCTTCGTCAAGAAGAAGGATGGAACGGAGCGGATGGTTGTAGATTACCGACCTGTCAATCTGGTCACCATAAAGAATAAGTATCCGCTCCCCAGGATCAACGACCTATATGATCATCTCGCTGGATCCTCAGTCTTCTCTAAGATGGATTTGAGGTTGGGCTACCATCAAATCAAAATCAAGAACGGGGACATTCCTAAAACGGCTTTTGTTACTCGTTATGGCCAATATGAGTACACCGTTATGTCCTTTGGATTAACCAATGCCCCAGCTACCTTTTCTCGGTTAATGAATTCTATATTCATGGAGTATTTGGATAATTTCGTCATGGTATACCTCGATGATATACTCATCTATTCCAAGAACAAGGAAGATCATGCCGAGCATTTAAGGCTGGTATTGACGAAACTTCGAGAGCACCGCCTTTATGCCAAATTCTCTAAATGTGAATTTTGGTTGCCAGAAGTAACCTATCTAGGTCATGTGATCTCTGGCAAGGGTATTGCTGTCAATCCCGAGCGAGTTCAAGCCGTCCTTGATTGGACTCCCCCTGAATCGGTCAAGCAAGTTAGGAGTTTTCTTGGCTTAGCGAGCTATTGCCGACGTTTCGTCGAGAATTTCTCCAAGGTTGCTAAACCTCTAACCGAACTCCTCAAGAAAGATAAAAAGTTTGAGTGGACCCCACAGTGCGAGTCCAGTTTTCAGGAACTGAAAAGACGCCTGACATCTGCACCTATACTGGTACCACCGGATTTTTCCAAGGATTTTATAATCTACTGCGACGCCTCGCGACAAGGGCTAGGTTGCATACACATGCAAGATTGTCAAGTGATTGCATACGCATCTCGACAGTTGCGTCCACACGAGGATAACTATCCTACTCATGATCTAGAGCTTACAGCTGTAGTCCATGCACTCAAAACATGGCGACATTACCTCCTTGGTAATCGCCGTGAAATCTTCACTGATCACCAAAGTTTGAAGTATATCTTCACCCAACCGGATCTAAATCTCAGGCAAAGACGTTGGGTTGAGTTGCTCACAGACTACGACTTAGGAATCACTTACACTCCTGGAAAGGCCAATGTCATGGCTGATGCACTAAGTCGTAAGTCATATTGTAACAATTTAATGTTACAACAAAGTCAACCACTTCTCCACGAGGAATTCCATAAGCTTAACCTTCACATTGTTGCTCGAGGATTCCTTTCCACCTTGGTGGCGAAACCTACCCATATGGATCAAGTTATAGCTGCCCAGAAGCGTGATAAAGGTATATCCCGACTCCAAGAGAACATTGCTAGCGGAGTTGCTAGAAGTTTCTCTATGGATGATCGAGGTGTAGTGTACTTCGAGAACCGCTTGGTGGTACCCAAGAACCACCATCTACGACAGTTAATCCTTAAGGAGGCTCATGAATCTCCTCTCACGATTCATCCCGGTAGTACCAAAATGTATCAGGATATACGCAAGAGATTCTGGTGGACTAGGATGAAGAGAGAAATCGCTCAATTCATTGCTAACTGCGACGTTTGTCGTCGAGTTAAAGCAGAGCATCAACGGCCTGCTGGCACCCTTCAACCTTTAGCTATTCCTGAATGGAAATGGGACAAAGTCGGTATGGACTTCATTACTGGTTTTCCCAGGACCAGGAAAGGGAATAATGCTATCTTCGTCGTTATCGACCGCCTCTCTAAAGTAGCTCATTTCCTGCCTGTTCGCGAGAGTATTACCGCTAGCCAGCTAGCAGACTTATATGTCTCTTGAATAGTATCACTTCATGGTGTGCCGTTGGAGATTAACTCAGACCGTGGAAGTCTTTTCACTTCACGATTTTGGGAAAGTTTCCAGAATGCTATGGGAACTCATCTCTCCTTCAGTACCGCCTTCCATCCCCAATCAAGTGGTCAAGTGGAACGAGTCAATCAAATTCTGGAAGACATGCTTCGAGCCTCTGTCATTTCTTTCGGTATGGAATGGGATAAATGTCTTCCATTTGCCGAATTCGCTTATAACAATAGTTATCAAGCCAGCTTGGGCAAAGCTCCCTTCGAAGTTCTATATGGACGAAGGTGTCGAACACCTCTTAACTGTTCAGATACCGGGGAAAGACAATTCTTTGGCCCGGATATGATCCAGGAAGCAGAGGAACAAGTTCGCATCGTTCGTGAGAGATTGAAAACAGTCCAGTCTTGCCAGAAGAGCCAATATGATAGTCATCATAAGGCTGTGATTTTTGAAGTCGGCGATAAGGCTTACCTTCGGGTTACTTCTCTTAAGGGAACCCATCGCTTCGGTATCAAAGGCAAATTGGCCCCTCGTTATATCGGTCCTTTTCGCATTCTTGCCAAATAAGGAGAAGTTGCCTACCAATTGGAACTACCTCCGCACCTCTTCAGAGTTCATGATGTTTTCCACGTTTCTCAACTCAGGCGTTGCTTCTCGGATCCTATCCGCGGAGTGGACCACGAAACGCTTGATCTCCAGGACAATCTCACATATCGAGAATACCCTGTTCGTATTCTTGATCAAACCGAGCGCACCACTCGACACCACAATATCAAATTTCTCAAGGTTCAATGGTCACATCATTCCGAGAGCGAAGCTACTTGGGAAAGGGAGGATCGTCTTCGACTTGAGTACCCCACCCTCTTTCCGGAGGAACCCGAATCTCGGGACGCGATTCTTTTAAGTGGGGGTGAGTTGTCACATCCCTAGTTAGCACTTGCATTAGGGTTAGTTGGTGTGTGCATCATGTTTACTTTTCAAAGAAATTTGAAATGGGAATGACAGAAACCCCAGCACCCCTCTCCTAACAACTAGGGTTTGCTAAAATATTTTCCAATGTACCCAAAATGCCCTTCAAAAATGTTCATCATTCCTGCCTTGGTCTTAAACCTCTGCCAAAAGTGGTGCACATTTTTCTAGGACACTCAAGGGCTTTGGATTAAATCATATGGTATTTGTATTTGGGCATTTAAATACTTTAAAATATTTTAATTGCTCAAATAATCATGAACTATAATGTTTCCTACTGTTCATATTATATACAGTGGGTATGACAAGTTTCATGAGTTATAAAAATGTTTTGGCATTTTTATTAATTGAACAAAGCTGCAAAAGAAATGAAACAGAAAAGAAAATAGGAAAAAGAGAGAGAGAAGAAACTTACCTGGCGCCCCACCCGGCCCACTTGCCGGCCCAGCCCAGCTGCCGCTCCAGCGAGCTGCTTGGCTCGGCCAGGCAGGCAGGCAGGTGCTCGACGGCGACCGAGCCGCGCGCCACACAGCTGCCCGCCGCCCTGCTTCCTCCCCTCGCCGCCCTGGAAGCCTGGTTCGGTCACACACGTCGCCCCCGACCTCGCAGACACCTCTCTCTCTCTCCCCAGCTCCTCTCCCTCGCTCTCCCCGCGCCATGGCCGACGCCGTCGTGCTCGCACCGTCGTAGAAGCCGCGCCCACCGTCGTCCCTGAGCCCCGCCTTGGTGTCCGTCGTCTCCGCCGTCCTCAACTGCTTCGAACAGGCCGAGCCCCGAGCGCTCGCCCGCCCTGGAGACGCCCCCGACCTCTTCTTCCCCAACTCCGGCCGCGGAGATCCCCCTCACCGTCCCGCTCAGCTCCGACCACCCCCGAGCTTGCTCCGGCGCCTGCTGCAACCCCTGTGAGCCCAGCTTCGTCCTCCCCCTCTCCGTTGGCTCTCTTTTGCCCTGGAACGCACCGCACGAAGCTAACCTGCACGCACCGCCGCCGTGCTCGCCGCCGGTGATGCTCCGGTGACCATTTGGTCACTGGCACCCGTCCATCACACTCACCGCAGTGCGTAGATGCGAAAGGTGCTACGCACGCATCGCCTAGGCCCCTGCTGCCGCATCTCCACACACGCCCGACGCCGATCGCCGCCGTCGAGCTTGTTGCCGTCGTCTCCGGCCACCCCAGGTCCGGCGACCACCACCATTCGACGCGCCATGACAAAAGCTTTCCAACGCGCCTAGCCGCAGCTCGAGCCGTGCTCCGTAGACGATTTCCGAAGCACGCCGCCGCACTTGGCCTCGCCGGCGTCACGTCGCCGGCGGGTTTGACCTGTTTGACCAGGGGGTTGACTACCCCTGGGTCACTGACGTGTGGGCCACCTTTGGCTAATTAGTTAGTTTAATTAAGTTTCTTAATTTAATTAGTTAATTAGTTTAGTCAATGACCCGTGGGCCCAGGCCCCACTGACTGCTAATTAGTTTTAGTTTAACTCTAATTAACTTAGTTAATTAACTGTGACACTGACCAGTGGGTCCCACTGGTCAGATTTGACTTGGACTGGCCCTGTTGATTGACTGACGTCAGCATGATGTCATGCTGACGCAGTAAAGGTTTTTCTGGGATTTTTAAATTTATAAATAATTCAGGAAATTCCAGAAAATACCCAAAACTTCTAAAAATCATATAAAATCAACCATAGCTCAGATGGAAAAGATTTATATATGAAAAATGATCAGAAAAATCCAATCTTTCTAATGGCACTGGCTTCATGCATGTTTGAACAAGTTAACTTGCTGTATATATCAAAAACATGATAATGCACTTATTTAGATAATAGTTTGAACTCCAATTTGAATCTTTGATTCAAATAGGTTCAAACCCTTCTGGTTTTAGTTGCATTAGCCAACACACATGCATCTTGCCATGTCATGAGCATGCATCATATTGTTGCATTTGTTTGTTAATGATTGTATCGCCGGTATTCTCTGTGTTAGGTCCTGCTCTCGAGGATACTGCTGCGTATCCAGTTGAAGAGCAGTACCCGACAACTACTTTGTCAGGCAAGCAATCATTGATCATTCCGATACAAACCCAATCTTCTCGCTCCTGCTCTCTTTTACTGCATTAAGGCAACAGTGTGTGAACTGCTACTTGCTGCGGTAGTTGAACCCTATTCCCTTGCATGACCTGTCATTGCCACAGTAAATAGTTGAAACCCACTAGCATGTGTAGGAGTTGATTGAGCCATGTGATGTGTGATCCACCATGCTATTTTCTTATGTTGCCTGCTATGCTTAGAGTTGTGTCTGGTCTAGTTCATCTGGGTGATGGATCAGAGTGAAATGATCATATCGATAAAGAGAAGGAAGTGTGGAATACGCTTGGTAAAGGTATCGATGAAAGGCCATGTAGGAGTACGTGGTGGGTTGTTTCATTGGAATCGTCCATAGGACCCGAGATTTGTGTGTGTGACCCAAGTTACAGTTACTACCACACATTGGGCCCTGAAATATGACCCCGCTCGACTTATTGACTGCCCTTGTACTCTGTCCAGGAGTTGCAACTAGTTTCTGGTGTTTATAGTTTACTGGAGGTCGTGCACAGCGCTGACCCTCGGGGTGGGCTGTGATGCGACAGGTACGTGGCACGGTGTACCGGTTGCCCGTTTGGTGACTCGGGAACCCTGTACACATCGTTTGGGGCCGTGAGCGACACCCCGGCCGGATCTCCCCACGGATGGAACCCAAATAGGCGATAAACCTGGACGAGAGACTTGAGTGGTTGGTTAGGTCGTGGTCTACACCCACGTCGGCTTTCGCTTGAAGTCTGCCGAGCACATGTCGTGTGCAGACGCTAAGTGGTGAAAACATGTGTGAAGAAGTACACCCCTGCAGGGTTATCAATCTATTCGAATAGCCGTTGTTCGCGGTACGGACTACTTGGTTGCTCTTACAGTTAATAGACAAGTTGATGGATACTACTAAAAGCCTCAAGATAAGCATGAGTGCCGTGGATGGCCCTTCCGTAGGATGACGGAAGAGGATCCTCGGTAGTGTATTGATGTGGTGAGTAGTGGACTCGTGTTCGTAGTAACATCTTGCAATCCGTTGAGAGTTGTAGTGTAGGTTAGCCAAGGTCAAAGCTGGCATTCTGCTATGAACTCCACTACCCCCCCTTTGATAATGTTGCATGTATGATAGGTTCTGTGGTAAGACTTGCTGAGTACCTTTGTACTCATGTTTGCTTAATAACTGTTGCAGAGGAGAACCCTGCCCCTGCTGATGGGTTCTACATAGACGTTGACGTCGACGAGTAGCTTGACACCCAGACGGAGATCTGGAGCTTGTGAAGGGCATTGTAGATAGTCAGGCTACACCAAGCCTGTTTTATTTTCTAAGTTGTCTGTACTCAGACATGTAGCTTCCGCTTGTGCTTGTATGACTGTATGACTTGAGTGATGGGTCATGTGACCCCTACCTTTATGGATATGTTATGTATGGCTCTTGGAGCCTTTTTAATAAAGTACTTTGAGTCATAGAGTTCTGTTGTGATGCAATGTTGTATTTGCACATATTGAGCATATTGCGTGTATGATTGAAATGCTTGGTATGTGTGGGATCCGACACCTAGTTGTTTTCCTTTGGTAGCCTATTTTACAGGGAAATGCCTCCTAGTGTCTCCAATGAGCCTTGGTAGCTTGCTACTGCTCGGAACAAGTAGGCTGGCCGGCATGTGTCCTTCTTCGTTCCTATGTCTGTCCCTTAGGGGAAATGTCACGCGTTGTTCCTTTAAGTCCATGTAGCTTGCTACGACTTGGGTTCATACGTTGATGACCGACACGTTCGTTGCTGGGTCATGGATGCCTGTCTCTGTAACTTAGTGCCACTTTTGGTTTATAACTAGCCATGTCGGCCCGGGTTCTCTGTCATATGGATGCTAGCGACACTGTCATATACGTGTGCCAAAATGTGCAAACAGTCCCGGGCCAGCTAAGGTGGCACCCGTGGGGTTACCGTGCGTGAGGCCGCAAAGTGATATGACGTGTTACAGCTAGATCGGTGTGACTTAGGATCGGGGTCCTGACAGCGTTGGCATCAGAGCTGGACTGCGTGTAGGTTTCTCAAGCCAAACTGGTCGATGTTGAGTCTAGAAAAATTCTTAGTTATATGTAGGGGAATTGTTTGTGGAAGGGAACGTAAGGCTCTTTTTACTCCTTTACCTTATGCCCTTCTGATCTGAGTCAGTCTATTCTTTCTACGGGGATTTAGGACTAGGCCTCTTATCCTTACTAGGTTCACGTGTTACTAATCCGTAGACTCTTAGGATTGTTGGTTTCAAGCCTCAGTTCAGTTTCTATCCTTTTAGTATGATGATTGTTGGACCGGAACCTTGATATGGATTGTTGAGTGGCTATGCTATCATTTGTATGATGTCTCAAATCTCTGTTTGAGCATTTACAGTTGTTATGCTGCCCGATTTCTTTCAGAAACACTAATGCCTTGGCATTATTCCGTGTTTCAGATGTCTGGCCGCATCCCCCACCAAGTGGTTCATTTGACTCGGTGCATTAATGTGCCCGGTCACACGGCCATGCTAGTCCGTGTGCTGACTGAGACCGATTATCGCTGGTATCCTGAATACACCGTGGAGGAACAATACCGGGATTTCAATCAGAGTCAGTATTTCTGCACAGTCCGGATATACCCCTCATATACTAGAGCTAATTACCCCATCCATTGGTCTTATGGACTCGGGGTTACCATTGAGATGGCAGTGCAGGATGCCGCTTATTCGATGATGACCATTCTCCGTGCTAGGCATGCCCTGTTGCTGAACACTGAGTTCTGTTACATGTCAGCCTCACTTCCCGGGGAGGAAGGCTACTACACTGGTCTATATACTGATGCTGCTCATGAAGAGCCACTGCTTCAGACTACTGTTCAGATGTTGGAGGATAGGGACCGTGAGGTCCGTGCCCTTCGAATGGAGCTGTATAACACTCGAGCCGCTCATTGGACTACTTTGACACGGCTTGCACCTGCTGTGCACGCCGGATATCTGGACATGCGGGATTTGTACCCCATGCGGACTCGTCTGCCTGATCGCATGGATTGGCGTGACGTTGGGGGTATTACACCTCCACGTGGGCGTCGGTTACCACCAGCATCGGGACCGAGGCCACACCCATGCCCCTATGGTCCACAGCCTTCGAGTGCTCGCGAGTTCCATGATCCGTCTGTTCCACTTCCAGGCTACGGTGGTAATCTTTACGAGGATTACTACGCGAATGTCTGAGCTAGACCGTGGTTGTAGTAGTATTGTAGTAGTTGTATTTCCACAGTCCTGCGCGTCTTGTGGAATATGACTTAGTGTGTACTGAGTTCCGGAGGTGTAGCTAAATAATGTATAGGAGCTTGGAATGCCTCTGATGGGATGTATCGTCTTTCACCGCAGTTGTACTTTAGCCTTGGCTTGTACTAAACTTTGTATGGTGTGTATGACCACTGGTGTATATATAGCAGTTCCTATATTACCATGTCGTACGGGTGAACATCTTTGCATTCCGTGTCATCCATTACATTCTGCACTTCTATGTCAAATTTTGCCATCCTTGTCTAAACCGTTGTTTTATTTTCCTAGGATGGTCAACACTCGCAACACTCCTGCTGCTCAGGAGCAGGGTGAGGCTAGTGGGGCTAGAGATGGGAATCTGCCCCAGCCACCCTCCTTGGCGGAAGTTATGCTTGAAGCAGAACGGAACAAGAGAGAGACCAACCGTCTGCTGGAACGCATAGAGCAGAACACAGGGTTCCGTCAGAGGAATGACGTGGTGTCAATCCACGATTTTATCAAGATGTGTCCACCGAAGTTCCATCAATCCACCGAACCTCTGGATGCTGATGACTGGCTACGTAGTATCACCCACGAGCTACACTCTGCCCGTGTGGCCGAAGCTGACAAGGTTATCTACGCCGCCTACCATCTTGAGGGCCCTGCCAGTCTTTGGTGGGAAAACTTTGAAGCTATGCGTCCTGCTGGCCAAGTCACTACCTGGGTTGAGTTCAGTGAGGCATTCCGTGAACATCACATTCCGGAAAGTCTCATGGATCGCCAGCGGGAGGAATTCTGCAATTTCACCCAGGGACGTTTAACTGTGGATGGCTATAGCCGCGAGTTTGGCAACTTGGCACGCTATGCACCTGAGGAAGTATCCACCGATGCCAAGAAGCAGGCGAGGTTCCACAAGGGACTCAGCCCTGAACTCCGCCGAGATCTGCGTCTGCACGAGTGCACTTCCTTCCAGAAGTTGGTTAACAAGGCTATCAGTGCTGAAACAGGCCAGACCGACTTCGAGGCCACCCGCAAGCATACTCGAGACTTTGGTTCCTCATCCGGCTCTGGCTCTCACAAGCGCCGTGTGTGTGGGTTCCTAACACTGCTCTGCCACCCAAGTACACACCGAGGCCATCCTATGAGGCGCCTCGCCCAACTCAACAGTTTGCACCTGCTAAGACCTATGGAGGACCACCTTCCAACTTTGCTCCACGCACCACCACTGTGACATGTTTCAAGTGTGGAGAACCGGGACACTACATGCGTGATTGTCCCCAGAACCAGCCAGGAAAAACCGTTGGCCGTGGTAAGCCAACCGGCAAGGTGAATTATGTCAAGCCAATCCACACTGCATGTGGTCATGTCAACTATGTCTCTGCTAAGGAAGCTCATGAGGATCCTAACGTCGTCCTTGGTACGCTTCTCGTCAACTGCCATCCGGCATCTATTCTTTTCGATACTGGAGCATCCCATTCGTTCATATCTGAGAGCTATGCTCGATTGCACAACATGAATTTTTGTGACATGCCTACTTCCATGGTTATTCAAACTCCTGGTTCAAAGTGGTAAACCTCTAGGGTAAGCCATGGAAATGAAATCCTTGTCGATAGACTTGTTTTCCTAGCATCTTTAATCGCTCTCAAGTCCTCGGACATAAACATCATTTTGGGTATGGATTGGATAACAACTCATTACGCCAAGATTGATTGCTTTACTAGGACCGTTCAACTTACACATCCATCCGGCAAGACAGTCAATGTCTTGACCCGAATGGCTGAGCGTCAGCTCTACTCTCTTAATGCCAGCCCTCTACCAGAGCTCGAAGATATTCCGGTAGTCCGTGACTTCCCGGATGTTTTTCCAGAAGAACTGCCAGGAATTCCACCTGACAGAGATGTCGAGTTCGTGATAGATCTTATCCCTGGAACTGTCCCAATCTCTAGGAGACCTTATAAGATGGCACCACTAGAATTAGCTGAGCTAAAGAAACAACTCGATGAGTCCTTGCAAAAGGGTTTCATCCGTCCTAGTTCTTCCCCTTGGGCTTGCCCCGTCCTCTTCGTCAAGAAGAAGGATGGAACGGAGCGGATGGTTGTAGATTACCGACCTGTCAATCTGGTCACCATAAAGAATAAGTATCCGCTCCCCAGGATCAACGACCTATATGATCAGCTCGCTGGATCCTCAGTCTTCTCTAAGATGGATTTGAGGTTGGGCTACCATCAAATCAAAATCAAGAACGGGGACATTCCTAAAACGGCTTTTGTTACTCGTTATGGCCAATATGAGTACACCGTTATGTCCTTTGGATTAACCAATGCCCCAGCTACCTTTTCTCGGTTAATGAATTCTATATTCATGGAGTATTTGGATAAATTCGTCATGGTATACCTCGATGATATACTCATCTATTCCAAGAACAAGGAAGATCATGCCGAGCATTTAAGGCTGGTATTGATGAAACTTCGAGAGCACCGCCTTTATGCCAAATTCTCTAAATGTGAATTTTGGTTGCCAGAAGTAACCTATCTAGGTCATGTGATCTCTGGCAAGGGTATTCTTGTCAATCCCGAGCGAGTTCAAGTCGTCCTTGATTGGACTCCCCCTGAATCGGTCAAGCAAGTTAGGAGTTTTCTTGGCTTAGCGAGCTATTGCCGACGTTTCGTCGAGAATTTCTCCAAGGTTGCTAAACCTCTAACCGAACTCCTCAAGAAAGATAAAAAGTTTGAGTGGACCCCACAGTGCGAGTCCAGTTTTCAGGAACTGAAAAGACGCCTGACATCTGCACCTGTACTGGTACCACCAGATTTTTCCAAGGATTTTATAATCTACTGTGACGCCTCACGACAAGGGCTAGGTTGCATACTCATGCAAGATCGTCAAGTGATTGCATACGCATCTTGACAGTTGCGTCCACACGAGGATAACTATCCTACTCATGATCTAGAGCTTGCAGCTGTAGTCCATGCACTCAAAACATGGCGACATTACCTCCTTGGTAATCGCTGTGAAATCTTCACTGATCACCAAAGTTTGAAGTATATCTTCACCCAACCGGATCTAAATCTCAGGCAAAGACGTTGGGTTGAGTTGCTCACAGACTACGACTTAGGAATCACTTACACTCCTGGAAAGGCCAATGTCATGGCTGATGCACTAAGTCGTAAGTCATATTGTAACAATTTAATGTTACAACAAAGTCAACCACTTCTCCACGAGGAATTCCGTAAGCTTAACCTTCACATTGTTCCTCGAGGATTCCTTTCCACCTTGGTGGCGAAACCTACCCTTATGGATCAAGTTATAGCTGCCCAGAAGCGTGATAAAGGTATATCCCGACTCCAAGAGAACATTGCTAGCGGAGTTGCTAGAAGTTTCTCTATGGATGATCGAGGTGTAGTGTACTTCGAGAACCGCTTGGTGGTACCCAAGAACCACCATCTACGGCAGTTAATCCTTAAGGAGGCTCATGAATCTCCTCTCACGATTCATCCCGGTAGTACCAAAATGTATCAGGATCTACGCCAGAGATTCTGGTGGACTAGGATGAAGAGAGAAATCGCTCAATTCATTGCTAACTGCGATGTTTGTCGTCGAGTTAAAGCAGAGCATCAACGGCCTACTGGCACCCTTCAACCTTTAGCTATTCCTGAATGGAAATGGGACAAAGTCGGTATGGACTTCATTACCGGTTTTCCCAGGACCAGGAAAGGGAATAATGCTATCTTCGTTGTTATCGACCGCCTCTCTAAAGTAGCTCATTTCCTGCCTGTTCGCGAGAGTATTACCGCTAGCTAGCTAGCAGTCTTATATGTCTCTCGAATAGTATCACTTCATGGTGTGCCGTTGGAGATTAACTCAGACCGTGGAAGTCTTTTCACTTCACGATTTTGGGAAAGTTTCCAGAATGCTATGGGAACTCATCTCTCCTTCAGTACCGCCTTCCATCCCCAATCAAGTGGTCAAGTGGAACGAGTCAATCAAATTCTGGAAGACATGCTTCGAGCCTCTGTCATTTCTTTCGGTATGGAATGGGAAAAATGTCTTCCATTTGCCGAATTCGCTTATAACAATAGTTATCAAGCCAGCTTGGGCAAAGCTCCCTTCGAAGTTCTATATGGACGAAGGTGTCGAACACCTCTTAACTGTTCAGAGACCGGGGAAAGACAATTCTTTGTCCCGGATATGATCCAGGAAGCAGAGGAACAAGTTCGCATCGTTCGTGAGAGATTGAAAATAGCCCAGTCTTGCCAGAAGAGCCAATATGATAGTCATCATAAGGCTGTGATTTTTGAAGTCGGCGATAAGGCTTACCTTCGGGTTACTCCTCTTAAGGGAACCCATCGCTTCGGTATCAAAGGCAAATTGGCCCCTCGTTATATCGGTCCTTTTCGCATTCTTGCCAAACGAGGAGAAGTTGCCTACCAATTGGAACTACCTCCGCACCTCTCCAGAGTTCATGATGTTTTCCACATTTCTCAACTCAGGCGTTGCTTCTCGGATCCTATCCGCGGAGTGGACCACGAAACGCTTGATCTCCAGGACAATCTCACATATCGAGAATACCCTGTTCGTATTCTTGATCAATCCGAGCGCACCACTCGACGCCACAATATCAAATTTCTCAAGGTTCAATGGTCACATCATTCCGAGAGCGAAGCTACTTGGGAAAGGGAGGATCGTCTTCGACTTGAGTACCCCACCCTCTTTCTGGAGGAACCCGAATCTCGGGACACGATTCTTTTAAGTGGGGGTGAGTTGTCACATCCCTAGTTAGCACTTGCATTAGGGTTAGTTGGTGTGTGCATCATGTTTACTTTTCAAAGAAATTTGAAATGGGAATGACAGAAACCCCAGCACCCCTCTCCTAACAACTAGGGTTTGCTAAAATATTTTCCAATGTACCCAAAATGCCCTTCAAAAATGTTCATCATTCCTACCTTGGTCTTAAACCTCTGCCAAAAGTGGTGCACATTTTTCTAGGACACTCAAGGGCTTTGGATTAAATCATATGGTATTTGTATTTGGGCATTTAAATACTTTAAAATATTTTAAATGCTCAAATAATCATGAACTATAATGTTTCCTACTGTTCATATTATATACAGTGGGTATGACAAGTTTCATGAGTTATAAAAATGTTTTGGCATTTTTATTAATTGAACAAAGCTGCAAAAGAAATGAAACAGAAAAGAAAATAGGAAAAAGAGAGAGAGAAGAAACTTACCTGGCGCCCCACCCGGCCCACCTGCCGGCCCAGCCCAGCTGCCGCTCCAACGAGCTGCTTGGCTCGGCCAGGCAGGCAGGCAGGTGCTCGACGGCGACCGCGCCGCGCGCCACGCAGCTGCCCCGCCGCCCTGCTTCCTCCCCTCGCCGCCCTGGAAGCCTGGTTCGGTCACACACGTCGCCCCCGACCTCGCAGACACCTCTCTCTCTCTCTCCCCAGCTCCTCTCCCTCGCTCTCCCCGCGCCATGGCCAACGCCGTCGTGCTCGCACCGTCATAGAAGCCGCGCCCACCGTCGTCCCTGAGCCCCGCCTTGGTGTCCGTCGTCTCCGCCGTCCTCGACTGCTTCGAACAGGCCGAGCCCCGAGCGCTCGCCCGCCCTGGAGACGCCCCCGACCTCTTCTTCCCCAACTCCGGCCGCGGAGATCCCCCTCGCCGTCCCGCTCAGCTCCGACCACCCCCGAGCTTGCTCCGGCGCCTGCTGCAACCCCTGTGAGCCCAGCTTCGTCCTCCCCCTCTTCGTTGGCTCTCTTTTGCCCTGGAACGCACCGCACGAAGCTCACCTGCACGCACCGCCGTCGTGCTCGCCGCCGGTGATGCTCCGGTGACCATTTGGTCACTGGCACCCGTCCATCACACTCACCGCAGTGCGTAGATGCGAAAGGTGCTACGGACGCATCGCCTAGGCCCCTGCAGCCGCATCTCCACACACGCCCGACGCCGGTCGCCACCGTCGAGCTTGTTGCCGTCGTCTCCGGCCACCCCAGGTCCGGCGACCACCACCATTCGACGCGCCATGACAAGAGCTTTCCAACGCGCCTAGCCGCAGCTCGAGCCGTGCTCCGTAGACGATTTCCGAAGCACGCTGCCGCACTTGGCCTCGCCGGCGTCACGTCGCCGGCGGGTTTGACCTGTTTGACCAGGGGGTTGACTACCCCTGGGTCACTGACGTGTGGGCCACCTTTGGCTAATTAGTTAGTTTAATTAAGTTTCTGTTAATTTAATTAGTTAATTAGTTTAGTCACTGACCCGTGGGCCCAGGCCCCACTGACAGCTAATTAGTTTTAGTTTAACTCTAATTAATTTAGTTAATTAACTGTGACACTGACCAGTGGGTCCCACTGGTCAGGTTTGACTTGGACTGGCCTTGTTGACTGACTGACGTCAGCATGATGTCATGTTGACGCAGTAAAGGTTTTTCTGGGATTTTTAAATTTATAAATAATTCAGGAAATTCCAGAAAATACCCCAAACTTCTAAAAATCATATAAAATCAACCATAGCTCAGATGGAAAAGATTTATATATGAAAAATGATCAGAAAAATCCAATCTTTCTAATGGCACTAGCTTCATGCATGTTTGAACAAGTTAACTTGATGTATACATCAAAAACATGATAATGCACTTATTTAGATAATAGTTTGAACTCCAATTTGAATCTTTGATTCAAATAGGTTCAAACCCTTCTGGTTTTAGTTGCATTAGCCAACACACATGCATCTTGCCATGTCATGAGCATGCATCATATTGTTGCATTTGTTTGTTAATGATTGTATCACCGGTATTCTCTGTGTTAGGTCCTGCTCCCGAGGATACTGCTGCGTATCCAGTTGAAGAGCAGTACCCGACAACTACTTTGTCAGGCAAGCAATCATTGATCATTCCGATACAAACCCAATCTTCTCGCTCCTGCTCTCTTTTACTGCATTAAGGCAACAGTGTGTGAACTGCTACTTGCTGCAGTAGTTGAACCCTATTCCCTTGCATGACCTGTCATTGCCACAGTAAATAGTTGAAACCCACTAGCATGTGTAGGAGTTGATTGAGCCATGTGATGTGTGATCCACCATGCTATTTGCTTATGTTGCCTGCTATGCTTAGAGTTGTGTCTGGTCTGGTTCATCTGGGTGATGGATCAGAGTGAAATGATCATATCGATAAAGAGAAGGAAGTGTGGAATACGCTTGGTAAAGGTATCGATGAAAGGCCATGTAGGAGTACGTGGTGGGTTGTTTCATTGGAATCGTCCATAGGACCCGAGATCTGTGTGTGTGTGACCCAAGTTACAGTTACTACCACACATTGGGCCCTGAAATATGACCCCGCTCGACTTATTGACTGCCCTTGTACTCTGTCCAGGAGTTGCAACTAGTTTCTGGTGTTTATAGTTTACTGGAGGTCGTGCACAGCGCTGACCCTCGGGGTGGGCTGTGATGCGACAGGTACGTGGCACGGTGTACCGGTTGCCCGTTTGATGACTCGGGAACCCTGTACACATCGTTTGGGGCCGTGAGCGACACCCCGGCCGGATCTCCCCACGGATGGAACCCAAATAGGCGATAAACCTGGACGAGAGACTTGAGTGGTTGGTTAGGTCGTGGTGTACACCCACGTCGGCTTTCGCTTGAAGTCTGCCGAGCACATGTCGTGTGCAGACGCTAAGTGGTGAAAACATGTGTGAAGAAGTACACCCCTGTAGGGTTATCAATCTATTCGAATAGCCGTTGTTCGCGGTACGGACTACTTGGTTGCTCTTACAGTTCATAGACAAGTTGATGGATACTACTAAAAGCCTCAAGATAAGCATGAGTGCCGTGGATGGCCCTTCCGTAGGATGACGGAAGAGGATCCTCGATAGTGTATTGATGTGGTGAGTAGTGGACTCGTGTTCGTATTAACATCTTGCAATCCGTTGAGAGTTGTAGTATAGGTTAGCTAAGGTCAAAGCTGGCATTCTGCTATGAACTCCACTACCCCCCCCCCCTTTGCTAATGTTGCATGTATGATAGGTTCTGTGGTAAGACTTGCTGAGTACCTTGGAGCCTTGGAGCCTTTTAAATAAAGTACTTGTATGACTGTATGACTTGAGTGATGGGTCATGTGACCCCTACCTGTATGGATATGTTATGTATGGCTCTTGGAGCCTTTTAAATAAAGTACTTTGAGTCATAGAGTTCTGTTGTGATGCAATGTTGTATTTGCACATATTGAGCATATTGCGTGTATGATTGAAATGCTTGGTATGTGTGGGATCCGACACCTAGTTGTTTTCCTTTGGTAGCCTATTTTACAGGGAAATGCCTCCTAGTGTCTCCCATGAGCCTTGGTAGCTTGCTACTGCTCGGAACACGTAGGCTGGCCGGCATGTGTCCTTCTTCGTTCCTGTGTCTGTCCCTTAGGGGAAATGTCACGCGTTGTTCCTTTAAGTCCATGTAGCTTGCTACGACTTGGGTTCATACGTTGATGACCGACACGTTCGTTGCTGGGTCATGGATGCCTGTCTCTGTAACTTAGTGCCACTTTTGGTTTATAACTAGCCATGTCGGCCCGGGTTCTCTGTCATATGGATGCTAGCGACACTGTCATATACGTGTGCCAAAATGCACAAACGGTCCCAGGCCAGGTAAGGTGGCACCCGTGGGGTTACCGTGCGTGAGGCCGCAAAGTGATATGACGTGTTACAGCTAGATCGGTGTGACTTAGGATCGGGGTCCTGACACACCCATACTATGCCCACGTGATGGTTAGTGCTATCAGGCGAGAGGCCCCTCAGATCAAATATCCAAAACGTTGGTGTGTTGGTAGTGCGGTCACGAGCAGAGACTCACGAATGATGTGACCCCGTCGCCCCGTCTCGAGGACTTGCGGCAAGGGTTAAGAATTCCCGGTCGCGCCTCGTATTCAACTCTCGGGTACCCTCCAGGTCAACCCGTCTCCACATCACTCGTGGGTACCCCTCAGGGTTGACCCGCCTTTCCAAGTAACAGTTGTAAACTCCAAGTATCCGTGTGTCCAAACACCAAGAGGAAACTCCGAGGAACCACCCTCAGTGTATTCCACTCGATCTAATCATCAAGGTGAACATAGAGGATCCACCCTTGAGGTTCACACTTCAGGGGTTGCACGACAGAGTCGTATCGGAAGTGGTTAAGCCAGGGGCCGAGGGAAGCACGACCACAGGGGACGATGACTAGGAGCTGGGGCGCGGTGGTGCGGCGGTCTACGACGACGAAATCGAAGGAGGGAAAAGGGGAACCCGTGCAGCTCACCGTGAGGAAGACGATGGAGAGCTTGTGGGGACGCGGGGATGCTCCGGCGAGGCAGATTCGAGCGGCGGGGTCGTGGTGGCCGAAGGTGTAGGAGGGTTAATGCCGACGGGAGGGAGCTCCCGGGCTCTAGCCAAGGGCGGAGCCGACGTGGATGTCAACGGCGGTCGTTCTGGACGTCTCGGTGCGGCGCGGGGTGGTTGGTGCCTGTGGATCAACGGTGACGCGTCGGCGACCACGCTGGAGCGAATGAGACAGAGAGGAAGAGGGGCGAGCAAGGGGAGTGGGCGCGGTAGGGTTTGGGGAAGGGGCGCCTGGACGTCTTGTAAGTGCGTTGAGGGGGCCGGATGGCCGCACGTGGATGGGGGGGCAGCCATGACCGCGGGATGGCCTCCACGACCCCCGTGCATCCCTGTAGATGAGAAAGGGGACGAGGGGATGGGTTGGTCAGGTTTAGTTAGGTGGGCCAAGTGTTCCAGTAGGTTAGGTCCTCCATTTTCTTCTTCTTCCTTTTTTTGCATAAAACTTCTAGTGTTTCCTATTTAGTTTAGGTAGTAATTGATTTTTTTCGGAGCTCAAACTTTGCACAAAAATACTATGCAACATTCTAGGGCTGCACAAATTTTTTTGAGGCAATTGCAAAGGTTGAGAAGATTTACTTAATTGAAAAGGCCAATTTAAAGCCTTTGGATCACTTAGTGAAATCCTAGGGATTTATTTTTGAGTCGATTTAAGTTGGCATCAACTTGTCATAGGTCAATGGAATTTATAGAATATTGTGAACATTTCAGTTTGAACGTTTGAAAACCTCTATCGTCTGACTTGATTTTGAATTTTGAATTCGAATGGGATTGAAACAACGCGAGTTATCAATAGTAGCCGTGGTGATGTGGCATCATTTGTAGAGGGTTACTATAGCTTGATTACCCGGGCGTCACAACATGAAATCAGAGTAAAGCAGTGGCGATCTATTTTCTTGCTATGATAAATAAGTTGAGCAGATACGAAAGAGTACCGCCTCTGGTGCGGCGCCGTGTATGCATTTGCTGAGAATTGGACGGTGCTGCGGTAGCGATGGCTGTTGTTGGCGTGGAAGCAGATCTAGGAGGGTAGACGGTGGCGGTGGGGCGCGATGGACGAGACGGTATTAGGAGTGGCGCCGGCAAGGTGGACGATGGCGGGGATGAAGCGAGAGGACGGGATGCAAGGATCCCGGTCCGAAGCCGTGGATGAGAGAGGTCGAACTCTTGTAATGGACAGCGGCGTCGGGGTATCAGCTCCAGCTTGGTGGAGGAGGACCGCGGTGGATGGGGTGGCGGACGGAGGAGGCTAGGGTGGAGTGGGTGTTTTGGCGCCCATGGAGTACGAATGGGGAAATGGAGGTGGAGAGGAAGGGGGGAACCATGTCTGCAGGGCGCGCTTGTCTCAAATGCGAGTAAATTTACAAACTTAGCCCCCGTTTCAAATTTCCTACTACATCACAGCAATATTAGTCGGTTGGGGATAGGACGATAATCTCGCATACACCGAATATTTGCCGACGAGAGTTTGTTGTTGGCGCCCACCGTGTATAAATCGGGGAGGGAGTCGATTGCGGCCAAGGACACACTATGTTTTGGCGCCCACTGTGTATGAATCCGGGTGAGAGGCGGTTATGTCATGTTTGAGTGAAATTACAAACCTACCCCTATCAAAACCTATAGAAATCGAGCAGATAGGCTTTGCATGGCAGGGATAGGAAGTAGTATTTTCCATCTCACAGATTTTGGTTTCAGGCAGTTACTGCGACTTTCCCCGCTTAATTGAAATTTTGTAGAGTGCACGTTTACAGTGCCAACTCAATTTGAATCACGTTTGTATTCAAATTTTTTCGAGCGGGATCCATTTTCGGTTGGAATAAAATTATATATGCATCATTTTTTAATATATACTTTCAAAACCACAACAAAGAATTCTGCTCCTTTATATGTATAATATGATTTACAAATAAAATGATCTCAAAATCATAAGGTTGAAATCAAAAAATTAAACCAAATTATGTTCTACTAAAATGTATGGATCAGTAATATCTACATATTAAATAACATAGATGCGCGTGAATTCATATGAGTATGCTTATTTGATAGATCAATTTTGGTTCGAGTATGGATTACATGTATCATCATCTCGAATTCAAATATTTGAATCCCTTTTATGTTCACTCCTTTCATGCCCATCTCTCTCGCATGCACGCTCCTTCATGTAGCTATCACTCTCTTTTCTTCAGCTCACCCGCACGCTCACTTCATGTTTCTCCTATCCTCGCAAACATGGTCTCTCGACGTCTCCCTTGAGAAGTGTCACACTCTCCCTATCATTATACATTATACAGTTTCCATTATCTCTCACGTCTCTACCGTTCTCTCGTATCACTAGGTACCTAAGCTTTCTTTTTCACCGCCACACACACAGTCTCCACTCGTCTTTCACTTTGTCTTTCTCTCTATGGGATTTTCTCACACACCCTACATGTCTCTAGAAATGAATCATACCACTAAAATTACTCTCTCTCTCTCTCTTGTAGACACAACATTTGTTGCGGTCTCCTTTTTGTCTCCATCCCAGACTGACATTATTCATTTGTTTACCAATCAGACAAACTCCCCCCATCTCTCTCTCTCCCACACACACACCACTCCTACTTCCACTCCCCTTCCTGACTACCATCTTTCTCTCACACACACAAAACTCTCGCTTTCACACCCCGACTCGTATTTCTCTCACAAACATTCATCGACTAGCCTCTAGATTGGTTTATACACCCACACACTCATGCTTCCACTACCGCATACATGTCTCTCTCCCGCTCCTTGTATCTATGTAGATTTTTCTTCCCTTCTTGAGACACGCCCTCTCGATCGTGCACACACACACTATCGCCTCATTTTAAGCTGATACCTCTCGCACACACACTCTTTGTGTCTTTGTCACACATGCACTCCGTCCTCCTCCTCTCTCCCTCTCTCTCTCACATGGGCTTTTTGCAACAACTAGCAAGATGCCCATGCGTTGCACGGAACATCAAGATGCATTTGTATGAGTAGTTTATCTTGTGGGAGAAAAGGATGAACAAGGGAAGGCCTTATTTTCAAGTGTGGAGAGGGGTGCGGGCATATTTTTGCAAAATTGCCATAGTTTCCTTCTTATCCCTTATATATAGATCGGACAAATCTATATAGCAGGATGGCAGGCACACGATCATCAACGACTATGTTTTTATAAGAATAGGGATAAAAAACTGAGTTGGTGATGATGGTGGGCCTACCATCCTGCAATATAGGCCGTCCGATTTATATCTGACAGATAGGAACGAAACTATGGCAATTTACCCGCACTCCTCTCCACATTTGCAGATAAGGCCTTCCCTTATTCATCTTTTTCTCCCACAAGATCTTGATGTTCCGTGCAACGCACGGCCATCTTGCTAGTAAGAGTAGAAATTAGACATATACCACTTCTCGAATCTTGAAACCAACAAAATTCCTCCCTTATCTCATCAAAACCGCCAAAAGGAATATATTTCGAGTAAAACATAACATTTTTTTAGTGATATACGTATTTCAAAACTAGAATTTTTTTCTATCAAATCGGTGAATATGTATTAATCTATTCAGATCATGTGGCAACGCATTGGCACATTGCTAGTAGTTATTAGTATAATTTTTTGGACACCAGACAAATAGTGGAGTACATATACGAGGAGAAGAGGCGCACCCACGTAGTCGGTCTCTTGCTGTCTCGCACACACGAGTGTTACGTAAAGGCAACGTTAACAAATAAACCCTAAAACCCTAGGTGCACGATTGTTGCATTCGCGGGTACCGGGTACATGGTGGAGCGCACCTTTGTAGGAATAGTCAGCTCGCGTGATAATTTGATCCGTAGGAGTTGATGGTCGGGACCAAAGGTGAACGACTTGGAGGCGGTGGCTCGCCAGTTGCCATAGATCAAGTAGTCACGTTTAAAATATCATTTTTAGGAGGGTTAGGAGTTCCGATTTTCAATGGCATGTTATAAGTACTAAGTAGGAGTAGTTTTTAGAATGATTGGTATGGAGCGAGAATGGAATTCATAGTACTACGTACCTCCTTGGCGTATGGTTGTATGGGTTTATGTTGCGAGATGTTGAACCTGGTAGTTCTAGGGCAAATACTATGTTTAGATTTAGATGTTGGTTTTCAGTAATGAAAATCGGAAGGGGGAAACCCTTCTTTGATTAGAAAAAACTACTACCTCCGTTCTGGTTTACTAGTCCCCATCCTATTTTGGGTCAAAGTTTGTCCATGAATTTTACTTGTAAAATGTGAATGGAAAACGAGATTTTGTTATACGCAAACAAAAAAGGACTGGAGGGAGTGATTGCTCTGACACGGACGCGACCTCTCATAGCACAGTCATTGAACCGGCGCGCCGACCAAGAGGGCCCCACTCGTTTTTGGCCCGGCTGAACACGCCTCCACGCCGCATGCAACTAGCTTCAGACTGCCCCGCCTGCCTTCGTTGAATCCGCGCGTGTGTTGGCAACACGTCCTTCCGCGAGCCGGCCGGCATTTTAGAACACAAAAAATTACCAAAATATAATTAATCACGCATGGCCTTGACTTGTTGTGCTCGCACTGGTAGGAGGAACTAGAGGTTTTTATTTATTCATAACTCTCCTCAAAAAAAAATTGGCTTTGAAGTGAATCATGGTTGTGGACATTATGTATGAATGTGTAGATATATGTGAACATGAGTTTGATGTGGAAGTTGAACTTGGAATGTCGGGCTTGCACGTGAACTATACCATGTCCAATGCTTCGTCTGTTATTGTTTGGAAAGTTATTACTCTTACTACATGACCCAAAAAAATATTTTGTGCCACATCAGTAGATGCACGGACATCACAACAGGCATGCTGACTGGATAAACATTTGAGCCTAGCTACTATGAAGGAAATTTTGTATTGACAACAGTTTTAGATAGCAGGAGATGCCTAGCCTGATCTGCCTCTGATAGCTTATTTCTGGCTTCTTCCATCTCTTCTTTGGCATGGGTGAAGAGAGCATATGATTGCTCTTTTCGCTTCTTCAGGAACTTAGCTACATTCTCAAGGGCTATTGCACGCTTTCTTTCAGCCTTTACTAGAGCCACGAGGACACGAACAGCTGACGACTCCACCTGGCTTATGTGTAATCCAGCATCATCTGGGAATTTGCACCTTGTGTCTAATCCAGCATCATTAGGGAACTGGCACCTTGTGTGTAATCTAGCCTCATTCTGGAAACATGATCTCGAGGTTGGCCATACTTCCCTCCTTGCAGGAACTACATCCTGACATGAAGTTACTTCTTTTTTAGATAATTACTCAGGGCAACCTAGATCCATTTAGTAGAAGCTAGATAAACAGAACTGGGAGAAGTGAATTCAAAAGGAAAATATATATATATATAAACAGACTACAAGGTGAGAACACCCACTTCCTACATCAAGCTAAAAACAAAAGCATTAGGATGATTAAGACTCTTCTTATGACACATTGAAGAACACGAGGCTTAAGAGAAACAGAAACTACAACATATACACATCGAAGAACACGAGGCTAAACGAATGTAATTGAAAGGGTGTTACTTACCAAAGCTCGTTTTACAGGTTCGGTGCAGCTCCTCTTTAACTTGCCACACTCCTTGAAGATGTCCCCAATATCCCGTGTTTGGTCTTCATTGCTCCTCTGCATGTTCACACTCGTGGTTTTAAAATCTGAACATGGCAAGAAAAATATAGTACTAGTAATACTCACGCATCTTGTGGGCAACATTAAGGCACTCATCTACCATGTTAGAGCATCTCCAACAGAATCGCAACGCGTGGCACTTTAAAAAATTGTTTACAGTGTTGAGATCAAGAAGTAGAGATAGAGAGTAGAGGATAGTTCTCAGCATAGATAGATAAAAAATAGATTATTCAACTACTCCTCGTCGTCCGACTCCTCCTCGGTGATGTCCTCCTCTGATGTCTGACTATAGGCCTGAAGATACCGATCGTCGTCGGATTCCCAGGGCGACGCTGCTCCTAGCCTCATGTTGAATTGAGCATCTGATTTTCGCCTACGCTTGTCCTCGCGATAAGCGGCGTGCTCCGCCCTCCTTTGCTCCTAGAACTCGCGCTTGTTGATGATGTCCTGCGGGAAGCGTTGGCACCACAGCGCCATGGCTTCCTCGTCCATCTCGGCGATGCCGAGACGGTGCTCCCGCCTCTGGTGGTCGCGATGATCCTCGTCGGTGATAAGCCGCGGTAGAGGCGCGAGCTCCTGTGCCCGCTCGCGCATCGGCACGTTGGGAAAGTTCAATGTTCTATGAGGACACAGGAGCCGCCACGCCGCCGCGTCGTACGAGCGGGCGGCCTCGTTGGCGGTATTGAAATTGCCGAGGCCGAGGCGCCTCCCGCGGAACCGGATCTCGGCGGTGAAGCCGCCGGAGGGGTGCGCGCGGACGCCGCGGTATCCCCAAGTTTCCCGGCGACGCGGCGGCATGCTGGCATGGCAGCGGCAAGGCGAGAAAGAGCGGGGAGAGAGCGGTGGCGAGGCACAGAGCGGGGAGAGAGCTGTGGCAAGGCACAGAGTGTTGGATTTTATAAAGCGCACTGCTACTTCTCGAGCTTGCATTGTATTCCCTCGAAGAGGAAAGGGTGATGCAGCACAGTAGCGTAAGTATTTCCCTCAGTTTTTGAGAACCAAGGTATCAATCCTGTAGGAGACCATGCGCGGGTCACTCGCACCTGCACAAACAAATAAGAACTTCGTAGCCAACGTGATAAGGGGTTGTCAATCCCTTTACGGTCACTTACGAAAGTGAGATCTGATAGATATGATAGTTTGGTATTTTTGCTATTTTTGGATATAAGAACAGAAAGTAAAAACAGCAAACTAAAGTAGATTGTAGATTGATATGTTGAGAATAGACCCGGGGGCATTAGGTTTCACTAGTAGCTTCTCTCATGATAGCAGATTTCTACGATGGGTGATCAAATTACTGTCGAGCAATTGATAGAAAAGAGAATAATTATGAGAATATCTAGGCATGATCATTATATATAGGCATCACATCCGTGACAAGTAGACCGAAATGATTCTTCATCTACTACTATTACTCCACACATCGACCGCTATCCAGCATGCATCTAGAGTATTAAGTTAAAAAGAACGGAGTAACACTTTAAGCAAGATGACATGATGTAGAGGGATAAACTCAAGCAATATGATATAAACTCCATCATTTCATCCTCGATGGCAACAATACAATACGTGCCTTGCTGCCCCTGCTGTCACTAGGAAAGGACACCGCAAGATTGAACCCAAAGCCAAGCACTTCCCCCATTGCAAGAACTATAGATCTAGTAGGCCAAACCAAACCGATAATTCGAAGAGACTTGCAAGGATATTATAATCATACATAAAAGAATTCAGAAAAGGACCAAATATTTGTCATAATTAATCTTGATCAGAAACCCACAATTCATCGGATCTCGACAACCACACTGCAAAAAGATTACATCGAATATATCTCCTCGAAGACCGAGGAGAACTTGGTATTGAGATCCAAAGAGAGATAAGACGCCATCTAGTTACTAACTACGGACCCGAAGGTCTGTGGTAAACTACTCACAACTCATGGTGAGGCAATGGTGTTGATGTAGAAGCACTCCATGGAAGTCCCCCCCCCCTCCGATGGAGCTCCGGAATAGGCCCCAAGATGGGATCTCACGGGAACAGAAGGTTGTGGCAGTGGAATTAGGGTTTTCTCTGTTGCTTCGATGTTTTCAGGGTACATGGGTATATATAGGAAGAGGGAGGGCACCGGGGGAGCAACGTGGGGCCCATGAGGCACGGGATCACGCCTAGGGGGAGGGGGCGCGCCCCCCACCCTCGTGGACGCCACGTGTGCCCTATTCCGTGGTTCTCAAGTCTCCCATGAAGATATCGCTCCAAAAATATCTCTCCCGAAGGTTTCATTCCGTTTGGACTCCGTTTGATATTCCTTTTCTGTAAAACCCTAAAATAGGCAAAAAAAACAGCAATCTGGACTGGGCCTTTGGGTTAATAGGTTAGTCCCAAAAATAATATAAAAGTGTATAATAAAGCCCATTAAATATCCAAAACATCATATATAATAGCATGGAACAATCAAAAATTATAGATACGTTGGAGACGTATCACGCGCCGGACGCCGCACACCAAAACTAGTGCATGCCCGGCCGCTTTTTCCCGCGCGCGCACAATCCTTTCCCGACGTCTCTGCTATCTCTACTATCTCTACTATCTTCTCTACTATTATATTTATTTTGTATTTTATATTTATCTCTACTCTCTATTTTTTCTCTACTTTTTCCCTAATCTTCTAAAAAATAGAGTTGGTGATGATGGTGTTCCTGCCATCCTGCAGTATAGGCCATCCGATTTATATCCGACGGATAGGAAGGAAACTATGGCAATTTTGCAAAAATATACCCACACCCATGTCTGCATTTGTAAATAAGGCATTCCCTCGTTCATCCTTTTCTCCCACAAGATAAACTACTCATACAAATGCATCTTGACGCGTGCAACGCATGGGCATCTTGCTACTTCTAAAAAACTATCCATCATTTGACACACTACTAGTTGCAGATGAAATACCTACCCAAGCACAGCGCGATACAGGAGCGACGCACAATTACAAGATGATATTCTGTTGGACAATGGAGGCTATAACCAATTACTTTGACGGGAACAATAGCACCCAGGAAATTTGAAGGGTAGGTACGAACAAAATTGGAACTGCACATGTACCACTAAGTGATTCAATACACACATTACAAATCGAGCAGGGGAACGATGGTCGTGGCGGCCTCTGTGAGTCATGGTCGGCAACGAGAGTCAGTTCATTGTCCACGACGGTGGTGCTTCTGCGCTTGGCGTTAGCTTCCGGGAAGCAGATCCGAGACCGTGGAAGACGGTGCCGGGGAAGAGGCTCCATGTACGACGACGACGGTGGACCAGCTCCAGTGCGGCGTACAAGGTCATCGATGAGGCAGATGCGCTGCGGTGGATGAGTGCGCCGATGTAGAAGGGGAGGAGCACGAAGGTTGCGGTGCCGTGGAGAAGTCTATTTTGCGGTGGGGATAGAAAATGGGGAGTATTCAGGTGTACTACTCTGGGTGCCGGTGTGGGGTTGGCTGGGTAGGATGAACCTGAAGTTACGAAAACAGCCCCCTACCAACTATCATCTGTCGGCATGTTCCGATGGCTATGATGGTAACTTCCCACTGCTCGAATCAGGGTCGCGGGAGATTTTCCCGCCGACCTCAAAACTTTGTGACACCGAACTCCCCGTGTGGCGTGTTGGGTGATTCGGCTAAGCAAGTAGCGAGTAGTACTCGTAAACTCTGCATATTAGGTTTGACAAAAGTCAAACTTCCTAAAGTTTGACCAAGTTTATAGAAAAATATAAACATTTACCATAACAGAGATGTCTAATGTGAAAGTACATTCAATAATGAATCTAATGGTATTTATTTGTTATTGTATATGTTAATATTTTTTGTTATAAACTTTCTGAGTGTTTACAAAACTTGACTTTGACCAATGCTAATACGCATACATAAATAAAAACGGAGGGTGTACACATTTGTTTTCCTAGTATGTAGTGAATTAATCATTTGTTGAAATTGTGAAACAAATATATTAGGCTACTGACTTCGAATGTAATTGTCTATACAATTCAATAGTTAAAATCATTGTCGAATTCCAAGATGTATACGAGGTCTATAGTACTTCACAACATGCTCAAACTCGCATAATCCCAATCAAATGAGAATCAAAATGCATTTCATAGTTATTACTTTGTAGGATGCAACAAAGCCAACAATAACTCTACATCAGCCACTATAAAAGAAACATTTTGAACATATCCCAATGTGTGAATGAAACGTGCAGAGAGAGCTTGCGAAGATGGAGCAGATAGGGCGGTAAAGATTGTATTGTTGGGGAACGTAGTAATTCAAAAAAATTCCTATGATCACGCAAGATCTATCTACTAGATGCATAGCAACGAGAGGGGAGAGTACGTCTACGTACCCTCGTTGATCGAAAGCAGAAGCATTTATCAACGCCGTTGATGTAGTCGTACACCTTCACGATCCGTACCGATCTAGTGTCGAATGTATAGCACCTCCGCGTTCAGCACACGTTCAGCTCGATGACGTCCTCGCCTTCTTGATCCAGCAAGACGGGCTAAGTAGTAGATGAGTTCCGGCAGCACGACGGCGTGGTGACGGTTGATGATGAAGAACAATCTCTGCAGGGCTTCGCCAAGCACTACAGAAACTAGACGGAGGATAAACTAGAGGGTCGGGATTGCCGGCACATGACTTGGTGTATCTTGATGTGTTCCAGGTGCTTGCCCTGCCCCTCTATTTATATGTTGAGCCCTGGGGTCGTAACTTGGAGCAAAAGCCTCCTCAAAGTCAGTTTTGCCCGAAAGGAAAGAGTCCCACTCGGACTCCAGGACCAAACGCCACAATCCTTGGCGCCTGGCCCACATGCCATGGGCCTCAGTGTTTGGCCCAGGTCCAGACACCAGGGTCTCCGGTGTTTGGCCCCCTGGCCTCCGCAAAACACCTTTTGCACCAACTTAATGCCCCGTGGGCTTGACCCCTTGGCCTAACCATATCACCTATATATTAATCTTTACCTCTGGACCATTCTGGAACTCCTTGTCATGTCCGTGATCTCACCCGGGACTCCGAACAACATTCGGTCACCAACATACATAACTCATTCAATACTATATCGTCAACGAAACGTTAAGCGTGCGGACCCTATGGGTTCGAGAACTATGTAGACATGACCGAGACACTTCTCTGGTCAATAACCAATAGCAGAACCTGGATGCCCATATTGGCTCCTACATATTCTACGAAGATCTTTATCGGTCGAACCGCATAACAACATACGTTGTTCCCTCTGTCATCGGTATGTTACTTGCCCGAGATTCGGCCGTCGATATCATCATACCTAGTTAAATATCATTACCGGCAAGTCTCTTTACTCGTTCCGTAATACATCATCTTGTGACTGACTCATTAGTCGTTCGCTTCCTAGGCTTATTACAATGTGCATTACCGAGAGGGCCCAGAGATACCTCTCTGACACTCGGGGTGACAAATCCTAATCATGATCTATGTCAACACCACAAAAACCTTCGGAAAAACCTGTAGAGCATCTTTATAATCACCCAGTTATGTTGTGACGTTTGATAGCACACAAGGTGTTCCTCCGGTATCCGGGAGTTGCATAATCTCATAGTCGGAGGAACATGTATATGTCACGAAGAAAGCAATAGCAATAAAACTAAACGATCATAGTTGCTAAGCTAACGGATGGGTCTTGTCCATCACATCATTGTCCTAATGATGTGACCCCGTTGATCAAATGACAACTCATGTCTATGGTTAGGAAACATAACCATCTTTGATCAATGAGCTAGTCTAGTAGAGGCATACTACGGACACTCTGTTTAGTCTATGTATTCACACATGTACTAAGTTTCCGGTTAATACAATTCTAGCATGAATAATAAACATTTATCATGATATAAGGAATTATAAATAACAACTTTATTATTGCCTCTAGGGCATATTTCCTTCAGTCTCCCACTTGCACTAGAGTAAA
Organism: Secale cereale; assembly: GCA_902687465.1. Lineage (NCBI taxonomy): Eukaryota > Viridiplantae > Streptophyta > Magnoliopsida > Poales > Poaceae > Secale > Secale cereale. The sequence continues at coordinate 530,193,051 of LR738710.1, read as the reverse complement.
TAATCTAGTTCACATCGCCATGTGATTTAACACCGATAATTCACATCGTAATGTGATTAACACCCAAAGTTCACATCGCCATGAGACCAACACCCAAAGGGTTTACTAGAGTCAATAATCTAGTTCACATCGCCATGTCATTAACACCCAAAGAGTACTTAAAGTGTGATCATGTTTTGCTTCTTGAGAGAAGTTTGGTCAACGGGTCTGTCACATTTAGATCTGTATGTATTTCACAAATTTCTATATCTAGAAAGCTCTACATGGAGCTACTCTAGCTAATTGGTCCCACTTTCAATACGCATCCAGATTGATACTTAGAGTCGTCTGGATTAGTGTCAAAGCATGCATCGGCGTAACCCTTTACGACGAACTCTTTATCACCTCCATAATCGAGAAACATTTCCTTAGTCATCCACTTACTAAGGATAATTTTGACCGATGTCCAGTGATCTACTCCTGGATCACTATTGTACCTCCTTCTCAAACTCATGGGAAGGTACAAAACAGGTTTGGTACACAGCATGGCATACTTTATAGAACCTATGGCTAAGGCATAGGGAATTAATTTCATTCTCTCTATATTTTTCTGCCGTGGTCAGGCTTTGAGTCTTACTCAACTTCACACCTTACAAATCAGGCAAGAACACCTTCTTTGACTGATCCATTTTGAACTACTTCAAAATCTTATCAAGGTATGTACTCATCGAAAGTCTTATCAAGCGTCTTGATCTATCTCTATAGATCTTGATGCCCAATATGTAAGCAGCTTCACTGAGGTCTTTCTTTGAAAAACTCCTTTCAAACACTCCTTTATGCTTTCCAAAAAATTCTACATTATTTCTGATAAACAATATGTCATTCACATATACTTATCAGAAATGTTGTAGTGCTCCCACTCACTTTCTTGTAAATACAGGCTTCACCGTAAGTCTGTATAAAACCATATGATTTGATCACCTCATCAAAGCGTACATTCCAACTCTGAGATGCTTGCACGAGTCCATAGATGGATCACTGGAGCTTTGCAAACTTTGTTAGGACCTTTAGGATCGACAAAACTTTCTGGTTGCATCATATACAACTCCTCTTTGAGGTATCCATTAAGGAATGTAGTTTTGACGTCCATTTGCCATAGTGCATAATCATAAAATGCAGCAATTGCTAACATGATTCGGACAGACTTAAGCATCGCTACGGGTGAGAAAGTCTCATCGTAGTCAACTCCTTGAACTTGTCGAAAACCTTTCGCAACAAGTCGAGCTTTATAAACAGTAACATTACCGTCGGCATCGGTCTTCCTCTTGAAGATCCATTTATTTTCAATGGCTTGCCGATCATCGGGCAAGTCAACCAAAGTCCACACTTTGTTCTCATACATGGATCCCATCTCAAATTTTATGGCCTCAAGCCATTTTGCGGAATCTGGGCTCATCATCGCTTCCCCATAGTTCGTAGGTTCATCATGGTCTAGTAACATGACTTCCAGAACCGGTTTGCTGTACCACTCTGGCTCGGAACGTACTTTGGTTGATCTACGAAGTTTAGCAGTAACTTGATCCAAAGTTTCATGATCATCATCATGAGCTTCTTCACTAATTGGGGTAGGAATCATTGGAACTAGTTTCTGTGATGTACTGTTATTCAATTCAGGAGAAGGTACAATTACCTCATCAAGTTCCACTTTCCTCCCACTCACTTCTTCCGAGAGAAACTCCTTATCTAGAAAGGATCCATTCTTAGCAGCGAATATCTTGCCTTCGGATCTATGATAGAAGGTGTACCCAACAGTCTTCTTTGGGTATCCTATGAAGACACATTTCTCCGACTTGGGTTCGAGCTTATCAGGTTGAAGCTTTTTCACATAAGCATCGCAGCCCCAAACTTTAAGAAACGACAACTTTGGTTTTTTGCCAAACCACAGTTCATAAGGCGTCGTCTCAATGGATTTAGATGTTGCCCTATTTAAAGTGAATGCAGCTGTCTCTGATGCATAACCCAAAACGATAGTGGTAAATCAGTAAGAGACATCATAGGCCGCACCATATCTAATAAAGTACGGTTACGACTTTCAAACACACCATTGCGCTGTGGTGTTCTGGGTGGCGTGAGTTGTGAAACTATTTCACATTGTTTCAACTGAAGACCAAACTCGTAACTCAAATATTCACCTCCATGGTCAGATCATAGAAACTTTATTTTCTTGTTACGATGATTCTCTACATCACTCTGAAATTCTTTGAACTTTTCAAATGTTTTAGACTTGTGCTTCATCAAGTAGATATACCCATATCTACTCAAATCATCAGTGAAGGTCAGAAAATAGCGATACCCGCCGCGAGCTTCAACACTCATCGGTCCACATACATCAGTATGTATGATTTCCGACAAATATGTTGCTCGCTCCATTGTTCCGGAGAACGGAGTTTTAGTCATCTTGCCCATGAGGCATGGTTCGCAAGAACCAAGTGATTCATAATCAAGTGATTCCAAAAGTCCATCACTATGGAGTTTCTTCATACGCTTTACACCAATATGACCTAAACGGCAGTGCCACAAATAAGTTGCACTATCATTATTAACCTTGCATCTTTTGGCTTCAATATTATGAATATGTGTATCACTAAGATCGAGATCCAACAAACTATTTTCATTGGGTGTATGACCATCGAAGGCTTTATTCATGTAAACAGAAGAACAATTATTCTATGACTTTAAATGAATAATTGTATTCCAACAAACATGATCAAATCATATTCATGCTCAACGTAAATGCCAAATAACATTTATTTAGGTTCCACACTAATCCCGAAAGTATAGGGAGTGTGCGATGATGATCATATCAATCTTGGAACCACTTCCAACACACATCGTCACTTCACCTTTAACTAGTCTATATTCATTCTGCAACTCTCGTTTCGAGTTACTAATTTTACCAACTGAACCGGTATCAAATACCCAGGGGTTGCTATGAACACTAGTAAAGTACACATCAATAATATGTATATCACATATACCTTTGTTCACTTTGCCATCCTTCTTATCCGCCAAGTATCTAAGGTAGTTCCACTTCTAGTGACTATTTCCTTTGCAGTAGAAGCACTTAGTTTTAGGCTTGAGTTTAGCTTTGGGTTTCTTCACGGGAGTGACAACTTGGTTGTCATTCTTATTGAAGTTCCCCTTCTATCCCTTTGCCCTTTACTTGAAACAAGTGGTCTTGTTAACCATCAACACTTGATGCTCTTTCTTGATTTCTACCTTCACAGATTTCAGCATCGCGAAGAGCTCGGGAATTACTTTCGTCATACCTTGCATATTATAGTTCATCACGAAGTTCTACTAACTTGGTGATAGTGACTAGAGAACTTTGTCAATTACTATCTTATCTGGAAGATTAACTCCCACTTGATTCAAGCAATTGTAGTACCCATAAAATCTGAGCACATGCTCACTGGTTGAGCTATTCTCCTCCATCTTGTAGGCAATGTATAGTCAGAGGTCTTATGCCTCTCGACACGGGCATGAGTACGAAATACTAATTTCAACTCCTGGAACATCTCATATGCTCCGTGGCGTTCAAAACATTTTTGAAGTCCTGGTTCTAAGCCGTAAAGCATGGTGCACTAAACTATCAAGTAGTCATCATACCGAGCTTTTGTCAAAACGTTCATAACGTCTGCATCTGCTCCTACAATAGGACTATCACCTAGCGGTGCATCAATGACATAATTCTTCTGTGCAGCAATGAGGAAAATCCTCAGATCATGGAACAAGTCCGCATCATTTCTACTAACATATTTCAACTTAGTTTTCTATAGGAACATATAAAAACAAACGGGGAGTTACATCGCGAGCTATTGATCTACAACATAGATATGCCAATACTACAAGGACTATGTTCATGATAAATTAAAGTTCAATTAATCAAATTACTAAAGAACTCCCACTTAGATAGACATCCCTCTAGTCATCTAAATGATCACATGATCCAAATCAACTAAACCATGTCCGATCATCACGTGACATGGAGTAGTTTTCAATGGTGAACATCTTATGTTGATCATATATACTATATGATTCACGCTCGACCTTTCGGTCTCAAGTGTTCCGAGGCCATATCTGCATATGCTAGGCTCGTTAATTTTAACCCGAGTATTCTGCGTGTGCAAAACTGGCTTGCACCCGTTGTTTGTGAACGTAGAGCTTATCACACCCGATCATCACGTGGTGTCTCGTCACGAAGAACTGTCGCAACGGAGCATACTCAGGGAGAACACTTGTACCTTGAAATTTTGTAAGGTATCATCTTATAATGCTACCGCCGATCTAAGCAAAATAAGATGCATAAAAGATAAACATCACATGCAATCAATATAAGTGATATGATATGGGCATCATCATCTTGTGCCTTTGATCTTTATCTCCAAAGCACCGTCATGATCACCATCGTCACCAGCGCGACACCTTGATCTCGATCGTAGCATCGTTGTCGTCTCACCAACTATTGCTTCCACGACTATTGCTACCACTTAGTGATAAAGTAAAGCAATTACATAGCGATTGTATTTCATACAATAAAGCGACAACCATATGGCTCCTGTCAGTTGCCGGTAACTTTACAAAACATGATCATCTCATACAATAACGTATAACTCATCACGTCTTGACCATATGACATCACAACATGCCTTGCAAAAACAAGTTATACGTCCTCTACTTTGTTGTTGCAAGTTTTCCGTGGCTCCTACGGGCTTAGCAAGAACTGTTCTTACCTACGCATACAAAACCACAATGATTTTTCGTCAAGTATGTGTTGTTTTAACCTTCACAAGGACCGGGCGTAGTCACACTCGATTCAACTAAAATTGGAGAAACTGACACCCGCCACCCACGTGTGTGCGGAGCACGTCGGTAGAACCAGTCTTGCGTAAGCGTACGCGTAATGTCGATCCGGGCCGCTTCATCCAACAATACCGCGGAATCAAAGTATGACATGCTGGTAAGCATATGACTAGTATCGTCCACAACTCACTTGTGTTCTACTCATGCATATCATCTATGCATAGACCTGGCTCTGATACCACTGTTGGGGAACGTAGTAATTCAAAAAAGTTCCTACGATCACATAAGATCTATCTACTAGATGCATAGCAACGAGAGGGGAGAGTATGTCTACGTACCCTCGTAGACCGAAAGCGGAAGCGTTTATCAATGCGGTTGATGTAGTCGTACACCTTCACGATCCGTCCCGATCTAGTACCGAACGTACGGCACCTCCGTGTTCAGCACACGTTCAGCTCGATGACGTCCTTGCCTTCTTGATCCAGCAAGACGGGCGAAGTAGTAGATGAGTTCCGGCAGCACGACAGCGTGGTGACAGTTGTTGATGAAGAACAATCTTTGTAGGGCTTCGCCAAGCACAAAAAAAACTAGACGGAGGATAAACTAGATGGTCGGGGTTGCCGGCACACGGCTTTGTGTATCTTGATGTGTTCCAGGTGCTTGCCCCACCCCTCTATTTATATGTCGAGCCCTGTGGTCGTAACTTGGAGCAAAAGCCTCCTCAAAGTTGGTTTTGCCAGAAAGGCAAGACTCCCACTCGGACTCCAGGACCAAACGCCACAATCCTTGGCGTCTGGCCGAGACGCCATGGTCCTCAGCGTCTGGCCCAGGGTCAGATGCCAGGGTCTTCGGCGTTTGGCCGCCTGGCCTCCGCAAAACACCTTTTGCACCAACTTAATGCCCCGTGGGCTTGACCCCTTGGCCTAACCATATCATCCTATATATCAATCTTTACATCCGGACCATTCCGGAGCTCCTCGTCATGTCCGTGATCTCATCCGGGACTCCGAACAACATTCGGTCACCAACATACATAACTCATTCAATACTATATCATCAACGAAACATTAAGCGTGCGGACCCTACGGGTTCGAGAACTATGTAGACATGACTGAGACAATTCTCTGGTCAATAACCAATAGCGGAACCAGGATGCCCATATTGGCTCCTACATATTCTACGAAGATCTTTATCGGCCGAACCGCATAACAGACGTTGTTCCCTTTGTCATCGGTATGTTACTTGCCCGAGATTCGATCGTCGGTATCATCATACCTAGTTCAATCTCGTTACCGGCAAGTCTCTTTACTCGTTCCGTAATACATCATATCGTGACTGACTCATTAGTCGTTTGCTTGCAAGGCTTATTACGATGTGCATTACCGAGAGGGCCCAGAGATACCTCTCCGACACTCGGAGTGACAAATCATAATCATGATATATGCCAACACCACAAACACCTTTGGAAACACATGTAGATCATCTTTATAATCACCCAATTACGTTGTGACATTTAATAGCACACAAGGTGTTCCTCCGGTATCTGGGAGTTGCATAATCTCATAGTCGGAGGAACATGTATAAGTCATGAAGAAAGCAATAGCAATAAAACTAAACGATCATAGTTTCTAAGCTAACAGATGGGTCTTGTCCATCACATCATTGTCCTAATGATGTGATCCCGTTGATCAAATGACAACTCATGTCTATGGTTAGGAAACATAACCATCTTTGATCAATGAGCTAGTCTAGTAGAGGCATACTAGGGACACTATGTTTTGTCTATCTATTCACACATGTACTAAGTTTTCGGTCAATACTGATATAAGGAAATATAAATAACAACTTTATTATTGCCTCTAGGGCATATTTCCTTCATGTATGTATGTGGACGAGAGAGTAGGAGACAAACCTAAAGAAACAGAGAGAGGGAGATAGCTAGAGAGAGAAAGAGAGAGGAAGAAGTTAGGTCTGTGAGAAAGATGGAGACATGGAATATACGTGAGATGCGTGTGCATCCGGATTCTGTACACATGGAAGGAGAAGAGACAACAGGTTTGATGAGAGAGCTGGAAAAACATGGACGAGAGGGGAAGGATCTCGTGGGTTGAGGGATTGATAAATTTGTGCGGGGGAGAGAGGGATTGGTAATTTTGTGCGAGAGAGAGAGGGTGGGGGGAGGAGTCAGTCGGCCGTCGTCACATCATCCTGCATCCAAATGGCCCTGCATTCTCTAGCGCAGTGTGGTCGCCGTCTTCGATCTCCTCGATGCCCTCTTTGAAGATTGAGGTGTTGTGCATGCTGGGGTGTAGAGAAGCACGAGCGAGAGTGGTCGCCATATAACCTTGGATGGGGATGAATTGTGTGCTCGGGGGAGAAGGTGTGTGTGTGCCGC
>LR738710.1:530168247-530183886 GCA_902687465.1 Secale cereale | reverse complement strand
TGTGTGTGTGTGTGTGTGTATGTGTCAGATATTGAGAGAAAACAAACCTAAGGAGAGAAATGTGTGTGTATGTGACGGAAAAATACTTGCTAAACAGGGTATTCACGAAGAGATTGTGTGTGCGAGATAGATAGCGATGTGCGGGCCTTGATGTGGGCAGGGGCCGGGTGAGGGTGTCAAAATGTGCGCGTTGATGCATGTGTTACATGTGATCGTGCGAGGGACGGATGAATCGAGAGAGATGGTTGTTGTGTTACGGATGCTCCTCTCTCTCTCTCTCTCTCACACACACACACACACACACACACACTAGTAAAATGGAAGACCATTCTCTCATGTATACATAATGTATCGCATCTGTCTATGTCTCACTCATGCATGATCATTTGCACATTTACACCTCTTTATGCCTCTATCACACGCACACCGTCTCCACATTGCCCTTCCACCACAACACACATATGGACACATACGCACGTTCTCTCTCAGTCACACACACAAAATCAGTATTAAAAAAAACTAGGGCACACCTAAAACATCCAAATCCAAATAAACACGAACTGGAGCTAAATTCAAATATATGGAAATATTGTAGCATCAAGAACTTTTCCCGGAAAAAAAGTTGAGTAATATTCGGGGATTGTTTTCACACTCACAAAAAGGTTCGGTGGATGTCCTTCGAGCGCGACACGGTGATGCACCGTTCGATCGGCCACGAGGCTGCGGTTCACGCGCTTGCACATGATTCCGTATCATGGTTATGGTAACTAATAAAAGCGTTGCCTAAGTCTAATGTTTACGTGTACTAGTACGGTTTTCTTTTAAGTTTGACCAACCCTATATAAAACTAAGCAAAGCTCCCATACGCGCACTCATCAATATGCCGCCGCCGCCGTTACGCATGTCGGCGTCCGCCTTCTCCGGCCAACAATTTCTCGCCCATCACCGCTGTGTCGCCGCCAAGCCAAAGACTCGCCCGCTCACATCGTCTGCAGTCCCTCCTCGCGATGCCACCGCGCTGCCAAGCACGCGAGCAGATGGTGGAACCGCATCTATGCACGCAGCGTACGAAGAGGAGGAACTAGCGTGTCATTGTCATCTCCGCCCGCGCGTAGGAGGCGCCCATGGTGGTTGTCGCGACGGAAGCCGGTCGCGCACGCGACGAGCCCGCAAACCGGGTGCGGACGCCGAATCTACCTTCGAGACCTTGAATGCCACGTGGATCCTGCAATCCAAAGGAGCAATTTGGGTCAGTCAACTCTTGTGAGCCATTTTATGCAACATGGATGGCTAGAAGGGCTTCTTCAACCTCCTAAATAAATGCACGGTTCATCATCTCAGCCCACCACACGCCTAACCGCCTACCGCCGTTGCGCCCTCCCCTAAAGCGCGTGCCACCGCCATGCTCCCCCCACGCCCGCCATCCGTTTAACCCTGGGCACGATCCATTTTTTTCGGCGAACTGCATTCCACGCCCAACACTCATATGATAGATCATGGGCACCCTTCCGTCTTCTTATTTCACTCCGTCCAACTTCTTTCAAAAATCGGCTGACCCAAATTATACTACTAGTACGAACGTATTAACTACAGTTGGAACACGAAGATACGAGCAGTAGTACCAACTGCAAGAAGAACAGTTGTAAGACATAGTACTAGTACTAATGTATTTACTAAAGAGTTAAAATAATGAGAAAGAACATAAGCATAGTTCTGCTGGGGCCTCATCACAACACACCCTAGAAAATAAACTAAGCAACTAGTCCGCTTGACACTGTAGTAGAACCAGCATGAGCGACGGCACTGCCACCTACTCGGAGTCCGTGTCCACGTCCTTGACTTCGTCCTTGTCCCTCTTCCTCTTCCTCTTCGCCGACACTTCTTTGCTTGAAACGGACACTGGGCTCTGCTTCTTCATCCAACCCTTGTAGATATTTAAACAAAGGTAGGCATCCATAGCTGCGTACAGGATGTGATCTTCATCTAATGTCTTCAACCCCCATGCATGATGAAACTCGTGGTGAGGTTTCTTCAGTTTAGCGTACGAACAATCAATCATGGTTGCTGTCAGGGTCCGCATTGAAGGCTGAGAGGAGGACACCAGGCCCTCCTTCTGGAGATCGAAGGGCTGGCCTACAATGAGGCCTATCCGACCTAGGATTTCCTTGTCGTTCCTAAAGTCTACAGTAACCAATTTTACTCGGCCGCCCTTGAGGAACTTCTTAAATTCCTCGCACTCAACGTCGGCATGGCATATGTGGTAGACCAAGCATAAGTCATGCACACAAACATGGATCATGGCGGGCTTCTTCTTCTCTGCCTCCTTTAGTTTCTTCTCTCTTCACATGAATGTGGTGTACTCAACATCTAGCCCAGCGACCCACTCATCATTTGAGTTTTTGAACATGCGTTTGAAGCGAGCAAGGCAATCTTTCACCGTTGCGGAAGAACTGGCGTAGATGATGTCGAACTCATCGCCGGTGATGGTCCTGACCTTGTACTCACCGCCGATCATGGAGATTTGGGACGCCATGGATTTGGGAGGAGGGTTAGGATTGACGGGACGACGGGGAGCGAACTGTTGTAAGGTACTGTACTAGTAGAAGACGGGGACGAGTAGGGCATGCGAACGGCGTGGGGTTGATGGCTTGCCCGGTGGATAAACGGCTGCAAGCCCCCAAAGAGTTCTCGAGAACTATGCGGGACCCACTAGATGTCATGTCTACTAGACCCATATCATAAGCCTGACGGTATAGCTTCTGCCTGTTTGCACACCATGCTGGCTTGTGTGTAACTTCAATTAATTCCGTCAATCGTCGCGCCTCCCACGACCTTCGGCCTGTTCGCACGCCATGCCGGCTTGTTTGCTATTCCCGTGTGCATGATACTCCCTTCGTTTCTTTTTACTTTGCGCATAACTCGTAGCTCGCATACCAAGGAGACGCCCGTTCGAAATTTTTTGGACAGGTTTGCCCCTGCTTTTGCGTGGATTAGAGTACTAGTCGCCTCGAATCCCTCCATGCATGTCACACGTAATCTCTCTCCTCCACTTATGTCTCTGCATGCAAACTAGGAAGTTGCGCCAATTAAGGAGATTAATTGCTAGCGAAGCGGAAAGGCAGGGGCAGGCTAGGAAAGGTGCGCTACTCAAGGGGATCGCGCGGAGCATTTGGGAAAAACCAAAAAAAGTTATGCGCGGAGTATAAAGGATCGGAGGGAGTACCAGCTAAGATACCACCATTATGGCCAGCCTTAACCATCGCATGCAATAATTTAGTGCACCTTGAAATATGAACATGTGTGGGGCGTGTATGTTTTTAATGACTAGAGACTATACCTATCACGGCATGCAAGATGAGACTTTATGCACCGTTCCCCATACCTGCAGGAAGCCCGTTCGTTTCCAAATCTTTTCCTCTCCATGTGTGGAAACAATATGCCTGCTATACTCTCCTTCTCCCTCCGGCGGTCCCACCACTCCAACAGGGACGCTGCTTCAGTTACTTAACTCCAGGTGCATTGGGTCACTGACATATGGGCCCAACAGGAGACAGGCCCACTTGTTAGTGACGCAACTGGACCTGCAGTTAAGTCAGTGCATCTCAGTCCATATCTTACGTAGGTGTGACATTGCTCTCTATAAATACTACGCCTCCCATGACATTCGGAAGAATGCTCACGTTCATCGCTATCTCCTCCCCCTCCCTCTCACGTCGACCACCATGGCATCGCCCCTCCCAAGCCATAGGCGCCCCTCGCTGCACCGCGCGGACGGGCACGCATCACCGTTCCGTTCCTTGCCGCAACTAGTCGAGGAGGATGCGTCGGCGTTCTGCTCCTCGCTGTGATGCGTCGAGGTGGATGCGTCGGCGTTCCGCTCCTCGTCGTGACGCGTCGAGGTGGACACGTCACCGTTCCCAATCTCGCCAGCACGCGTGTCGGAGGACGCGTCGGCTCCCCGCTACGAGGAGAACGCCGTGCCGCCCGCCGAGCCCCCCAGCCTTGAGGAGCTTTGCAAAGAAATGGATGTCGCCTTGTGGGAGGCTTTGCCTCCAGCAGACCGCGCCAAAATAGAGGCGTAGAAGAAAGCCGAGGAAGAGAAGCGCGCCGCGGGACATGCTTCCTGGCAGGCCTACGTCGCGTCAGAGAGAGTCAGGAAATTGGCTCTTTGGTATAAGGCTCGTGCGAGGGCCGTGAGGGTGGCGGGGGACGCCCGTGCCAAAGCCCTGAGTGCAGTCGGGCCCAAGCGCCTCATCTACGCTTGGCGGTACGTGGACCGGGTGCACGCTTCCAGCCAGGAGGAATACCTGCTGGCGCCGGGTCACCACACCGGTGAGATCGCGCTCGCCCGTCGGCAAGCCGCCAATCAGCATCTCACGAGTTGTGAGTCTGAGGAAGAGGCGTTGTGTCGGTGCGCCGGGAAATGACCGTGCACCAGGGCACTCGTGGCGCGTCGCAAGGGCTCCTGCGAGCGCCGTGGCTTTTAGTACGAGTATAATTTTTGTTTCGTAAGGCGATCTCATTAGTTTTGGGAAGCAAATGATAAATCCTGAACGTTCAAGAATTATTAGCGTCCTTAATTAAGTATGTAAAAGGGAAAGTTTGGAAACCTAGTGTATACGTACACATTTTGTAATTACGTGCATATAGCACAAACTTTACTATATACTATCGCACTACACGTCTCTCTCTATATATGCTTGCAGACTGTGCTACTCCCTTCGTCCAGGTCAATAAGTCATCTTTGGTTGTGCACCGTGACCAAGAAAGAGGGAAGACTTATACACCTAGATAGAGGGAGTACTACTATTACTTATGTACGTGTAAATGCATGTTTTAACACTACGATGCGGTTTTTGTAAAAGTAGAAAAAACAGCACTAGTCAAGCTTGTGAAACGATTCAATGGAAAACAAATGCAAAAATGCTCGTTTGATTGTTTACTTTTAGCTTCCTTCTCTGTGGTTATTTCTCTGTTGTACTTTGTACGGAGTATCTCACTGGTCGGGAAGGCATGCAAATTCCCAAACCGATTCCTACACCCTGTATCGAATTTTTTGCCTAACAAGTTGTGCCGTGCAATTGGAATTCCAACTTGAGTACTACTCCCTCCGTCTAGGTGTGTAAGTCACCTTACAAAAATAAGATATTCCCAAAACACTTAGGTGCAATGTATTAAATTCTGTCCTCGTTCCCCTCACTGCCTTGTTCATCAGCGAGCAATTTTTTTGGCTGAACCACGCGGGGGAGGAAGTTAATGCGGGAGAGAATGAGCGACCTACGCATGTAGAGAAGGAACATGTTGATTAGGGGAGGGATTGACCCCAGTTTGCATGCACATCAATGGGCCTGCATGGATTGGCTGAAACGGCAACCCTATTAATTAGGGATTCATTGCTAATCTCCGCTTGGTCTATGAGGAAAAAAGTGGCGCGGTGATTGGACGAATTTTTGGTCTGATTCTTTGGCCTCTTCTAATCCACAACCACCTAGGTCGCGCTGCTCCACCTTAGGTGACTTACACACCTAGACGGAGAGAGTACTACTAGTAGTAGTACCAGGGGCCGGTTCTTTTAGGCTTCTAGACTAGTAATCCCATAACTACTAAGTAGCTCCGTCCTGGTTTATTGGTCCCCATTGTAATCTGTGTCAAATTTTGATCATAAATTTAACTAATGAAATCTTAGTGCATGCCACATGCACTAACATTTTATCAGTTAAAACTTTGGTCAAATTTTAGCACAAATTACAATGGTCAGGAATAAACCAGGACGGAGGTACTACTAGTAGTACTATTTTAGAAGCCCAAATAAATGAGTGAGGCGCCTTAATGTTACTCTCCACTATGACTAGTCTTATGGGAAAAGCTGGGGAAGCCGCCAAAAGAACTGGCCCTAGGAGTAGTAACTAGGGATACTGGGAGTAGTAGCTAGGGATCGAGTGTGCGAGATGAACCGGAGAAAGTAAATGCAGAGAGATGAAATGCAAAAAAGACGAAGGGATGTGATGGTTGCTTGTCCGTTTATTTTACTAGGCTACTTATTAATGGGAGTGGTTGGGTTTTGAGAAATGATGGCTTTACTGGCGCGCCACGAGCGGTGTGAGACTCCCGTGCAGCACCACCCTCTACACTAGTACTACTACGTCGGTCGTGGTTTATCCCCCATTGAATTTGACTGAAGATTTAACTGACAAAATGTTAGTGCATGTCAACAAAAACAATATCGTTGGATTCGTATTTGAATATAGTTTTCAATGATATAATTTTAGGTGACATGCATCATCATTTATCGTACTATATATAAAGTTACTTCAATTTTTGGTCGTACTAATCTATAGTAAGGTGTCCGTGCGTTGGACCGAAGAGTGAAATGCATTGATCGGGGAGTTGTTTACTTTGACAAAGGATGTGGGGGTCATTTCATGTGTAACGGGTATCGATAGGTTTGTTCGGATATTATTTCATCTCTAGAGCTCACAAACATCTGGGTGAAATAGATAAAAAAAAAGTATCTTTTGCAAACAAAAGCGTTCAACTGTTCAACCTACATCGAAAACTTGTGAAGAAATAACTCTTATTGTGCTTTGTAGGAAATGATCTTCCATTGTTATACATGTTGGCTACAGATGACATGGCACTTTCTTATAGTCAACAGTTGGCTATACTATTTAAGTATTAACCATGCCCTTATACACCTAGACGGAGGGATTAAATCAGGATGACTTGAAGGGGGCAGAGGATATTTAAGAAATTGTTGATCATAAGTCTTTCACCAGTACTGTAGTAAAAATTCCTACATGGAAGATTCTAGACTAAACCATAAATGGATACACTTTTATTCATGCGCGATACTGCAATAGAGCAAGATCATGCATGGAAGTCTCCACATGCTTAGACATCTGATTACATTGAGAGAAGACTAATGATAAACATTTAACTTGATAATGCAGATGTCCAGGAGAACCTCCTTGGAGTCCCCATGCACATTTTTGGGGGTCAAATAATACCGTGCGTCTTCCATGTCCACGTCGGCGGGAAGGTCCCAGCTCGGCAGAGTCCAAGTCAGCTTGACGTAGCCAGTGTCGTTGCCCACGTACCTCCGAGGGGTAGTAATAGTGAGCATGAACCCATACATCGTCCTTGTGTTAGTGTCAGCGTCAGCGGCGTCGCCCCTGACACACACTATAGAGATGTGGCGGCAGCCTGCGCGGGCCTCATCAGTGCCCACGATCAAGAGGAAGACGCTGATGTCCTTTTCCGAGACTAGCAGGCCGCGTTGATCCTCCAGCGACTCCGGCATGGTGAATGGGTAGCACATCTCGTACTTGATGTTCTTCGCCAAGGGCTAGTAGTGATCTGCAAATTATAAAGACTTCCAGCTAATTACGTTCTTCAACCGCGGTCTCACCTATCTGACAGGTCACTGTGGTAAGTGGATAAATCTGCACATCCATCCCAGGATCATACATCCTCCATGGTTCTCTGATGCCATTGAACACAAGGGCTGCATTTACGCTGTCGACTCCTTCTATGGCTGGACATATTGCTAGCCTACTCTAGTCATCGCCACAAACGGCTGTTATAGTAGTATGTTACTTTCCTATGATATCATGATGGCTTGATTATATTACTGTCAACATTTACTGAAAAAATATTCATGGTCATAACATGATGTTCTTAAGATTTACTACATCAAGAGCCCTTTTTTATTTGACTCCAACTTTTTTTAGGGTTATTTGACTCCAACTTGATATGATGTTGTAGGCCGCCTGGTGTCCCTACCCTTCCTAATATCGGAACCTTTCAAAGAAAAGCGGCATGACAGTTGCAGGTGGTTCCTGGCTTGATCAGACGACGGTGAACGATTAATGATCATTCGCACGTACCGGACGTGTTGTTTTGCGGAATACAATCACAGTCACTGCAAGGTCTTTGAGTAGGATCCCAGCTTCTCTGGGCCTTCAAAAAATTTTGACTGGAGGTTGGTAAGTAGCCTTGGTACACGCTCTCTGTTTGTCAGACTGAATTATCGGATTAACCAGGAGATAACCGATGGCAAGGATCATGATGGCAGCGCGGTTTCGTTCATTAGGCAAAACTGTGTGTACACAATGTACCATGCGTCTTTGCATGCACCATACCCTGATATGTGCCCAAAGTAGGAGAGAGGGTCGCAAGTATCGTACTTCGACCTGCTGGCTGGAGTTTCCCCCGTCAGGCACCCATCTGGTTCAAGCCGTCAGCCAATCACCACAGCTTAATAAATAGTAACATCTAACTGAGCCAGTTAGTTAGATGCGTACACTTGTGTAGTAGGATCTTTATTTAGTTTGATGCATACACTTGTTCTTTTTTGGTAGCCCTTTTGTAATGATGGCTGATGTTTGGTTTGGAAGAGAGAGCTGCGTCTTCACTCTTCTGGCCTGCTTACTACTTCTGTTGCACCCCCAGCCCTGGTTGATGCTGCTGTTGTTTTCAATGTACAATCAGTAGTATATTTCGTTTGTTGGTTGAATAAATTTGTTGTTAGAATGACAAACACAATGTTTTGGAAGTCGTTGCACTGTTCGATCCTTTAGTGCCCCGTACCGTACGTAGTGCATACTATTTTTCGTACGGAACACATTTTCTACTTGTTGATAGCATGCAACCCACTGATGAAGGCCCAATAGAGAAGCCCATAATTAACTGGAAGGGAGGCTCTCACATGAATCCGGCCCAAGTACATGCTCATCGTCCCCTAAACATAAATAAGTAATTCGGAGGAGCAAGCTATAAATTGGGTTGTGCGGTCTTTGTGGCCAATCTAACAACATGACCAGCCCAGCAGTTTTTTCTTTGGGAAAATAGGTAGCTCTATATTTCTTTTTGAAGAATACCGAAGCTAGGACTATTTGTTTTCTCTGACTTACTTGGCTGTAAATCTTTCAAGACGAGGAGGGATGCATTCCGGCCTGGCCAAAGAGTATGGTCAGTGTCTGTTAAAATTAATATCAAAAGGTGTTGAAAATTCCAAAAAATTATAGCAAATGGGATATTAGTTTCTTTTTAAGTTTTTGTTCTTCACTAATAGTTTATTTTTAAATTTGTTTTAGCATGGCTACTTATTTTTGGATTAAGAATATTTTGTTCCCCAGCAAATATTTGCGAATTTTCAAAATTTCCCACATATTTAGTTAATTTTTTTAACCCTCGTACTGACCTGAAAATAGGCAGCAATTCTAAAAATGGAAAAAGGGTTGCAATAAATTCCATATGAATTAGAAAATGAGTAAAAATTATAAAAATAATAGCAAATGGGCTGTACACGCCACAGATTTTGAGGCGGACTTGTTTACGCAAGGCTTTGTCAGTCAACACACGATTCTGTCAGCAGTGACTGTTGGATGTCCATCCAACGGCCGACGTGCTTCTTCAATCTCTGATCTTCCTGCTCCAGCCACCTAAACTAGCGCCGGCGGGACTGCCTGCTCCCTCCTCTTGTGGCCCGCTGTGATGCCGCGCTGGCTTCCCCGGCCCACCCTACTCCCTCCGCTGGCATGGCCGCACGCAATCAACTGCCTCCTTATTATGCAAAAAAAAATGATTCCTCCCACTGACATCCGGGGCGCACTGGTTGGGAGGCTGACCTGTGGGCCTACTAAGTTGACGCGTACGCAGGGCTTGTCAACTTAGTCAACAAACGATTCTAGCAGCAGTAACCGTTGGATTTGAATCGAACGGTCCTGCTGCTTCTTCAATCGCTGCTCTTCTTGCACCAGCCGCCCAAACCAGCGCCGGCGAGACCGCCTGCTCCTGCCTCCCGTGGCCGGCCGTGCTGCCGTTGAGGCCTCATCGCCCCCTACTACTCCCACTGCTAGCCAGGCCCTGCGGTGACGGCATCCTCACACCGCAGCCGAACCAGTGAACCCTCGTACTCCTCTCCGCATGGGCATCTACTGCCGCATCTTCCCCGGCTCCGCGTCGTCCCCTTCCTAGGCCTCACCGTCGTCCACCGCCTTGGTGCTCTCGGCGCGGCGTATTCAATGTGGTCAATGACCGACTACCATCGGAAGAGTACTTTACGTGGAGAGGCTGACAGCTGGGTCTACGGCCACAGCCTAGTTTTTTTGTGATTTGCCAAGTAAGTCGCTTTGTCAGGCCTGTTGGGCTGCAAATCTTTCAAGACGAGGAGAGCTTTCATTCGGCTGGCCGAGAAAATGGCCTATCAATAATGAGAAATGGGATGTACATTTTTAAAACACATAAAACTGGCAGTTAATTTCAAATTTCTTATCTTTTTCATTTCGAGATTTTAAATTGCATTGATTTTTATGCGTGGACAATTTGTTGGATTTTATATTGATATATATTTATTTTTAAAATCAGTTTGAACGTGACTCGAGATTTCGGGATTAAAAACAGTTCGGACCACACCGAAATATGCAAAATTTCGTATAATTTTTTTAACCATGGCCAGAATATGGGTTGTAATGCTAACAAAAAGAATACGGGCTCCAAAAAAACCTTAAGAATTAGCAAATGGGCTATAATTATTAGAAATAATGGCAGATGGGTTGTATGATTTTTCCACATTTGAGGCTTTCCTGAAAATAGGTTGATGCACAAGCAGTGACTATTGGATGTCCATCCAATGGCCGTTGTGCTTCTTCAATCTCTGCTCTTCCTGCTCCGGCCGCTCAAACTAGCGTCGGCGGGACTGCCTGCTCTCTCCTCCCCGCGGCCGGCTGTGCTACCGCGCAGGCCTCGCCGCCCCACCGTACTCCCATCGCTGGCCTAGCCATCCCTCTACTCACCCACACCTGTTGTTATTCTTCGGCGATGGCAGACGAACCAATAAACCCTCGTACAGTTGTACTCCCCTCCACGTGGGAAACAACTGCCGAGTCTTCCTTGGCTCCGTGTCGTTCCCTTCCTAGGCCTCGCAGTCGTCCACCGCCCTGCTGCTCTCGGCGCGGCCTGGTCAACGTGGTCAACGACCGACATGCATTTGAAGTGACTATACATGGAGAGGCTGACAGCTGGGTCCACGGCCGCACGAAAGGAAATCCCTCCTTATTACGCGCAAAATAATGATTCCTCCACCTGACATCTGGGACCCACTGAAAGGGCTGTATTTCGCGAAAAAAATGTTACCACTGCTCACAGCTCGGACCCACCAGCTATATCTTCGCGCGCAAGGAAGTGCCTCCTTATTACGCACAAAAAAATGAATACTCCCCCTGCTAGCTGGGACCCAGTATAGTGGGTGGCTGACTTGTGGGCCTACTAAGTTGACGGGGACGGAGGGCTTTGTCAACTTAGTCAATATGCACGATTATAGCTCCAGTGACCGTACGATGTCCATCCAACGGCCGTAGTGCTTGTTCAACCTCTGGTCTTCTTGCTCCAGCCGCCCAAACCAGCGCCGGTCGTGCCTCGTGCTCCTGCCTCCCGTGGCCGGCTATAATGCCGCGGAGGCCTCACCGCCCCCTACTACTCCCACCGCTGGCCAGGCCATCCCTCTACTCACCCAAACCCCCTGTTATTCTGCGGCGACGGCAACCTCACACCGCAGCCGAACCAGTGAACCCTCGTACTCCTCTCTGCGTGGGCATCCACTGCCGCGTCTTACCTGGCTCCGCGTCGTCCCCTTCCTAGGCCTCGCCGTCGTCCACCGCCTTGGTGCTCTCGGCGCGGCGTGGTCAATATGGTCAACGACTGACTTCCATCGGAAGAGTACTGTACTTGGAGAGGCTGATAGCAGGGTCCACGGCCGCAGCAAGGAAGTGCCTCCTTATTACGCGCAAAATAATTATTCCTCCACCTGACATCGGGGGCCCACCAGACGGGCGACCGTATTTCATGAAAAAAATGTTTCCCTCTGACTGCTGGGACCCACTAGCTACATCTTCGCATGCAAGGAAGTGCGTCCGAAAAAACGATTCGGCCCCCTGACTGCTGGGACCCACCATCTACTTCTTCGCAGGCAAGGAAGTGCCTGACAGTCGGGACCCACCTGGTCGAAGCGTACGTAGCATTGTCATTCTGGTCGCGAACGTGTACGTACATACTGGTCGATGTAGAGGCGCGCACGTGTCATAGTAGAGGCGCGCACGTAGCATGTACACGTACGTACAGCGGCCAGTGTGCAAGAAAGAAAATACGGCCACATACGTACATACGGGCAGGGTCTCGAACGCCTACTCACGCATAGGTACGGTCAGGGCTCGTGTACATGGCTGGGTCGGAACGGAGAAACATCGTCGTCGTCGTGTTCATAGGGAACCAGCCGGCTGGGTCTGAACGGAATGCATCGTTGTGTTTATCGAGAGGGCTTGGACGGAACAGCCGACGGAAACGAGGCCTGGCGTACCGTAGAATGGAGGAAATGGCCTTCTGTTCGACCGGCTACTGTCGAAATGGGATCCTGTTCATCGGGAGGGGTCTGGCGTACCGCAAAACGGAGGAAACGGACCTCCTAC
Organism: Secale cereale; assembly: GCA_902687465.1. Lineage (NCBI taxonomy): Eukaryota > Viridiplantae > Streptophyta > Magnoliopsida > Poales > Poaceae > Secale > Secale cereale. Next base: position 530,171,422 of record LR738710.1, on the reverse strand, counting down.
AGTTGAAACAGGGGTCCTGTTAATCGGGAGGGGTGTGGCGGACCGCAAAACGGAGGAAACATACTTGTGTTGGAGCGCTACAGTCGAAACGGGGGTCCAGTTCATCGAGAGGGGTGTGGCATACCGCAAAACGGGACTCAACGGGATACTGTTCATCTCCACCGTTGACCCCCTCCAGCCTCCACGGGCTAGTGTTCATCCACCGTCGATCTCCTCCTGCCTCCACCTACGACTGTTCAGCCTCCACCGCGCGCTACTCCACCGGCTACTGTTCAACCAGCCCTCTCCAAAGGCTCCTGTTCAACCACCCCTCCATGGGCTACTGTTCATCCATCCCTCCGCCATCTACTCTTCATTCTGCCCTCCACGGGGTGGTCCTGTTCATCCAGCCCTCCACGGCGTCCTGTTCATGCAGCCCCAACCAGCTCGATCGGTCGGGGTCATGTTCATCCAGAGGCAACACCACGGGGTCCTATTCATCCACCCCCACCGGGAACTATTCTTCCAAACCCCCGCCCCCAGCAGCGCTCACTGTTCATGTAGAGGCAGCATCGATCGGCTTGAGTTAGCAGCAGTAGCAAAGGAATTGCTCGATTGGGTTCAGTTAACAACCATCGATCGATCGCTCGGGTTTAGTAACGCATAGCATGCAGTGCAATCACTCGGGTTCAGTTAGAGCCCAACGCCTCGCACCCATGCTCGTGCGTGCACGAGAGAAATGCGCATCGCTCGGCCTCGTCCTCGCTTCTACCACGGTTTTTTCCGTCATGGACGGCCCAAAGAATGTCTTGCAGCTGCGTCTTCGGCCCGCCCAGGACGTAAAGCCCATTTTCTGTCATGATTTTTAGTCATCGAAGTAGGACCCCACCACATCTATGGTGATACCGTGTTTTCTCACAATTATTGTCATAGAAGTGTGATAAGTATGACAACAAAAAATTCGTCCGGCCAAAATGACACAGATGTGTATTTTTTGGAGTGTTGATCTTCTTTGTTGTCTCCTGCGCAGTACTACCGCAGTGTCTGGGCTGTACTACCGCTTCTAAGCGGTTGTACCATCGAGCACCCCTGTACTACCACTCGAGCAGTACTACCCGGCCTCCTATCACGTAGTAGTACCGGGGCGGTACTACTGCATCTCCGACCAGTACTACCGCTTAGTGGCGGGGCGCGGGGGTTATGAGTGGGGCAGGGAGTTCCAACTCCCCCATACCCATTTGCCTCTCTCACTCTCCCACTCCCTCTTCTGTCACAAGCGATGAAAAAGCACCGGGGCGGCACCGTTCGGCCACCAATGACGTGCCATCTTTCGCGATTCCATCCAATGGGATTGATCCGCACCTTCTCCTCTTACCATGGATTCCAGTATTGTCCATGTTTTCCTCTCATGTTGTTTTAATCTTTGAATTTAGGTTCTAGGGTAATATTTGTGGCATTCATCGATTTTTGGTCAAATCGAGGCTTGAGTAGAACATAGAAGACTGCTAGACTAGGTAGATTGAAGTTTGGCTGGAGGGAATTTGAATTTAGCACTCCCGGTAGTACTGGATCTAGTCGCGGTTTTGGTCAGGTCATTGACTTCTGCCTCGGGCAGTACTACCGCTCCTCCAGAGCGGTACTACCACTTGTAGGCGGTACTACTGCTGCTGGTGGGTGGTAGTACCGCCCGGGGCTCCCAACTTCCACTTCCCGCATATCAACCTTCAATCCACGTTGCAAAAATAGTTTAATTGCCATCTTTTGACTCATTTTACTAAAAATCTTTATGAGGTTCGTCACTTGATGCTGGTTCATCAATATCTCATTGCCCCATGGGCAGAAAGGGTCGAAGCGCGGATCTTTACCTATGACATATGTACCTAAAAGCACCAAGTTAATATTAGAAGCTAAACAACAATTGCACAATGATGCAGTACAACACTCCCTCTGTCCCATTATATAATAAGTTATAACATCCAATATACTCACATATTGGATGAATTAACATCTTATATTTTGGGTCGGAGGTATTTTATCGACTTTTTTACAAATTATCAGCTGATTAACTTCTGATGTGTCATTTTTGTCCCTGTTGCTCTTCTACGTATATCTAGATAGCATCAGAACATTAAGGTAACACTCTTCCTTGTTGCTATGTAGCCTAGGATTGCATATTTAGACATTTAGTAAGTGCATGTTGCTATGTAGCCTTAGATATATTACATATGGCCCTAGTTAACCTAGATAAATGGGTTACAGATATATTCAGTTAAAAGTAGGATTCACCGACTAGTCCCTTATCAGCCCTCGGCCTATATGGTACTAGCTCCCGACATCCTGAACAATCAGTATATATAGGCCATGTGATGAAACTAACCTCGATGGAAAACAACAGTCATTCCCAAAATTTTCATGTGTAACTACACCGAGAGGCATGTTAAGCACAATAGGCTAAACATCAACCAAATATATCCATGGTAGGCAAAATAATCTTCAAAATATAGCTTCAGTGTGCAGGTTTAAGCATGCTAGTTAAGCAAAACAAGTGGAAAGGTGTGTTAAGTGCAACCGGCCTAACATTTAACAACAAGCAAACAAGGTCATTCAAACTGGTATTGTGCCGGTCTAAGTACACTAGTTATTGTTAACTAAAAATGGAAAGGCATGTTAACTACAACATGCAGCAACCAAATGTAGTCATTCACAGTGGTATTGTTGAAACTGGTATTGATGAAATTGAACTGCATAGTTCATACTTGCACATATAGAACATAACGTTGTGAATAACTGGAATAAACAAATGCATACTACGAACAACCAAAGATAGCATTTGAAACTGGACATATGCTAACTACAAATAGACGAACAACCAAAAACATTAAAAGAGGCATATGCTAGCTATAACAGGCTTAACAGCAAGCAAATATATGCATCCCTATCGGTATGTTTAAAACTGATATTGATGAAAATGTACTGCACAGTAAATAGTTGCACATATAGATAATCACAATGTGAACAACTGAAATACACAAGTGAAATGATTTATATGGTTGACTAGAGGGGGGGTGAATATGCAACAACAACAACAACAACAACAACAACAACAACAACAACAACAACAACAACAACAACAACAACAACAGCAGCAGCAGCAGCAGCAGCAGCAACAGCAACAGCAACAACAACAGCAACAGCA
>LR738710.1:530068268-530167251 GCA_902687465.1 Secale cereale | reverse complement strand
ACAGCAACAGCAACAGAACAACAGCAACAGCAACAGCAGCAGCAGCAGCAGCAGCAACAGCAACAACAGCAACAACAGCAACAGCAACAGCAGCAACAGCAACAGCAGCAACAACAACAACAGCAACAACAGCAACAACAACAACAACAACAACAACAACAACAACAACAACAACAACACAAGTGGATTCGGTGGAGACGACGATGTGTTACCGAACTTCCTTTCCTTTAGGGAAAGTATGTCTCCGTTAGAGCGGTTTGGAGGCACAATGCTCCCCAAGAAGCCACTAGGGCCACCGTATTCTCCTCACGCCTTCACACAATACGAGATGTCGTGATTCCACTAGTGGTGCCCTTGAAGGCAGCGACCGAACTTTTACAAACAAGGTTGGGGAAATCTCCACAACTTGATTGGAGGCTCCCAACAATACCACGGAGCTTCACCACAATTGATTTTGGCTCTGAGGTGACCTCAATCATCTAGGGTGCTCAAGCACCCAAGACAAGATCCACAAGGAATTAGTGGGGGGAATCAAATTTCTCTTGGTGGAAGTGTAGATCTGGGCCTTCTCAACCAATCCCTAGAAAATCAACAAGTTTGATTAGCTAGGGAGAGAGATTGGGCGAAAATGAGCTTTGGAGCAACAATGGAGCTTGGCGGAAAAGAGGTAGGTCTTCTTGGGGAAGAAGACCTCCTTTTATAGTCAGGAGACCAAACCAATCGTTATCCTCTTCTCAGCACATATAGAGCGGTACTACCACTGAGCATAGCAGTACTATCGCTGCCTTCAATGGTACCGCCGCTGCCTGCATCGGTACTACCGTGAGATGCACCGGTACTACCTTGGAGACTCAGAGTAGAGGCCTTAGAAGCCAAAAGGCAGGAGAGCGAGAGGCCAGTGCGGCACTAGCAGTGGCTGTAGCTGCGGTACAACCGCACCCAAGCGATACTACCACTCCTACCACCACATAACCCGACACGAGAAGTGCGAGCCTCGAGTCGAGGCGGCAGAAGCGCAGAGCCAGAGCTGTACGACCACTGATGACCACGAGCGGTACTACCACCGCGAGGTAGCGGTACTACCGCTTGAGGCTGTAAGCGGTACTGCCACTCTGGTCCAGTGGTACTACCGCTTGAGGGGTAGAAAATGTCTTGTGCCACATAGATGAATATATGAAATGCTCAATGCACACGATTAGTCCGTAAACGCATTGTCACCAATCACCAAAACCACTTAGAGAGAGACATGCGCTAACAATCTCCCCCTTTTTGGTGGATTGATGACAACTTGGGATTTTCTTGGAGATAAGAAAAGAGAATAAGCAAACCCCAATGACTGTAAAATATAGATGGGCTCCCCCAAGATATGTGCACTTAATTAGGAGTGCCTTTGGAATACAAAGTACACACATTAGGATCAACACTCCCCCTATATTTTATAGTGAAATATCATGCATGTCGCCTAGAGGGGGGTGAATAGGCGCTTCAAACTAATTACGGCTAAGGCTTGAACAAATGCTGAATAAACATAGCTGTTAATTTTTCAAGCACAAAACCTACAACAACTAGGCTCACCTATGTGCACCAACAACTTATTCTAAGCATGATAAACAACTAGGTGATAGCAAGATATATAGCAAGAAACAATATGGCTATCACAGAGTAAAGTGCATAAGTAAAGGGTTTGGGTAAGAGATAACTGAGGCACGCGGAGACGACGATGTAACCCGAAGTTCAGACCTTTGCGGATGCTAATCTCCGGTTGGAGCGGTGTGGACGCACAATGGTCCCCAAGAAGCAAATAGGGCCACCGTAATGTCCTCACGCCCTCGCATAATGCAAGATGCCGTGATTCCACTAAGGGATCCTTGAGGGCGGTCACCGAACCCGTACAAATTGCTCGGGGCAAACTCCACAACCTAATTGGAGACCCCGACGCTTGGCCAAAGCTTTACACCACAATGATTGAGCTCCGAACACCAACAAGGTTGGGGCTATCTCCACAACTTAATTGGAGGCTCCCAACGACACCACGAAGCTTCACCACAATGGAATATGGCTCCGAGGTGACCTCAACCGTCTAGGGCGCCCAAGCACCCAAGAGGAACAAGCTCAAGGGTACCAAGCACCCAAGAGTAATAAGCTTCTCAACTTGTAACTTCCACATATCACTGTGGAGACCTCAAACGGATGCACCAAATGCAATTGCAAGGGCACACGGAGTGCCCAAGTCCTTCTCTCTCAGATCCCATCAAAGCAACTAATTTTAGGGGGGGGGAGAGGAACAATGAAGAAGAGAACACAAAGAACTTCAAGATCTAGATCCAAAGGGTTCCCCTCACATAGAGGATAAAGTGATTGGTGGAAACGTAGATCTAGATCTCCTCTCTCTTTTCCCCCAAAACTAGCAAGAATCCATGGAGGGCTTGAGAGATGGCAAGCTCGAAGAATGTCAACAATGGGGGAAAACACGAGCTCAAGAGATAAGGTTCATTGGGGAAGAAGACCCCCTTTAATAGGTGGGAAAAATCCAATATGTTCACAGCCCGCACCGAGCGGTATTATCGCTCGAAGGAGCGGTACTACCACTAGGGCAGTAGTAGCCTGTTGAAAAACAACAGCAAGGAGGCAAACGGCCAATAGAACCGTCCGAGCGGTACTACCGCTTTTCCTCATGGTACTACCGCTAGGGGTAGTGGTACTACCGCTAAGGGTAGCAGTACTACTGCTTGCGAGCGGTACTAAAAAAATACATATGTGCCTACCACCACTGGACTTATGACGAGTTTTTGGTCTGGAGCGGAAGTAGCCACGGAAGTAGTCACGGAAGTAAAAAAAATAAATTCCCTTCAAGCGGTAGTATCGCTCCCATGAGTGGTAGTACCGCTCCATCCTTTTTTAGGACACCAAAACTGACACAACTTCTGCAAACGGACTCCAAATTCAACGAAACCAAGTTTTTTGGAAAGCTAACAACATGGTCTAACACAATCTTGATGGAAATAACAATAATAAGCAAATTAGAAAAGGCCCATAAGAAAATGGTGAGAACCCTTCCTCGAAAGAGACCGGTAAAACCTCCAACACCAAAAACACAATAGAAGAAGCATGTGAACTCCATTTTCGATGAACTCAAGCTTGTCAAGAAGATGACCATAAGCTCCAAATCTCACAAGGAGAAAACCAAACAAGAACCAAGAAATATGATGCAAGCATGCAATGGTTTGAGATCTTTACGAACTATATGATCAAGCCACTCACTTGAGAGACCCCCTTGATAGTACGATATGACCATGCCTTCTCAATAAGCAACATTAGGTAGGGGCCATAGATGGGGCACTTACGCACAGTAATGGCAGAGAGAAGTTCGGACCACATGACATGAGATATATCTAAGGACTCTCGGGTGTTGGCCTCCGTCTCATGTTGGCCGAAGAGCAACATGTCCACTAAGTAGAAATGAACCATATCCAAGTTCCCAATGTGAGGGAAAAGAGTGTTCCTGGAGATGCAATGAAGGATATCCGGAAAGGTAAACATCTCATAAGTCTTCTTCTGTGTCTCAGGGTTTACCTTCATAGTGATGTACTGCCAAAGTGCTTGCTTGTGAGTGGAAGTGGCTTTTTGATGAGGACGAAAGCCAGCCGGGTTGTCAAGCCCCTGATCTTCAACACCAAAAGTTCCATGAATGCCTTCCACTTCACCGAGAGATTTTTGCCATTGGCCATCCAAGTAAGAGACCTTTCTTCATCAGTGTCGAGATGGACCGCGGCATTAAACTGCGCCAGCAAGTCCGCATCAAAATCCTTGTTGAAAGACATGAGCTCAAGGATGTTTAACTAACCACACATATCTATAGCCTCGCCAAAATAGGCCATATCCTTCTTCGAGTACTCAATGTCGCTGGAGCGAACATCAAGATAGAAATTCTTCTTAGCTTTGAGCACATCGAAGTACACAAACCACTGAAACCTATTCTAGAGGGGGCGGTTGACAACAGTTGGATCATGATCTTGAGCATATGTGTTGCGGCGACGAGCCACACAGAACTCCTTGGACGACACCTCTGTCATGAACTTGGTCTTCGGCTTAGGCTTGCTAGCAACTTGTTTGGACGAAGACGGTGGTTGAGATGGAGGAACACTTGAAGATGCACCTGCTGCCTCAAAAGTGCGAACCCTTCCTCGAAAGAGACTAGTAAAACCTCCAACACTGAAAACGCAATACAAGAAGCATGTCAACTCCGTTTTCGATGAACTCAAGCTTGTCAAGAAGATGACCATCAGCTCCAAATCTCACAAGGAGAAAACCAAACAAGAACCAAGAAATATGATGCAAGCATGCAATGGTTTGAGCTCTCTACGAGCGATAGGATCAAGCTACGCACTTGAGAGCCCCCCTTTATAGTATGGTAATCGATCCTATAACCCGGTCTCCAAACTACCACCATGAGACCGGTAAAATAGAGAACCTATCAAGGGCAAACCTTTGCCTTGCACAAAGTCCACTTGAGCTATAGATTTAGACGATCTTGACTTCCTCAAGTTGGACCACCTTTCTTGATTGCGTTGGCTCAGTGAAGACTAGTAGATTGCTCCCCCATACTACACTACGGGTGAGCCACTCTTCGGCACATATTCACAAGTCCATTGTCACCACAATGGACGGCAAGATTCAAGGACTTGATCTCTTCATGATGCATCACTTGAACTTGCACAACACAACCTTGATTTGATGTCATCCTCCACGGGTTGTATGTGATCTTCCACATGATGCAAGCCCATGTAAGATAACCTAACCCCACATAGAACTCTCACAAAGACCTTGGGTTAGTACACAAAGCATAATTGACAATGCTTACCATACCATGGGATCGCTTGATCCCTCTCGGTACATCTTCTACGCTTTGTGTGTTGATCAACTTGAAACACTCTCTGTACTTAGTCTTGATCAACCTTGAACCTTTCCAACTCTCTTAATTTGGATGATGTCTTGAAGGTAAACATGAATGATCACACACTTTTATTCTTCAAGACATACTTGTAATAAGCTCAACTCATAAACTCCTTGAAATATAACTCAAGGCAACCATTAGTCCATAGAGATTGTCATCAATTACCAAAACCAAACATGGGGGCACCGCATGTTCTTTCAATCTCCGCCATTTTGGTAATTGATGACAATCACTTTCAAGAGAGTTTATACAAGGAATTATGCACCAATAATGCATGCGCATGAGATGCGAAAGCTTAAGAACAAAACCAAAGAAATAATCAGAAGTAACTCTCCAAACTTCTTCCAAAAAATCTCTCTTCAATCTTCTTCACAAAATCTCTCTAAAACTTCTCCCCCTTGGCATCGATTGCCAACATGGGCGAAAAGTTAAGAAAGCCAATATAAATTGTGTTCCTCCATAAATAGTGTATTTCTCAACAAGAGTGTGGAATGTAATACACATACCCTAGGTAAATACTTGGAGGAAGATAAACAATATTGAGGTCCAATGATTGCAAAAGAATGATATGCCACAAAGACATAACAAAGAGAGAAACAAGCAATCAGGCATTCAAAAGATATCAATTGAAACATGCTACCAAAAGATACCAATTGAACCGGACCAAAGATCCTACGAGCTACATGAATAAAATATATTATGATAAGAACAAAGGAGTGTTCTAAAGAAACTAGAGAAGCTCCCCATGATTAGTGCACAAATAAGAATTTTGTATTTGGATACAATGTGCACAAAATAGGATCATCACTCCCCCAAAATCAATAGAAACTCACAACAAGTGCAAGCGGGCATGAAGAAAACTAAGCCTAGGACTTGCAACAAACAAATGGTTGAGCAACATGTAAAACAGGCATCTTAGGAATAGGCTCCACCAAAACTGATGTGTGTGAGTCAAGGCAATGCACTTGAGAAGACTAAGGTATGGATGAGCATTTAGCGTCAATATAGTCTTTAATGAATGAGATACACGGTGCAAGGACAGTCATTCCCATACACAACAAGCAAATGGGTTTACAAGCTCACTAATAAGCATATAAAGAACCTATGCTTGTGAAAACCCGTGGTGAAGATATAAAAGGAAGCTTCGTTAAGAGGAGGGATACCAATTGAACTGGCAAAAGCCTCATCATGACAAGCAAGAGGAAAACAATCTTCACCATAAAAGAGTGCAACAAGATGCAAATATATAAGATCCACACTCAAGACAAATCCTTCGACGGAGCCACCTAGGAAATACAAAGGAAAGAAATGTGGACGTGAAAGAATAAGGATATCGACTAAGGATGTAACTTCTCTCAAGTGTATAAGATTCTAGGTAGACAAAAATCAGGATGATATCAATCCACAAAGAAGGATGCACACAATAAATTGTTACTTAAGGAAAGAATAGGATACCCAAACAGAATACATAAACTATATTGATAAGATCTTTGCTTGAAAAGCATATCGTGCATGGCTTAATATTATCTTATAGTATATAAATGAGCTTCAACCAAACGAACATCAAAGACATCACAACTATCAACAAGAGATCATTGTTGAGATGCTTTTAGAAGGTAAACAAGTATCACAAGAACTAACCAAGAAATTTATGCCATGATGCAACCTACACAAGGTTGTATGTAAGAAATGTATGCATGAGTAGATACTTGTTACCGAGATAGCATAGGAAGGATGTAGTAGATACCAATAGAAGGTAGACAGTAGTTCACTGATCATCCTAGCTTGACTCCAATAAGCATATGGTGACAAAACCTTCCTTGTGAGTGAGCCGAGCATCCAGTGCATCTCCAATCGTTCCTAGAACAACAACACAAAGAAAGTGGTACCCAAACTCATTGGGACCAAAGAGTTAGAAACACAAATACATAGGACAAACTCCACATACACACCTGGGCTATTCTGTTTCGTGTAACAGAATAATATTCTGTTACTCTACTAGAACTGGCAATTTCAGGCGGTTGTACTAATGAAATCGAGCGGTTGAACTGATGCTTTCAATTATGTTTAACATATCGTCTTCTTTAGTTCAAAAATATTTTGCAATTTTTTTGTGAGAACGGGGCGTGTAATATATCGTTGGAAAGCTCTTGACAACTATATTTCAAGTATATTGAACGTTTTTGCAAAATCATTATGGTTCAAGAACAATTTTGAAAAAAACTGTTCTTTTCAAAACCGAAAACACGAATCCTATTTTGGACTCAATTTTCAAACGTTTGTCGAAATTGACAAAATAAGATGGCGTTGGAAAGCTGGTGAAAATCCGCATCTTCCATATATCTATAGTTTTTTCTAATTCTGTGGGATTTAGAAGTAATTTGAAAAAAAGGTGAAATTCTAGGCTCAAGGTATTTTCACGTTTTTTTTTGCAAACGTTTTGTCGGATTGACGCAAATGATACGACGTTGGAAAGCTATGGCAAATGCGCAACTTTTTCGTACTGAAATGTTTTTTGTAATTCCTTACGGTTTAAAAATAAATTCGAATATGGTCAAATTTGATTTCGAATGCGATTTTTTTAAAACTTTGTCGAAATAAGGCAAATAATATACCGTTGGCAAGATATCAAAAATACCAAATTTAGTCATGTTGAAAGTTTTCTCAAATTCGCAACCGTTGAGGAGTAATTTGGATTACGGTGAGACCCATCGTGATGTTTTTCCGTCAGAAAAAACATAGTACTTGTACTAATCTACGTGTGCGTTTGTACTGGTGTATTCTATGGAGAGTAATTTTGAAAGATTCCGAAAAAGAGTACTCGAATTGATGTCCGTATGATTTTGAAACACACACAAATTTTGTGTGTGTGTTTGTACTGATCTTTGTGTGTATTTGTACTGGCGTATTTTTCACAATCCAAAATGTTTTAGGGGTTGACCACTTGAACTGAAGGTGTCATGATATCCGAACTTGTGAGGTTCATCATTTTAATTTTGTGAATTCAAACCCATTTGTCCTTTCTTGCACACACATCCAACTGTTTGTACATCAATTTTTTATTACCTATAAAATGAACTCTATTTTTAGTTGAACTTTCTGTGTAGATGTACATGAATTTTTTACCTATAAATGAGCTCTCCCTTTTTCTTGAACTTTTAGTGTAGATGGCATGATTTTTTCCATTCAGTTCACAGTTTATTTGAAACTGAATATGCACATGAGAAGGACCACATGCATCCAACAATCCGACGAGGTTACAATAAATATGAGACAATGTATAAAACAGAAAGGGTTAATGTAGTACTATAAAAAATCAAGTAGTACCAAGCTCTTCTTATTTTGTTTGTTGTAGTTCCTCAAAGTGATTTAGCATACACATAATTTATTTTTTAGGAGCTTGAACTATTGTTTTGGTTAACACAGCACCATCAATTATAAAAGTGGCGAACTGAATATAACTTATTTCTATGGATCTGAATGGAGTAAAACAGGGAGCAGTATGTGAATGGCAGTACAAGAACAACGAGCATGGCTGTGGCATCCAGCGATGGCATCATTAGCAAGATGGTGTAGAAGGCCCCTAAGGAATCCCTTGAACTTAGGATGTAGTGGCAGCAGGGACTTTTTTTGTTGAATCCACTGAACTGAAGGGAGCTCCTTCGACCTATAAGATGGATGGATAAAAACATTAAGGTGAAATGAATTTTGTCAAGGTCGAAATGACCATAATCATGTAAAAATAACAAGTTCATCCACAATAACATTAGAAGTACACAAATAAATCTAAATAGAAGTTCTGTAGTTTGAAATACTTCATTTTAGTTCCCAAATACTTCATTCGTTTCGAAATATGTACTTTTATATTTATTTTCGTAGAACTTATTATGTTTTCCCTGCAACTTTCATTGGTTTTTTTGCTTCATGTTTTTTGTTTATTTTTGTTTCTGTTTTTTATGAACAAATTATTAGAGAGACTAATTGTAGCGACCATGATACGAATGGTCCGAAGTCTCTGTGTTCTGTGTCATCCCTGGATCGGTAATGCTGACACACACAGTACTTGCAGGATTTATAATAGAGTGGCAATCACACACTTATTACATCGAATGTCTCAAAAGAGACCTTCTTACAAAAGTATATGGCATAAGGCCATCTAACACGATAATAGCGGAAGACTTGGATGACGAGTGAGTCCATCAACTCCAACGGCATAGCTGAGTGCACGACAAACGACCTAGCGCACCTTACTCTTCTTATGAAAAGTCTACAACGTAACATGTTGCAGCCCGAAATGGGTCACCACATGGAATATGCTGGCAAGATAACACAGTAGAGCAAGTAACAGAGTAAAGGCTACACTATATGCATATTTGGCTGGTGGAGGCTCTAAGGTTAAAGTTTTTGCATAAAGCCAATTTTTTCCTACAACAAAGGGAAAAGTTTTATTGTAACTATCATGGTAGTTGAAACATCATTGAGAAGATACCTCCAACTCAATCCCAATTAAAGTAGTCAGCATTAACCCAACAAATTAATTTTAGAGTGATGAGATCAACCAATAATTCAAGTACAAGATACTCAAGATGTCCATAACCGAGCACGCGGCTAATAATGATTAGTTTGTACACTCTGCAGAGGTTTGCGCACTTTTCCCCACAAGACTCGATCTCCTCCGTTGGATTTCTTGCACTGCATGGTGTTTGAGAAACGGATGATCGAGACACAGTCTTTCAGAAGCATTTACTCTTTACCCCGGGTGGACCCGTACACCCACTTTCCCCTACATCTGCTAGTCCACCACTGAAAGCGCTCACACAACTTACTCATACTATGCCAGAGCCCATAATTGCATTGTGGCTGCACACGGAAGTTTCTAGCATGAATAGTTTTATGATCCCTTTGAGCCTGAGTGGCATTCCATAGGATAATCACATAGTTCCTCCGGGATTTCCTAGGACAACACTAGATTCTCCAGGTGCCCTGCAACTAATCCAGCCAGATGTGTATTAAAGTAGCCACCTTAAGTTGAACCATTAATTAACATCTCACATCTGTCATGGATACTCTCAAACCCAATCCATGTCAACGAGCATAGCATGGCATCTAAGGGTTTGATAATAATGCAGGTAACAGGTTCTACCTCAATCTACTTCCCAGACCCACAAGTAAATAGATCCTACTCATGCAATGTGTGAGGGTTTGATCTAATGCATAAAAACTGGGTAATAAAGGGTATGATCAAAGTGTTACTTGCCTTGCTGATGATTCGCAAAACCTAGGGACTCGCAGTAGCATGCTTCGCACTCCGGGAATTCTATCGCAATCAAACAATAACATACATAAGCAATCAAGCAAAGATGCATAGATAAAACTCCAAGCAAGAAGATCCAACCAGAATGTTCAACTTAAGAACTCTGGTTTGCAAAAGGAATCAAATCAAACGGAGCAACGAAACTCAAACTGCGAAAGAAACAAGATCCATTTACTAGTTTGATCTAAAGTCAAATTTTACAGTACCAAAACTTTGTTCAAGTTGGTTAAACGGAAAGAGGGCTTCGAGACGAAGATCTGGGCGCTTGAATCGCCTGATTCCGACTTTCGAGTCAAAAGAAGAACTTAAAACAAGATCAGGGCAGAAATCACGATCGAAAATATTCGCGAAAAACCCTGAAAAAGTAAAAATGGACGAACAGGCTAACGAATGAACGTTCGTTGTCTGCGACTAACGGACGAACAACGTTCTTTAAAACGAACATACGGACGAACGTCCGCTATTTAACTAAACAGATGGAAAAACCGAACCGATCTATTAAAAGAAACAAATCTAGGGTTTCGAATAAAACCGATGGAGGCGGCGTCAACTACCTCAGCGGCGGCGGAACTCAAGCGGCGGGGCGGCGGGCTCCGGCGGCGGCGGGGGGCAGCGTGGCGGGGCGGCACAGGCGGCGGCGGCGGCTAGGGTTAGGGCGGGCAGCGCGGCGCGGGCTAGAGTCGGCTGCTGCGGCCGGCGGCTCGGGCTTTAAAGGCCCCCTAGGCGGAGTCCTAGCCGGACACGGCCCAGGTAAGTCGGTTGACATTTTTTTTCTAAATAGTCCTGACGTAGTAAAACAGGCGAAAAACATACTAAACGGACTCGAAAAATTCCGAAATAAATTTTTGCCGTCCTCTAATAATATTTAGGACAAAGTGAACATTTTTCCTGGACCTAAATGCAATTTTGAAAAACACGTACTTTCCTTATGCAAATAAATCGCAAATAAATCCAAATAAAATACCTAAGTTGATTTTAACATTTTCCTCTAGTATATCTTTTATTTTGGAGAAATCATATTATCTCCGCTCATATATTTATTAAGAAATATTTTTCGGAGGGAAAAATAATTAAAACCAAAGTGATCCCCGTATCGGTATTTGAGAAAACTCAAATACGAAAACGGTAAAATCCCCAACTCTCTCCGTGGGTCCTTGAGTTGCTTAGAATTTTCGAGGATCGCAACACCCAAATGCAAGAAAATATGATATTTAATATGATCTATGTATAACATTCCAAATTGAAATTTTGGGATGTTACAAACCTACCCCCTTAGAATGAATCTCGCCTTCGAGATTCGGGTTGGCTAGAAAATCGCTGTGGATGGTCCTTGCGTAGATCGTCCTCTCATTCCCAGGTGGCTTCATCCTCGGTGTGCTGACTCCACTGAACTTTGTAAAACTTGATAACTTTGCTGCGGGTGACTTTGCTTGCATACTCGAGGTTCTTGACCGGTTTCTCCTCGTAAGTTAGATCACTATCCAACTGAATTGCTTCCAGGGGCACTGTGTCTCTTAAACGAATATCGATCATCTCCGCATGGCACTTCTTAAGATGGGAAATGTGAAACACGTCATGAACTCCTGACAATCCTTTGGGTAACTCCAACTTGTAGGCAACCTCTCCCATGCGTTCCAAAACATGGTACGGTACCACAAATCTAGGGGCTAACTTTCCCTTAACTCCAAAAATTTTAACTCCTCGCAGAGGCGACACTCTCAGGTACGCTCTGTCTCCGATTTCATAGACTAATTCCTTGCGCTTCGAGTCTGCATAACTCTTCTGCCTGGACTGAGCTACCTTCAGTCTATCTCGAATCAGCTTAACCTTCTCTTCTGACTCTTTGATCAGATCTGTTCCAAATAACTGACGGTCTCCGACTTCATCCCACGTCAACGGCGTTCAATATCTCCTCCCGTATAATGCCTCGAAAGGTGCCATCTTCAAACTGGCCTGGTAACTGTTGTTGTACGAGAACTCTGCATAGGGTAAGTTGTTGTCCCAACTAGATCCATAATCTAGCACACAAGCTCTCAACATGTCCTCTAGAATCTGATTGACTCTCTCGGCCTGTCCATCAGTCTGCGGGTGGAAAGCTGTACTGAATTCCAGCCTCGTTCCAAAGTCTGGTGTAGCTGATGCCAAAACTTTGAGGTGAACTATGTTCCTCTATCTGATACGATGGTCTTCGGAACTTCGTGGAGACATACGATCCTGATCATGTATATCTTAGCCAACTTCGCACTGGTATACGTGGTTTTCACGGGGATAAAGTGGGCTACTTTGGCAAGCGATCCACTACTACCCAGATTGAGTCATATCCCGATCTGGTCCTGGATAATCCAGTTATAAAGTCCATGCCAAGCTTGTCCCACTTCCATTCGGGTATCGGCATAGGTTGTAGTAATCCTGCTGGCTTCTGATGTTCCGCCTTCACTCTCTGGCATACATCACATACTGCTACATACTCGGCAATATCCTTCTTCATTCCCGTCCACCAAAAACGTTCCTTCAAATCCAAATACATCTTAGTGTTTCCGGGGTGTATCGAGTATGGTGAATCATGTGCTTCCTGTAATATCAACTTCCTCATCTCGACGTCATTGGGAACATAGATTCAGTCTTCAAACCATAAGGTGTCGTGTTCGTCCTCACAAAAACCCTTGGCTTTTCCTTCACTCATCCTCTCCTTGATTTCGGCAATCTCTTTGTCATCCTTCTGGGCTTCTCGTATCTTTCCCAATAATGTTGACTGAACCTCCAAGGCTACAACAAATCCTCTAGGAACTATCTCCAAACGAAGCTCCCTGAGGTCTTCAGCTAACTCCTTCGGCAATCCTCCCTTTACTAGGGTATTAGCATAACTCTTCCGGCTCAAAGCATCTACCACGACATTGGCCTTGCCTGGATGATATTGAAGCTTTATATCATAATTCTTTATGAGCTCCAAACATCTCCTCTGTCTGTGGTTCAGCTCCTTCTGAGTGAAAATGTACTTCAAACTCTTGTGATCCGTGTACACATCACAACGATTCCCAATGAGGAAATGTCTCCAGGTTTTGAGTGCATGCACTACTGCTGCTAGCTCCAAATCATGCGTAGCATAATTCAACTCGTGCGGTCGAAGTTGACGAGATGCATAAGAAACAACTCTTCTGTCCTGCATGAGTACTCCTCCAAGTCCTAAGCGTGAAGCATCGCAATACACTTGGAAATCCTTGCGTATATCCGGCAAGATCAGCATGGGGGCTGTCGTCAAACGTTTCTTCAACTCCTGGAAACTTTCTTCGCACTATTTAGTCCTATAAAACTTGGTGTCCTTCTTCAACAATGACGTCATAGGCTTTGCAATCTTGGAGAAATTCTCTATGAATCTCCGGTAATATCCCGCGAGTCCAAGAAAACTGCGGATTTCTCCAACTGAGGTGGGTGCCAACCACTCAGTGACTGCCTGCACCTTGATAGGATCCACTGCTATACCTTCTCCTGATATAACACGCCCTAAGAATCCAACTTCCTTCAACCAAAACTCGCATTTCCTGAACTTGGCATATAACTGATGTTCCTTGAGCTTCTTAAGAACCAAACGCAAATGCTCCTCATGTTCCTCTTCATTCTTCGAGTACACCAAGATATCATCAATGAATACCACGACAAACTTATCCAAGAACTCCATGAACACCTTATTCATCATACTCATGAAATAGGCAGTGGCGTTAGTCAATCCAAATGACATAACTGTATACTCATATAGCCCATACCTTGTGGTGAAGGCTGTCTTAGGTATATCCTTCTCTCGGATCTCCAACTGGTGGTATCCTGATCGTAGATCGATCTTGGAGAATACTTTAGCTCCCTGAAGTTGGTCGAACAAATCATTGATCATCAGCAGCGGGTTCTTATTCTTAATCGTCACTTCATTGAGTGCCCGATAATCAACGACCATTCTTAAAGATTCATCCTTCTTCTCGACCAAAAGCACTTGGGCTCCCCAAGGTGATGAACTTCGTCGAATAAATCCTTTCTCCAATAACTCCTTAATCTGCTTCTTGATCTCCTCCAGATCATTTGCTGGCATCCGGTACGGTCTCTTCGATATTGGTCCGGTACCCAGCAATAGCTCAATCAAAAACTCAATATCCCTATCCGGCGGCATGCCTGGTAGCTCCTCTGGAAATACATCCGGATAATCCCTTACTACCGACACTTCCTCCTCGACAACTCCCGAGAGAGAATTTACTTGTGTCCTCCTAGGCGAATACCTAGATACATACTTGATCCTTTTTCCCTCCGGGGTGGTAAGTAAAATAGACTTACTAACACAATCGATGTTCCCTCCATACATCGAAAGCCAATCCATACCTAGTACCACATCCAGTCCTTGTGACTCCAAAACTATCAGGTTTGAGGGAAAAACATGGCGTCCAGTGGTCAATGGCATCTGAAAACATCCTTGATTTTCCATATATTCCGCTCCAGGTGAACTTACTAACATGGGGGTCATAAGGACTTTGGTGGGAAACTTATGTCTATTCACGAATCCCCTTGAAATGTATGAAGGTGATGCACGTGTATCGAAAAGAACTACAGCGCTAAATGACTTAACTAAAAACTTGATGACAACTGCACCAGGTTGCTCTTCAACTTCCTCCATGGTCACGTGGTTCACTTGCCCTTTGTTGAAAGGGTTGGGCTTCTTCCCGGCGCTTCCATTGCCGTTCCCATTCTTCGCTTCAGGGCACTCCGTGGCATAGTGTCCATTCTTCCCGCACTTGAAATAGGTAACATGACTTAAATCCCTCTTGGCGGGTTTGGCTGGAGTGAAGCGGTTCTGATTATTGCTTGCTCCATTCCCATTCCCATTCTTGGAGCCATTGTGGTTGTGAGAACTCCCTCTATTATGGGTGTGGCTTCCATGGTTATGGGTATATCCTCCCGGGTTCGGGGTGAAACGGGGCTTCTGCTGGGCTCCAGAATTATTCCTTCCTTGTCCATACTTCCCCTTGCGGCTCTCAATCTGCTGCTGCTTCCCTTCAATCATAAGAGATTTATCCAACAACTCCTGGTAGTTGTTGAAGGTTGCCACCATCAACTGTATGCTCATCTCATCATTCAGCCCTTCCATAAGCTTATCTGGCTTCGCGGCATCTGTGGCCACATCATCCGGGGCATAACGGGATAGAGTACTAAACTCATCTACGTACTGAGCCACAGTACGATTTCCTTGGCGCAAGTTGCGAAACTCTCACTTCTTCATGCTCATGGCTCCAGTTGAGACATGGGCAGTGCGAAAAGCTTGTTGAAACTGATCCCAAGTGACATTGGCTACGGGGAAAGTGGCTGTGTAGTTCTCCCACCATGCTGCTGCTTCTCCAGCCAACTGATGTGCGGAAAAACGCACCTTCTCAGCATCCATGCAATTTGCGGTGGTCAACTCCCTTCCAATCTTGCGCAGACAGTCATCAGCAACTATTGGTTCAATGCTACTAGAAAACGCCAGTGGTTGCAACCTTAGGAGACGTGTCAGGTTGTCCACGGGTGGTGGTGGTGGAGGGTTGTTGTTGTTGTTCTGATTGTTTTGATTGTTCTGGACAAGAAGTTGCATCAAAGTGTTCTGCTGCTGGATCAACTGAGTGAGCTCAGGGGGAAACTGAAATCCGGGCTCACATCTCAGAGGCATCTGATGGGTTTAGAGGGAAGAGATTAGAATAGAAATGAGGTCTAAGGGAAAATTTAGTACCCATATGTACATGAGTCAAACACAATCATATCACACCAATCAATTCCAAGCAAGGGCATACAAAAGATTTAACTAACGTTACAAAAGTGCTCTAAATTCTACTTTATGGGGAAACACTACTAGTCATAGGGTGGTCATCTAGAAATTTTGATCGGCGGAAGATTCCATGATATCTGCTCCAGCTTCATCTTCATAGTCATCATCACTATCATCGGGATCTGAGTCGGTGTCATCGATGATGATGTAGTCCTCAGAACGAATCTTCTTAGGTTCTTCTTCTTCTTCTTCTTCTCCTCCTCCTGGTGCTGGCTCTCCCATGAATACTCCTAGCTTCCTTGTCAAGTCATCATTCTTCTCCACAAGTATTGTCATCTCCTCCTCGTATCCTTCACGCGTAGACTTGAGTTCCTCTTCTAGCTCCAAGTTCCTGGTTAGCACCTTCTTCAAATCTATCATCCCTACGCACATCTGGTGCTCCTATCGACAAATGTGATGGTTTAACTCCTGGATGAACGCTGCAATGGACCTGTCCTTCCGGGTGCTGATCATGTCCCATTGCTCGTCTCGGCATCCACATATCTGGTAGATAGTGTCCTTTAGCTCCAGCTTGTAGACTTCTCCAATACGTCCCATGGTAATGTGGGCTGCCATACTCTTGCCTAGGCTCCAGGTTGGTGCATCAAAAGAAAACTCTATGGGCTCAGTGGATGGTGCGAATGTCCTCCCGAGGATTTGAACTTGAAGATTCCATCGCTCCTCTTCTGGTAGAGTGGCGGTGTAGGTCCCGGTGAAGCCTGGTATTCAGATGTTTAGGTACCTAGTGATTTCCTTCTGGTGTCGTCCAAAAGGTGTGTCTTCATCTGGTTGAGTGAACTTGTTCTTTCGATCCACCATCCTAAAGAGTTGAAAATGGGGAGGAGTCAGAAATGAGTAGAGAAGAGTGACCTAGGGTTTATCTTAGTGGTCGTGTCCTACATTCAGTGTGTGCTCTGATACCATCTTGTAGCGACCACGATCCGAAAGGACCGAAGTCTTTGTGTTCTGTGTCATCCCTAGATCGGTAATGCTGACACACAGTACTTGAAGGATTTATAATAGAGTGGCAATCACACACTTATTACATCGAATGTCTCAAAATAGAACATATTACAAAATTATATGCCATAAGGCCATCTAACATGATAACAATGGAAGACTTGGAAGATAAGTTAGTCCATCAACTCCAACGGCATAGCTGAGTGCATGACAAACGACATAGCGCACCTTACTCTTCTTCTGAAAAGTCTGCAACGTAACATGTTGCAGCCCGAAACGGGTCAGCACATGGAATATGCTGGCAAGATAACACAGTAGAGCAAGTAACAGAGTAAAGGCTACACTATATGCATATTTGGCTGGTGGAGGCTCTAAGGTTAAAGTTTTTGCATAAAGCCAATTTTTCCCTACAACAGAGGAATAAGTTTTATTTTAACTATCATGGTAGTTGAAACATCATTGAGAAGGTACCTCCAAATCAATCCCAATTAAAGTAGTCATCATTAACCCAAGAAATTAATTTTAGAGTGATAAGATCAACCAATAATTCAAGTACCAGATACTCAAGATGTCCATAACCGAGGACACGGCTAATCATGATTAGTTTGTACACTCTGCAGAGGTTTGCGCACTTTTCCCCACAAGACTCGATCTCCTCCGTTAGATTTCTCGCACTGCATGGTGTTTGAGAAACGGATGACCGAGACACAATCTTTTAGAAGCATTTACTCTTCACCTCGAGTGGACCCGTACACCTACTTTCCCCTATATCTGCTAGTCCACCACTGAAAGAGCTCACACAACTTACTCATACTATGCCAGAGCCCATAATGGCATTGTGGATGCACACAGAAGTTTCTAGCATGAATAGTTTTATGATCCCTTTGAGCCTGGGTGGCATTCCATACGATAATCACACGGTTCCTCCGGGATTTCCTAGGACAACAATGGATTCTCCAGGTTCCCTGCAACCAATCCACCCAGATGTGTATTAAAGTAGCCACCTTAAGTTGAACCATTAATTAACATCTCACATCTCTCATGGATACTCTCAAACCCAATCCATGTCTACGGGCATAGCATGGCAACCTGAGCGTAACGTAGAAGTAACTCCCAGGGCTTGATAATAATGTAGGTAACAGGTTCTACCTCAATCAACTTCCCAGACCCACAAGTTAAGAGATCCTACTCATGCAATGTGTGAGGGTTTGATCTAATGCATAAAAACTGGATAATAAAGGGTATGATCAAAGTGTTACTTGCCTTGCTGATGATTCGCAAAACCTAGGGACTCGTAGTAGCACGCTCCGCACTCCGGGAGTTCTATCGCAATCAAACAATAGCATACATAAGCAATCAAGAAAACATGCATAGATAAAACTCCAAAAAAGAAGATCCAACCAGAAATTTCAACTTAAGAACTCCGGTTTGCAAAAAGAATCAAATCAAACGGAGCAACGAAACTCAAACTGCGAAAGAAACAAGATCCGTTTACTAGTTTGATGTAAAGTCAAATTTTATTGTACCAAAACTTTGTTCAAGTTGGTTAAACAGAAAGAGGGCTTCAAGACAAAGATCTGGGCACTTGAATCGCCTGATTCCGACTTTCGAGCGAAAAGAAAAACTAAAAACAAGATCAGGGCAGAAATCGCAATCGAAGATAATCACGGAAAACCCTAAAAAAGAAAAAACAGACGAACAGGCTAACGAACGAACGTTCGTTGTCTGCGACTAACGGACGAACAACGTACGGACGAACTTCCGCTATTTAACTAAACCAACGGAAAAACTGAACTGATCTATTAAAAAAATGATCTAGGGTTTCGAATAAAACCGATTGGTTTTCTTAGGAAAACCGATGGCGGCGGTGGCAACTACCTCGGCGGCGGCGAGATCGCCGGCGGCAGAACTCCGGCGGCGGGGCAGCGGGCTCCGACGGTGGCGGGGTGGCAGCGCGGCGGGGCGGCGCGGGCGGCGGCTTCGGCGGTGGCGGGCTGCGACGGCGCGCAGCGTGGCGGCGGCAACAGCGACGACGACGGCGGCTCGAGCGGGTGGCGGCAAGGGTTAGGGCAGGTGGCGCGGCACCGGCTCTGGTGGGCTGCTGCGGCCGGCGGCTCGGGCTTTAAAGGCCCCTGGGCGGAGTCCTAGCCGGACACGGCCCAGGTAAGTCGGTTGACTTTTTTTTCTAAATAATCCTGACGTAGTAAAACAGGCAAAAAAATACTAAACAGACTCGAAAAATTCCGAAATAAATTTTCGCCCTCCTCTAATAATATTTAGGACAAAGTGAAGATTTTTCCGGGACATAAATGCAATTTTGAAAAATGCGTATTTTTCCTATGCCAATAAATCGCAAATAAATCCAAATAAAATATCAAAGTTGATTTTAACATTTTATCTCCACTCATATATTTTATTAAGAAATATTTTTCGGAGGGAAAAATAATTAGAACCAAAGTGATCCCCGTACCTGTATTTGAGAAAACTCAAATACGAGAACGGTAAAATCCCCAACTCTCTCCGTGGGTCCTTGAGTTGCTTAGAATTTTCGAGGTCCGCAACACCCAAATGCAATAAAATATGATATGCAATATGATCTATGTATAACATTCCGAATTGAAAATTTGGGATGTTACACTCCTTTTCTTTTTGAATTCAAAAGTGAACAAAGACTAGTTTTAGGTATCAATATAATCAACTTTTTTCTATGAACGACCTGGTCGCTGCGACAGTGAACGGCCTGGGGCAACGGTATTGGGCTGACATACATAGCCGAGGCCGATGAGGGAAGCATGGCGGCAGAGCTACATGGACTCCGGTGGCATCAATACATGAACTTCTTGCTGTACCTGAATGCAAA
Organism: Secale cereale; assembly: GCA_902687465.1. NCBI lineage: Eukaryota > Viridiplantae > Streptophyta > Magnoliopsida > Poales > Poaceae > Secale > Secale cereale. Next base: position 530,147,348 of record LR738710.1, on the reverse strand, counting down.
TAGTTTCAATTCCCATGTAAATAACATATATGTTTTAGAATTCCTCTGGGCTCCAGACAACTAATTAATCACTAGAGATTTTACACATGTAGCACACACAGATATATCCAATCACCCTTTTGTCATAGAATGAATGCAAAACACAAAAGAAAAATAAATGAGCAAACTGCTTATCCTGAAGTTTGGGCAAACTGAATTGGAGAACTAACAAGAAGGAATACATTAGACCATGGAAAGGTTCGCATCGTCCTAATTAGTAGAGGCGTAGGTCGCCAGCTCGGATCTAGGAGAGACATTTTTTCGTGATGACCTTCAGCTCCCTCTCCCTGCCTTAACCCAAACAGACGAATAAAAAAGAGCCAACCATAAATGCAAAGTACACTGAACTCTAAACTTTTCTGGAGCTTTATGGTGAACTGAAGCATGCTTCGGAGTTGGACGAGATCAAGCGGAATGGGAGGAAGTTGAGAAACATACATTGGGGATGCAAGACCACAGTACATCAATTAGAGATATCACTGAACTCTGGGGTGGCCGGGTTGGACTAGTAGTATGGATGCCACATCCTAGAAACCTTTGCAATTGACATGGGGATGCTTCCATATGCACCTTCGATCATGCACCAAGACATTTCATTTTATGTTTTTTCAAGTAGAACAAATACAAACTTTTATGCCAAGTAAGTTCAAACAGAACAAAAGTGGAGCTTCATTTGCAAGAATAGGAAAGAACATATGCTTCTTTTGATCCATATAGTCATAACACCTGTTGTGCTAGAGGAAGAACATGGAAAGAAGGAGGAAATTGGACTTGTAGTTGTTAAGTAGGTGAACTGGAAGAGGGAGTTTGTCCAACCACTACAAAAATATACACTTCCGTCATGATACGTGTTTGTCACGGTACGTCGCGTTTTTTGTCATGCATGTACATTCGTGACAATTTTATGACAGAATCAAGATAGTCATACATGTGCTGTCATAGAAGGGTTCCATGACATTGCCAAAATTATCATCATGAAAGTGTCCACTTCCATGTTGATAAATCGTGCATCACAGAAGTGCTTTCATCAAGGGTGACCGACACGTGGCATCCACCGTAAGGGAACACTGTTAAGCTATCGGGTCCGGTTTTGGATCCGATAACCCGCTAACAGCCCCGACCAATGGGGATTTTCCACGTGTAAATCATCATTGGATGGAGGAAACACGTGTCGGCTCATTGTTCGGACAGATGTCATCCACACATTGGACCAAAAGCGCCTATGATACGTCGACACGTGGCACGGCCCAACAGAGGCCCATTCCTGTGAAAAGGCCGGCCCGTTTGACTTGGTCAAAAGGTGGCGGGCCGGCCCATGGCAAGCCTGTTAACGGCATGTTCGCATATAGCCCATTTATAGCCCGCTAACCGAGGGCCCATTTACGGCCTATCCGAATTAGGCCCAGTAGCGTCATCTGGACCGTCCAATATAATTCCAGCCCATTTTGACTTCCGGCTCATGTATGGCCCATGACGTCTTTCGGCCCATGTGAGGCCCTTATTACTCTCGGCCCATTAACGGCCCGTGGTAAAACTGGTCCATAATGAACATTGTATCAGTTTATACCCATTAATGGTACGTGGTGAAACTGGCCCGTAATATACAGTGTATCACTTTATACCCATTAACGGCCCATTATTCCGTTGGGCCGTTTCCAGCCCATGTTATCTTTCGGCCTTCTCGGGGCCCATTTACTCTTGGGCTCATTTCCACATTCGTTTACTTACAGCTCGTTAATGTCATTTTCTGCTTGTGGGCCAAATTCAGCACGTGGTTATACTCGGCCCGTTTGTGGCCCATTAGTACGTTGGGCCGTTTTCATAGCGTCATCAAAATATGGCCGATTAACGTCGTCTCGTTATGGTCGGCCCATGAACGGACGCTTTCAACTCTAGCCCATTTACGGCCATAGTGTGGTCTGTAATTGGCCCATGTTTGGCCAACCGATCATACGTCCCGTAGAAGGCCCATTGATGATACGGCCCATAGAAGGCCCATTGTGTCTACAGCCCGTATAAGGCCCATTGTTTCTACGCCACGTAGAAGGCCCATTGTTTTTTTAATGAAAGAAGGCCCATTGTTTCAATGGCCCATAGAAGGCCCATTGTTTCTACGGCCTGTAGGAGGCCCATGTTAACTATAGCCGGTGGGCATCAAAGTTCGCCACCAGTGCAAATATAGGGAACACCCTACACTATACAAAAATGGCTTGCTGTTTTCTTCAGCCGGTGGCTGCACGTTAAGAACAAATTTTGTATCGCACCAAAACAAATTACAACTATAAAACAAAAGGAAGGTTGGCATAAAAGTTAACAGTCTAGCAGAGAAATGCACCACCAGAAGTTCAGAAGCTCAGTTCATTTGACCTGACTGTTACCTTTTCATGCTGTATTGTCCGATGGAGCACCATAACCTTCGCCTTCAGCTCTCCTAGGCTCCTGAACAACATAGCAAATGTCTAATAGTCTAGTTTCAAAACCATGCATATCTTGACAACATTGAACAATGTCTCTCCTTGTTTCACAAAGGGTCTCTGTTAGGGAATAGACTTGTGTCTGGAGCACATATACAACATTGTTTTGAGCTTGCATATCTTGATCATGAGGTAGTTTGGACGAGATTGCCTTAACAACCAAGCCAATATTACGCAAGAACATGCTTTTGGTACTGTTAGTGGACAGGTACTGACCCACTGCAGCAAGAGCTGACATTGCGGTTATAGTTGCCTCGCCACCTTCAGAAGGTGACAGTTCCACCATTTTTTCCATAGCTCGCTGAAAAGTTGAGATTTTACATTAGTAGTACCAAAATAGAAGATATTAAGGAGGCAGCAAAACCAAACAAAATAGCTTTGGTCTATATACATAACTTATTCTGGTGAACCCATGTAAAATAATAGTTGTATTTTATTGCAAAGTACATAATAAAACCAGGTTCCAAACATATGACCATGTACCATCGCTAATGTATTGTCTATTTCTTCACATTGTATTGAGGGCTAAGGATAAAGAGACGAAGTTTATAATACGATAAGCATAGTATGACATCATTCATATCACAAAACAACTGCTAACAGACAAACAGGCAATTGTAACGTTGTGTGGGCAAGTCCAGCACAGAACTAGATTACAGGTTAAGATCAAAGGAACATCACTCCTCTCTTTTTAAACCTTGTAAAGTGCAATGATATGCTAAGAAAATTGTGTATAAAATTGAAAAGATTAATAGACATTGGCTGCAAACCATGCAGTTCAAGGCACAAGTCAAAGTAAGTAGTAGTTAAAAGGCATGAGGATTAAGGACTTACAACATCGGCTTTGACTGGTGTAGTCATGCCCTTCTTCTTGCTGGTGTGACAGTCCTTGAAGATTTCCACAGCATTTGGTTGAGGTACTTTTTAGTTCTTGCGGGCTTTCCTCTGCATATGGAACAAGTCAATATAGATCTGATAATATGGTACAGCGAAAAGAGTGAAACAGCAGCTAGTTACATGAGCCTCGTAGTGTGCAATATAGCTACGAGATCCTGTCGTCTGTTGGAATTTCACTTTCGTATGGTTGGTCTTGTTCTTTGAACAATTCACCTTCAAGAAGATAGATTTGTGTGGCACATGCGTCAATAGGACTTCAACATGTAATCTAATCACATATATATAATGTACCCGATACTTCGGATCGGTCCAGTGTTTAATGAGGCATCTCCAGTCTTCATCAGATATATTTTCCACTGGAGATGTTTGGGCAAGTTCACTGTTAGCCTTGCCTTCAAAGTGAGTTTTCCTCAAGTTATACCAATACTATCGCAGAGTAGACTTGAAAACAAGGGTGCAAGCTTGTCTGGTTGCATCATCTTGGCTATCCAACTTGAACCTCATCTGTTGAAAATTATGGGAGTCTCATTATCAACAACCTAGAAAGTATTGGACAGAGCAAGACGATATTACTAGTTTCCATACATAACCATACTTATAGATAAATGGTCGAGGAATGTGTTGAACTGGGTTTCGGCTTTGTCATTCCTGTACTGAATCCATGTTGGGAGGATACGTACATGACACCTAACAGAAACCGCTGCCTCTAATACTAACTTGGCTGACTTTGTAGCATCACATGGCCTTTTTAAACCTGCCTCAAAATGGATCTCCATTCTTCCTCCTCTAGATTTAGTTCACCTATCGAGCATTATCCCTGATGTTTGTTTACTCTTGCGCCTAGGTGCTAGTCCAACAACAAACATAGGAAGTGTTAGTGTACATCATACTATGAGACTACATATAAAGAAGCATGCAACTGTAACTTGACTCCAGCAACTACCTTCTTGCTGTTGAAGCTCACAAAGTTCATCTGATCTTGCCAACTCATCTTGTGTCAAGAGTGCTTCGGAAGTAGTGTCAGGTGGCAAGGGAGCTTGGGAACGTGCTGCTAGCTAAGTTGACCAACGAGTCGTGCAGCTGGTGGTACTGTGGAAGGTGTTGCAACAACTAGGGTTGTCTCTGCTTGTTTGGTGGCAGCTATTTGTTTCTGTTTGGCTTGTTCTGCAGCTCGTGTAGCACTGGATACCCTGTCGGTACAATTTTCCAATGGACTTTGACCTTCTATTGCACCATCAGTACCAGCAGAATCTGCAGGATTGTTCCGCTTCAGTTTCCCTGTCGTTCTGTCTTGCTTCCTCTTGCTCTGTGCCATGTTAAGTCAAGCCGACAGGAAAAACGAATATCAATTTAGTTCTTCTAAACAAATGTACTTTGATGTAAGAATATGGTGTGATAGACAGATATTGTATGTTCTAGAAACAGGAACACGTGTCTTAGTCACAAGTATAATGTGTAAAGTAAGCAGATGAAATTCAATAAAATGAGAAGCAATACAAGCTAGCCATCATGCATAACATGCACCCACATGTAACAGTGCCAAGTTAGAGGGAGCACCTATGATGGTGCACTAGGGGAGACATGCTCATCACCAACACAGCTACGTTGAGTGTCTATGCATGTGTTGTCTTGGAAATCATCTTGGGGGGGTGGAGGAGTAGAATCTGTAGAGGCCCTCCATTTGGAAGGAGCACCTTCATACGTTGCCTTGCTAACATCCTTCCGCTTTATTGATTTTGAATTGTCAAGTAAAACCGACAAGAAAAAGCAATAAAATTCACTCTTCAGAACTAATTCGTGCATGATACTGACAATCACTACTTTTATGTAAGGCAAACACATAATTCCAGGATGGAATAATACGAAAAACACGACGGCATAGCATATTCACAACTGTTTGTGTAAACTAAGAAGAAACCATTTCTCGAAATAAGAAGCAATGCAAGCTAGACACCACGTGAAAGATGCAACCAATATGACTCTGCCAAGCTAAAAGTGTCCCATCATAAATGGCATTTCAACAAATTAGAAGCAGCGCATGCTATAAATCGTATCAAAGATGCAACTAATATCACACTGCATATACTGAAGGTGTCTCGTCATATTGATTTATGCGGGATACAAAAAAACAATAGTTTTATGTGAGGACACGCTTAATAGACAGATGTACTATGTACTAAATACACGAAGGCATGTCACATTAACAGGTATAATGTATAAGCTAAGCAGAATAGCACATGCAGTTTAACCAGATTGAAAAAATTACAATCTAGACACCATATGCAACATGCAACCACATATCACGCTGCCAAGTTAGAGTAAGCACCTGCGATGCTAGTGTAGGGGAAATGCGGTAATCAACTACATAGCCATGTTCACTATGTTCATCTAGCCTTGATGTTTCTTGAGAATCATGTTGGGAGGCTAACGCTGCATTCTTTAAATGAGGAGTAATCGACTTGCCTGACTGCCTCATCATAAGTGATTGATGAGGGATACACAAGAACATTAGTTTGATGTAAGAACATGGTTAATACACAAATGTACTAGTATGTACCAAAAACAGAAAGGCATGTCATATTCAAAGGTATAATGTGTAAGCTAAGCAGATGCAATTTAACCAAATTGGAAGCAATACAAGTTAGACATCCGGCTGGAGTGGTGAGCATGATCATCTAGGACCTGAGAGCCTGGTGGGAGGCGGGCTGCTTCGCCACCATCGCGGCTTTTTAGCTGGCTTCTAGGTGATGCCTCTCTTTGCTGGGCTTGTCACTGGCTCGGCCAGTGCCCTGACTAGCTATTTGTCTTCTGGTGCTCATGGGATGGTGGTTCATATAAAAAATATCTTTCCTTATCTTAATAAAGACCGACTTCGGCCTTTCGAATACAAGCTAGACACCATATGGAACATGCAACCACATATGACACCGCGAAGTTAAAGCAAGCACCTGGGATGGTGGTTCATTGCGAGCGAGGTCATCAACTTCAGAGCTACGTTTACCATCTCCATCTGCTGACACTGCAGCTATTATAAGGCTTAAACGTGTCTGGCCTATCCGCCTACGACGCTGGAGCGACTTCTCTCTTTTCTTTTTTGCTTCTCTCATAGCAGCAGAGTTTGAAATACCCTTGCATAAAAACACAATAGTGAGAGTATGAGTGAAGTGTGTGCAGAACTAGTGGACTGTAAAAGTAGCAGATAGCAGGTGGCTGAAAAATAAATGAGAGGAGACATATGATAGCTCTACAACATTGCGTGGCAAACAAAATTAGATTCTACTCCGTATGATTTTGTAATATATGAGCACAGGAAATGCAGGTACTCCTCCAGCACACCACCACATGTGGTCATATCAAGATAATAGTCGACTGAAAATAAATAGGTCAGTCAATTTTTTTAATGAACCGTCCGATCAATAAGGAACGGGCAGATGGCCTTTGTCTACCTCCCGCCAGTCACTGTTGACGATCTTTCTCGAACCGCCAGCGACCACTGGCCCAGACCCCTGCCTCCGCCGACCCACCCTTTCCTCGACCTCACACCATCGCCGTGCTTGGCAGCGCCCCGAGACCATCCCTTTAATCCCGACCGAGCTCCAGATCGGGCGCCAGTAGCTCTAGGCCCCACACACCCCTAAGATAAACACTGAGGCGCTGCTTCCCTGGCGTAATAGGCGGACTAGCGCCTGTTATGCCGGGGAATGCTTCCGTTAATTAGGAATCAACTGACTAGGAATTGAAATTCAGGGGGGCGACGGACCTCTAGCTAAGGTGAAATAGTATATGATGAGAAACCTTGTGCATCGCGAGTTACTAGGAACATCTAGTATCAAGAAGAAGCGGTCAACTAGTGTCTTCTGTGGGATGAATACCGTGCAAGCAGGCACGTAAGATTTGCACGAATAAGGGAAGAGGGGTACCATTTTCGGTTGTCGGTGTGGTCACCTCCACATGTCGCGCCGATCTTCTTCTTTCTGCCGGGGAAACCGATTTTCTGGAGGAGGGTGCAGGCTTGGACGAACCCATGGCCAAATTTTTGACTGTGTTGCCGTGGCCGCATGTCGGCGGAGGTGAAGCAGATCCGAGGCGGCGAAGGAAGGCGTAGCAGGAACTGCTCCGGTGTGGTGGAGGGTGGCGAAGTTGGAGCGGCAGCGGTGAGGCCCAGGACGGCGTGGTCGAACTGGCTCGGGTACGAACGGCTCGGCCTCGGCTTCACCTACTAGCCGTGGAGGGCGTCATGGTTGTGGTTGCGGCGGACGACGATGTCGGGGTATCGGCTCCGGCGTGATGGAGGAGGGCGGCGGTTGATGGGTGGAATGGGGTGGCAGACGGAAGACGCCAAAGTTTCGCGGCTGGTGGAGAGGTAGTTTGCGCGCCCATGGAGTACGAATGGGGAATCAGACGGGTGGGCGGGGGGGAGGGGGGAGAACCATGTTTCGGGTCTGGGAAGCGCTTTTTTTGGCTTTTTTGAACAGAAGATGGGACGCGCTTGTTTGAAATTTGGGAAAAGTACAAACTTTGCCCTTCTCATAAATTTCGGACCTACTGCGGGTCGGGGGTAGGATGGTAATCCCAGGTGTCCCAAATAGTGGAAGGGAGCGATTTGGGCCGCGCGCATGTATGCTTAGGCGACCATTGTGTATGAATGTTTTTTGGAGGCGGTTGCGTGGCGTCTAGAAGAAGCTACAAGCCTACCCCGGTTTAGTCCTTTGGACGTCGGGCCGGTAGGTTCCACGGGTCGGAGTTATTAGAAAAGTAATTTCCTTGTACTAGCAAACATTGGTCTCATGCGGTTTCGGGCGAGTAGAGGCTCTTTTGGTGCTTCGATAGAAATTTTGAAACACAAGCATTCACGTTTAGAGTACTCTTGAACTTTGAGGATTGACCTAAATAGACAATGTTAAATTTGACCTTTTATGTTTGAAAACCTCATTAAATTATCCGCTTCTTTTTGAAATTTTGAGACTTGAAAATCCTATAACTACGATTATTTCGGAATGGAAGAGCTAAATTAGAATCTATTTTGTACCCGACTACATATACTATTATGTACAAAATCAAAGCAAAGATTGGTGCCCCCATAATTTAGGTATGATTTACAAATGCCATGATATCAAATTCAAATAATTGAATGGACTTCATGTTGAATTCGATTTTTTAAACAACCTTAAGTTGAATTCAAATGTATGCTAGTTCATAGGTAGCTATTTATAATGTTCATTGTGTAACTTTCGTATGTATAATGTGCTTTACACACACAACATGAACTATACTCACGTTTATATTCGATTGATAAAGCGATGCAGTGTCTGGAGTTCAAAATACTAACTATGTGGATCAATTGTGTCGAATAATAACAGAGACATGCTCAAATTCGATAGAATCTAGATGTCTGATCGATCAATGACCGTTCCTTACGCGAATTGCAAATATCATGATCCCATCCTAATATTTGGACACAATTTATATCTTTAATCAATGTGTACAGCAGTTTTGTACGTGTAGTTTCACTCTCCATCGGTGGTCTCTCACACATGCTCACACACTCTCTCCCGAGGTGTCTTTCTCGCACACATGCTCTCGATATAACCCTCCCTCCCTCTCGTAACCATTTACGACTGTTTTCACTAACCTTTATCACAAGCACTCGCCCTCTCACAAGCATACACACGCACAATCCCCATCGACCCTTTCTATATACATAGACTTGCCTACATGTCTCCTGTACGCACATTATCTTTAGGCCTGTCTCTCACTCATTGTCTCACACCTCTCTTCCTAATCGACGAGTATGATTCTAGCAGAGCATTCTGTAGGATGCCCCTTAAAGTTAGGTTGGATGAATAGTAATACCAGAGATAAAGGGGTTACCTTTGTCCGAGAAACTAGGTTAACAAATCCTAGCTGGCTTTGTCAGTGGACATAGAGTCCTTCATAATCATCCACGGGTCTCCCTAAATGGGTCACGGGCCGACCAATGTGGCGCAGGATGGAACCAAACGAAGGGCCTCACCTCGACCCACCGGACCTCACGCGGTGACACACCCTCTGCCCCCACGTCTCGTTATCTTCTCACACCCACACATACCAACACAGACACCACACACACACAAAATATGCTCCTGGTGCCTCTATCCACTTCCCCTTGAATATACACACTCAAGGGAATCTCTCGCCGTGACGTCATATCCGTCTCTCTCTCTCTCTCTCTCTAGACCACTCTCATTTCTCGTGCTATCTCTCCCACGCCCCCCTGCCGGCCCCTCTATCCATGCCTGTCTCGAATACGTAATACACACACATCATGTACATTCACATATGTTACATCATATGTTACATCTAGGCCCTGCCAAATGCATCAACTATACATTCACATATGTTACATCATGTACCCCATTGATCTAAAAATCCCTATCTTCACGTTTATTTCGCATACAACATTCCTTTTAAATAAAGTGTGGCCAAAAAAATATTTTAGAATTTCTACATATATACAACATTACAAAGTTATATGGAGGAGTATGAACGCTTGCATTGCATGGTGCCCACAATGATATTTATTCCGCACTGTGAATTTGTATATTTTTATACTATATATAAAGTTAGTCATAATAAAGAGAAACGAAGAGCATCTCTCTCTCCATCACATACCCCCCCCCCCTCTACGCCCCTTTCACGTATGCACACAAACTATCTCCAAGTCCTCTAAAAGTAAGCCCCCAGCACATTCACGCATGTTTCATCTTTCTCTCGCGATATATACAGTGACGATCATTGTATTTGAAGCGAAAGCACGATACGTACATTGGACTTCAGAATCCAATCATTACGGTCACCATTTACGTTTTGTGGTTATTATACAGTCACGGGCTCACCGTACAACTCTCTATTTGCTCAAGACATGACTAGTTGACCAGTTAAATGCTCCACGTGGCACTTCCAGTGTTGCATCACATTATCTCACTACCATCAGGCCCACCTGTCGGCTTGTATCTACTCTACATCTACACTCTTATAAAATACTAGCAAGATGCCCATGTATTGCACGAAACATCAAGATGCATTTGTATGAGTAGTTTATCTTGTGGGAGAAAAGGATGAACAAGGGAAGGCCTTATTTGCAAGTGTGGAGAGGGGTGTGGGTATCTTTTTGCAAATTTTCCATAGTTTCCTTCCTATCCGTCAGATATAGATCGGACGGCCTATATTGCAAGATGGCAGGCACACGATCATCACCGACTATGCTTTTCGTAAGAGTAGGGATAAAATACACTCTTATAAAAAACAGAGTTAGTGATGATGGTGTGCCTGCCATCCTGCAATATAGGTCGTCCGTTTATATCTGACGAATAGAAAAGAAACTATGACAATTTTGAGAAAAGGTACCCACACACCTCTCCACATTTGCAAATAAGGCCTTCCATCGTTCATCCTTTTCTCTCACAAGATAAACTAGTCATACAAATTCATCTTGATGTTACGTGCAACGCACGGGCATCTTGCTAGTAAGAAAGAAAACAAACGACAAAAAAATATTGGACGGTGGTTCGAAGTCATGATCGCGGGCACGGTGGACAATATGGCCTTGTATTGGTATGCTGAGTCGTCTGTTTTAACACACATGAGCTTGTGTGGTGATTATACACACACGCACGCATGCACACGAACTGCATGCACGCAACACTCACACGAACACAGGCACCCACGCACGCACGCAACACTCACACGTACACACGCAGCCACGGACGCACGCAACACTCACACGCACACACGCACGCATGCATGCACACACCAGTACACCACACGACCAACACACACTCTCATGCTCAAGTGCTCAACCTACACGTGCATGCGCACACATTAGGCCCTGACAGACACATACACAACCAGGTGATTCCCGCACACGGGGTGGAGTCTTGTCGCGCCTGCGTAAATTTGTGTTTATCTAACCTTTTCACTATGCGAACTGACAGGTGGGACCCACTAGGAACGTGGTCAATTTAACTAGTCAACATGGTGCCACGCAGACTCTTTGGACGGTTAACAGAGTGCAATTCGATGCTGAACCGTGAGCAAGTGACCGTATAATCACCACAAAATGTATATAGTGACCGTAATCAGGTTATTCTAAAGTTCGGTGAATGTATTACACTTTTCTCTCTGTAGGCCCTGCAAAACTACATCTCTACACGTTCTTGCATGTTACATCTAACAACTATGCAATACAGCACTACTACTACACTCTAACACAATAAATCATATGTGTTTTTAGTTTTACTAGATGTCATATTGTTACTTAATTATACAGTTTGCATACATTAAAATTGCCTTTGAAATGTATGGCCAGTATCATATACGGCGCGGAAAAAATCCTGCCCTTTCCTGTTTAATCGGGTTTGTATCGATGGATCGTGCGAAACAACAAAACTATAGTACTATATACAGTACAAGTGACAGTTCACTAGGCCGTCGTGTCATGTACTCCTCCGTCGTAAGAGTGGAGCGCTCACTTTCATAAATCTTCTAGTCCCTTTCGCCGACATGTCGGGCATCAAGCTACCGCGTCCACGTGCCATACCAGAATACAATGCAGAGCAGCCAGGGTGAAGCACCCAGTCATGGCGCAGGCGTAGTAATGAGCAATGAGACGTCAAATCACAAAGTTGCACCTTTCCCGCCGTTAAGTTGGAGGGACGAAGTAATAATGATAAAAAAGAAGAAGTTGGAGGGACGAAGCAGCCATCATTTCACTCGTTGCTGAATCTGCTTCTCCCTCATCTTCTTCAAGTTAACCACGTGTTGCTTCTACCGTTGTTCTGCCTCATGTGGGAAGCGGATCGGCTTGGTGAAGCACTGACACGTGGGACCGCATGTTAGCAAACCACCAGGACAACATCCTCTAAATATAAGAAACCTCCCTCGCCATCCGCGCGGCAAAATCACTTCCTTTGTACTAATATTGATTCTATAATTTTTTAGATCAATATAATTGAGATTTGTATAGATAGCAGACAGAAGCAAAACCAAGTGATACGGTTAAGGGAATCCACAATGTGTAGCCAAATGTGAAAATAGCTTTTGGCATCGTGGGAACCACTGTTCACGGTGTTGCCAAAGCCAAAAGGATGGAACCGAAGCTGCCTGATTGATTGATTGATTGAAGGAATATAAAAATGCAACGTCTCTCCTCTATCTCCCGTGCTTGGACACATGTACAGTATAGAGGATAGAGTCTACTCCCTTGTCCCTTCTACCACAAATCACAAAGCAGTGAGGCGTCAAATCACAAAGCACGGACGAAGCAACCATCATTTCACTCTTCGCTGACTCCGCTTCTCCATCGTCTTCTTCGAGAAACCATCTCACCGCCTAAGCTGGACGGACGACGCTATTGTCTATGAGTAGTACTGGTACATTTACATGTCCTTTGGTTCAACGGACTTCCTGGATGCAAATAAGGCGGTTGTCTCGGCTGGCAGGTGGCACTTGCGAATGACTTACCGTGGTCTCCCTCAATGGTGTTCTTCGTCGAACGCACATCGCCAAACCACAACGTTCGAGATATCGTCGACGTCACCACAATGGGGAAGGAAGTCAAATATAGTTACTACCTCCATTTTTTGTACACAAGGATGGTATATAAAAATTACAATTTGCAAAAGGCCACTAACACTAATCGAGGCAAAATTGATGGGGTTTGCCTCGTACAAGCAACCAAGGACATTAATACCCCCTGCATGCATTAATCAAGCGATGAGGAGTGAGATGGTTAGCTCTTTGGGCTTTGGAGAAAAAATATGCTTTAATTGACACATGAAACGAGGATTTGTATCGATTAATCCCGCGAAGGAAAACCCTGCCTTTCTTTTTTAACACTAGTACTCCTAGTACGTAGTACTACGTAATTATCCTGTTTGGGTCTAGGCATTGCATTGCCATACTTCCCCACACATTTTTGCCAAGATTGCCTAAACTTTTCAAAATGAAAAGGAGGTACACTTGCGCACGGCTGTCGTGGTCGCACCGCACCCTCACATGCATAGTCGCTCCTGCACACTGCAAACCCAACCAATAGAACGCACCCTCACTGACTCGTGCTGTCGCATGTGACGAACCAAACTCAGCCATCCTACCGCTGACAAATAATTTTTGTTCATTGTGGGGACCCCGACTTAAGAGTCGAGATCACCGAATGCACGTGTACAGTGATCCCAGAGATTAATGCTCACTGAACACACAGAAGCTGAATAACAAGAGTCCTACATCCATACATACCGTCTTACACAAATTATGACCATTATGGCCAAGTCTTACATAGATAAAGCCTCAAGGGCTGAATAGCAAATAAACTCGAATAGCGGAAGTCTTCGTAGATAAGTAGAACCCATGCCATCTGCCTTAACCCTACAGGCATTCTGACTAGGAAAGCGTCCTAGTTCGCATGTTCGTCTCCATAGAATTCTCCTTCAAATGCCTGCTCCTACATGCCTGGCCAATTAAATAACCAGTGGCAAGCCAATGAGTAACTTGAATGTACTCGCAAGCAACCCATGATTTGGTTCAAGGCAACAATGCAAATATACAACAACGAGCAACCTAGCTACAAGCTAGATTAAATATTCTACCATCATGTAACATGCATCAATAAATTTGGGTAACCTCGAAGACAGGTTATAGATATCAACATGAATAGAGTTCAATTCAACGAGTCAAGTCACCACCTTGACTCAACACACACACATACTTTCATCGAGATTGTAAAATTCTGGACATAGTTTAAGTAGCACCACCCAATTGTCAATGACCGTGGACACGTCTATTCGAATAGTTTTACACTCTGCAGAGGTTGCACACTTTACCCATAAGATCCGGGAAGCTTTCGTGTCCCCCACGATCCCGCAGTACCTCAAGTATTCGGGGGAAGCACCCGGTCATTATCTTTCCCTAGACGACACTAGCATAGGGTCCACTCGTTGGTGCACGACCCTCGAGTACAAACAATAGATCATGGGACTTGCCCTATTTTCAATGTCATGCGTACACGATGGGACCAACGGTGTATCCGGTGCCCTGTAAAAACAGTCACGGTCGTCTATCCAAGCACGACCCCGTCCCGGGGGTGACCTCAAGTCTTCCTCGTCACTAGTGATGTGGGCACCATGCTAGTATCAGTCTAAGTAATCAATAATGCCCCGTCCCATAAGGGGTAGAGTGGTTGCACATGTTTGGTTGGGACGGTAGTCACACATAAATCTAATCCATCATTTCACCCACACACAAGATCTTTCTTGGCACACCACTTCTTCCTCAAGTGATGACCTATCTCAACATCACCCTTGGGCATTAGGGGCACCCGATGGGTTTTTTGAAAAGAATGCAACCACGAAGGATTCATGGCACACATGCATCACTAAGCATCACTACTAATCATTTGCATTGCATCTAAACGTATAGCAAGATCATGAGTAAGGCATGCATCATGTAGTGGCTTTCAACTAGGTCACCACCGTCACTCTTATCATCATGCATTCGGAAATAAAAAGGGTTCCGAGGACACAAGGGTATCATGGTCAAAGGGCTCCTTGCCTGGATTGGCTTGGTCTTCAAAGTCTTCAAATCCTTCCCCTCCTTCTTCTTCAGCAACCTCGTCAAACACGGTATCTAATCGTCGCAATAAACAACGGGAAAATAAGACCACAATAAAAACATAAAAACCAAAGTGCTCAGAAAAATGTCAACTTATTTTTATCAAATACTAGAGGGAAAACTAAGATGGCAAAAATTCTTAGTTTGAGTTTTGGAGTGACAGAATGGGGTACATGAATTTTTGAACAGAGGTTTTAGTGTCCAAATATGGATTTAAATTTGAACAGAATAGAAAAGGTCCATGGATATGGGTGAAAGTGACATCATTAAATAGGTTGGATTTTTACAAGTTTTTAGGAACTGGAATTAATTCATTTGGATAAATATTTAATCCTGTGGAATTATTTGAAAATCCCACAGAAAAGAAAAAGAAAAAGGGTCATGTGCAACTGGGCCAGAACGGCCACAGTTCAACAGGCCCAGGGCGAATCAGCCCACCGCACGGGCGCCAGCGCGCGCGCCAGGTTTTCAAACCTGACGGGCGGGGCCCGGCGTCAGTGAGAGGGGAGAGGGGCGAGGGCAAGGGGAGCCTGACAGGCGGGGCCCGCCTGTCATCCCTAACCCTCCGGCAGAGGGTCGGCGAGCTCACCGGCAACGACTCGGGGCACGGCAGGGCGAGCTGAGGGCAGGGACGGAATCAGCAAGGTGTCGCCGATCTGGTGGAGGTGGAGTGAGTCGCCGGAGTGGCCTGGTTCGCCGGCGGCGAGGTCACGCAGCGGAGGAGCTTCAGGTGAAGGTTGCTTCGGTCGTTTCCGCAGCTGCAGAGACGGAAAAGAGGGGGAAAAGGATCAGTGGGACGTCGTGGTGCTAGATCGAGCGAGAGGAGCGGCTGGGACGGCCTGTACCGAGGGGACGACGGCGCCTGTATGGAGTGGATCGTGTGGCGCAGGGGGGGTTAGGTGGGTGATAGAGCGATTGGTGAGGAGAGGAGGAGCGCGGGGGGTCCTTTTATAGGCGAACGGCGAGGTGCCGTGGACCTGTGCGCCGGCGAGCTTCTGCCCGTTGCCACAAGGCTCGGGAGGAGCCGGGGTGGTGTCTGCGGAGTTGCTAGATGCAGTCCATGGCCGGGGAAGCTGTGGTAGAAAGTTGGGCTCAAGGAGAACAGGAGAAGAGGTGAAAATGGTAACTTTGGGAAATCACCAGAAGGTGTTTGATGTGGTTTTGAGCAGTCAAATGATCTCCACTAGCCATGACACTTAATAGGATTAAATGGCATATGTAAATAGGGTGTTTCACCAAGTTTGGGCTTATTTGAAGAAACTTGCCAATGTAACTTGGGTGAACCCTAGAAATCAACAGAAATGGTTTCACCATACTTGAGTCAAGCTAATCATCCCCTCTTGATGCACCACTTGGTGTAGTGTCATCATTTGGGGTTGTGATCATGCCCACAAAGTTTGAAGCCCCAAGTAAAAAGTTGGTAATGTAAAGTTGTTCAAATTTGGATTTGAACATAAATGGTTTTAGGGTACTCTGATCATGTTACCCTTCTCCAAAGCTTGTGCCATTTGGTCTAGATGCCTTATTAGACCATTCTAGCATGTGTACCAAGTTTGAGAGCATTTGGACAAGTTTGGCAATGTAAAGTTGCTCAAACTTCAGATATGGACAGAATGGTTTTGAGGGGTTTTGATGATGTTTTCTTGCTTCCCAAGGAATGGGGCTTGGCAAGATCATCAAATATGTCATATATGACATGATAGAATTTCCCTGAAATTTTTAGAGAATATTTCCTTTGTAAATATTTCAAAATCTTTGTCATATCCAGAAAGGGTTTCTGAGGGATTTGTCCAATATTTTGAACATGACCAAGTGTTGAAACTCTTATATATGGACAATATATGTCCTATGAGTCTCCCTGAATTTTGGCAAATATTTTTGAAATAATTAAATAATTTTTCCCTATTAAAGACCATTTCTGGCCTTAAGAAAAAGCTTTTAAATAAAATAGGAAAATAACTTTTAAAATTATACTTTTGTGGTTTATGGGAGTCCTATATCTACTAGGTTTCAAATACACTTTTTGAAATAATTTTCTCACCCTAAATCAAGCACTTGCAGTGCAAACCTCAATTCAGGGGGTTTTTGGAAATCTAATTTTGAAAATACATTTTAGCCAAATTAATTTTATAAGGAAATACTATACTGCTCTAAACACTTGGTATGATCATTGGGCAGAAGTCTTGGGTAAGGAGATGAAATGTACAAGAGGGAGTAGTTGACTTTAAAGAGCACTTGAAAAACAAAGGGAGAAAAATTTAATTCCAAATAAAAGCCAAATGATGCCAAAATAATTGCTAGTCCAAATTTTCATGCTTTATTGATGCAAATGACATGTTACAAAATGCAGGGTGTGACATACCTACCCCCCTTACAAGAATCTCGTCCCCGAGATTCCTAAACTAGGTCTTAAAAGAGATCGGGATACTCGGATCTAAGATAGTCTTCACGTTCCTAGGTTGCTTCTGCTTCCGTGTGGTTGCTCCACTGGACCTTGAAGTACTTAATGGTGCGGCTTCGCGTTCGTCGTTCTGCTTCATCCAGAATGCGAATGGGCTTCTCACGGTAGGTCAAATCAGGCTAAAGATCAATAGCTTGGTGATCAACATCCTTGTAGAGATCAGGCTTGTTTGGAACTTGGAGACACTTCCTGAGTTGTGACACGTGGAATACGTTGTGCACATCGGATAACTCAGGTGGTAGTTCCAACTGGTAAGCCACTTCTCCTCGTCGTGCAGTGATCTCAAAGGGTCCAATGAACCTTGGTGCGAGCTTCCCCTTAACGTGGAAACGCTTGGTTCCCTTTAGAGGAGTTACCCGCATGTACACATGGTCTCCGACACGGAAACTCATATCCCGGCGGTGAGTGTCAGCATAGCTCTTCTGCCTTGACTTGGCTGCCTTCAAACGTTCTCTGACTAGTTGGACTTGCTCTTCTGCTTCGCGGAGAATATCTGGTCCAAAGACTAGCCATTATCCAGTCTCTGACCAGTTGAGGGGTGTGCGACATTTCCGTCCGTACAACACCTCAAATGGTGCCATTTGAAGGCTCGACTGATAACTGTTGTTATAGGAGAACTCGGCAAAAGGGAGGCAATCTTCCCACTTGGCTCCATATGCCAAGACACAGGCTCTGAGCATGTCCTCGAGAATTTGATTTACTCGTTCTGTCTGACCTCCGGTCTGCGGGTGAAAAGCCGTGCTGAAAGACAACTTGGTTCCCAAGGCTTCTTGGAACTTCTTACAGAACCTTTAGGTGAACTGGGTTCCTCGATCTGACACAATCTCCTTGGGAACACCATGAAGGCTTATGATTCTGTTGATGTAGAGAGCTGCCAGCCGGTGGCCATCATAAGTAGTCTTGACAGGAATGAAATGGACTACCGTGGTCAAATGGTCCACTGTGACCCAGATGGAGTCATGTCCTCTATTCGATCCATGTAAACCAGTGATGAAGTCAATTCCGACTTTATCCCACTTCCACTCAGGAACCTTGAGTGGTTGGAGCAATCCAGCAGGCAGCGGGTCGCTGATATTCGGCCTTGACCCTTTGGCACACATCACACTTTGCAACATAGGTTGCAATCTCTCTTTTCATCCCGTGCCACTAGAAGCTTTCCTTCAAGTCTTGGTACATCTTGGTTCCACCAGGGTGGATGGAATACGGAGTGTCGTGGGCTTCTTGCAGGATCAGGTTCTTCAGCTCCATCTTGTTTGGTACGCAGATGCGGCCTTTGTACCAAACAATCCCGTGTTCGTCCTCGGAGAATCCTGGGGCCTTGCCTAGCTCCATCTTCTTCTTAATGCCTTCAATGCTTGCGTGCCCACCTTGTGCCTTCTTGACTTCGTCCCTCAGGGTTGGTTTGACTTCCAGATGATCTAGAAATCCAGGGGTGACCAATTCCAAACTGAATTGTTCCAGCTCTTCAAACAGGGTTGGCTGCCTTTTTTGAATTATGGCATTCCAAGAGAAAGACTTTCTGCTTAAGGCATCAGCTACCACGTTAGCCTTCCCAGGGTGATATTGAACACTGAGGTCATAATCTTTGATGAGTTCCAACCATCTTCGCTGCCTCATGTTCAATTCCTTTTGGGTGAAAATGTACTTCAGACTTTTGTGGTCTGTGTATATCTCGCACCGTTTCCCTAGGAGGTAATATCGCCATGTCCTCAAGGCATGAACGACTGCTGCTAACTCAAGATCGCGAGTAGCGTAGTTCTCTTCATGAGGTCATAGCTGCCTGGAGAGGTAAGCTATGACTCGGCCTTCTTGCATCAGAACACTTCCCAATCCGGTTCGAGAGGCATCACAATATAGCACGAACTCCTTGTGAATATCAGGTGTTGCCAGAACTGGGGCCGTGGTCAATCTCTTCTTGAGCTCTTGGAAGCTCTCTTCGCATTTTGGCGTCCATTCGAACTTCTTGTCCTTCTTGAGGAGCTGAGTCATTGGTCGGGCAATGCTAGAGAATCCTTCCACGATTTTGCGGTAATAGCCCGCAAGTCCGAGGAAGCTTCTGACTTCCTTGACGGTCGTTGGAGATTGCCATTGGGTCACAGCTTCGATCTTCGCGGGATCAACTGACAATCCTTCTTCGGTCAAGACATGACCTAAGAATCCAACTTTATGCAGCCAAAACTCACACTTGCTGAATTGGGCGTATAGTTGGTGCTCTCGAAGCTTATCTAGGACCAACCTCAAACGTTGCTCGTGCTCTTCCTCCGTCTTCGAGAAGACAAGAATGTCATCGATGAAGACAACAACAAACTTGTCCAAATATTCCACGAAGACTTTATTCATGAGATAGATGAAGTAAGTTGTGGCATTGGTTAACCCAAAGGACATGACCGTGCACTCGTACATGCCATATCTGGTTACAAATGCCGTCTTCGGAATATCTTGGGGTCTGATCATCAGCTGGTAGTACCCAGATCTGAGGTCGATCTTGGAGAACACCTTGGCTCCGCTGAGTTGATCAAACAGATCTTCAATCTTGGGAAGTGGATACTTGTTCTTGATTGTAACCTCACTGAGGGAACGATAGTCAATGCATAAGCGGATGGTACCGTCCCTTTTTGCCACAAACAGAACAGGTGATCCCCAAGGGGAGGCACTTGGGCGGATAAATCTGTTCCTCAGCTGCTCTTCTAGTTGCTTCTTCAACTCGGCTAATTCCTCCATCCCCATTCTATAAGGCTTCTTATAGTTGGGTCCTGCCCCGGGCACGAGCTCGATGATGAACTCAATGTCACGGTCAGGGGGCATTCCCGGTAGCTCATCTGGAAAGACATCGGGATACTCGCATACTACCGGTACTTGCTCCAATCCAACTTCAGACACATGCATCACTAAGCATCACTACTAATCATTTGCATTGCATCTAAACGTATAGCAAGATCATGAGTAAGGCATGCATCATCTGGTGGCTTTCAACTAGGTCACCACCGTCACTCTTATCATCATGCATTCGGAAATAAAAAGGGTTCCGAGGAACACAAGGGTATCATGGTCAAAGGGCTCCTTGCCTGGATTGGCTTGGTCTTCAAAGTCTTCAAATCCTTCCCCTCCTTCTTCTTCAGCAACCTCGTCAAACACGGTATCTAATCGTCGCAATAAACAATGGGAAAATAAGACCACGATAAAAACATAAAAACCAAAGTGCTCAGAAAAATGTCAACTTATTTTTATCAAATACTAGAGGGAAAACTAAGATGGCAAAATTCTTAGTTTGAGTTTTGGAGTGACAGAATGGGGTACATGAATTTCTGAACAGAGGTTTTAGTGTCCAAATATGGATTTAAATTTGAACAGAATAGAAAAGGTACATGGATATGGGTGAAAGTGACATAATTAAATAGGTTGGATTTTTACAAGTTTTTAGGAACTGGAATTAATTCATTTGGATAAATATTTAATCCTGTGGAATTATTTGAAAATCCCACAGAAAAGAAAAAGAAAAAGGGTCCTGTGCAACTGGGCCAGGACGGCCAAAGTGCAACAGGCCCAGGGCGAATCAGCCCACCGCACGGGCGCCAGCGCGCGCGCCAGGTTTTCAAACCTGACGGGCGGGGCCCGGCGTCAGTGAGAGGGGAGAGGGGCGAGGGCAAGGGGAGCCTGACAGGCGGGGCCCGCCTGTCATCCCTAACCCTCCGGCAGAGGGTCGGCGAGCTCACCGGCAACGACTCGGGGCACGGCAGGGCGAGCTGAGGGCAGGGACGGAATCAGCAAGGTGTCGCCGATCTGGTGGAGGTGGAGTGAGTCGCCGGAGTGGCCTGGTTCGCCGGCGGCGAGGTCACGCGGCGGAGGAGCTTCAGGTGAAGGTTGCTCCGGTCGTTTCCGCAGCTGCAGAGACGGAAAAGAGGGGGAAAAGGATCAGTGAGACGTCGTGGTGCTAGATCGAGCGAGAGGAGCGGCTGGGACGGCCTGTACCGAGCGGACGACGGCGAGCCGCCGCGGCGGAGCTCGAGCTCGATCTCGAGCTCGGGCCTGTCTGGAGTGGATCGTGTGGCGCAGGGGGAGGGGGGGTTGATACGTCCAAAACGTATCTATAATTTCTGCATGCTCCATGCCACTTTTGGGTGATATTGCTATGATATTCATACACTTCCATACACTTTTGATCATATTTGGACTAACTTACTAATCCAGTGCACCCCAGTGCCAGTTTCTATTTTCGGCTGTTTCTGTATTTCAGGTTTTCACGTTTCGAGAACTGCCCAGAAAAATCCAGAAAAATTATATAAAAAATCAGCGAACCGGAAACAACACTGCGTCCGAAGGGCAGCCTGGGGGGGCACAGGGGCTCCAGGCGCCCTGTGGGCGCCCCCCCCCCCCCCCGGGCCGCGCCGGGGGGGCGCCTGGGCCCCCCGAGGCTCCCCTGGTGCCCTACTTTGGCATATATTTAAAGGGTCCTCCGTAACCCTCAGAAAAGGACTTATTTTCGCGATCCCATCTCTGTTCCGCCACCGCCACCGCTTCCAAGATCGGGAGCACCAGGAGAACTCTTCCCGGCACCCTGCCGGAGGGGAGGATCACCACCGGGAGCTTCTCCACCACCATGGACGCCTCCCGGATGACTCGTGAGAAGTCTCCCTTGGACCATGAGTCCATGACCAGTAGCTATGTGATGTTCTCCTCCCGTTCTTGTGCTTCACTAATTAGTCCTCGTGAGCTGCCCTACATGATCGAGGCATCTATGTAATCCTTATGTTGTTGCTATGTTGAGTTTGCTGGGATCCGATGGATTATGAGATTATGTTCAGATTGATCTTGAGTAATATATTTGATTCACCTCTTTTATATTTTACTTCATAAGTAATTCTTGCATGTTCTCCGTTGTTATTTATTGCTTTGGCCGAGTAATAGGTAGTGACTCCAAGAGGGAACGTTATGCTCGATTGTGGGTTCATGCCCCTCGATGACTAGCTTGAGTGACAGAAACATGAGTCTAGGGGGTGTGTTGTTGCCACAAGGGGGAAAACAACGGTGCTTGTGCCCGCGGGTGCAAGGATTGTTTACTTTACGCAAAGTTCTTTTAATGCAGTTGTCTGTTGCATTGAGTTTACACTATGGGTGGGACTCGCAACTTAATATCAGCGAGATGTTCTGGATAGATATCTCAAGGTGGATGATTAGTAGTAGATATTGATGGATTTCGGTCTACTTACTTTGGCGTACCACCCATGCTTTGAACCTCAACCTTTCTTGCAATGTAGTCAGCATTGGTTTGCGTTCGTGGTCCTGTCAATTGCCCAGCTGTAATTTGTTTACCTCACATAGCTGTTTTATCGTCTTTTGGGAGAGAGACATCACTAGTGAACATCATGAGACTCCGGTCCATATTACCATCATTGATCACATCCATTATTTACTTTTCGCCATTTACTTACTATTGCAAAACACTATCTATCACTACTATCATATTGCTTTTAACCCTTTGTGAACTACAAGGCCGGACAGATTGACAACCTCTCTGTACTCGTTGGGAGCAAAGTTATTTGTATCTGTGTGCCGGTCCACGTTGATTGCTAATTGCGCCGTTAGCAATTGACACCTACTTGTTGAACGTAGGAGTCTCTGGGGATTCGATCCTTGGCATCTTTGCTAGGGGAAAACACTTCTACTTACTTCATCTTACACCTTCCACTTGGGGTAACCAACGAGGGGTTCGAGGCCCATCAAGGAGTATTTTCTGGCGCCGTTGCCGGGGACTCCACTCTTCAGGATAGGGGAGTTGCATGCTATCTTTTACCTTTGCTTTTTAGTCTTGTTAGTTTACCTTTCATTTTTGCTTTAGTACCCTTTTTATCGAAAATCACAAAAATAGTTATCTTGCTTGCTTGCTACTATGGGTTCCACCGAGAACACCAAGTTGTGTGACTTCACTAGTCACAACAACGATGACTTTATCAGCACACCTATCACTACACCTGCCACTTCAGCACCTTCATATGAAATTAAACCTGCTTTACTTAACTTAGTCATGAGAGAACAATTCTCCGGTGCTGGAGATGATGCTGCTTTACACTTGAACAACTTTGTAGAACTTTGTGATATGCAAAAGTACCAAGAAATAGATGGTAATATTGTTAAGTTTAAGCTTTTTCCTTTCTCCTTGAGAGGAGGAGCTAAAATTTGGTTTCGGTCTTTGCCTAGAAATAGTATAGATTCATGGGACAAGTGCAAAGATGCTTTTATCGGAAAATACTATCCACCTGCTAAAATTATCCAACTTAGAAGTAACATAATGAATTTTAAACAATTGGATAATGAACACGTTGCCCAAGCTTGGGAACGTATGAAATCTCTTATCAAGAACTGCCCTACTCACGGTTTGACTACTTGGATGGTTATCCAAACTTTTTATGCAGGCTTGAACTTTACCTCGCGGAACTTGTTAGATTCGGCCGCGGGAGGAACTTTTATGTCAACTACATTTGGTGCTGCCACAAAGCTTCTCGATGAGATGATGACCAACTATTCCCAATGGCACACCGAACGCGCTCCAACAGGTAGGAAGGTAAACTATGTCGAGGAGATTTCATCCCTCAATGAAAAAGTTGACTTGATCATGTCTCTACTTTCGAAGCAATCTACTATTGATCCTCGTGACGTTCCTTTAAATTATTTGATTGCTCAAGAACAAGTAGATGTTAACTTTATCTCTAGAAATAATTTCAACAACAATGCTTATAGGAGTAACTTTGGTAACAATTCTAGACCGTTCCCCTCTAACTCTTATAGGAACAATAATGCTTATCCTAGTACCAAGAACTCCTTCCAAAAAGATAGAGACTTGTCTGGCTATAAGAAACTGGTAGAAATAGAGGAGGCCACTAAGAACTACATGCACACCCAATATGAACAAAACCAAACCTTCTCGAGGCAATTAAATGAGCATACTGCTATCTTGCAAGACATTAGTAGACGATTAGAGAACATAAATATTGAGATCTCTAACCTCCAGACTAGACTCACTATCACTGAGACCCAAGTTTCCAATATGTCCCACACTCAGGCCACTTTGATAAACCAAATGGCAGCTAAACCCGAAGTGGTTGCATCCCTAAGGGAGGAAGAGGAAAGAATTAAGAGCCTTCCTACCCACCACACTGTTGCTACTATCCAAGTTATTGAGGATGTTCACACTCTTAGCACCCAATGTACTCCTGGTCCCAATGGACCTATTAATGGTGATGCTATGACTTTAGAAGCTACCAAACAAGTGAACCTTAAGGACACCACTACCACTTTACTTGATGCTCGTGACCTTGATTTTGATAATTGCACTCTTACAGAAGTTATTGATTTCCTTCACAAGATGTCTAGAGATCCCCGCACTAGCACGCTTAACCTTGCCTTCACAGAGCATATCACTAATGCCCTCATCAAAGCTAGGGAGGAGAAACATAGAGTAGAAGCCTCCATACCTAGAAAGCTAGAAGATGGTTGGGATCCTATGATAAAAATTTATTTGAATGACTTCTCTTGTTATGCATTATGTGATGTTAGTGCTAGTACATCTGTTATGCCCAAAATGATATATGATATGCTTAAATTGAAACCTTATGATTCTTGTTCTTTTGGTGTTCGTCTCGTTGATTCTTTCATAAAGAAACCTTTGGGGAGGATCGACGATGTTCTTATTGTTGTCAATGATAATTATGTGCCCGTTGATTTCACTATCATGGATATTGAATGTGATCCTTCATGTCCAATTATTTTGGGACGTCCCTTTTTGCGCACCGTTGGTGCTGTCATTGACATGAAAGAGGGTAATATAAAATTTCAGTTTCCTCTCAAGAAAGGGATGGAACACTTCCCTCGTAAGAAGGTCAAGTTACCTTTTGAGTCCGTTGTACGGGCTAGTTATTCTTTTACTCTTGATAAAACTTGATCTATGCATTATGCCTAGCTTAAAGGCATAAAAGAAAGCGCTTTTGGGAGGCAGCCCACATGAATAAAAATTTTGCTTTTGTTGTGTCTTGATGTTGTTTACTGCTGTAGCATCATCATTGTATCTTTGGTTCTCATATTTGTGCCAAGTATAGCCTCTGATTGCTAGAAAGTTCAAAAGTTGTGAGGTGCTGTCCAGGAAACAGATTATGTCCTTGGATAGAAAAATTCGTATAAAATCACCAGATCATCTTTTTAGTCTGAATTTTTTCGACGGCGTTCTCTATATAATTGTCTTTCGTGCGTCAGTTCTGAGTTTTTTGATTTGAGTTGCAGAAGTATCCCGAACAGGTCAATTACTGCCTGTTGTTCTGTTTTTCACAGATTCTGTCATGTTTTGCCTTACCTTCACTTTGCAAATTAAGAACTTGCTTTTTCTTTGCAAAAACCTTTTGGCAATCTTGAGAAACAGTAGAACTTCAAGAATATCCTTATTTCCAGCAAGGTATAATTATTTTATTAAGGGTACTAACCTCGCTAATCAGATTATGATGAGTTATGTATGAAGGGAGTTTTCAAGTGTGCGAGGGAAGATGATAAAAAGATTCAGGAGTGTCAAGCGCTCAAGCTTGGGGATGCCCCCGTGCACCCCCAAGAAATATTCAAGGAGACTCAAGCGTCTAAGCTTGGGGATGCCCCCGTGCATCCCCTTCTCCATCAACATTATCAGTTCGTCTTTCGTTTCGCTCTATTTTTATCACTTCATGTGTTATGTGCTGTGCTTGGAGCGTCTTGCTTTTAGTTTTCTTTTTAGTTTTTCATAACGAGTCGAAACCCAGCATTCCTTTATGTGGGAGAGAAACACGCTCCACCTCTACCTAGAACATAACATAGAAATTTCATGTCTATCTATGCTGTGTGTGTTCTTTGTCTTTTAATAGCTACTATCATACTCTGCTCTTAGTATTCATGCTTATCTTTTCAAGAGCTTTTATTTAATTGGTTGCTTGAACTCTTTTTAATTACCATGCTCACCTTATTAAGAGAGTTTGCTTCCGTTGCATGGGTTAATGTGTCTATGATAAAGATGCTACTTTCATGATGGTGCTTAGTAGTTCAGGTTTTCTTATGGTTAATCTCAAATAGCTGGGGGGTTCCCAATGTGTTATTGGAGTACCAACTTGGTTTGTTTGCCTATGATATGGTATGGTTTAGTAATATCTTCCTTCAAGAATTTATTTTGATTGACTTGGCGTATGCTCACGCATATTCAAGACTATAAAGAAAGTCTGTCAAGCCTTGATGATCTTTTGTTTCTAAGTAGCGATATAACTACCATGCCTGATTCAATATTGCTTTGTCGCTCTGCATGATTATGACCGTCATTGCTCTCTTAGTTGGTCGCTCCCAGTCTTTTGCTAACCTCCACCTGCACTAAGCAAACTAACCATGCAATATATAGCTCATGGGAAAGTAGCCTAAAAACTATTGTGGTAAAGAATATGTTGCCTATGTATCTTATTTCTTATAAGTTGCTTGCTGAGCGGTAACCATGTTTCTGGGGACGCCATCAACTGTCACACTTTTGTTGAATATCATGTGAGTTGCTATGCATGTTCGTCTTGTCTGAAGTAAGGGTGATTTACCGTGGGTTGAATTAATATGCATATTGTTAGAGAAGAACATTGGGCCGCCAACCAAAGCCATGCACCATGGTGGAAGTTTTAGCTTGGACCTTAATCCTCAATCTCTCATGAGAATATGCTTATGCATTAAAGAGGAGTCCATCATCTATTTTCTATGTTGTCCCGGTATGGATGTCCTCAAGTTGAGATTTATCAAAAACGAGAAATCAAATGCGATCTATCTCCTTGGACCTTTGTACAGGTGGCATAGAGGTACCCCTTTGTGACACTTGGTTAAAACATATGCAATGCAATGATAACCCATGGGGATCGAGCTAATTAGGACAAGGAGCGAGCACTATTAGTATTCGATGCCTGAGGCTTGCAACTTATAAGATGTTTTATGCATGACACATATGAAGTACTACTACCGTTGACACAATTGCTTCCATGTTTTCAAAATAAAAAGCTTTAGCACTTAACCTTTCTTTTACCTTTATGTTGAAGCACCAACTACTGAGAGCATGATTGTCATTCTGAGTGTAATGTGCATTGTCCCAAAGTAGCATTGTCTTTTGCATGATTGTGATATCGTTTATTCTGAAATGATTGTATCTAGTCATCACTTAAACCTTGAAGGTGCCCTTGCATTTATGGTTTGCATCACTAAAGGGGGCAAGCTAGATATCACTTTATCATATTTGCACATCATGTTCATTGCAAATCTTTTTGATGTTTCAGTTTCATGTTGTAAAACTTTCGGTCATTTGTGATTTTCTCTTGAGGAAACTTAATTACTTTAGAATCATTGTCTCAGTAAGCTTTTGTCATATGACTATGAGAAAGTCCTATATGGTTAATAGCATGTCATCACAGAAATTATTCTTGTTATCATTTACCTACTCGAGGACGAGCAGGAATTAAGCTTGGGGATGTTGATACGTCCAAAACGTATCTATAATTTCTGCTTGCTCCATGCCACTTTTGGGTGATATTGCTATGATATTCATACACTTCCATACACTTTTGATCATATTTGGACTAACTTACTAATCCGGTGCACCCCAGTGCCAGTTTCTGTTTTCGGCTGTTTTTGTATTTCAGGTTTTCACGTTTCGAGAACTGCCCAGAAAAATCCAGAAAAATTATAAAAAAAATCAGCGAACCGGAAACAACACTGCGTCCGAAGGGCAGCCTGGGGGGGCCACAGGGGCTCCAGGCGCCCTGTGGGCGCCCCCCCCCCCCCTGGGCCGCGCCGGGGGGGGGCGCCTGGGCCCCCCGAGGCTCCCCCGGTGCCCTACTTTGGCATATATTTAAAGGGTCCTCCGTAACCCTCAGAAAAGGACTTCTGTTCGCGATCCCATCTCTGTTCCGCCGCCGCCGCCGCTTCCAAGATCGGGAGCACCAGGAGAACTCTTCCCGGCACCCTGCCGGAGGGGAGGATCACCACCGGGAGCTTCTCCACCACCATGGACGCCTCCCGGATGACTCGTGAGTAGTCTCCCTTGGACCATGAGTCCATGACCAGTAGCTATGTGATGTTCTCCTCCCGTTCTTGTGCTTCACTAATTAGTCCTCGTGAGCTGCCCTACATGATCGAGGCATCTATGTAATCTTTATGCTGTTGCTATGTTGAGTTTGCTGGGATCTGATGGATTATGAGATTATGTTCAGATTGATCTTGAGTAATATATTTGATTCACCTCTTTTATATTTTAGTTCATAAGTAATTCTTGCATGTTCTCCGTTGTTATTTATTGCTTTGGCCGAGTAATAGGTAGTGACTCCAAGAGGGAACATTATGCTCGATTGTGGGTTCATGCCCCTCGATGACTAGCTTGAGTGACAGAAACATGAGTCTAGGGGATGTGCTGTTGCCACAAGGGGGAAAACAACGGTGCTTGTGCCCGCGGGTGCAAGGATTGTTTACTTTACGCAAAGTTCTTTTAATGCAGTTGTCTGTTGCATTGAGTTTACACTATGGGTGGGACTCGCAACTTAATACCAGCGAGATGTTCTGAATAGATATCTCAAGGTGGATGATTAGTAGTAGATATTGATGGATTTCGGTCTACTTACTTTGGAGTACCGCCCATGCTTTGAACCTCAACCTTTCTTGCAATGTAGTCAGCATTGGTTTGCGTTCGTGGTCCTGTCAATTGCCCAGCTGTAATTTGTTTACCTCACATAGCTGTTTTATCGTCTTTTGGGAGAGAGACATCACTAGTGAACATCATGAGACTCCGGTCCATATTACCATCATTGATCACATCCACTATTTACTTTTCGCTATTTACTTACTATTGCAAAACACTATCTATCACTACTATCATATTGCTTTTAACCCTTTGTGAACTACAAGGTCGGAGAGATTGACAACCTCTCTGTACTCGTTGGGAGCAAAGTTATTTGTATCTGTGTGCAGGTCCACGTTGATTGCTAATTGCGCCGTTAGCAATTGACACCTACTTGTTGAACCTAGAAGTCTCTGGGGATTCGATCCTTGGCATCTTTGCTAGGGGAAACACTTCTACTTACTGCATCTTACACCTTCCACTTGGGGTAACCAACGAGGGGTTCGAGGCCCATCAAGGGTTAGGTGGGTGATAGAGCGATTGGTGAGGAGAGGAGGAGCGCGGGGGGTCCTTCTATAGGCGAACGGCGAGGTGCCGTGGACCTGTGCGCCGGCGAGCTTCTGCCCGTTGCCACAGGGCTCGGGAGGAGCCGGGGTGGTGTCTGCGGAGTTGCTGGATGCAGTCCAGGGCCGGGGAGAGGAAGAGAGAGAGAGCGGGGGAAGCTTCCAGAGCAGCGCGCGTGTGAGGCAGAGGATTGGAGCTCGCGGGCGACCGGCGCGCGTGCGAGGGCAACCACAGGAGGGAGAAGGAGGAGGGGGACAGCGCCGGGGGGTGTTGCGGACGTCGAGGCGCGTCGAGTGGCGCGAGGGGGAAGCACGATGTGGTCGGGGCGGCTGATTGGAGGAGGCTACAGTGCGGGTGTGCACTGTAGCGCGCTCTGGAGCACGCCTATTGCATGCCAGGGCATGCCTTTGGCTTGCTGGACGCGGCCACCTTGTCTGGGGGGTCAGGGGTGGAGTAAACAAGTGCGCTGCGGTCTCGGTTGCCCTAGTTACCCAATGGAAGAGGAGGGAGGTTGAGGGAAGGTGAAAACTGGGCTGTCCAGCAGAGTAGAATGGAGTTTTCACCGCTCAATTATTGACCTCTGGCCATGGGGAAGTTACTGGAGGTGCAAGGGGACCGGGGGAAGCTGTGGTAGAAAGTTGGGCTCAAGGAGAACAGGAGAAGAGGTGAAAATGGTAACTTTGGGAAATCACCAGAAGGTGTTTGATGTGGTTTTGAGCAGTCAAATGATCTCCACTAGCCATGACACTTAACAGGATTAAATGGCATATGTAAATAGGGTGTTTCACCAAGTTTGGGCTTATTTGAAGAAACTTGCCAATGTAACTTGGGTGAACCCTAGAAATCAACAGAAATGGTTTCACCATACTTGAGTCAAGCTAATCATCCCCCCTTGATGCATCACTTGGTGTAGTGTCATCATTACGGGTTGTGATCATGCCCACAAAGTTCGAAGCCCCAAGTAAAAAGTTGGTAATGTAAAGTTGTTCAAATTTGAATTTGAACAGAAATGGTTTTTGGGTACTCTGATCATGTTACCCTTCTCCAAAGCTTGTGCCATTTGGTCTAGATGCCTTATTAGACTATTCTAGCATGTTAACCAAGTTTGAGAGCATTTGGACAAGTTTGGCAATGTAAAGTTGCTCAAACTTCAGATATGGACATAATGGTTTTGAGGGGTTTTGATTATGTTTTCTTGCTTCCCAAGGCATGGGGCTTGGCAAGATCATCAAATATGTCATATATGACATGATAGAATTTTCCTGGAATTTTTAGAGAATATTTCCTTTGTAAATATTTCAAAAGCTTAAAATATTCAGAAAGGGTTTCTGAGGGATTTGTCCAATATTTTGAACATGACCAAGTGTTGAAACTCTTATATATGGACAATATATGTCCTATGAGTCTCCCTGAATTTTGGCAAATATTTTTGAAATAATTAAGTAATTTTTCCCTATCAAAGACCATTTCTGGCCTTAAGAAAAAGCTTTTAAATAAAATAGGAAAATAACTTTTAAAATTATACTTTTGTGGTTTATGGGAGTCCTATATCTACTAGGTTTCAAATACACTTTTTGAAATAATTTTCTCACCCTAAATCAAGCACTTGTAGTGCAAACCTCAATTCAGGGGGTTTTTGGAAATCTAATTTTTGAAAATACATTTTGGCCAAATTAATTTTATAAGGAAATACTATACTGCTATAAACATTTGGTATGATCATTGGGCAGAAGTCTTGGGTAAGGAGATGAAATGTACAAGAGGGAGTAGTTGACTTTAAAGAGCACTTGAAAAACAAAGGGAGAAAAATTTAATTCCCAATAAAAGCCAAATGATGCCAAAAAAATTGTTGGTCCAAATTTTCATGCTTTATTGATGCAAATGACATGTTACAAAATGCAGGGTGTGACCGACCTACCCCCCTTACAAGAATCTCGTCCCCGAGATTCCTAAACTAGGTCTTAAAAGAGATCGGGATACTCGGATCTAAGATAGTCTTCACGTTCCCAGGTTGCTTCTGCTTCCGTGTGGTTGCTCCACTGGACCTTCAAGTACTTAATGGTGCGGCGTCGCGTTCGTCGTTCTGCTTCATCCAGAATGCGAATGGGCTTCTCACGGTAGGTCAAATCAGGCTAAAGATCAATAGCTTGGTGATCAATATCCTTGTAGAGATCAGGCTTGTTTGCAACTTGGAGACACTTCCTGAGTTGTGACACGTGGAATACGTTGTGCACATCGGATAACTCAGGTGGTAGTTCCAACTGGTAAGCCACTTCTCCTCGTCGTGCAGTGATCTCAAAGGGTCCAATGAACCTTGGTGCGAGCTTCCCCTTAACGTGGAAACGCTTGGTTACCTTTAGAGGAGTTACCCGCATGTACACATGGTCTCCGACACGGAAACTCATATCCCGGCGGTGAGTGTCAGCATAGCTCTTCTGCCTTGACTTGGCTGCCTTCAAACGTTCTCTGACTAGTTGGACTTGCTCTTCTGCTTCACGGAGAATATCTGGTCCAAAGACTAGCCCTTATCCAGTCTCTGACCAATTGAGGGGTGTGCGATATTTCCGTCCGTACAACACCTCAAATGGTGCCATCTGAAGGCTCGACTGATAACTGTTGTTATAGAAGAACTCGGGAAAAGGGAGGCAATCTTCCCACTTGGCTCCATGTGCCAAGACACAGGCTCGGAGCATGTCCTCGAGAATTTGATTTACTCGTTCTGTCTGACCTCCGGTCTGCGGGTGAAAAGCCGTGCTGAAAGACAACTTGGTTCCCAAGGCTTCTTGGAACTTCTTCCAGAACCTTGAGGTGAACTGGGTTCCTCGATCTGACACAATCTCCTTGGGAACAGCATGAAGGCTTACGATTCTGTCGATGTAGAGAGTTGCCAGCCGGTTGCCATCATAAGTATTCTTGACAGGAATGAAATGGGCTACCTTGGTCAAATGGTCCACTATGACCCAGATGGAGTCATGTCATCTATTCGACCCATGTAAACCAGTGATGAAGTCCATTCCGACTTTATCCCACTTCCACTCAGGAACCTTGAGTGGTTGGAGCAATCCAGTGGGTCGCTGATATTCGGCCTTGACCCTTTGGCACACATCACACTTTGCAACATAGGTTGCAATCTCTCTTTTCATCCCGTGCCACCAGAAGCTTTCCTTCAAGTCTTGATACATCTTGGTTCCACCAGGGTGGATGGAATACGGAGTGTCGTGGGCTTCTTGCAGGATCAGGTTCTTCAGCTCCATCTTGTTTGGTACGCAGATGCGGCCTTTGTACCAAACAATCCCGTGTTCGTCCTCGGAGAATCCTGGGGCCTTGCCTAGCTCCATCTTCTTCTTAATGCCTTCAATGCTTGCGTGCCCACCTTGTGCCTTCTTGACTTCGTCCATCAGGGTTGGTTTGACTTCCAGATGATCTAGAAATCCAGGGGTGACCAATTCCAAACTAAATTGTTCCAGCTCTTCAAACATGGTTGGCTGCCTTTTTTGAATTATGGCATTCCAGGAGAAAGCCTTTCTGCTTAAGGCATCAGCTACCACATTAGCCTTCCCGGGGTGATATTGAACACTGAGGCCATAATCTTTGATGAGTTCCAACCATCTTCGCTGCCTCATGTTCAATTCCTTTTGGGTGAAAATGTACTTCAGACTTTTGTGGTCTGTGTATATCTCGCACCGTTTCCCTAGGAGGTAATGTCGCCATGTCCTCAAGGCATGAACGACTGCTGCTAACTCAAGATCGCGAGTGGCGTAGTTCTCTTCATGAGGTCATAGCTGCCTGGAGAGGTAAGCTATGACTCGGCCTTCTTGCATCAGAACACTTCCCAATCCGGTTCGAGAGGCATCACAATATAGCACGAACTCCTTGTGAATATCAGGTGTTGCCAGAACTGGGGCCGTGGTCAATCTCTTCTTGAGCTCTTGGAAGCTCTCTTCGCATTTTGGCGTCCATTCGAACTTCTTGTCCTTCTTGAGGAGCTGAGTCATTGGTCGGGCAATGCTAGAGAATCCTTCCACGAATTTGCGGTAATAGCCCGCAAGTCCGAGGAAGATTCTGACTTCCTTGACGGTCGTTGGAGATTGCCATTGGGTCACAGCTTCGATCTTCGCGGGATCAACTGACATCCTTCTTCGGTCAAGACATGACCTAAGAATCCAACTTTATGCAGCCAAAACTCACACTTGCTGAATTTGGCGTATAGTTGGTGCTCTCGAAGCTTATCTAGGACCAACCTCAAATGTTGCTCGTGCTCTTCCTCCGTCTTCGAGAAGACAAGAATGTCATCGATGAAGACAACAACAAACTTGCCCAAATATTCCACGAAGACTTTATTCTTGAGATAGATGAAGTAAGCTGTGGCATTGGTTAACCCAAATGACATGACCGTGCACTCGTACATGCCATATCTGGTTACAAATGCCGTCTTCGGAATATCTTGGGGTCTGATCATCAGCTGGTAGTACCCAGATCTGAGGTCGATCTTGGAGAACACCTTGGCTCCGCTGAGTTGATCAAACAGATCTTCAATCTTGGGAAGTGGATACTTGTTCTTGATTGTAACCTCACTGAGGGAACGATAGTCAATGCATAAGCGGATGGTACCGTCCCTTTTTGCCACAAACAGAATAGGTGATCCCCAAGGGGAGGCACTTGGGCGGATAAATCCGTTCCTCAGCTGCTCTTCCAGTTGCTTCTTCAACTTGGCTAATTCCTCCATCCCCATTCTATAAAGCTTCTTATAGTTGGGTCCTGCCCCGGGCACGAGCTCGATGATGAACTCAATGTCACGGTCAGGGGGCATTCCCGGTAGCTCATCTGGAAAGACATCTGGATACTCGCATACTACCGGTACTTGCTCCAATCCAACTTCAGACAGATAGTTGACTTGAGCGGCTTGAGCGGAAGAGGAGTTGGAAGCAAACTTAACTTCGACTCCTTGGTCATTGGTCACAGTGACAGTCAGATTGGCACAATCTAATAAGCCTTGGTGCTTGTTGAACCAATTCATGCCTAGGATCACATCAAAGCCTTGTGATCTCAGGACGATAAGGTCTGCTAGGAAATCTACCCCGTTAATGGTAATATTAACTCCCTTACAGCCTATCTTGGCTCTCATCTCTGCTCCGGGGGTTTGTACCACCATGGGGTTATTCAGGGGTGTAGGGGTCATGCCACTTTTTAATGCAAATCTTTGAGTGACAAATGAATGCGTGGCTCCAGAATCAAACAAGACAGTTGTAGGTGTTGAGTTGACAAGGAACGTACCCAGCGCGACGTCCGGGTCTTCCTGGGCTTCTTCAGCAGTGACGTGATTCACACGCCCCTTCCCATGGTTAGGCGGGTTGCGAGGAGCTTGGTTCCTTGGTGGCATCCCGCGGCCTTGTCCTAGGTTCTGTGCATTGGGGCGCGGGGCATCAGGCTTCTTGTTGGGGCACACCCTTGAGATGTGTCCTGACTGACCACATCCAAAGCAAGTGACTTGGTTTGGATTATTGATCTTGTTGCCACCACTGTTATTGGGGTTGAATGCTGGCCTTAGGTTGGCATACTGCTGAGGCTGATAGTTGGTGCGAGGTGCAGGAGCTCTTGGTTGCTGGTAGGTTGTCTTGACCGGGGCTGGCTGCCACGGGCGAGGCTTCTGGTTGTTGGAACTTCCCTTGCTGACCATCTTGCACTTGCGAGTGTCTTCCCAAGCACGCCGCTTGTCTTCAAGCATGAGTGCTTAGTTCACCAGGTCAAGGAAGGTTGGGCAGTCGCATACGACAAGCGAGTACTGCAGAGTCTGATTGAGGCCTTCCATGAAGCGCTCCCTTTTTGCAGCATCAGTGCTGACATCTTCAGGAGCATACCTTGATAGAACACTGAACTTCTGCATGTACTTCTTGACAGTGCCACTTCCTTGCTTCAGGGCTCGAAACTCACGCTTTTTGATAGCCATGATTCCGGAAGGAATATGGGCCTTGCGGAATTCTGCCTTGAAGTTGTCCCAAGTGATGTCTTGCCCAGCATGCATGACCTTGAATCCATCCCACCAAGCTCTAGCAGTCCCCCTGAGGCAGTGGGCAGCATAAGACACCTTCTCGCGGTCTTCGGTGCATCCGACTAGTTCCAGCAAGTCCTCAATGGTGCGGACCCAGTCGTCTGCATCCAGGGGTTCAGCAGTCTCGATGAAAGTTGGTGATGCATGCTTCTTGAACTCTGCCAACGTGGAACGTCCATTGCCATTCCCCGCCGGCTGGTGGTTGTTGGTGACAGCTTGAGCAATCATCTGAAGGGCTGCGGTGTTGGCTTGGCGTTCCTCTCGGAAAGCTTGGAGAAGCTGAGCCATGTCCATGTTCGGAGGAGGTGGTGGTGGTGGAGCTTGGTCGTTGGTTTGGTCGTGGCCGGCCTCTGATTGGGCGGATGCTCCGGCTTCAGGCTGCTGGGTAGAGGTACCAGTACGAGTTACAACAGGCATCCTGTTGGAGCGTTAAAAGGTCTCATGATTTGGAAGAGGGAAAGCAATAAAGATGGGTGCCTAGTAAGGGGGTGGGTGAGACACTAATCAAATCATGCAAGGGCCGAAAGGGCCAAACACATTCATTAAAATCCAATGGGTGATGCAGTCGTTTACATATTCCCGAACGGAGAATACGACGTACATCCAAACACAACAAAAGCAAACACTAGATGGCGTCATATGAACCATACAAGGACTCGACTTCGCATAGGGGTTACACGACCTATCCTACCATAGAAGTCACGAACTGGCATATCCGAGTTGCAAATAATGCCTAAGCGGCGGAATGCTCGGTCGCGTATTCTGGCTCTTCTGGGTCTTCCTCCTTGTCTTCATATGTCTGGGCCCCCTTATCACCTGAGGGTGTGGGGGAGTGGAGGAGTTGGATACGGCGGTGTTTTGTCGGTGGTGCAGGGAAAAGCTTGCGATATTCCCTTGCCGTCATACGGCGTCGCCTGGGTGGTTCTTCATCCTTGGAAGATACATCTCCTGAGGGCCTTCCGCCTCGATACGTGATAGCGGACTGTCCGGGAGGCGCACCTTCCTTCTTGATCCTATCCGTCTTCTCTTGTGCTCGACGAAGAAGTGCCTTCGTCTTGTGAAGTTCGTCTCGGAGCTTCATCGATTCCGAGGCCAAATCTTGTGCCAAGCTGTTGGCACATAGGTTGAAGTAGGTCTGGAATCGATGTGGAAGTCCTTCCTTCAGTGGAGGGGCTTGCGCGCTGCTTTCATCTTCACCTTCCTTCTAGTAAGGCAAGAAGCGGGTTGTCATCTCGGCTGCCATCTCCGGAAGAAGCTCGTGGAGACGGGTTAGTGCCTTGAGTGCAGCAGCCTCGACAGCGAGAGGTAGTGTTGCCATCTGGGGTTCCTCGAAGAACCAACTTGTGGGAGGATCGTTTGCCTTCACGATCACTTCCACATGGTACTCCACCTCAGTGTCGTTAACCCAATGCTCATGGTAGGTGAGGATGGGTGCTCGGTGGAACTGGCACTCCTGGAGGCTATCCTTGAGAAGCAAGGGGAACCCAGTGGCCAGGTGCTCTTCAGGTACAGCGGCCATCTACAAAGGTTGAATAGGAGAGGTTAATAAGCCGATGATATCTCAGGTTGGTAAGGTTTAGAAAAGAAGAGAGGTTCAGAAGGTTTTTGAAAAGGGTCTCATCTAACTAACGCCCATGCTAACTAAGGCTTCCTACAGTCAGGATGGCTCTGATACCAGCTCTGTGGGGACCCCGACTTAAGAGTCGAGTTCACCGAATGCACGTGTACAGTGATCCCAGAGATCAATGCTCACTGAACACACAGAAGCTGAATAACAAGAGTCTTACATCCATACATACCGTCTTACACAAATTGTGACCATTATGGCCAAGTCGTACATAGATAAAGCCTCAAGGGCTGAATAGCAAATAAACTCGAATAGCGGAAGTCTTCGTAGATAAGTAGAACCCATGCCATCTGCCTTAACCCTACATGCATTCTGACTGGGAAAGCGTCCTAGTTCGCATGTTCGTCTCCATAGAATTCTCCTTCAAATTCCTGCTCCTCCATGCCTGGCCAATTAAATAACCAGTGGCAAGCCAATGAGTACTTTGAATGTACTCGCAAGCAACCCATGATTTTGTTCAAGGCAACAATGCAAATATACAGCAACGAGCAACCTAGCTACAAGCTAGATTAAATATTCTACCATCATGTAACATGCATCAATAAATTTGGGTAACCTTGAAGACAGGTTACAGATATCAACATGAATAGAGTTCAATTCAACGAGTCAAGTCACCACCTTGACTCAACACACACACATACTTTCACTGAGATTGTAAAATTCTGGACATAGTTTAAGTAGCACCACCCAACTGTCCATGACCGTGGTTGCGCACTTTACCCACAAGATTCGGGAAGCTTTCGTGTCACCCACGATCCCGCAGTACCTCAAGTACTCAGGGGAAGCACCCGGTCATTATCTTTCCCTAGACGACACTAGCATAGGGTCCACTTGTTGGTGCACGGCCCTCGAGTACAAACAATAGATCATGGGACTTGCCCTATTTTCAATGTCACGCGTACACGAAGGGACCAACGGTGTATCCGGTGCCCTGTAAAAACAGTCATGGTCGTCTATCCAAGCATGACCCCGTCCCGGGGGTGACCTCAAGTCTTCCCCGTCACTAGTGATGTGGGCACCATGCTAGTATCGGCCTAAGTAATCAATAATGCCCCGTCCCATAAGGCGTAGAGTGGTTGCACATGTTTGGTTGGGACGGTAGTCACACATAAATCTAATCCATCATTTCACCCACACACAAGATCTTTCTTGGCACACCACTTCTTCCTCAAGTGATGACCTATCTTAACATCACCCTCGGGCATTAGGGGCACCCGATGGGGTTTTCGAAAAGAATGCAACCACGAAGAATTCATGGCACACATGCATCACTAAGCATCACTACTAATCATTTGCATTGCATCTAAGCATATAGCAAGATCATGAGTAAGGCATGCATTATGTGGTGGCTTTCAACTAGGTCACCACCGTCACTCTTATCATCATGCATTCAGAAATAAAAAGGGTTCCGAGGAACACAAGGGTATCATGGTCAAAGGGCTGCTTGCCTGGATTGACTTGGTCTTCAAGGTCTTCAAATCCTTCCCCTCCTTCTTCTTCAGCAACCTCGTGACACACGGTATCTAATCGTCGCAATAAACAACGGGAAAATAAGACCACAATAAAAACAGAAAAACCAAAGTGCTCAGAAAAATGTCAACTTATTTTTATCAAATACTAGAGGGAAAACTAAGATGGCAAAAATTCTTAGTTTGAGTTTTGGAGTGACAGAATGGGGTACATGAATTTTTGAGGAGCGGTTTTAGTGTCCAAATATTGATTTAAATTTGAACAAAACAGAAAAGGTCCATGGATATGGGTGAAAGTGACATCATTAAATAGGTTGGATTTTTACAAGTTTTTAGGAACTGGAATTAATTCATTTGGATAAATATTTAATCCTGTGGAATTATTTGAAAATCCCACAGAAAAGAAAAAGAAAAAGGGTCATGTGCAACTCGGCCAGAACGGCCACAGTGCAGCAGGCCCAGGCCGAATCAGCCCACCGCACGGGCGCCAGCGCGCGCGCTAGGTTTTCAAACCTGTCGGGCGGGGCCCGACGTCAGTGAGAGGGGAGAGGGGCGCGGGCGAGGGGAGGCTGACAGGCGAGGCCCGCCTATCATCCCTAACCTTCCGGCAGAGGGCCGGCGAGCTCAC
Organism: Secale cereale; assembly: GCA_902687465.1. Classification (NCBI taxonomy): domain Eukaryota; kingdom Viridiplantae; phylum Streptophyta; class Magnoliopsida; order Poales; family Poaceae; genus Secale; species Secale cereale. The sequence goes on along the minus strand of LR738710.1, from coordinate 530,107,859 downwards.
GGGCGACGACTCGGGGCACGGCAGGGCGAGCTGAGGGCATGGATGGAATCAGCGAGGTGTCGCCGATCTGGTGGAGGTGGAGTGAGTCGCCGGAGTGGCCTGGTTTGCCGGCGGCGAGGTCACGCGGCGGAGGAGCTTCAGGTGAAGGTTGCTCCGGTCGTTTCTGGCAGCTGCTGAGAGGGAAAAGAGGGGGAAAAGGATCAGTGGGACGTCGTGGTGCAAGATCGAGCGAGAGGAGCGGCTGGGACGGCCTGTACCGAGCGGACGACGGCGAGCCGCCGCGGCGGAGCTCAAGCTCGGGCCTGTCTGGAGTGGAGCGTGTGGCGCAGGTGGGGGATTAGGTGGGTGATAGAGCGATTGGTGAGGAGAGGAGGAGCGCGGGGTGTCCTTTTATAGGCGAACGGCGAGGTGCCGTGGACCTGTGCACCGGCGAGCTTCTGCCCGTTGCCACAGGGCTCGGGAGGAGCCGGGGTGGTGTCTGCGGAGTTGCTGGATGCGGTCCAGGGCCCGGGAGAGGAAGAGAGAGAGCGGGGGAAGCTTCTAGAGCAGCGCGCGTGTGAGGCAGAGGATTGGAGCTCGCGGCCGGCCGGCGCGCGTCGAGGGCAACCACAGGAGGGAGAAGGAGGAGGGGGACAGCGCCGGGGGGTGTTGCGGACATCGAGGCGCATCGAGTGGCGCGAGGGGGAAGCACGAGGTGGTCGGGGGCGGCTGATTGGAGGAGGCTACAGTGCGGGTGTGCACTGTAGCACGCTCTGGAGCACGCCTATTGCATGCCAGGGCATGCCTTTGGCTTGCTGGACGCGGCCACCTTGTCTGGGGGTCAGGGGTGGAGTAAACAAGTGCATTGCGGTCTCGGATGCCCTGGTTACCCAATGGAAGAGGAGGGAGGTTGAGGGAAGGTGAAAACTGGGCTGTCCAGCAGAGTAGAATGGAGTTTTCACCCCTCAATTATTGACCTCTGGCCATGGGGAAGTTACTGGAGGTGCAAGGGAACCCGGGGAAGCTATGGTAGAAAGTTGGGCTCAAGGAGAACAGGAGAAGAGGTGAAAATGGTAACTTTGGGAAATCACCAAAAGGTGTTTGATGTTGTTTTGAGCAGTCAAATGATCTCCACTAGCCATGACACTTAACAGGATTAAATGGCATATGGAATAGGGTGTTTCACCAAGTTTGGGCTTATTTTAAGAAACTTGCCAATGTAACTTGGGTGAACCCTAGAAATCAACAGAAATGGTTGCACCATACTTGAGTCAAGCTAATCATCCCCCCTTGATGCACCACTTGGTGTAGTGTCATCATTTGGGGTTGTGATCATGTCCACAAAGTTTGAACCCCCAAGTAAAAAGTTGGTAATGTAAAGTTGTTCAAATTTGAATTTGAACAGAAATGGTTTTAGGGTACTCTGATCAAGTTACCCTTCTCCAAAGCTTGTGCCATTTGGTCTAGATGCCTTATTAGACCATTCTAGCATGTACCAAGTTTGAGAGCATTTGGACAAGTTTGGCAATGTAAAGTTGCTCAAACTTCAGATATGGACAGAATGGTTATGAGGGGTGTTGATGACACTTTCTTGCTTCCCAAGGCATGGGGCTTGGCAAGATCATCAAATATGTCATATATGACATGATAGAGTTTCCCTGAAATTTTTAGAGAATATTTCCTTTGTAAATATTTCAAAATCTTTGTCATATCCAGAAAGGGTTTCTGAGGGATTTGTCCAATATTTTGAACATGACCAAGTGTTGAAACCCTTATATATGGACAATATATGTCCTATGAGTCTCCCTGAATTTTGGCAAATATTTTTGAAATAATTAAATAATTTTTCCCTATTAAAGACCATTTCTGGCCTTAAGAAAAAGCTTTTAACTAAAATAGGAAAATAGCTTTTAAAATTATACTTTTGTGGTTTATGGGAGTCCTATATCTACTAGGTTTCAAATACACTTTTTGAAATAATTTTCTCACCCTAAATCAAGCACTTGCAGTGCAAACCTCAATTCAGGGGGTTTTTGGAAATCTAATTTTTGAAAATACATTTTGGCCAAATTAATTTTATAAGGAAATACTATACTGCTATAAACACTTGGTATGATCATTGGGCAGAAGTCTTGGGTAAGGAGATGAAATCTACAAGAGGGAGTAGTTGACTTTAAAGAGCACTTGAAAAACACAGGGAGAAAAACTTAATTCCAAATAAAAGCCAAATGATGCCAAAAAAAATTGCTGGTCCAAATTTCATGCTTTATTGATGCAAATGACATGTTACAAAATGCAGGGTGTGACATTCATAGAGTATGTTTATCCAACCGCATGTTGGGGAGTATCCGTACGGCCCGTGCGGTGGTCTGTTGGGGAAGAAGAATAGGTGAGGAAGAATGGTTAGGAGACGTAGGATATTCATCCAACCGCCTGAAATGGCAGACTGACCCAAGTCAGGTGAGTTGCATAACAATATATGTTTTTACACAGCAAAAGATCCATAAAAACAACAACATAAAGAAAAACTATCACTGCTCGCGGAACGAGACGACCTCATCGTCTTTGGCTGCCGGCGCGAACCAGCCATAGCTGCCGACGTGTGTCTCCGCACCGTGGTTGTCCTCGGCCTCGAGCTACTCGTTCACGCAGAGCGTGCGGGTGCTCTACACGGACGAGAGCACCGCCCAGTTCAAGTCGAGGACGTCTGGTTCCGCCTGCAGGAGGGCCTCAATGGCAGCGGCATCCGCGCGCTCCGCGTCGAGTCGAGCCTCCGCCACCCGGTTCAAGTCCAGGACGTCCGGTTCCGCCTGCAAGAGGACCTCCATGAGAGCGGAATCCACGCGCTCCGCGTCGAGTTAAGCCTCGGCCGCCCAGTTCAAGTCCTGGACGTTCGGTTCCGCCTTCAGGAGGGCCTCGATGGCAGCGGCATCCGCGCGCTCCGCCTCAAGTTGAGCCTCCGCCGCCCGGTTCACATCCACGACATCCGGTTCCGCCTGCAGGAGAGCCTCAATGGCAGCGGCATGCGCGCGCTCCGCGTCGAGTTGAGCCTCTGCCTCCCGGTCCTCCTTTAGTACCGCCAGGTTGAACCGCTGGTCCGCCTGCACCATGGGGGACTCGGACGCCGGCACGAAGTCGACGTACATCGTCTCATACCCATCGGGGGCCTTCTGCGCCACGACCTCCGCCATGAACATTGGATCAGCTTCCTGCTCCTTGTAGCTTGGCTCGAGAGAATTCGGGGATTGGCCCGCCGCAAAGCGAGTTTGGGAACAGAGGTCTCTGGCGCCGACCGCCGCTGCGATTTCTGCGTGGCGCTCCAGCGTCAGCATCTTGTAGTACGTGATCTTGCGGCGCACCATGGCTCCCGGCGAATTAGGGGACGCTTGATGCGGGCTAGGGGATCGAAAGGTGGGGGAAAGGGGCTGGAGATTAGGTGTGGTTTTAGGGCAGTGGCTGGCGTAGGCCGAGCAGCGAAGGTTTCGGTGTGAATAGTGGTTCTGGTGACGACTGGTCAATTGGTTTGACTGTACATTGCTTTTTTCGCATTCGCCTTACGCCCCCGCCATGCTGGACCCTCCACGTCGCTCACCGAATGGAATGCGCTTCGTCTTGCGTTTTCGCTCGCTTGTGGGACCGTAGTTGAGAGCAAACCGACGTCCCTCCCCCTCCCCCGCCCGCGTCATTTTATGTGGAGTAAATAAAAACAGAGGGAGTATACTACGGTTGAGGATCCCTTGACGTGGCCGAACCCATTGAGTAACTGACATGCGGGGCCTAGCAAGCATGGGGTCCGCCAGTAAGTGAACGAAAGGGAGGGTAAGGCAGGGATACGTATGTGAAAGGAGCATCCAATGATATAATGTTCACATTATACATCTCATGTACTATTAATCTTGTCAATAGTCAAATGCGGTTTTGAAAAACGCATTAGAGCATGATTAATAATATAGCCAGTCGATGGCTATAAGGAACTACCATGTCATCTATCGATCTCGTCAACATGTGTTGGGGCATGAACCGAATGGGATGTCAAAACTAAGACGCGAAGCGACACGTAGTGGATGCAAAGTGAAACTTCAAACGAACTGTTTGTTTGTATGCATGTCGGACAAATTACAAATAAACATTGGAAATACAAGCATGGTCTAGGCCCACATGCGAATGATACTCGGTGAAATGTTCAAATGAGGCATGCGGGAGGATGGACTCGACCGGAGGGCGACATGATCGATGGAGAAGAGGGTTGGAGAGGAATGAGAAATAAGCAAACGCCACATGATTATACTTGAACGGATCAAATAAACAATAAGTTGTCTCGCTTGTCCTACATAGTGAAAGGCCTAATGCGCAACGCGGAGCACTGACGCTCGAATATGGTCGGGAAAACAGGGAAACCGACATGTGGGGCACACCTGTCGGGATGACGTAGCGCAAACTAGTCCAATTGAGGAGCTGGCCCACAACCTCCTCGCCACTGGCAACCGTTCATGTGGGTCGTGGGGGCCTATAATGTGGCGTAGCTCTAGCACCGCCTCTAGATACGACGACCGCGGTGAGCGACACGCTCATCGTCGCTAGACACAGTCCGTTTCAGTGTGCCGAGGGTGGCGTTAGTGCTGTGGCACGACCAACAATATGTTTGCATTGTTCCCAAGGTTGCCCCATCAAAGCATTGGGTAGCCAAAATTTTGGTTGAGGTTTTGGTTGCCCATGATTTGGCCGACATCAGCAAGAAAAATGAACTAGAGTTGGCTAGAGTTCATTGGCATGCCAAAAAAATGGCAATCATCCAAACAAAGACCAATCTTTGGGTCATGACCAAAATTTTGGTAAGGTGCACTTTGGTCACAATCCAAACACACCCCAACACCCGGCTCGTCGAGGATGCATGGGGCGACGGGACGCGTCCGTGGAGTGGTGTAGTGTGGCCAACTACATCCTCAGGACCTGAGACCATGCCGGGTCATCTTGCTTTTTCAATGACATGCTCGATCGCATGTGAGCAAAGGGCATCTCCAACATTGCCACGACCGCAGCTGACTACCCTGGCACACCAAAAACCCTCGTCCCTTGCGTCGTCGCGCGGTGCGTTCCTAGCCGGCGCAAGCTGCCCGCATTCATGTCGTCCGTCCATATGCGTCGTTAAGAGGCTCGGTGCCCGAGGAACCAACTCCGGCGACTTAACCAAGATGCTTGACCTCACCGGAATGCGCTACTTAAAGCGGCAATGCCCAGGTAACCTCCACACCATAGCGCATCGTCCTCCTACCTGGCACCACATCCGCCATGACCGCAAGCGCGAACACTCTGCGGGAGAGCTTGTCTTCGGGGATGGAGCTCGAGGTCGCCGCCCTCGCTCAAGTCGTCGCACAAGTGGTGGCCACGTTGGCGGCCGACGACGGGAGCACCGTCCACCACACGTCCTACTTGTCGCCGTCCAACGTCCGGCACCGCCGAGGTTGGGGACTCCTCCGAGGATGAGTAGGTCATGGGAGGTGGCAGGGCATGGTGTGCCAACTGGCCGATCCGTCTCCCGTGTTCTACTTTTCCACGCCGGAGACCGCACCTTCACTTCACGGGTCTTGAACCCCACCCCCGTACATGGAGATCGCAGATGGAAGATGTTGGTCGCTGCCGTAGAATAGGTTTAGGGTCGGATTTCTTTTATTTTTATGTCCTATAAAAGTTCGAAATGTTATGAAAATCTGCCGTGTTTGCATTAATCTCGGCCGGTGTATATGAATTTTCACAATAATATAGTTCTCCCTCTGTTCCCAAATATAAGTCTTCCTAAAGATTCCAACAAGGACTACATAGGGAGCAAAATGAGTGAATCTACACTCTAAGATATGTCTACATACATCCGTATGTTGTAGTCCATTTGAAATTTCTAAAAAGACTTATATTAAGGAACGGAGGGAGTATATTGTAGGAGTACTAGCAAGTTGCCTGTGCGTTGCACGGAAGATCAAGATCTTGTGGGAGAAAAGGATGAACGAGGGAAGGCCTTATCTGCAAATGCACATTCACGCATTTCACATCTATGGGAACCTACGAAAGGGTTAACATAAATTGCCTCTCTTTCTCCTCCCCTGATTTTCATGGTGGTGGGCCCCTCCCTCCCCCCAAACTACAATGAACAGCTCACACGTTTCACATTAAGTTAATTATGTAACTGGGACTACATAGGTGTAGCATTACTCGTCCTAAAAAACCCAACTAAGCCAACCTCCCAGCATAGACCCGGCCGCGCCGTTTTAGTCGGGATTGTCGGATTACTAGTAGTAGTATCGATGGATCGCGCGAAGCAACAAGTTTTTTTGAGGGGCCGAAGCACCTAGTTTAAAAGGAAAAAAGGCGGTACACTCACACCACCCCTGTCGCGGTCGCATTGCACCCCACACACGTTCAGTCCTGCATACGGCTCACACAAACGGAACGCGCTTCGGCTTGCCTCTTCACTAACACGTGGGACTGCATTTGGAGAAACCAACCATGCGCCAAACTTCCCCCGCCCATTGCGCGAAAATCCTCCCCCCAGCCAAAAATTTCCCCCAAATCCTAGATTCAACCGCCCTTCGGCCAACTAGCCAATAATATTCCCCAAACCTTCCTCCCCCCATCCCCTCCACTCCATTCGCTCCGCCAAAGCCGCCCTCCCCGCCACGCAGATACATTGGCGCCGCGGTTCGTCGCGGGGACGCACGGCGATCCTCTCGCTCCCACAGTACGCTCTCGTAGACTCCCGTCCGCTAGCCGTGCCGCCACCGCTGGCGACGTTCTTGTGGAGGCGCACGGCGGTCAGCGCCGCCACCGCTGGCGACGTTCGTGTGGAGATGCACGGCGGTCAGCTTCTCCCACAGTGCGTGCATTCTAGGCTGAGGCCCCGTGCATGTCGGTGTAGTGCTGAATGTTAGTTGATACACTATTAATCTCACTGTTTGCTGAAGTAGTTTACAGTCAATATGCTCTGCTTAAGAAGCTTCCTTGCCCTGTTCTGCACTCAATCTGCTTAGCTGAGATGGCATGCTAAGACCGATTAGTTGCTAAAATATCCTGCCATATATTTATTGTGACGTAGATTTCCATGGTCTAGTAGCCAATCTGTTAGGTGAAATAGCTCTACACCGTTTTATACTCGATCTTTGTTGCTGCGATGGCCTTCGATAGTTCGATGGATGTGTGCTCGGCCTCATTGACTGCTGAAACAGCCTGCCATAATTTAGCACTCAAATATGTTTGCTGAATTAGCTTTACATATATTTTGTTACTTAGCTCGGCTCGTCCAAATATCTTGCCATAGCTTTAGACATCGACCTAGGTATTTTCGTCCGTAATTCATAAAAAAGCATATATGTTTTTCCTGTAATATCTAGTAGAAGAAATAATTTGTATTTCTAACAGATGGACATGACTTGGATAACTTCTGCTCGAAGATTCTCCGCTGCATATGTCGAGGGGGTTGAAAACTTCATGAACTTTATTAGAGCTGAGTATGGTGGTCCGAAATCAGATGTGCTCTGCCCGTGTAGCGGTTGTATAAATTCAGTTACAAGACCCCAGTCAACTGTGCAAAATCATCTACACTTGTATGGGATGTCGGTCACATATACTAGGTGGGTTCATCATGGTGAAGCTGTGAACGTCAATGTTATTGACTACGTGGAAGCAGCAGATCACCTTCTTGATCTGTCTGATGCTCAGGTGGAAGAGGAGGAGGGGAGGAGGTGGTTGCGGAGCCAATGAGTTTGACCAACATTGAAACAATGCTACGAAATGCTCGTGCATTCCGTGAACTTTCACCTCCAGAAGAAAAACGGTGGGCCCGCATGTTGGAACAGTGCAACGTGGCTGTCACCCCAGGAAATAAGCTGTCAGTATTCTCAGTTATGGTCACCTTTCTTTAGGTGAAGACATCTGAGCGAATGACCAACAAATCATTCGATGCGCTGTTGGCTTCTTTCCGCAAAGCTTTCCCAAATGCGTCTGAGCTGCCACACACCTATAGTAAAATGAAGAATTTCCTTCGTGCAGTTGGAATTGGATATGATATGATCCATTATTGTAAGAATAATTGTGTTCTGTTCCGAAAGGATGCCAACTTAAGTGAATGCCCGAAATGCAAATCATCAAGATGGAAAGATGGCGATGCTGTGAAGAGGATTCCACATAATGTTCTGAGACATTTTCCAATTACACCAAGATTGCAGAGGTTGTTTCATGATGCTGAAACAAGAGAGGATGTACTGTGGCATTCTAGGAACCAGGAGTACAGAGATCAGAATGTAATGAGCCATCCATCACATGGTAGTGAGTGGAAAAGCTTAAATCATAAGCACGAAAAGTTTGCTGCTGACCCGAGAAACATTAGACTTGGCTTAGCTTCAGATAGATTGAACCCATTTGGCCACCAGAGCACCACATATAGCATGTGGCTAGTGCTTGTTATCCCTTACAACATGCCTCCAAATGTCTGCACCAAAGAATCAAACTACATGATGGCCTTGCTCATCCTAGGTCCAAAAAGTCCTGGAAAGGATTTTGATTAGTTCATGGAGCCTCTTGTGGAGGAACTTCAACAACTATGGAGGGGTGTTCTCACTCGAGACCTATATAGCAGCCCGCCAGCTGATTTCTTTCTGCATGCTGTTATAATTTGGTGCATCCATGATTATCCGGCTTTGGGCACTATGTCAGGGCGAACGACACATGGTTACAATTCATGTGTTCGCTGTGACAGAAATCCGCTGTCATACGCAATGCTTAGCAAGATATGTTACATTGGACACCGCGTTTCCTTGTGAAGGACAAGCCGCATCCTAGAAAATACCGAAGACATGTGTTCAGTGCAAAGCATGAAAACCGTGATGCGCCAAAGAGGCTCACCGCCGATGAGTTGCAAGTGGAAAAATTAGAGAAGGTCGGGCATATTACACCAGGAAACCATCCTGATAATGGTAGTGGGAAAAGGAAGCGTGGCAGGGCAAAAGAGAGATTATTGTTTACCCGCAGGTCCATTTTGTGGGACTTGGAGTATTGGAAAGATTTGGATCTGCGGCATAATCTTGATGTGATGCACATCGAGAAAAATATATGTGACATCATTGTCGGAACACTTCTTAATATTGAAGGCAAGACGAAGATACCTTAAAATCTAGGATTGTTTTGACACACCTGGGTATCAGATGGGATTTGCATGTGCAAGATGAAGGTAAACCACGGGATATGGCACCAGCTGTGTACGTCTTGGACAAGGTAAAAATAAAAGAATTCCGCGAGGTCCTGTCACCTGTGACATTCCCACATGGATTTGCTCCCAACCATGAAAGGAGAGTCGGTGCAGATGGAAACAAGGTACAAGGGTTGAAAACTCATGACTGCCACGTCCTACTTCAAAGGGTTTTACCTGTTATCCTTAGAGGATTGGGCCGCCGTGACTTATACAGAGCAGTTGCAGAGTTGGGACAATTCTTCAATTAACTCTGCAGTAGAAATATCAGGATAGATGCTTTGGAGCGTCTTAGAGACAAGATACCAACTATCCTATGCGACCTTGAGAATATATATCCTCCAGCCTTCTTTGATGCGATGGTGCATTTGGCTGTTCATCTACCTGATGAGGCACTACTTAGAGGTCCAGTACAGTATGGCTGGATGTACCATATTGAAAGGCGGCTAGGAACTTTCAAGGGCTATGTTAGGAACAGAGCTAGACCCGAGGGTTCCATTGCAGAGGCCTACATTGCTACAGAAGCGTTGACATTCTGCTCAACATACATTGAAACAGCTGATCAGCTTAGCAAAGAGGTGGATGACGACACTCCCGGGATCAATGTTTTCGATTATTCTATTCGAGATACACGGAAGAGTCGACAAGAGGACAAACCTAAAGATTTGGAAAAAAATGGTTTGGTATGTGTTGAATAACTGTCCTGAGATACTACCTTATATCAAGTAAGTGCTAAGTACTGCAGCTTATACATCGTAATGTACTAAACTTGCAACACATTCTCATATATTTAGATGTTTGACGTGATCACTATGTTGTGCAGCATCTACAAAAACGAGTTACTGCTGCAAAATCCAAGAAGCGTTGACAAACTGGTTATGGCAGGATTTGCGAAATGGTTCAAGAGCCATGTAAGCTTTTGAATTGCACTGTCAGTTTTTTTACTTTATTGAGTACATAAGATGATCAGCTTGTCTATTTTCTAACCGTAGGTTAAGAAGATGCGGGAGGATGGGCAGGCAGTTGATGATGCCCTTTACTCACTAGCAATGGGTCCTGATACCCGGGTAAGACATTATGAATCTTGCGTTGTTGGAGATGTGCACTACAACACCCTTACACGAGACGAAGGAAGGAAGACACAAAATTGTGCCATCATGAGCACGGATACGTATGACAAAGAGACAACCGAAATGTATGCTAACATAACAGACATTGTTCAGTTGCAGTATATCCCCAGTTTCGAGGATCATTGGTGTGTGGTTCTATTGTGCTGTTGTTGGTATAACCTGTTTTTCAGGATCGCAAAACCCAGAGCTGATGATTATTTCAAATCCATCAATGTCAAGGCGGTGTACCAGACCAATGAGCCTTTTATTTTGGCAAATCAAGCAACACAGATACTTTTCATGGAAGACACATTTGCACGTAGCGATGACTGGAGGGTATTGCAAAGGTTTGAGCAGAGGAATTCGTTTAATGAAGTTGCACAACAAGATGATGCTTACACTACTGCTGATGTACAATATAACACAGATGTTGCTAATATCTTTGAGAACCATCACGTCAATGACGCCGGCGAAAAGATTGTCTTTCGTGCTGTGGACATACAAGAGTTGATCAAGAAGAAGCCAACGTTCGAGGATGTTGAGGACGAAGAAGAAGATGACACCGTGGGGAATTACGATTCAGGCTGATACACATGGCGAAGATGTTGATGTTGCTGCTGCGGATGATGATTACATTTCTTTTGTCGTACTTGCCTGTCAGAAGACGTTTTTCATCTACTATGTGAAATTGTGTTTGCTATGACAACTGAAACCTGATGAACATGTTGTTTAGTATTTTCCTGTGAGAACATCACTTGTTATGTATGCTGATTTGTGTTTGGTGATTGTATGACGACTAAAACATGATGACAGTGTTGTTTAGTTGTACTCATATTTGGCTGTGAAACTTGAATTTGATGACATAGTTTGATGTTGGACTGCAATTTGCTCGACGTCTTCGAATGAGAACAAAGCTGACTCGACAGGGCCTCTGCTAATTAATTTATTTATTACCAAAAGGGCCCCTGCTATTTATTTATTTGTGAGCAAACGGGGATACCCCTGATTTTCGTTAATAGAAATCAATAGATGTTCATAACACTACGCCCAGCCTGCTAGACAGGTTTCATGCATTACTAGTTTCAGCAAAGTGCTCATGTCATAGCCACCGAATATATCACGAGTGCTACATACACTGCAAATAAAGAGACAATCATCCTACAGAGCACATTGATTTTGCCCATTATCATCACAAGCTCTTTCATCTGCTCATTGTTGTCAAGGCCGTTCAGTAGCTGTTGCTTGGCCATGATCAGAGGAACTGCATCTTTAACCTTCTGATCTGCATCTTCCTCTTCTGTCGTTCCTTCAATTACTTGTCCAACACCCCAACCTGCTGGTATTGGGATTCCTCGACTAACCAAATAATCAGCGTAGTTGCACTCCCCCACATCAGCAACTTCCCAGAAATACAAATCACATGAATCTTCCCATTTCTGGATGAATCAAATTGGAAGATCATCAACCAAACTATTAAAACAAGCAGCAACTCAAAGCAGCAGAACAACACTTAAACATATTATTACCCCGCGGTTCGGGAATTTGTAGAAGACTCGGCCAGGGTTGAGGATTGTGGTTGAGACGTGACGTATGACTCTGCGTGATTTGCAGTAGTGGCACTACACCAACGGCAGCGGGTTGCGATGAGCAACCGGCTACGGTGCGCGTGCCGGCGGGGGTGTGATGAGACCCACAGGAAATGATACGGGTGACGACTGGGCGCATATTTGGTTGTTGCCTGCTAAAGAGTAGGTGGACGAGCAGCCAGCGGACATGGTTGCTGCGTCCAGAGCTTCTGAAGCTAGGCAGAGTAAGTAGAGAAGAGGAGAAGCGAACGTTGGATATGTCAGTTTCATTACTTGAAGAGTAGCATAGCACCATATATAGTCATAGTCTAGGTTTGGATTCGAACCAGCTACAGGAGCACGTCTTTCTTTTTTCTAAAACTCAGCAACGTCTCTTTACTGGTACACTAGCTTGTTCTGTACGCCTTCTCAAGTCTTTGATTCCTCCACCTGACATCTGGGACCCACTGGAAGGGCCTCTGTATTTTGCGAAAAATACGTACCCCCCACTGATAGGTCGGACCCACTAGCTATCTTCGCACGCAAGGAAGTGCCTCCTTATTACGCAAACAAAAATGAATACTTCCCTTGCCAGCTAGAACCCAGCATCGTGGGAGGCTGACTTGTGGGCCTACCAAGTTGATAGGGATGAAGGGCTTTGTCAACTTAGTCAATCTGAACGATTCTAGCTCCAGTTACCGTACGATGTTCATCCAACTGCAGTAGTGCGTCCTCTATCTCTGGTCTTCCTGCTCCAGCCGCCCAAACCAGCGCCGGTCGTGTCGTGTGCTCCTGCCTCCCGTGGCCGGCTGTGATGCCGCGGAGGCCTCACCGCCTCCTACTACTCCCACCGCTGGTCAAGGCATCCCTCTACTCACCCACACCCCATGTTATTCTGCGACGGCAGCCTCACACCGCAGCCGAACCAGTGAACCCTCGTACTCCTCTCCGCGTGGGCATCCACTACTGCGTCTTCCCCGGCTCCGCGTCGTCCCCTTCCTAGCCCTCGCCGTCGTCACCCGCCTTGGTGTTCTCGACGCGACGTGATCAATGTGGTCAACGACCGACTGCCATCAGAAGAGTACTGTACGTGGAGAGGCTGACAGCTAGGTCCACGGCCACAACCCAGTTTTTTTGTGATTTGCCAAGTAAGTCGCTTTGTCAGGCCTGTTGGGCTGAAATCTTTCAAGACTTGGAGAGCTTCATTCGGCTGGCTGAGAAAATGTCCTATCAGTAATGAGAAATGGGTTGTACATTTCTAAAACACATAAAACTGGCAATTAGTTTCAAATATCTTTTTTTATTTCGAGATTTTAAATTGCATTGATTTTTATGCGTGGACAATTTTTTGCATTTTATATTGATATACATTTATTTTTAAAATCAGTTTGAATGTGACTCGAAATTTTGGGACTAAAAACAGTTCGGACCGCACCGAAATATGCAAAATTTCGTATAATTTTTTAACCATGACCACAATATGGACTGTAATGCTAACAAAAAGAATATGGGCTCAAAAAAAAACCTTAAGAATTAGCAAATAGGCTGTAAATTCTTAGAAATAAAGGTAGATGGGCTGTATGATGTTTTCCACAGATTTGAGGCCTTCCTAAAAAAGGTTGACGAACAGGCAGTGACTGTTGGATGTCCATCCAACAGCCGTCGTGCTTCTTCAATCTCTGCTCTTCCTGCTCCAGTCGCTCAAACAAGCGTCGGCGGGACTGCCTGCTCCCTCCTCCCTGCGGCCGGCTGTGCTGCCGCGCATGCCTCATCGCCCCACCATTCTCCCCTCGCTTGCCTAGACATCCCTCTACTCACCCACACCTACTGTTATTCTCCGGCGACGACAGACGAACCAGTAAACCCTCGTACAGTCGTACTCCCCTCCGCGTGGGAAAAATCTACCGAGTCTTCCCTGCCTCCGTGTCGTTCCCTTCCTAGGCCTTGCCGTCGTCCATCGCCTTGGTGCTCTCGGCGCGGCGTGGTCAAGGAACGACTTCCATCGAAAGAGTACTGTACGTGGAGAGGGTGACAGCTGGATCCACGACAGCCGCAAGGAAGTGCCTCCTTATTATGCGGAACATAATTATTCCTCCATCTGAGAGCGGGGACCCATCGGACAGGCCACCGTATTTGGCAAAAAAACTTTTCCCCCTGACTGCTGGGATCCACCGGACAGGCCACCGTATTTCACGAAAAAAACGTTCCCCCCTCTGTCAGCTTGGACCCACCGGAAGTGCCTCCTTATTACGCACAAAAAAAATGAATACTCCCCCTACTAGCTGGGACCTAGTATAGTGGGAGGCTGACTTATGGGCCTACTAAGTTGACGCGGACGAAGGGCTTTGTCAACTTAGTCAATATGCACGATTCTAGCTCCATTTATTGTACGATGTCCATCCAACGGCCGTAGTGCTTCTTCAACCTCTGGTCTTCTTGCTCCAGGCGCCCTAACCAGCGCCGGTCGTGCCTCGTGCTCGTGCCTCCCGTGGCAGGCTGCGATGCCGCGGAGGCCTCACCGCCCCCTACTATTCCCACCGCTGGCTAGGCTCTGCGGCGACGGCAGCATCACACCACAGCCGAACCAGTGAACACCTCGTACTCCTCTTCGTGCGGGCTTCCACTGTCGTGTCTTCCCTGGCTCCACCTCGTCTCCTTCCTAGGCCTCGCAGTCATCGACCGCCCTGGTGCTCTCGGCGAGGCGTGATCAATGTGGTCAAGGAACGACTTCCATCGGAAGAGTACTGTACGTGGAGAGGCTGATGGCTGGGTCCACGGAAGCAGCAAGGAAGTGCCTCCTTATTACGCAGAAAATAATTATTCCTCCACCTGACAGCAGGGAACCATCGGACGGGCCACCGTATTTGGCGGAAAAACGTTTCCCCCGTGACAGCTGGGACCCACCGGACGGGCCATCGTATTTCGTGAAAAACGTTCACCCCGCTGTCAGCTCAGACCCACCGGAAGTGCCTCCTTATTACGCAAAAAAAAAGAATACACCCTGCTAGTTGGGACCCACCTTGGTGTGTGGCTGACATGTGGGCCTACTAGTTGACGGGGACGGAGTGATTTGTCAACTTAGTCAATATGAACGATTCTAGCTCCAGTGACCGTACGATGTCCATCCAACGGCCGTAGTGCTTCTTCAACCTCTGCTCTTTTTGCTCCAGCCAGCCAAAGAAGCGCCGGTCGTGCCGCATGCTCCTGCCTCCCGTGGCCGGCTGTGCTGCCACGGAGGCCTCACCGCCCCCTACTATTCCTACCGCTGGGCAGGCCCTGCGGCGACGGCAGCCTCACATCGCAGTTGAACCAGTGAACCCTCGTACTCCTCTCCGTGCGGACTTACACTGCCGCGTCTTGAACGGCTCCGCGTCATCCCCTTCCTAGGCCTCGTCGTCGTCCACCGCCCTGGTGCTCTCGACGCGACATGGTCAACGTGCTCAATGAACGACTTCCATCGGAAGAGTATTGTACGTGGAGAGGCTGACAGCTGGATCCACAGCCACAGTAACGAAGTGCCTCCTTATTACGCGCAAAATAATTATTCCTCCACCTAACAACGGGGACCCACCGGATGGGCACTGTATTTCGCGACAAAAATGTTTCCCCCTGGCTGCTAGGACCCACTAGCTACATCTTCGCACGCAAGAAAGTGCGTCCGGGCAAAAAAAAAAACGATTCACCCCCTGACTGCTGGGACCCACCAGCTACATCTTCGCATGCAAGGAAGTGCCTGACAGTAGGGACCCACCTGGTCGAAGCGTACGTAGCGTTCTCATTCTAGTCGCGAACGTGTACGTACATACTGGTCGATGTAGAGGCGCGCACGTGTCATAGTAGAGGTGCGCATGTAGCATGTACACGTACGTACAGCGGCCAGTGTGCAAGAAAGAAAATACGGCCACGTACGTACATACGTGCAGGGTCTCGAACACCTACTCGCGCATATGTACGGCCAGTCCTCGTGTACATGGCTGGGTCGGAACGGAGAAACTACGTTGTCGTCGCGTTCATGGGGAGGCAACGGAATGTGTCATGTTCATCGGGAGGCAATGGAACGCGTGGGAGCCATACGGCTTGCACAGAACAGCCGATGGTACTGAGGCCTGACGTAGCGCAAAACGGAGGAAACGGCCCTGTGTTCGACCGGCCACGGTCGAAACGGGATCCTGTTCATCGGGAGGGGTCTGGCGTATCGCAAAACGGAGGAAACGGACCTCCTACGGTCGAAACGGGGGTCCTATTGATCGGGAGGGGTGTGGCGTACCGCAAAACGGAGGAAACGGACTTGTGTTGGAGCGCTACGGTCGAAACGGGGGTCCTGTTCATCGAGAGGGGAGTGGCGTACCGCAAAACGGGACTCCACGGGATATTGTTCATCTCCACCGTCGACCCCCTCCAGCCTCCACGGGCTATTGTCCATCCACCGTCGTCCTCCTCCTGCCTCCACCTACGACTGTTCAGCCTCCACCGCGCGCTACTCCACCGGCTACTGTTCAACCAGCCCTCTCCACGGGCTCCTGTTCAACCACCCCTCCACGGGCTACTATTCATCCAACCCTCCACCGTCTACTGTTCATCCAGCCCTCCAAAGGATGGTCCTGTTCATCCAACCCTCCACGGGGTCCTGTTCATCCAGCCCCAACCGACTCGGTCGATTGGGGTCCTGTTCATCCAGAGGCAACACCACAGGGTCCTGTTCATCCACCCCCACCGAGTTCTGTTCATCCAAACCCCCCAACAACGCTCACTGTTCATGCAGAGGCAGCATCGATCGGCTTCAGTTAGCAGCAGTAGCGAAGGAATCGCTCGATCGGGTTCAGTAACAGCCATCGATCGATCGCTCGGGTTCAAAAATGCGTAGCCCGCGGTGCAATCGCTCGGGTTCAGTTAGAGCCCAATGCCTCGCTCAGGTTCAGTTAGAGCCCAACGCCTCGCAACCACGTGCGTGCATGTACGAGAGAAACGTGCATCGCTCTGCCCCGACCACCCACCGTAACCGGGAACACCCCAATATTTTCCTCGCCCTCGCTTCTACCACGGTTTTTTTCGTCATGGATGGCCCAAAGAATGTCATGTAGCTGCGTCTCTGGCCCGCCCAGGACGAAAAGCCCATTTTCTGTCATGATTTATTGTCATAGAAGTAGGACCCCACCACATCTATGATGATACCGTGTTTTGTCACAATTATTGTCATAGAAGTGTCATAAGTATGACAGAAAAAATATTTCGTGCGGCCTAAAATGTCACGGATGTATCTTTTTTTAGTGAACCTGTTGACATTGTTTAACATGGTAGTCTACAAACTATGTTGTGCATCTACAAATCTTCTCATATTTTATGAAGAACATAGAAAAACATATTTAATTGGACTTACAACCGGCAAGTAGATGAACTCAACTGAATACAAATACCAGTTGTACTATACACGAATAACATGGAAACACAAATGAAATCGAACTTATGATCGACAAGTAGATGAACTGAAACAAAATACAAAGATAAATGTAAATAGGAAGGGGGAAGGCCAGACCTCATCGTTGAGTCGTTGAACGGCCTCGGTTGTTGGTAGTGAACGGACCGTGGTGTCAACAGTGAACGGCCTGTCCACTGCGGGAACCGGGGGATGGCGCATGGCATGCAGAAGCAAGAGGCAATGACCCGCAGAAGGAAGAGGCTACGACCTAACGGCAGAAGAGAATTGAAGAAATAAATATTGGGGCCTACTCATATATCCACGAATTCAGACACCAAAACTAAAAGAAAATAATAGAACAGAAATAAGAGAATGTTAAATTTGACGTCTGAGTTTTTAGCATCACTTCTAAACCTTTTGTTTTTTCACTCCTATATAATCTTCAACAAATTCTCTAGTGGACTATCATTCTTGTCAAAAGTAATCAACATGAATGATCTCCACCAGTTACCAATTTACTCAAACCATCCACACTCATATGAGGTTTCCATTCAAGATTTCATGTCCTATCTTCTTCTAAACAATTTGAGAACTTGAACCACATTTTATTTGGAAGCTATACTAAAATTCTAGCACATATACTACTTTACAGCAAGTAACTTTAGAACAAAACAAAATTGAAAGTTGCAAGCATTTGAATAGAACGAAGTCCAACTCAGCTGCAAGCGTTAGGTCAACCAGAGCATCAGAATAAGTACACTCAGCTGCAAGCATAAGGTCAACCAGAGCATACTACACTGCTTCCAATCTGTATAGTCAAGGAGTTATTTTACTTCTTATAATTTCTCAAACTGAAAAGTAAAATATGGAACTAAACTGAGTGTACCATCGCACATTAGTAGTAGTTGGACCAATAGCGACACACATCAGCAGCAGTACTAGTGGAAAGAGCCAACGCATGCATCAGCAGGAGTAGCACCACGTCTAAATGCCAGAAAGCAGCATTAGTTGGGGTGACATACAGGGATTCAGCAACCGTACACCATCAAATGTGCCGATGCTTTTGTGGCTGCAGTAGCTGCATGTCGGAGAAGATCTATTAGAAAGAAAATTCCCAGCCCAAATTTATCACTGCAATCCACTTATATTCAGACACCTTTTTCTAGTAGAAGAATTAAGCTGATGTTAGCTGGCAAAGAAGCAGTAGGAAGGAAGACAACCAATGGGAGGAACGTGCCCGTCGGCGAGAAGGCATCCAACAGTATGCTCACCTTCGACCGTACGACGGAATTGACGCACACGCCATCCAGGACCTACCCACTCGTGCGAGATCGAACCGAACCAGTTTGTGATGCCAAGGCCGAATCGTCGCTCCTGTCTTGGATGAAGGCACTCACTCATTCCTGAAAAATTGAATCGTACACACTTTAATGCTAACTACAGAAAAAACATGGAATCAACACTGAAGTACTAGTATGACTGGACAAGAAGCTCAAAATTGTAGCCGCACACGCACTAAACTTACATATTTTTTTACTTTTAACTTATTTAGGTGATATATCTAACCTTACAGGATTTTAAAACATGGACTGACTACAACAAGGAATACAAGGGGTACGGGAAAAGTCTCATCCAACCCCAACAAAAGTCTGTAGCATCACACGTGCTATACATGTTTAGGTAAATGGAGATGCCAGCTTCCTCTTTTTAGGTACTACTAGCCCCCAGCCAAATTCAGTAAAGGAAGGCAGATAACAACCAAGTTATGACACAGTTGTGCGACAAAGACCACCAGGTTCAGAGACGATGACAAAGTTGTTGAGAGGTTGTTTTCGGATTAATGTTGCAATGTCAGAATCAGTTCATTAGATGCTCCCCAGTACACTTTCTACCTACTCGCTGTCGTCGGACGTACCCCACACACACAGAACACCACCAATGAGCATGCACACACACACACAACCAGACACACGCCGCATCATCTGCACACCCAGGACTGCATCTTCACCACACTTTGGACTGACAATGTAGCAACACAAAAACCTATTTTGCAAGTGTCGTCACTATCATCCTCGCTGCCCCACGGGGGAAACAAAATAGGCATCTTTGAAGCACTAGTGGGATAACCATTGCAGATGGAGCTCATGTGTACCTTCATCATAGAAAATAGTAGACTTAATATCTCTAAGTTCGGAAGATGAACAAATAAATCATACAAACTACTGTCCAAAAATCACACTTTTCACGATACCAAAATTCTGAACTTGCCATACAACACCTTTTGATTTTGTCATGCGGCACTCTTTGAACTTGGAAAATTCGTTGGTGGCAGCAAGAAACAACTAGAAGTATAAAATTATTTTACAACATCCTAAATCCTGAACTGTATCTGTAGGAAATCTAGTCAGGGTCTCAGGAATCAACTAAATTTTCCACTCAATTCTATATTTCATCGGTAGTAGTAGCAATGTTATGGAAATAGTTTGAGGAGCTTCTCACGCCGGATGTGGGGTACGCTCGCACTCGTGGACGCTATCAACGCCGATGACGGGATCCAGCCATCCACGGGAGCCCCGCTCATGGACGCCGACAATGGGCTCCGGGGGATGTTTAATCTCTACCTAATTGGCCATATTTTCTATTTTTTACAGCTCACTTGCAAAACAAAGAGACATATTAGGCGCCTCATTTTTCCATGGAAAATCAAATAACATTTTTGGACGCCGAAAGAAATCTAGAGGAAAGAATCTTACCTCCACAGTGCAGTAGCTGGGCCTCCCTGCAGCAGGAGAGAGACGAGGTGCTCCATGGAACGTCGCCGTGGGAACGACATGGTGGTAGCCAGATCCTGGGAGTTGCTGCAATGAACGGACCGGGTTGATGGCGTTGAACGGCCTGGGGTGGTCCGGTTATAGAGCCCCACTAGGACGAGATGCGCGGTGTGGGAGCCGGGGGAGATGGGGGCGCAGCAGTGGCCGGAGCTGGTGGAGATGTGGGCGGGACGGCGGCAGGAGCCTGGGAGGAGAGTGCGGCAGGGAAGGTCGTGCATGGCAGGAGGAGCAAGGAGGAGTGGCGGCGTGCATGGCAGGAGGAGCTGCGGCGGCGCGCGTGCTAGGAGGAGGAAGGAGGTGCGGGGCGGCGGCACAGGTGCCAGGAGGAGGAAGGAGGCGCGGGAACGGCGGCGCGCATGCCAAGAGGAGGGAGGAGGCGCGGGGATGGTGGCGTACGTGCCAGCAGGAGGAAGGAGGCGCGCGTGCTAGGAGGAGGAAGAGGAGCGGGATCGGTGACACACTGGGTCCGGAGGAGGAAGAAGAGCATGGTCGCCGGCGCTATTGGTCGAGAGAAAATGAGAAGAAGTGCGGCGACAGGTGTGGGGAATCGGAGATTGGAAGGAGGTGGATCAGTGGGTGGCCAGTACATGAAGTCGGTGGATCAGTCGGTGCACGTCGCACGTCTCATCCAAATTAAGACTAGGTGGATTTTCCTAGATATATTGGGTCAAAGAAAGAAATCATGCCAAAGAAAGTACATGAAGTAATTATGCATGTTCAAGACTTTCAAGGACCGATACCAAATGAAAAATAAATACCTAGTGATAATAGAATACTAAATGGAGAATTCATCACATGGAAGATATCATTAGAAGATACATCAAGGAATGAGATATCCATTGATCCACGCAAAAAGAAAGATATCAAACTCCCAAAAAAAGGATGGTTCCAAACAAACCAAGCCCTCTACAAAGTTTCATGATGTCATAAGTATCAAAAAGAAATGGCTTGCCTTCCACCAACACACATTTGAAATGGATCACAAGATGAGTGTTCTATAGACCCCAAGAGTTGTGCATTATAGAGAATTTGCATTTGAATACAAAATGTACAAGATGGGATCACCATTTTCACTATATCTAGAAAACACTAGACAAGATCAAGAAAACAACAAGATCCACAAGTGGCACGGAAGGCAATGAGAGTTGACACAATCTTGACAAGAAATAAGGGCAAATAAAAGCAAAAATCAAGGTAAAGATGATCAATAAGGTCTACCACATAAATGATTACTAATTATCAAGAGACAAGAAGTATTTGGGAATAATTCCCGGTGGTAGATTGTAAAGATATCCAACATCATCTTCACCACAAAATAATCAAATTTGTAACTTGTAGAGCTAACATGTCACCTAGGAACAAGATAATTTACAAAATCAATTCTAAGTGACAATACCTCAGATGTACACATTTTCTAGGCTTGTAATATACACATATCATATTACTCCCCCCATAATGTGATACCAATGAAAAACTTAACAAGAGGCAAATTAAATGCACCAAGAGATAATTAATGGATTATTTAGAATTTGAACTTCTCATGAGAAGACATACCACATAGGGACTAGATAATCTTGTAAAATCAACACTAGGTGGTATTTCTCATGTACACACATTTTATAGGATTGTGAAGTTCACAAATAACATCACTCCCCCAAAATGGGATGTTCAATTAATCTCTCACAAGAGCCAACTAAGATACAAACAAGATGAACAAAGACTCAACGCACAACACACACGTACATGATGTGCCAACCAACATACACATACTTGATTTCTCAAGATAAGCAAATTGGAGGCACAACACATACAAACACATGCATGGTACAAAACCAAACATGCAAAAGGGGCAAGTAACTTTCAATGTAAACAATTTGAGCACGAGTTACCGCAAGGAGGAACATTGGATATAAGATAGAAACTTGATAATCCGAATGACTTGGCTTGAGACAATATTAATGAAGACCCCTTAACTCTTCATAATGTAGCCAAGTCTCCAATGCCCTCCAACAACACCTATTGATCAAGTTTTAGCTTGTTGGTCCCCAACCAAGTTGGGTCTTAAGAGGTTAGTCACAATAAGCTTGGCAACCCAAATGGTTCTTTGCTTAACACCTCTTTGAGTACCAACAAACTTGGAAAACACATTGCCAACCTTATCCTTCCCAAGAGAATAAATATCATCAATAATAATTGGGTTGGATAAGTTACCACTAGTGCATGAAGAAGCGACGTGACATTTCTCACGACATAAGTAGCAACGTCTACTCTTCACTTTCTTCTCACTTGATTTCTCAACTTGAGAAGCATTAGATCAAGCCTTCTTGGGAAGAGGCCCTTCTTCAACTTGAGGTTGAGCATGAGAATGAACTTGTGGCCGCTTCCCTTGTTGCTTGTCATTAATGGGCTTCTTCTTCAATGGGCAAGATCTAACATGATGCCCTTCAATTTTACACTTAAAGCAAATAATCTTGGCTGAATTCTTGACTTCTTCTTGGCCCTTCTTCTTGTTTCTCTTGGACTTCTTCTTCTTATTGGATTTGAAACCAAGTCCACCTTTGTCATTGGGAGATTTTTCCACACTCAAGTTATTATTGAGTGTGGACTTCCCTTCATGACACTTTAACAAGTCTTTCTTCAAAGAAGTGACTTGAGCCTTGAGCTCTTTAATTTCCTATACATGGTTACTGTCAACACAAGTACTAGAGGAAGTATAAGCTTCATCATTAGAGCAATATGGCAAGGAGAGTAATTCATCACAAGAAGTTGCAATGTTACGTGTAAATGAATTACAAGGACCAGCACATGGCAAGATAGCATTTTGACTTGAAGTCGTGCTAGTATCTACATGAGACTCACTAGATGTTACCTTAGACATAGCCTCATGAGCTATCTTGAGCACATTATGGGATACTAGAAGACCATCACAAGAGCTTGTGAGCTTAAGATGATTTTCTTCCAACTTCTCATAATTGCTAGATAGCAAATCGAGTTGAGCCCTTAGCTCAACATTCTCCTTCAAAATGGATGCTGCACTGGAAATAGAGTTAGTAGCACAAGTATCATCAATAATAGCAAGAGGAGATGGCAACTTGGAAAGCTCTTTAGAATATGAAGCTTTAAGTTGAGCATGAGACTTGGTGAGTTTGACGAGCTCACTCTTAATGACCCTTGAGACATTTTCGAGGTGCTCAAAGTCCTCAAGGAGTTTAACATGTCCAACTTCAAGCTTCTCATTTTTAGTTTCAAAAACATTGGCCACCTCAAGAGCTCTATCATGAGATTCCCTCACTCTAGATAATTCTAGAGCAAAAGTCTCCTCAAGAGAATCCTTGGAGGTTTGTTCAAGTTCAAGAGCTTGAGAGAGGCCTGCAATCTCATTAGCGTAATCACGCTCATGACCTTCCATTTTCTCAATGGTGACCTCATGCTCCTCTAGATGAGATTCCAACTCATCATTATATTTCTTACCCTCAATGGCAATAGACATGATGTCCATGAAGTTGGAACGAGCAATCTTATTCTTATGAAGAGCTTTAATAATCATTTCCCCCTTAATTTTTAAGGAGGCAACATTATCATCTCTTCATCACTATCAACATCATCATCATTCTTGTCATCATCACTATGATCACAAGATATATTGGGATTCGAAGTGGGAGATACCTTTGAAGCCTTAGCCATAAGGCAATATGCAATAGATGATGATGTTGGATCCATCGAAGCACCATTCAAGAACACATATTGTTCCATGGGGTGTTGGATTTCCTCTACTTTGTTCGCACAACAACTCGAGGAAATAGATGCATTTTTATCATGGCAACAAGACATATCAAGCCTATCATCATGAGATTTAGTAAAGCGATTTCTACATGATATGCAAGGACTATCAACACAAGCACGTGAAACATTTAAAGAGTTCAAAGTGTTGAAGTCCAAAGACGGAGCATTGTAATAAGATAGTGATCAGAGATCATCAACGATAAGCACACTATCATTATTGCAATGAACACCACCACTCACCATATAATTACCTTGTGGAAATCCACATGTAGGTGACGTAGAAGAAGTTGAGAAAGAAACACGGCCGGAGGTGGAGGGAGAACAATCATTCCCATAATTCTTGGACACACCATATTTATCTTGAAGCTTTGTCCACAACTCATGAGCATCCGAAAACGACATGAGTTGAAATAAAACTACATTGCTCAAAGCATCAAAAAGCACATTAGAAGCTTGAGCATTGAGGTAAGAGTTTTTCTCATCCTCTAAAGATAATATTTGTGGACCCGTTGGAGGACAAAAACCCATATCTACAATTCGCTCTAAATTTGGGTCCATGACCCTAAAGACATTAAGCATGCAAATTACCCAAACATCAAAATTTGTGCCATCGAATCTAAGAGTGTCAGAGAATCCTAAACCCCTAGCTAACATCCTTACTCTCTAGGCGGTTAAGCCTTAAAAAGAGAGACACGACTATGATACCAATTGAAATATCGTGGACGTCGCCTAGAGGGGGGTGAATAGGCGCTTTAAAATAATTACGGTTTATGCTTGAACAAATGTGGAATAAACCTAGTGGTTAATTTGTCAAGCACAAAACCTACAACAACTAGGCTCACCTATGTGCACCAACAACTTATGCTAAGAAAGATAAACAACTAGGTGATAGCAAGATATATAGCAAGAAACAAGATGGATATCACAAAGTAAAGTGCATAAGTAAAGGGCTCGGGTAAGAGATAATTCGGGCACGCGGAGACGATGATGTATCCCGAAGTTCACCCCTTTGCAGATGCTAATCTCCGTTTGGAGCGGTGTGGAGGAACAATGCTCCCCAAGAAGCCACTAGGGCCACCATAATCTCCTCACGCCCTCGCACAATGCAAGATGACGTGATTCCACTAAAGGACCCTTGAGGGCGGTCAACGAACCCGTACAAAATGCTCGGGGTGATCTCCACAACCTAATTGGAGACCCTGATGCTTGCCCGGAGCTTTACACCAAAATGATTGAGCTCCGAACACCACCAAGGTTGGGGCTATCTCCTCAAGTTAATTGGAGGCTCCCAACGACACCACGAAGCTTCACCATAATGGAATATGGCTCCGAGGTGACATCAACCGTCTAGGGCGCCCAAGCACCCAAGAGGAACAAGCTCAAGGGTACCAAGCACCCAAGAGTAATAAGATTCTCAACTTGTAACTTCCACGTATCACCGTGGAGAACTCAAACCGATGCACCAAATACAATGGCAAGGGCACACAGAGTGCCCAAGTCCTTCTCTGTCAAATCACACCAAAGCAACTAATGCTAGGGAGGGAAAAGAGAGGAAGAATGAAGAAGAGAACACAACGAACTCCAAGATCAAGATCTAAAGGGTTCCCCTCACTTAAAGGAGAAAGTGATTGGTGGAAACATAGATCTAGATCTCCTCTCTCTTTTCCCCAAAAAACTAGCAAGACTCCATGGAAGGATTGAGAGATGGCAAGCTCGAAGAAGGTAAACAATGGGGGATGAACATGAGCTCAAGAGATAAGGTTCATTGGGGAAGAAGACCCCCTTTTATAGGTGGGAAAAAATCCAACCGTTATGTTCACAGCCCGCACCGAGCGGTACTACCGCTAGGGCGGCAGTAGCCCTTTGAAAAACAACAGCGAGGAGGCAAAAGGCCAGTAGAACTGTCGGAGCGGTACTACCGCTTGTCCTGACGGTACTACCGCTACAGGTAGCGGTACTACCGCTAAGGTTAGTGGTACTACTGCTTGGGAGTGATACTAATAAATACATCCGTTCCTACCACCGCTGGACTTATGATGAGTTTTTGGTCTGGAGCAGAAGTAGCCACGGCAGAAGCCGCGGAAGTAAAAAATGACATCCCCTCCAAGCGGTAGTACCGCTGCAGCCTTTTTGAGGACACCAAAACTGACACAACTTCTGTAAACAGACTCTGTATTCAACGAAACCAAGTTTGTTGGAAAGCTAATGACATGGGCTAACACAATCTTGAAAGAAATAATAATAATAATAAGCAAATTATAAAAGGCCCGTAAGAAAATGGTGAGAATCCTTCCTTAAAGAGAGCGGTAAAACCTCCAACACCGAAAACGCAATAGAAGAAGAAGCATGTGAACTCTGTTTTCGATGAACTCAAGCTTGTCAAGAAGATGCCCATAAGCTCCAAATCTCACAAGGAGAAAGCCAAACAAGAACCAAGAAATATGATGCAAGCATGCAATGGTTTGAGCTATCTACGAACGATACGATCAAGCTACTCACTTGAGAGACCCCATTGATAGTATGGCAATCGATCCTATAACACGGTCTCCAATCTACCACCATGAGACCGGTAAAATAGAGAACCTATCAAGGGCAAGCCTTTGCCTTGCACAAAGTCCACTTGAGCTAGATGTAGACGATCTCGCCTTCCTCAAGTTAGACCACCTTTCTTGATTGCGTTGGCTCGGTGAAGACTAGTAGATTGCTCCCCCATACTCCACTATGGGTGAGCCACTCTTCGGCACATCTTCACAAGTCCATTGTCACCACAATGGATGGCAAGCTTCAAGAACTTGATCTCTTTGTGATGCATCACTTGAACTTGCACAACACGACCTCGATTTGATGTCATCCTCCATGGGTTGTATGTGATCTTCCTCTTGACTCAAGCACATGGAAGATAACCTAACCCCACATAGAACTCCCACAAAGACCATGGGTTAGTACACAAAGCGTAATTAACAATGCTTACAATACCATGGGATCGCTTGATCCCTTTTGGTACATCTTCTAAGCTTTGTCTGTTGATCAACTTGAAACACTCTCTGTACTTAGTCTTGATCAACCTTGAACCTTTCCAACTCTCTTCATATGGATGGTGTCTTGAATGTAAACATGAATGATCACACACTCTTCTTCTTGAAGACATGCTTGCAATAAGCTCAACACTCACATGACCAATCTTTGGATGATTCCTTAATAGCACCTTGGTCAACTCATAAACTCCTTGAAACCAACACATGGACTTCAAGAAAATACTATGGAAAAATTATTCAAATATAACTCAAGGAAACCATTAGTCCATTGAGATTGTCGTCGGTTACCAAAACCAAACATGGGGGCACCGTATGTTATTTCATACAGCAAGAAATCACTTGCATTTATAATAAGAGAAAGATAAGCTAGGATGCAAGATGATAGTAAGTGAGCAAAATAGAAATATAAGATGAGCATGCAACTCACATACTATCAACGTACTAGACATGCATAAGATAATAATGATAGCAAAGCATATGTCTTGCACCATATGATAGGATATTCAAGTCCCGCAAGTACGAACAAACAAACGACAAACGAGATCATGAGGAAAAAAAATAGAGACACGACAAACACGGCAAATAAGACATGACAAATCTCTCAATGGTCTCCCCCTTTGGCACCGAGAAGCCAAAAATAGATAGAAAACATAGGTGATAGCAACTTCAGAGAACCCGCGCCTCATAGCCCCGCGTGGTCATCCGCAGCTCCGTCATCGGCAGAGGCAAGCTGGTCAGTCTCTGAATCGATCCACGGGTAGTGCTGAGAGATCCACGCCTCCTTATCTGTGACTCTATCCTCAGATCCACTGGTAATCTCAACACCAAGCTGACGCATAAGCTTCTTCTGACGACTGCGAGACTTCTTCTCATACACATGAGCATATACTGCCCATGGAACTCCATGCAGAACAGCTTATTCATCTTGAGCTTGAGCTTCTTAGCCCATGAAGGCTCGGTACTAGGAACATAATCATCATCACCATCTTCGGCCTCAGCCCCATAAGCTCAAGAAGGAATCACAGACTCAGGAACGATAGTGTTCTAGTGCTCCTTCTTCCTCAGAGCTACACCTCATGAGAGACCATGTCCTCGGTCTCTAGCCTGACATTCAGATATGTGTGTTCCCATTCTTTCTCAATAAGCATCATCAGGTAGGGGCCATAGATGGGGCACTTACGCTCAGTAATGGCAGAAAGAAGTTCAGGCCACATGACATGAGATATATCCAAGCACTCTCCGATGTTGGCCTCCTTCTCATGTTGGCAGAAGAGCAACATGACCACTCAGTAGGAATGAACCATATCCAAGTTCCTAATGCGAGGGAAAGGAGTGTTCCTAGATATGCAATGAAGGATATCCAGAAAGGGAAACATCTCATAAGTCTTCTTTTGTGTATCGGTGTTTACCTTCATAGTGATGTACTGCCAAAGTGCTTGCTTGTGAGTGGAATTGGCTTTTTGATGAGGATGAAAGCCAATTGGGTTGTCAAGCCCCTGATCTTCAAACACCCAAAAGATCCATGAACGCCTTCCACTTCACTAAGAGAGTTTTGCCATTGGTTATCCAAGTAAGAAACCTTTCTTCACCAGTGCCGAGAAGGACCGTGGCACAAAACTAAGCCAGCAAGTCCGCATCATAATCCTTGTTGAAAGACATGAGCTCAAGGATGTTTAACTGACCACACATATCTAGAGTCTCGCCAAAATATGCCATATCCTTCTTCAAGTACTCAATGTCGATGGAGCGAAAAGCAAGATAGAGATTCTTCTTAGCTTTGAGCACATCGAAGCACACAGACCACTGAAACCTGTTCTAGAAGGGGCGGATGACAAGAGTTGGATCTTGATCTTGAGCATATGGGTTGCAGAGACGAGCCACACAGAACTCCTTGGAGGACATCTCTATCATGGACTTGGTCTTCGGCTTGGGCTTGCTGGCAACTTGCTTGGACGAAGACGGTGGTTGAGATGGAGGAACACTTGAAGAGGCACCTGCTGCCTCAGAAGTGTGATAGCGATTGGACCTAGTATGCACAGGGTTGACATGATGAACGGGGGGATCAGAAGTGCCATCACCTGGAACCACACACACCAAAAAGATAGCAATATAAACACAAGCATAAGGCAGCCGAAAAAGCAACAAAGATCAAAGTTTTGTAGGAGGACGATGGAGACTGGCATCCGAATGGTAGTACTGTGACAAGGAAGCGGTAGTACCGCCTCAAACAGTAGTACCGCTTCAGGAGAGCGGTAGTACCGCCCGAGACGGAGTTTGCTTGTTTGACTACTACCGCGGCCAAATCTGGTACAACCGGGGGTGCCAAATTCAAAACTACTCCTACCAAACTTCAATCCAACAGTCTAGCAGCCTACAACATCCTACTCAAGCCTCGGTTTGGCCAAAAATTGATGAATGCTATGTATATTGCCCCAAAAGCCTAGATCTGAAAACTAGAAGCAAGGAAGAGAGAAACGGGGGCAATACCAGCATCCATGGCAAGAGGGAGAGGTGGGGATCTATTCCATCGGGTGGAGTTGCAAAAGACGGCCTGGAGAAGGCGGCCCGATGGCAACCTCCCACGGCGAATTCGTCGCTGGGGAAAATAGGAATGGGCAGGGAGAGGCGAATGGGTATGGGGGAGAAAGAAAACTTCCCCTGCCCGACATAGCCCCCTAGTCCTGCCTCCCAGCGATAGTGTTGCTCGGGCGGGCGGTAGTACCGCTTGATGCCACTAAGAGGTAGTACCGCCCGTCCTCAGCGGTAGTACCGCCCTGCACTGGCTGGACTAGACACGACAGAAAACAGACTTCGCAAAAGAAACTAAAAACACAGAGACGAGCCGAGGATGCAAGTTAAAGAACAGAACACAACAGAGAGCCAGAAAAGCATCCAAGGGGAGACAACAAACAAAGCCCAAGTACAACAGAAACGAAACCAAACATACACCTCTCAAGGATAGGGCGGTGGCCGAGGCCACCTATGCTTGAGTTAAGTGCTATGGCACCGCAAAGATTTTAACCTTGGGCCCATGACCAAAACTCATCTTTGAAGCACAAGTGCCATAAAAAATGGCTAATGTGAAAGACTTGATCGATTTATGCATAGTAGGGGGAGGGAGAGTTCATTGAGAGAACAACACTCCTCCTATGTCAAACCTACATCTAGAGCAAGATAAAATGATGAGTGTGGTGGGGTGTGCCTAGATTCAAGCCACATTTCTCAAATCGATGATATTTAGCTCATGCCTTAACTTGCAAAATCTTGTTTCATCTAGAGGCTTGGTGATGATATCCGCTAGTTGCTCTTGAATGTTGATGTAGATGATATCAATATCTCCCCGCTTGATGTGATCCCTGATAAAATGATGATGAATTTCAATGTGCTTCGTCTTGCTATGTTGCACCGGATTTAGAGAAATCTTGATAGCACTTTCATTGTCACATAGAACATGCACTTTGTCACAAGTGACACCGTAATCCTTTAAAGTTTGCTTCATCCATAGAAATTGTGCACAACAACTTGCGGCGGCAACATACTCGGCCTCGGTGGACGAGAGAGATATATAATTTTGCTTCTTCGAAGACCAACTCACCAAAGAGCGACCAAGGAATTGGCACCCTCCGGAAGTTGACTTCCTATCCACACAATCTCCCACCCAATCCAAATCTGAGTATCCCATGAGATCAAAGCTTGCTCCTTTGGGGTACCATAAGCCAAAGTTTGGGGTATGAGCCAAATATCGAAAGATTCACTTGACAGCCACATAGTGACTTTCCTTAGGTGCGTCTTGAAACCGTGCACAAATTCCCACACTCAACATGATATCCGGTCTTGATGCACAAAGGTAAAGCAAGGATCCAATCATAGAGCGATATACCTTTTGATCCACCGCTTTACCATTGGGATCACTGTCAAGCTTGCATTTGGTGGGCATTGGAAACTTGACCAGCTTGACATCATCTAGTTTGAATCTCTTGAGAATGTCTTGGGTATACTTGGCTTGGTTGATGAACGTCCCTTCTCATCTTTGCTTGACTTCAAACCCAAGAAAGAACTTCAACTCTCCCATCACAGACATCTCAAACTTCTCGGTCATCAGTGTGGCAAACTCATCATTAAAAGATTTGTTAAGAGAACCGAAAATAATATCATCAACATATAGTTGGCATATGAACAAATCCCCTTTGACCCTCTTAGTAAAAAGAGTGGGATCGATTTTCCCAATTTCAAACCCACGATCTTGCAACAACTCGGTAAGGTGCTCATTCCACGCACGTGGGGCTTTTTTAAGGGCATAGAGCACCTTTTTGAGTTTGTATACATGAGTGGTGAACTTGGGATCCTCGAATCCCGGAGGTTGTTTGAAAACACCAACTCATTCAAAGGACCATTTAGAAAAGCACTTTTCACATCCATTTGTTGCAGTTTACAATCATGACGAGAAGCATATGTAAGCAACATGCGAATAGATTCAAGACGAGCAACATGGGCAAATGTTTCACCGTAGTCGATACCCTCGACTTGGGATTAGCCTTGTGCCAACAATCTTGCCTTGTTTTGAATGACCACACCATTTGCATCTTGCTTGTTCTTGAAAATCCATTTGGTCCTGATGACATTATGTTTCTTCGTTGGCCTTAGCACTAATTCCACACTTGATTGCGCTCGAAGTTGATGAGTTCGTCGTGCATAACTTCAAGCCAATTATCATCATTGAGCGCCTCATGTACCTTTTGGGGTTCAACACACGATACAAACGCGTGATGCTCACAAAAGTTTGACAATTGTTTACGAGTAGTTACCCCTTTTATCAAGCTTCCAATCACATTCTCCAAGACATGTTGTTGATGCTAGAGCTTGGAAGCCACCTTGGTGGCATGACACTCCAAAAGTTTCTCAATGGGTATTTGAGGATCATCTTGCACATCTTGAGCACCGTATTGAGTTAGCTCTTGATCTTGAGCTTGCTCCTGATCTTGAGCTCAGTCTTGAGCTAGCTCTTAATCTTGAACGAGCTCGAAGGTATGAACTTGGTCTTGGGCATCATTTGGTGCATCACCATTGTCAGGGATATTACTAGCGGGTATAAACCGGCTAGGGAGATCCGGATTATGGTAATGTAGCTGTGTAGTTATAAACTCAGTAGAGGCTACGGCCCATGAAGGCTTAGGGCCCATGTGTAAAGTTTACAGTTTATCATGCAACTTGAGATACAAGGAAGAAAGAATAGAGACCAAGGTGGACACGAGTATGAGCCGGCCTCGGGACTCTGTAAACCGGACCGGGCGTTGCCTCCTATATAAAGGAACGGCCGGGCGACGGTTCAGGGACAGGCAACAATCCGTCGAGAAGCAGGCAAGCAATCTACTCCCTGTTCATCGACGCCCAAGCAATACCAAACCAAACTAGACGTAGGCTTTTACCTTCATCGAAGGGGCCGAACTAGTATAAACCCTCTGTGTCCTTTGTGTGCTTTTAACCTCTTCAAGCTAACCCGCGCGATGGCTCCACACCCAAGTCCTTTAAACCGGACATCTGTCGTGCTACTTCCACGACAGTTGGCGCCCACCGTGGGGCTATAGCACGATGGTTTCGAGTTCTTGAAGGGCAGCTTTGAAGGACTCAAGGGCTACGCGGTCGGCCGGATGACCAAGAGTCGCCGCGGCCGGATCTACATCGACGACGCAGGCTGGGGCCCGGAGGCCGATTCAATCGAATACGGGTACCAGGTTCCCTTCGGCGGCATCCACGTCTTCATCGGCAAGATTGGTGAACCGGGACCTGAGCCGGATATCTTCCCCACATCGTCGAGCCGGCTCAGCATGCGAGATCGGCCCGGATTCAGCCTGCCATGAAGCGCGTTTTCGTTGGAGCAATACATGGAGTCCAAGCCGAGGACGGCCGGAGAGACCGAATCCTTGTATCTGTTGCGGGACGGCCGATCCGAGGGTGTGTCCAGTGGCGACAGTATTCCGGACCCTTTTGATCCGCCAAACCGGGTGGCTGTCTTTATGGCCGGATCGCAATCTGCGCCGCAGCCCACGGTGACTGGGGTGTTCACAGCAGAGGCTGGTGCAGGGGGGAGCGGCCAAGCCCCCTCGCCCTCTGACGCTCTATCCGCCTTAGTGGAGGAGTTGACAACCCGGGTAGTGGCAGTGGTGGCTCGTGCTGACAAGGCGCAACACGATGCAGAAATCCTTCAGCTGAAGGGCAGGATCGAACAAGCCAGACAGGATCTAAATGCAGAGAAAGCTACGATAGCAACAAGGCAGGCAGAGCTGGATTCTCAGGCTTTTCGGCTCAGGATGGATCAGGTCTCTGCGCAGGGAGTAAGGAACAGAAGGTATCAGACTCGTCTACCGCCGGTCTATGAGGCGATGAATCTCTTTGGCACGCCAGGAGCGGGAGCCAGCAACAATCTAGAAGTAAACCGGAGGGGAGCCCCAGCGACAGGAGCACCGGTTCAACAACCCACCACGGAGCAAGATCGTCAGGTTATACCCACGCCGCACGTCCCCACTCCTCCTAGCCATTACTCAAACCCCCTGGATAACATTGTCGTCGCCGCTTCACGCCTGACCGCTTTACCCATTGAGGGAACATCCCCCGTGGCGATGGAAGCACGCAGGGTCAAGGATCTGCTCGACATGGCATTGACACAGCAGCAGGCGTACTCCTACAGCAGGGAGAGACTTCATTCAACACCCCGTCACAGCAGGAGTTGCACTAGGCATTGGGATGAACCGGAGGTATCCAGCAGTGAACGGAGGCGTCACCGTCATAGGCAAGATAATCCGGCAGGAGCAGAGGTGCACGCCCAGGAGGCGGTGAACCGGGCTAGACCTACTGCCCGCGAGGAGATCCGCCAAACAACGCCGGTTCACCCAACCACAGCAGAGACGGGAGTCACGGTGAGTTCCTTTGGAGTGTAGTGTCTCATTCCCGCTTTACGAAGCGTAAGGTTACCCAAGGATTTCAAAGGTCCACGAAAGGTGCCCAACTATACGGCAGATTTGGCTCCAGAGGCTTGGATTGAGAGTTATGAGATGGCTATGGAGATGCTGGACGTGGATGAAGCGGCATGCGCAAAGTATTTCACCATGATGCTTGAGGGTAGAGCCCGTACATGGCTAAAGGGCTTACCGCCTAACTCCATCGGATCATGGGGTGAGTTGCGCCACCAGTTTATCAAAAATTTCAAGGACACGTGCAAACAGCCAATGTCAGTAGTGGACTTAGCGGCATGTGTTCAAGGAGAGCAGGAGCCTACGAGCGCATGGGTGCGGGGAGTGTCAGAAATCTTACACTCTTCGAACGGTATCAGTCCCAGTACGGCAATAGTAACACTGGAAAACAATTGCCGGTTCGAGTCTCTGAAGCTGAAGTTGGGACGGCTCAAGCGGGATTGTAATGACATGGGGACACTCATGAGCGCTCTGGTAAAGTATGGGGACTCTGACAACACTAAATACCCAGAAGCGGATGGGGATAAGTCCAGAAAAGCAAATAAGCCCGGTAAACCGGCGCAGGCTAGTCCGGTCGGAACAAGCTTCAACGGTAAGCAAAAGGCAGAGGGTGGCTCCGATTTTGTGGCTAATACCAAGGTTCAAGGAAGCTTTCAACGTAACAAGGGTAAGCCACCTCCTCGGAGCGGTGGAGGATTCATTAATCTGGATCAACAGTTGAACGAGCCTTGCCCGAAGCACAACATAGAGGAATGCCTAGCTAAACACACATGGGGGGAATGCCGGGTCATGATGGAGGCCATGAACCGGGCCAGATTCAACAACGGACCACCGGGCGGCGGCTCAGGTCCCGGATTTCATGGTCCGGGTCACCAGGGTAATGGCTCCGGATCAGGATATCATGGTGGCAACAATGGCTACAACCAAGGCAATCACCAGCATGGTCAGGGTGGTTACAATAACCAAGGCAACCATCAGCATGGCCAGGGCAGTTACAATAACCAAAGCAACCATCAGCATGGCCAGGGTAATTACAATAACCAAGGCAATCAGCAGCGTCAGCAGCAGTAGCAATCCGGATACCAGAGTAATCCGAAGGAGCTGAGTAGTGGACAGTATCACGTGTTCACTACGAGTTTGTGCAAACGAGATCAAAAAATCCTAAAGCGGGCGGTACACACGGTTGAACTGGCAACACCACGATTCCTGCGCTGGTCGGAATAGCCTATTGTGTGGAGCAGAGAGGACCACCCGCCGCGGGTGGATAATCCGGGCCAGTTGGCCTTAGTAGTAACACCACAGGTGGGTGGCTACAAATTCACTAAGGTACTCATGGACGGCGGCAGCAGCATCAACATCTTATATTACGAGACTTTTTGTCGCATGGGGTTAACGGACAAGAAGCTAAGGCAGTCAAATACGGTGTTTCATGGAGTGGTGCCAGGTAAATCAGCTTACCCAGTTGGGAAAATTGATCTGGAAGTTACCTTTGGAAATGAACAGGATTCCAGGTCAGAGACGATAACCTTCGAAGTTGTAAAGATCCGGAGCCCCTATCATGCCCTGTTTGGACGGCCGGTTTACACCAAGTTTATGGCTAGACCGTGCTATGTTTATCTGCAGCTCAAGATGCCAGGTCACAAGGGAACCATTACGGTTCATGGAAGTCGCAAGATCGCATTGGAGTGCGAGGAAGGAGACGCCGCCTATGCAGAGGCAGTATGTGCTACGGAGGAGTTGAAATTCTATAAAGACAATGTTGATCCGGCCGATATGTCCCTGTTGAAGAAGCCAACTACAGTGCATGATCCGGCGTTGAAGTTTAAATCAGCCGAAGAAACAAAGCAAGTCGACTTTGTACCGGGTGACTCGACCAAGCAGTTCACTATCAGCGCTAACCTTGATCCCAAATAGGAAAACGCGCTCATCGAGTTCATCCGTGAGAACCGGGATATCTTTGCATGGAAACCTTCGGACATGCCAGGTATACCGAGGGAACTCGCTGAGCACAGCCTTAATATTGATCCGAAGTTCAAACCAGTCAAGCAGTATCTGCGCCGCTTCAACGAAGAAAGGCGCAAGGCTATAGGTGAAGAAGTGGCCAGGCTTTTGGCCGCAGGGTTCATAGTTGAGGTGTTCCATCCAGAGTGGTTGGCTAATCCGGTTCTGCTGTTAAAGAAAAATGGAAAGTGGAGGATGTGTGTGGATTACACAGACTTAAACAAGGCTTGTCCAACCGATCCTTTTGCTCTCCCCCGTATTAATCAGATCATTGATGCTACGGCGGGATGTGAGCGGCTAAGTTTTTTGGATGCATATTCAGGGTATCACCAGATCAAGATGGCAGTTAAGGACCAGGAGAAGACATCCTTCATAACTCCTTTTGGTGCCTTTTGTTACGTGTCTATGCCTTTTGGGCTCAAGAGTGCCCAAGCAACTTACCAGCGTTGCGTGCAGAACTGTCTTAAGGGGTAGATAGGGAAAAATGTCCATGCAGATGTGGATGACATGGTGGTAAAGTCAAGGAAGGAGGAAACATTGATAGAGGACCTCAAGGAAACCTTTGATAACATCCGAGTGTATAAGATGATGATTAATCCGGAGAAATGCGTCTTTGGTGTTCCAGCTGGCAAGCTCCTTGGGTTCTTAGTGTCAAACAGAGGAATAGAAGCCAATCCGGAGAAGATCAAGGCGATTACGTCCTTGACTAAACCGGCTTGCATCAATGATGTCCAGCGTATCGCCAGCCGGATTACAGTGTTAAGCCGATTTGTCAGTCATCTGGGGGAGAAAGCAATTCTGCTTTATCAGATGTTGAAAAAGACAGTCCGGTTTATATGGAGCGATGCTGCAAACACCGCGTTTGAGGACTTGAAGCGGCAACTGGCAGAACCACCGGTCCTTGCTGCCCCCGTTGATAAGGAGCCGCTGCTGTTATACGTGGCCGCCAATGCACGGGCAGTTAGCGTGGTAATCATGGTCGAGCGCAAAGAAGCAGGAAAGGAGTATCCGGTTCAACGTCCGGTTTATTATGTCAGTGAGGTTCTCATTGAATCCAAACAAAGGTACCCACATTGGCAGAAGCTGGTATATGGTGTGTTCATGGCAAACCAGAAGTTGAAGCATTACTTCCAAGGTCACCCAATAAATGTAGTCAGTTCAGCTCCGTTGGGGGATATAATCCAGAACAGAGAAGCCACTGGCAGAGTCGCAAAGTGGGCCATTGAGCTTAGCCCACACGGGTTGAAGTATGTGCTGCGCACCTCTATCAAATCGCAGGCATTGGTAGATTTTATCAATGATTGGACAGAGTTGCAAGCACCAGAGGAAAAGCCGGATCATACATACTGGACTATTCACTTTGACGGTTCAAGACAATTAGAAGGATCGGGGGCTGGAGTTGTGTTAACTTCCCCGCGAGGTGACAAATTCTGTTATGTCCTCCGTCTAATGTTTCCTTTTACTAATAATGTAGCAGAATATGAAGCATTGCTTCATGGCCTGCGGATAGCTAAGGAGATGAACTTGAGCCGGGTCAAGTGTGTTGGTGATTCAGACTTAGTGGCACAGCAAGTATCCGGCAAGTGGGATTCTAAAGACCCTCTCATGGCAGCCTACAGACGGGAAGTTGAAGCAGTCATAGGATATTTCAAAGGATATCAGGTGGATCACATAGACCGGCGGAAAAATGAAGCGGCCGATGCTCTAAGCCGGCTAGGTTCTCAGCGTAAACCGGTGCCACCGAATACCTTTTTGGATGAGCTACACAATCCATCAGTTCAGGTACCATCGGAGGAGGATTTGGCTGTTCCTGATCCGGAAGCGCAGTTGGTTGCGGCACTTCATGTTATTCCGGATTGGACGCTCCCGTACTTGGCATATCTATGCCGTGGAGAGTTGCCGGATGATGAGATTGAAGCAAGGCAGATAATCCGGCGATCCAAATCCATGACAATTGTAAACGGGGAACTTCACCATCGAAGTGTTTCTGGAGCGTTTCAGCGGTGTGTATCATCCGAGGAAGGCTGTGACATCCTTCGAGAGATTCATGAAGGGAATTGTGGTCATCACGCCGGTTCAAAATCCTTGGTAGCTAAAGCTTTTCGACATCGGTTCTATTGGCTGACAGCCCATGCTGATGCGGAGGATCTAGTCCGGAAGTGCGATGCTTGTTAGAACTTTTCACGGCATGCTCTTGTTCCGGCACAGGAGCTGCGGATGATACCAATTACTTGGCCGTTTGTGACTTGGGGGCTTGATATGGTTGGGCCTTTTAAACGATCGCAAGATCAAAAAACTCATCTGCTGGTTGTTGTGGATAAGTTTACAAAGTGGATTGAGGCACAGCCTGTGAGCAAGTGTGATGCGGCAACAACGGTTAAATTCATCAAAAAGGTAATTTTCCGGTTTGGCTTTCCACACAGCATCATCACTGACAATGGCACCAATTTATCTAAAGGAGAGATGGAAGAGTTTTATCAACGGGAGCATATTCGCCTAGATGTGTCTTCTGTAGCTCACCCTCAATCCAATGGTCAAGCTGAAAAGGCCAATCAAGAGATTTTGCGAGGTATCAAGCCCCGGCTTATGACTCCCTTGCAAAGAACACCAGGGTGCTGGGTTGAGGAGTTACCTTTTGTCCTCTGGAGCATCAATACTACGCCGAACAGGTCCATAGGTTACACACCTTTCTTCATGGTGTACGGGGCTGAAGCGGTTCTTCCAAGTGATATCCGCCATGACTCATCGAGGGTGGCAGCTTATGTTGAAGTGGCCAATGAGCAGGCAAGACAGGACAATTTGGACCGGCTAGATGAAGAGCGTGACATAGCAGCAGCACGATCCGCGATTTATCAGTAGGACTTGCACAGATATCACATCCGCCGGGTTAAAACCAGGACGTTCCAGGAGGGGGACTTGGTACTCCGGCTCATCCAGGACCAAACAGATATGCACAAGCTATCCCCACCTTGGGAAGGGCCCTTTGTGGTCAACAAGAACCTACACAACGGTTCATACTACCTGGTGGACGTTCAAGAGCACAAAGACTCACGGACATCAGAAGAAGAGACGAAGAAGCCGTGGAACATCGCTCTCCTGCGACCCTACTACACCTGAGCCATGAGCTCTGCCGTATCCTATGTATATATTATGATTAATAAATAAACCGGCACCCTTGGTAAACCGGGGGATCAGCCTTTTTCTTCTAAATATATGTCCTGTGAAAATTATTACAGATATTTCAAAACAAACTATTTTATGCAGAAGGGACCAAACTAGGGGGCTACGGATTACATGTGAATCCTCGCTAAAGTCTTTTCTGGTCCCGTCTACATGATTATCTTCACGTCAAGCGCCCTTTGGATAAACTCCATCGATTGGCAAAAAAACTGTTCTTGTCCCTAGGGATCCTTCCTTTGATGGCAAATGCAAAAATTCTTGCCCCTTGGTTGACCAATCCCTTTGATGGCAAAAGAAAAAACTGTTCTTGTCCCTAGGGATCCTTCCTTTGATGGCAAATGCAAAAATTCTTGCCCCTTGGTTGATCAATCCCTTTGATGGCAAAAGAAAAAAATTGTTCTTGTCCCTAGGGATCCTTCCTTTGATGGCAAATGCAAAAATTCTTGCCCCTTGGTTGATCAATCCCTTTGATGCCAAAGAAAAAACTATTCT
>LR738710.1:530038543-530068028 GCA_902687465.1 Secale cereale | reverse complement strand
CCTTGGTTGATCAATCCCTTTGATGGCAAAAAAAAAATTGTTCTTGTCCCTAGGGATCCTTCCTTTGATGGCAAATGCAAAAATTCTTGCCCCTTGGTTGATCAATCCCTTTGATGGCAAAAGAAAAAACTGTTCTTGTCCCTAGGGATCCTCCTTTGATGGCAAATGCAAAATTCTTGCCCCTTGGTGGACCACTCTCTTTGATGGCAAAAGAAAAAGTTCTTGTCCCTAGGGGTACTTTCTTTGATGGCAAATGCAAAAATTCTTGCCCCTTGGAGTACATCCTTTGATGGCAAAAGAAAAAGAGTCATAGCCCTTTGGGTCGCACCCTTTGATTGGCACATATGGAGCCTGGCAGCTCGTAAAAAGCCTCGACTACATGGTCTTATTTGCAACGTGTGTTTTGTATTTTGAGATTTTTTCAAGTGTTTTCTATGGTTTTTTGATCCGGAGCTGGACAACTTCAAGGTTGACCACATATTTTCAAAAGTCTGGACATAGAGCTCCAGCATTATTTAAACCGTTAGTTACTATAACCCGGAACAATTATTGGGTCCACCCCAACAGAGCCAAGAGCTTCCTCAGAAACTACAATGTTCGCCGGATTAAGGATGGCAAGCATACTTAATCAAAGGTATGAAGTTATTTTTGGTATAAAACAGATACTCGTTTGATATATATGAGAGCGATTTAATCGGTCCGGCGGTAAACCGCTAGGACATCTTTTCGGTGTTATCTATGCAGATACAGATAATATAAAAGATCAACCATAGCAGACAAGGGATTAAGATTGGCAGATGCCTAATCAAAAATCTGACATTCGGATTAAGGCAGGAAATGTTTCGAGCTATCCTGTTACAAAGGCACTTGAAGGCCTGGACGAATTAAAGTTTTTCAGCAATGGATTACAGCCGATAAAAATAAAATGAAGTGACTTATGCTTCTTCCGGACGCGAAGGCTGAGGATCGATTTGTTCCGGAACTTCTTCGTCCTCTTGAAGCGGCTGAAAATCAGGAACGCGCCAGTCGATCTTGGATAAGGCACGAAAGTACATCTCTTCAGTAATGAGATCGGACGGATCAACATCTGGGGCGAAAGTATGGGGGTGCACTGGTGGGATTAGATTTTTCGGTGTCATAAACCGGCCGATCCACCCGCTCATTCTTTAAGTCATACGCCGGATGATACCTGGTCAAGTCCGATTCATTAGCAAGCTTGCTGGCAAGGGGACGCATTTCTTTAGTCAAAGCATGAAGGTCTTTGCCAGAGAAGGCCGATCCATCTTCCTTGGTGCTGGGGTACCCGTTCATAGCTTCTTCCGGATCAAAGTCCAGAACCCACGCCTTGGCTCTGGTCAGCGCTACAAGAGAACCGGCCCGTGCAGCAGATTTCTTCACCTCTTCCAAGCGTACAGGCAATATAGAAAGCTTCTCCAAAGTGCCTTGGATAGTGGTGGGGGTCGCTTTATGAAAAGACATCGCACTTATAATCCTTTGAGCGCCGGAATACAGCTGCTCAACCAGAGTATAAGAGGCCTTGAGTTTCTTCCGGAGGTCATCCCCAAGATGGGTGACGCGTCGCCCTATATATGATTATCACAGTTAAACCGGAGCGGAATAAAGATTGCAGAGATGAAAGCATAAGAAAGTTAAGTATTTACCAAAGACGGCAGAGGTCATAAGCTCTATTTGCTGCTTTAAGCCGGTCAGCTCTTGCGTCACCGGGTTAAGGGCCTCTTCAGCATCCTTTGCTCTTTTTTCAAGAGCATTCCTCTGCACTTCCCATGTTGTCCGCTCCGCTTCAAAATATTTTTTCAATTGTTCAGCAGTGGTTAAGCTCAACGCCAGATCATCCTTGGTCTTGGCAGAAGCAGTTTCAGTCACAACAAGTCTATTCCGGAGCTCAGTTATTTCTACAGCCCTCCAGGTCATGTCAGCCTGCGAGAAAATCAAGTGGAATAAATAACAGTTCAGACAAGTCTCAAGCACATAACCAAGTTATCCACTTGACACTTGGGGGCTAATGTAAGTTCATTTTCCATACATTTGGAAGTACCGGTTCACCTACAACGAAGCTAAACCGGCACTTGGGGGCTATTATGGCATAAAGACAGAAGTATAAAGAAGGCAAAGCAAAGATAAGTAATATACCTCGTATTTGTCCTTCATCATGTTAACCAAGCCCAATTCATAGTCACGGCTGGTATGAAGCCGGTTCAAATACCCGGAATAAAGTTCCTGGGCACTCAGCTCGGCATAATTGGACAAGTCCATGCTCCGCTTGCCCTTCTCTTGTTGAAGCTTCTCCGCTTTAGGAGTATGCTTGGCTAAAACGATAGGCTCAGCAAGAGCGGTAAAACCTGTCCTGGTTATCTGAATATCCGGGGAAGAAGCAGTGGCCGACTGTGAAGGAACAGCAGTACGAGCCGGGCTAGCAGGAGCCGGGTTAGTCCGAGGAGGGCTAGCCCGGACATGACTCGCCGGTTCAAGGACACCTTCTACATTTGTACCTTCAGGAGCAGCCATGTAATCATGGTCCATGGGAGCAGGATCATCCAATTGAATGGCAGGCTCGCTTTCTGGAAGGATGACTTCATCCGGATCAGCCACCGGATCAGCAGTAGCAGTCTCGGCAGCCATTTTGCTGGCCTTTGCCTTTTTGCTAGGTTTAGGCTTGCTGAAAGAAATTGAAGAGGCAATAAGAGTTATAAAGGTCAAATACAAAGGTAAACCGGATGAGGTAAAGGACTTACCCAGGGACAGTTTTCAGTAATGGGACCTGTGTGGCAGTCGATTCACCGGAAGATGATAAAGGCGTTTCCTGATAGTTAAGATCCGACGGTTTAAGTGGTTTGCGTATAAGTCCGGCCTTGGGATGAAGAAGAGTTGGAAAAAGTAAAACCTCAGAGCAGCGCCTCCGAGCTGTAGTCAGAGATATTCCGGAAGACTCTACTACATGGCCACTATGGCGTGTAGTCCGGCGGGCTTCATGTTGCTGCTTCTGCAAAAGAAATTTAGGGTCCAGTTGAGCGTAGGGATGAGAAAAAGGGTACTTCCGAGATGCCCGACGAGTTTTGGGCACCGGCGGTTCAGAATCTGAAGAAAGAGAGATTACCTCAGTTTCCGCCGCTTTATCTCCTTCAGCCAAATCCTGTGAGAAGACACTGTTAACATAAATCTAGATAAAGGAGATCAAAACACATCAGGATTAGCTCATACCT
Organism: Secale cereale; assembly: GCA_902687465.1. NCBI lineage: Eukaryota > Viridiplantae > Streptophyta > Magnoliopsida > Poales > Poaceae > Secale > Secale cereale. Next base: position 530,064,807 of record LR738710.1, on the reverse strand, counting down.
CAGAATCCGAATCATCCTCCTCAACATGTGAACCGGAGCCAGCAACTGCCTTTTCCTTCTTGATAGCAAAAGTTTTCTGGCGTGGCTGTTTACCTGATTTATCCTGAGGTTTCCTTTTCCAAAAAGGATCATCGGCCTGTGTAGAAGATGAAAGATAAATGGAAGATAATTTATATGGATGGATTAGACGCAAACAGAAGAGGTTAAAACTTACTACTGGCTGTTTGTTCTTCTTATAATATGGAGCCAATCCGGTTTGGCTACATTCTTCCAGAGAGATGTTGAGCATTTTCTTAGCAGATTCAATAACTTCCTTCTCAAAAAGCATTATGTCGATGTGGCGTTGAGGATCATCCATCTTTCCGCTATACTGACACATTAAACCGGAGCGCCGGCTTAGGGAAAGGATGCTCCAAGCAAGCCAACAACGGACGAAATCCACTCCGGTTAAACCATTGGCCATAAAGGCCTTAAGCTTGGCAAGCTGAGGGGCAAACCGGGCCCGCTCTGAGGAACTAAGACGCTGCGGCAGGGGATGATCTTCGGGAAGACGATGTTCACGGTAACCCGGCAGTGGATTCTCTCCTTCAGGCGAAGTATCTTTACAGTAGAACCAGGATTGGTTCCAGTCCTTGGGGTGTGTATGGAGAGCAGCGTGAGGAAAGACTGCATCTCTTCTTTTCTGAATACTAACACCACCCAGCTCTTGATGTGGTCCGGCAGTAAACTTTGTCCGCCGGTTTAAGTGGAAAAAGTCCCGGAACAAGTCCACTGATGGCTCTTCTTGAAGGTACACTTCGGAGAAGACTTGGAAATTGCAGATGTTTGATATGGAATTTGGACCTATGTCCTGAGGATGAAGCTGAAAAGCGGCCAGCACATCCCGGAATTTTTTTGAACCGGGAGGGCTAAAACCCCGGGCCATATGATCAAATTAAACAATAACTTCTCCTTCTTTGGGGGTAGGAGGACACTCATCCCCTAGGGCCCGCCATTTCAGAACTGCTTGGGGGCCCATAATACCAATCGAAGCAGCATTGGTTAAATCTTCTTCCGTAATGCGGGAAGGAACCCAGTTGCAAGAAACGAACTGCTTGGCAGACATGTGAGCAAAAGGAAAATGCTGAAAAAGTAAAGTGCAAAATCTGGATTATTCAAGTGCTGAATCATAAACCGGAGCGTGTTAACAAATTACATCGACGGTTTAGATGGAGGGCTAATGGCATTGACAACCCGGAAACAGATGGGAGATGAACTGCTGCCGGTTTATGGTAACGAGAAAAAGGAGGCTAAACCGTCGAGCTCATGATTGATGTTTTGCAAGAGCAATACATGATTGGTTAAACCGGTGAGTAACTTGCAGATCTATCAAGACGAAGAAACATATTTCTACAGAAGGCTAAATTAAAAATAGATCTGAGCAGTAAGAAAAAGATGAGATATACACAAGTCTATCACATGAAAGACTACGAAGATTTTCTACAGAGCAAATGAATATAAGGGCGAATTTAAAGGTCTGATTCTAAGTCTAAACTACGGAGCAGGGGTGCGTTCGAAGCAAATCCAGAGTCGGGATCTACTGCAGACACGACGTATAAGATAAATAGCAAAGCTTCGAGGTCTAATGGCAGAAGCCATGGAGGAACCCTAGATGGGAGATCTATAGTGAGAGGAAAGGAATACCTGAGACGGAAGGAGACGGCGGCGAAGTTGCTCTGGACGCGTTTAAGGGTGATGCAGCGGCCTGGCTAACGACGGCGACGAGCTCGAAGGCAGCGGCGGAGCTTCAGGCAACGGAGGAAGAAGAAGAATGGAAGGAAGAAAGAAAACAAGGCGCAGCCGTATTTATAAAGGCTGAGAGAGGAAACGGCAAGCGCGGGATTTGAGGAGGTCAGATTGGATAAAGATTCCATTGTCGCCTCGATTTTTGGGATGAACGTTAAACAAAGGTAACAAACAGTTGTGAGCAATAAATGCGGAGGTGATGTCACGACTGAATAAAAGGATTTCTGAAGATGACGTCATAGCCGGTTTACAAAACAGAGAAAATACAAAGAAGAAGTTTATGCAAGATTTAGAAGACTGACATGAACAAGTTCAAATCATTCTGGGGCCTAATGTCAGGGATATTACTAGCAGGTATGAACCGGCTAGGGAGATCCGGATTATGGTAATGTAGCTGTGTAGTTATAAACTCAGTAGAGGTTACGGCCCATGAAGGCTTAGGGCCCATGTGTAAAGTTTACAGTTTATCATGTAACTTGAGATACAAGGAAGAAAGAATAGAGACCGAGGCGGACACGAGTATGAGCCGGCCTCGGGACTCTGTAAACCAGACCGGGCGTTGCCTCCTATATAAAGGAACGGCCCGGCGATGGTTCAGAGACAGGCAACAATCCGTCGAGAAGCAGGCAAGCAATCAGCTCCTTGTTCATCGACGCCCAAGCAATACCAAACCAAACTAGACGTAGGCTTTTACCTTCATCGAAGGGGCCGAACTAGTATAAACCCTCTGTGTCCTTTGTGTGCTTTTAACCTCTTCAAGCTAACCCGCGCGATGGCTCCACACCTAAGTCCTTTAAACCGTACATCTGCCGTGCTAATTCCACGACAACCATCTTCATGGGGTTGATCTTGCCCTTGATCTTGCTCATTGGGTTGAGGGCTTTCACTTTGTTCTTCGGAAGCATGTGGGTCTAGCGTAGGTGATGGCTCCACATGAGTAGAGCATTGTCCTTCTCCTTTAGCCACAAGGGGTTCCTCAATGGGAGTATTTGACCAGTCCCCGTTCTTCTTATGTCTTGGGGAGGAATTACATCACCTACATCACAAAGACCACTTTGCTCCACTAGGGAGCCATTATTTTCATCAAACTCTATGTTACATGTCTCCTCAATGAGTCCAGTGGACTTGTTGAGGAGACGGTAAGCATGAGAGTTTGTAGCATAACCAACAAATATGCCATCTTGAGCTCTAGGTTCGAATTTAGACAAACTAACATCTTTATTGAGAATGAAACACTTACAACCGAACACCCAAAAGTACTTGAGGTTGGGCTTGTTGCCAGTGAGTATCTCATATTGAGTCTTCTTCAAGCCTTTGCGGAGATAGAGCCTATTGGATGCATGACAACCGGTGTTGATGGCTTCGGCCCAAAAGTTGTGTGGAGACTTGAATTCGGCCATCATGGTCCTTACCGCACCCATCAACGTTCGATTCTTCCTCTCCGCCACACCATTTTGTTGAGGGGTATACGGTGCAGCATATTGATGCTTGATCCCCTCATCAATAAGAAACTCATCCAAGGTGTAGTTCTTGAACTCAATGTCGTTGTCACTTCTAATCATCAAAATCTGGGATTCATGTTGACGTTGGGCTTCATTAGCAAAGTTGATGACGGTTTGTTGGGTCTCACTCTTCCTCTTGAAGAAATATACCCAAGTGTATCTTGAATAGTCATCCACAATTACCAAGCAATACTTTGTTCCCCCAAGACTATCAAAGTATGGAGGACCAAAGAGATCCATGTGGAGGAGCTCCAAGGGCCTCTTCGAGTAGATCACAGTTGTGGGACGGTGAGCCGTTTCATGAAGCTTCCTTTCGATACAAGCACTGCAAGCACGATCTTTGGAAAAACTCACATTTGTTAGTCCACGAACATGGTCCCTTTGAGGAGACTTTGCAAAGATCTCATATTGACATGGGCAAGCCGGCGATGCCAAAGGCAACCCACGTCAACCTTAGCCATTAGGCAAGTCGTTGTCTTAGTGAGTCACTCCAAAAAGTTCACCACATAGAGACCGTTCTCGACATGACGAACAAAGGCTACTTTAAGAGTCTTGCTCCACAAAAGGGCCACGGTATCAAGATCAAAGAAAGTTCATAAAAAACGGAAAGTAAATTGTACGCAAGGGACTCAACAAACATGAATTTTTCAATACATTGATCTTGTGAGACGACCACCTTGCCAAGTCCCAATACCTTCGATATTGAAGAATCACCAAATTGGAGATGGGTGGGCATAGATGGAATTGGATGCACGTCCACCACCAAGTCCTTGCTTCCGGTCATATGATTTGTTGCTCCGCTATCAAGAAACCATGACACTCCATCGGAAGCAAACACCTATAAGAGATTAATGCTTGGTTTTAGGTACCCATTGAGTAATGGGTTCTTTTATGTTAGCAACAAGAGTCTTAGGAAACCAAATAGACCATTCAGTGTACTCATATGGAGAACCAAAATATTGGCATAAAGATGCCCATAACTAGCACAACATAATACATAAGATGGGTTAAATTCACCGGAATTCTTGGGAGGGATGTCCTTTCCCTTCTTTCCATTGTTACCCTCCACCTTGTTCTTCTTCTCCACATGAGCACACTCTCCTTCCTTGATAAAGACCTCCTTGAGAGGTAGAGGTTGCTTGGTCTTGCTCTTCTTCCTCTTCTTGGACTTGGGTGCAAACCCAATTCTCTCCTTGGCTACCACCTCCTTTCGATTACTCAAGAGGTCATTGAGGTTCTTCTCACCTTGTATACACGTCACAAGGCCCTTTTCAAGTTGCTCTTTTAGCTTGACATTCTCCTCCACTAGATGAGCATGGTCACAACACGGGTTAGTAGCAAGTGCATTATCAATAAGAACAAAAGGAGGACAAGTAGCAATTTCCTTAGTTAGCTTTACTTGGAGTTGATCATGAGACTCCTTGAGAGAGGCATGAGCATGCTTCAAGACCTTTTGGGCCTTGTCAAGTGTGTCCAACTCTTGCTTGAGTCTATCATGGCCAACCCTAAGTGCAACCTTCTCAGATTTAAGCACACGAGTAAGAACATTAGCATGATCAAGATCTTTTTGAAGTTTAGAAAGATCAATGTTGTGTGACTCCTCAAGAGCTAAACAAAGACCTTGCTCTTTCTCAAGAGCAATGGAAAGATCTGCAATCTCATCGACACAGTCACGACTATGCCCCTCCATCTTGGAGATAGTATCCTCGTGCGACTCAATGATATCATTGGCCTCACCAAGTTGTTGCAAGAGAGCAATAATGTGCTACTTTGATTCTCCCTTAAGCTTACTCAAGATGAAGTTTAACTCATTCGTTTCACCATTCACCACCTCACTATCATCCACACAATCTAACATAGACAGAGTAGTAGTGATGGTGGTTTTGATGATGGTTGTTACCTTATTGATACATTTAGCCATGAGGCACTTGGCCATGGTGTTCTCTTTGGGGGAACCTAAGAGAGAGACCATGGAGGGAGTCGATGTGGCAATTACAATGGTTGCCGTTGCCATTCCTTCTCCACTTGTGTCTTCTTCATCATCATCATCATCATCCGAGGGATACTCTTCATGAACCGCCAACGCCTTTTGAGTCATCTTCTTGATGAAGTTGTTCTTGTTGGTAAGATGCTTGGCCTTGTCCTTGCGAATGAGCTTGCCACAATTTTCTTCTCAATTTTCACATGGACAATCCGCAACAAAGTGGCTCACGTTTCGACAATTGAAACAAGTTCTCATTTGTTGCTTGCCCTTAGATCCACTTGAGTTGTTCTTGTAGAAGTTGGGTCTTGAGTTCCTCTTTCCCCAAAATTACCTTGAAGCAAGAGCCATGTGCTCATGGTAATCATATTTGGTCTCTTTGGGGCAACACTCTTCTTCTTCAATCTCAACTTGCTCCGAACAAGCCTTGGCCTTCAAGGCAAGAGCGGGTGAGCTTTTCTTGGACGGCATACGGGCTAGAGTATTGTCGGTGTTCTTATTCATGATGTTCATGGCAATAAACTCATCCAACACTTCACTTGAATTGAGAGTGTGGAAATCCGGTCTTTGACGAATCACAGAGGACATGGCCTTGTTGAATGGCATGATGGCCTTGAGAAACTTGCGCTTGATCCAAATATCATCCACATCCTTGCTCACATGATCTTGAAGAGCCACTTCAAGAGTTGTCACTCTCCGGTAGAGATCACGTGGATCCTCATATTCAAACATCACAAATTCATCGGACTCATCAAGTACCACTTCAAAGTTTGACCGTTGGATGCTTGAGCTGCCCTTGTAAATTGGAAACAATATGCTCCGAACAGTCTTTGCACGAGTGAATGGTCGATGGTGAGATAGATCTTCATGTGGGACCACTTCTTGAAGGATAAACCAAGCGAAATGATTTTATTGATTTTCCACTTCTTCTCTTAGGGTGAAATTGTTTGGATCATGCGGGTAGAAGCCTTGATCAATGATTCTCCAAAGGTTAGTAGAGGAATGATTCAAATGAGATTTAATGCGGAAGACCCAACTGGCAAAATCACCCTTAACAAGCTTAGGAGGAGTACCAAGATTATTAATGCGGAGTGTAGGGACCGGTCCTCCATAGACCGGGGGAGGGGGAATCGAGGCAAAGGTTCCCGTCCCATTCTTGTCAGGAGGGGAAGAAACATGAGTACCTTTAGCCGTTTCCTTGGGGGAAATGTCGTCTGACACCGATGTCGTGGGATTAACCACAAGCACGGGATCGGGAGTGGATTTCATCCCTTCAAATAATTCTTTTAGCATGGACTTGACTTCGTCCGTCATAGACGTCTTAAGTGTGGCCATAGCTTCATTTAAGTCATCTCGAGTGATCAAAGTCAACCCCACGGCCTCGGGCACTTACTCCTCGGTGTCAGCCATACTCTTCGGGTGTTGAAACCATTAGTAAAGAGACGAGGCTCTGATACCAATTGAAAGGATCGATATGGTTGACTAGAGGGAGGGTGAATAGGCAACTACCAATTTTTAGCTTTTCTTAAAAAATTAGGTTTAACAACAAATAGGTTGTCTAGATGTGCAACTAGGTGAGCAACCTATATGATGAAAACAAAAACAACAACAACAACAAGTGCTAGCAAAGGATATCACACAACAAAAACTTGCACGAAGTAAAGGTAAGAAATAACCACAAGTGGAGCCGGTGGAGATGAGGATGTGTTACCGAAGTTCCTTCCCTTTGGGGGAAGTACGTATCCGTTAGAGCGGTTTGGAGGCACAATGCTCCCCAAGAAGCCACTAGGACCACCGTATTCACCTCACGCCCTCACACAATGCGAGATGCCATGATTCCACTAGTGGTGCCCTTGAACGCGGCGATCGAACCTTTACAAACAAGGTTGGGGAAATCTCCACAACTTGATTGGAGGCTCCCAACGATACCACGGAGCTTCACCACTATGGATTGGATCTCTGAGGTGACCTCAACCATCTAGGGTGCTCAAACACCCAAGAGTAACAAGATCCGCAAGGTATTAGTGGGAGAATCAAATTCTCTTAGTGGAAGTATAGTTCCGGGCCTTCTCAACCCAACCCTAGAAAATCAACAAGTTTGATTGGCTAGGGAGAGAGATCGGGCGCAAATGAGCTTTGGAGCAACAATGGAGCTTGGGGGAAAGAGGTAGGTCTACTTGGGGAAGAAGACCTCCTTTTATAGTGAGGAGACCAATCCAACCGTTATCCACTCCTCAACCTGCACAGAGTGGTACTACCATTGAGCGGAGCAGTACTACCCCTGCCTGCAACGGTACTGCTGCTGCCTGCAGTGGAACTACCTTGAGCCGCAGCGGTACTACCATGGAGACTCAGAGCAGAGGCCTTGGAAGGCGAAATGTAGGAGAGAGAGCGGCTAGGGCGGCACTAGAAGCGGTGTTAGGTGCGGTACTACCACTCCTGAGTGGTACTACCGCTCCTACTATTGCTGCTACCACCGCAGAACTCGACACGGGAAGTGCGAGTGTAGTGTCGAAGCGGCAGCAGTGCAGAGCCAGAGCTGCACTACCGATGATGGCCATGAGAGGTACTATCGTCGCGAGGCAGCGGTACTACCACCGCGAGGAAGTGGTACTACCGCTTGAGGCTGTAAGCGGTACTACCGCTGGCACCTCCCAAGTCCCACTTTCGTGATAACGGCAAACTCCATAGAAGAGGAAAGGAGCTGGGGGTGCAAGATCGATGTGTACGTGTTTATTCCACCCTCACCTTTTCGATATGGACCCCCTCTTGATAGTACGGTGTTTCCAACGACTCAAGTCCACCAAAACTGAAACAAAGGAAACAACACTGTCTTCTCTTTAAACACCGAGGGCTAGAAAATGTCTTGTGCTATATAGATGAATATCTGAAATGCTCAATGCACATGGTTAGTCCGTAAACGCATTGTCCTCAATCACCAAAGCCACTTAGAGAGAGACATGCCCTGACAACAAGGCATACTGAAAACAACCAAATATATCAATTAAAAAATTGGACATAGTCTCACTACACTACAAAAGGGACTCGATAAAACAAATCATGGGTTCCCCTTGTGAAGAGGCACGGCAAAACAAATCATGGGTTTCCTCACTTGTCATAGATGGGCTCGTTCCCCTTGGGAAGAGCAAGGACCCTGGGTGCGCTCCATGTTATCGTAGATGGGCTCCTTCCCCTTGGAAGAGCATGGCTATGGGGTTCCCTCCCTGATGTCACAGGCAGGATCTTTCCCCTTGGAAGAGCCGGAGAGGGTGCCCTCCTCGTGGTCGTCATCGATGAGGTCTGACTTGGAAGCTATGGATCCCAAGCCAACATCGCAGAATGTGTCCTTCAAAAATGAAAAAGGGGTCGTTGGCGATCTAGGATGTCAAATTCTTAACAACGAGCCAGAGGAGATCAACGGTGGGACCATGGATGAGATCGACAGAGGTTGAACCCGAGGGGTTGGGGGTGGGCCACTTAACCTGTGACATTGGCCGCGTCAGGCCGTCGCTGTCTAAGACCTAGATGTCATAGCCGGCATCCGTGACATACCCGCATACTATAGCTCGCTAATTGAGTGCGTGCGGCTGGTAATGGTCGTCAGCTTCCTCGACGGCCACATCGGCGATGTCGGGCCAAGAGGCCATGATACACCTCTTTTGGGCCACTCGCTCCTCGAGCTCCACAGGAAGCATAGTTGGGCTTAGGATATGACGCTCTGGAGTGGGGTATGTTGATGGGGATGGGGATCTATGGGAAAGGGGGCATTTGGCAGGCGTCATCAAAGAAACTCAGGGTGTTCTAGGTATGGAGATAGGTGGGTAAGCCGCACGGGCAAACCGACAGATGTTGACAATGGAGACCTTGCGGCGGCGACGGTGGTAACCATGCTAGAGTTTCGAGCAAGTGAGGGGTTGTTGTGGAGGCGGTGTGTGCGTGTGTGCCCGAGGAGGATTTGGGGTGTGTGTGGAGGGGGGTGTTTGAGGAAATGACGCGGCTACTGAAAATTTTACTACATAGGAGTCAAACGCAGGAGGGAAAGGCCAGGGCTATTTAAAATTTGGATGATTGTGCATCACACACAGTTCGAAAATAATAACCGTGTGTTATGAAACAGAAAAATCCTCGAGCCGGGAAGATATTTTTCAGGGATGCAGGCGGGAACGGGAACAACAAACATCACACACGGTCGGATCATAATAACTGTCTATTATCAAACAGAAAAATCCTGCAGGTGGGTACATATTTTCGAGAGGGGAAGCCTTGTGGAGCCCAATGTACTGTGCTTATGTGCATGACAGGACACCGGTGTGGCACACAGTTAGTGTGAGTGAACCGTGTGTGTTGCGTCATCCGACCTGTCTAATGATAATAAATTTGGTGAAAATGACGCGGGAAAGGGTTAGAACATGAACACACTTGCATGTGGACCAAATATATGTATGAAAAAGGTGGTTTGATGTTCAAATACCAAATACAACTTTGATGTGGCTCCTATCTCGCAAAGCATAGGGCATTACTTGCCCCCCCTCTTGTCGGTAGGAGGGGAATGCTAAGCTATGAATGCATGGCCGCCCCCACTGAGGTTCACCTAGCAAAGTGCGAAGTAGCAGTCCCTCCCCCCATTAGTCACACACACACACACACACACACTTTCAGTCGGAGGGAGAGGGCATCTCACCAAGATGTATCGTAAAACAAACCAAGAATAATCCACCTTGGTCGTATAAACTCTCTCTTGTTATCGGTCAAAGGGATGACCGTCCATGCGACCCCAAAGATGGGCTAGCTCGCCAATAATCACGCAAGTAGCTAGTTCCGGAAGACAACCACTGCATGCGTGTGGCCCAAACATATGTATGAAGGTGTTCGAAAGATCGTGGATGTCGCCTAGAGGGGGGTGAATAGCCGCTTTTAAAATAATTATGGTTTAGGGTTGAACAAATGCGGAATAAACCTAGCGGTTAATTTGTCAAGCACAAAACCTACAACAACAAGGCTCACCTATGTGCACCAACAACTTATGCAAAGAAAGATAAACAACTAGGTGATAGCAAGATATATAGCAAGAAACAATATGGCTATCACAAAGTAAAATGCATAAGTAAAGGGCTTGGATAAGACATAACCGAGGCACGCGGAGATGAAGATGTATCCCAAAGTTCACACCCTTGCGGATGCTAATCTCTGTTTGGAGCGGCGTTGAGGCACAATGCTCCCCAAGAAGACACTAGGGCCGCTGTAATCTCCTCATGCCCTTGCACAATACAAGATGTCGTGAGTCCACTACGGGACCCTTGAGGGCGGTCACCGAACCCATACAAATTTTCTCGGGGCGATCTCCACAACCTAATTGGAGACCCCGATGCTTGCCCAGAGCATTACACCACAATGATTGAGCTCCGAACACCACCAAGGTTGGGGCTATGTCAACAACTTAATTCGAGGCTCCCAACAACACCGTTAAGCTTCACCACAATGGAATAGGGCTCCGAGGTGACCTCAACCATCTAGGGCGCCCAAGCACCCAAGAGGAACAAGCTCAAGGGTACCAAGCACCCAAGAGTAATAAGCTTCTCAACTTGTAACTTCCACGTATCACCGTGGAGAACTCAAACCGATGCACCAAATGCAATGGCAAGGGCAAACAGAGTGCCCAAGTCCTTCTCTCTCAAATCCCATCAAAGCAACTAATGCTAGGGAGGGAAAAGAGAGGAAGAATGAAGAATAGAACATGAAGAACTCCAATATCTTGACCCAAAGGGTTCCCCTCACATAGAGGAGAAAGTGATTGGTGGAAACGTAGATCTAGATCTCCTCTCCGTTTCCCCCCAAAACTAGCAAGAATCGATGGAGGGATTCAGAGATGGCAAGCTCGAAGAATGTCAACAATGGGGGAAGAACACGAGCTCAAGAGATAAGGTTCATTGGGGAAGAATACCCCCTTTTATAGGTGGGGAAAAATCCAACAGTTATGTTCACAGCCCGCATCGAGCGGTACTACCGGTCCAAGGAGCGGTCCTACCGCTAGGGCAGAAGTAGCCTGTTGAAAAACAATAGCAATGAGGCATAAGGCCAGTAGAACCATCGGAGTGGTACTATAGCTTGTCCTCACGGTATTATCGCTAGGCTAGCGGTACTACTGCTTGCGAGAAGTACTAAAAAATACATCCGTGCCTACCACCGCTGGACTTATGACGAGTTTTTGGTCCATAGCGGAAGTAGCCACGGAAGTAGCCGTGGAAGTAAAAAATTACATCCCCTCCAAGCTGTAGTACCGCTCCCTTGAGCGGTACTACCGCTGCAGCCTTTTTGAGGACACCAAAACTGACACAACTTCTACAAACGGACTCCGAATTCAACGAAACCAAGTTTTTTGGAAAGCTAACGACATGGTCTAACACTATCATGATAGAAATAACAATAATAAGAAAATTAGAAAAGTCCCACAAGAAAATGGTGAGAACCCATCCTCGAAAGAGACCGGTAAAACCTCCAACATCGAAAACGTAATGGAAGAAGCATGTGAACTCCCTTTTCGTTGAACTCATGCTTGTCAAGAAGATCACCATAAGCTCCAAATCTCACAAGGAGAAAAATAACAAGAACCAAGAAATACGATGCAAGCATGCAATGGTTTGAGCTCTCTACGAACAATATGATCAAGCTACTCACTTGACAGCCCCCCTTGATAGTACGGTAATCGATCCTATAACCAGGTCTCCAAACTACCACCATGAGACCGGTAAAATAGAGAACCTATCAAGGGTAAACCTTTTCCTTGCGCAAAGTCCACTTGGGCTAGATGTAGACGATCTTGAATTCCTTAAGTTGGACCATCTTTCTTGATCGCGTTGGCTTGGTGAAGACTAGTAGATTGCTCCCCCATACTCCACTATGGGTGAGACACTCTTCGGCATATTTTCACAAGTCCATTGTCACCACAATGGACAGCAAGCTTCAAGCACTTGATCTCTTTGTGATGCTCACTTGAACTTGCACAACACAACCATGATTTGATGTCATCCTCCATGGGTTGTATGTGATCTTCCTCTTGACGCGAGCCCATGGAAGATAACCTAACCCCACATAGAACTCTCACAAAGACCATGGGTTAGTACACAAAGCGTAATTGACAATGCTTACCGTACAATGCTCTCCAAGAAGCCACTAGGGCCACTGTAATCTCCTCACACCCTCACACAATGCAAGATGAGGTGATTTCTCTAAGGGACCCTTGAGGGCGATCACAGAACCCATACAAATGGCAACCGTTAGGGGTGGTTACCGAACCCGTACACATTGGCTACCCTTGGTGGCAGTCACCAGAACCCTTCAAAATGCTCGGGGCAATCTCCACAACCTAATTGGAGACCCCGACGCTTGCACAGAGCTTTACATCACAATGATTGAGCTACGAACACCACAAACCATCTAGGGCACCAAGGCACCCAAGAGGAACATGCTCAAGGGTACCAAGGACCCAAGAGTAATAATCTTCTCAACTTCACTTCCACGTATCACCGTGGAGAACTCCAACCGATGCACCAAATGCAATGGCAAGGGCACACATAGTGCCCAAGTCCTTCTCTCCCAAATCCAACCAAAGAAACTAATGTTAGGGAGCAAAATGAGAGGAAGAACAAAGAAGAGAACACGAAGAACTTCAGGATCTAGATCCAAAGGGTTCCCCTCACATAGAGGAGAAAGTGATTGATGGAAATGTAGATCTAGATCTCCTCTCTCTTTCCCCCCAAAACTAGCAAGAATCCATGGAGGGATTGAGAGATAGCAAGCACGAAGAAAGTCAACAATGTCGGAAGAACACGAGCTAGAAGGATAAGGTTCAATGGGGAAGAAGACCCCCTTAAATAGGAGGGGGAAATCCAGCCGTTAAGTTCTCAGCCCGTAGATGAGTGGTACTACCGCTCGGCTACAACGGGTAGTACTACCGCTCAAGTGAGTGGTACTACCATAGGCCTCAGCGGCACTGCCGCTTGACACAGTGGTACTACCGCTAGGACCGTGCTCAGCAGCTTACATGAGCACAAGACGAAGGAGCGAGAGAGAGAAGCCACGAACGGCACTAGTAGTGGTGGTAGCGTGGTACTACCGCTGATGAGCGGTACTACCAGACCTACTGCCGTTACCACTGCCGCTGAACCCGACATGAAACATTACGTCCCGAGTCGAGGTGGTACTAGAGCGGCACATAGCAGAACCATGATGGGCCTCGAACCCCTCGTTGGTTACCCCAAGTGGAAGGTGTAAGATGCAGTAAGTAGAAGTGTTTTCCCCTAGCAAAGATGCCAAGGATCGAATCCCCAGAGACTCCTAGGTTCAATAAGTAGGTGTCAACTGCTAACGGCGCAATTAGCAATCAACGTGGACCTGCACACAGATACAAATAACTTTGCTCCCAACGAGTACAGAGAGGTTGTCAATCCCTCCGGCCTTGTAGTTCACAAAGGATTAAAAGCAATGATAGTAGTGATAGATAGTTTTTGCAATAGTAAGTAAATAGCGAAAAGTAAATAGTGGATGTGATCAATGATGGTAATATGGACCGGAGTCTCATGATGTTCACTAGTGATGTCTCTCTCCCAAAAGACGATAAAACAGCTATGTGAGGTAACAAATTACAGCTGGGCAATTGACAGGACCACGAACGCAAACCAATGCTGACTACATTGCAAGAAAGGTTGAGGTTCAAAGCATGGGCGGTACGCCAAAGTAAGTAGACCGAAATCCATCAATATCTACTACTAATCATCCACCTTGAGATATCTATCCAGAACATCTCGCTGGTATTAAGTTGCGAGTCCCACCCATAGTGTAAACTCAATGCAACAGACAACTGCATTAAAAGAACTTTGCGTAAAGTAAACAATCCTTGCACCCGCGGGCACAAGCACCGTTGTTTCCCCCTTGTGGCAACAGCACATCCCCTAGACTCATGTTTCTGTCACTCAAGCTAGTCATCGAGGGGCATGAACCCACAATCAAGCATAACGTTCCCTCTTGGAGTCACTACCTACTACTCGGCCAAAGCAATAAGTAACAACGGAGAACATGCAAGAATTACTTATGAACTAAAATATAAAAGAGGTGAATCAAATATATTACTCAAGATCAATCTGAACATAATCTCATAATCCATCGGATCCCAGCAAACTCAACATAGCAACAGCATAAGGATTACATAGGTGCCTCGATCATGTAGGGCAGCTCACGAGGACTAATTAGTGAAGCACAAGAACGGGAGGAGAACATCACATAGCTACTGGTCATGGACTCATGGTCCAAGGGAGACTACTCACGAGTCATCCGGGAGGCGTCCATGGTGGTGGAGAAGCTCCCGGTGGTGATCCTCCCCTCCGGCAGGGTGCCGGGAAGAGTTCTCCTGGTGCTCCCGATCTTGGAAGCGGCGGCGGCGGCGGAACAGAGATGGGATCGTGAAAAGAGTTCCTGTTTTGAGGGTTCCGGAGGGTCCTTTAAATATATGCCAAAGTAGGGCACCGGGGGAGTTTCGGGGGGCCCAGGCGCCCCCCGGCGCGGCCCAGGGGGGGAGCGCCCACAGGGCACCTGGAGCCCCTGTGGCCCTCCCAGGCTGCCCTTCGGACGCAGTGTTGTTTCCGGATCGCTGATTTTTTATATAATTTTTCTGGATTTTTCTGGGCGGTTCTCGAAACGTGAAAACCTGAAATACAAAAACAGCCGAAAACAGAAACTGGCACTGGGGTGCACTGGATTAGTAAGTTAGTCCAAATATGATCAAAAGTGTATGGAAGTGTATGAATATCATAGCAATATCACCCAAAAGTGGCATGGAGCAAGCAGAAATTATAGATACGTTTTGGACGTATCAACATCCCCAAGCTTAATTCCTGCTCGTCCTCGAGTAGGTAAATGATAACAAGAATAATTTCTGTGGTGACATGCTATTAACCATATAGGACTTTCTCATAGTCATATGACAAAAGCTTACTGAGACAATGATTCTAAAGTAATTAAGTTGCCTCAAGAGAAAATCACAAATGACTGAAAGTTTTACAATATGAAACCGAAACATCAAAAAGATTTGCAATGAACATGATGTGCAAATATGATAAAGTGATATCTAGCTTGCCCCCTTTAGTGATGCAAAACATAAATGCAGGGGCACCTTCAAGGTTTAAGTGATGACTAGATACAATCATTTTAGAATAAACAATATCACAATCATGCAAAAGACAATGCTACTTTGGGACAATGCACATTACACTCAGAATGACAATCATGCTCTCAGTAGTTGGTGCTTTAACATAAACGTAAAAGAAAGGTTAAGTGCTAAAGCTTTTTATTTTGAAAACATGGAAGCAATTGTGTCAACAGTAGTAGTACTTCATATGTGCCATGCATAAAACATCCTATAAGTTGCAAGCCTCATGCATCGAATACTAATAGTGCTCGCTCCTTGTCCTAATTAGCTCGGATCCCCATGGGTTATCATTGCATTACATATGTTTTAACCAAGTGTCACAAAGGGGTACCTCTATGCCACCTGTACAAAGGTCCAAGGAGATAGATCGCATTTGATTTCTCGTTTTTGATAGATCTCAACTTGAGGACATCCATACCGGGACAACATAGAAAATAGATGATGGACTCCTCTTTAATGCATAAGCATATTCTCATGAGAGATTGAGGATTAAGGTCCAAGCTAAAACTTCCACAATGATGCATGGCTTTGGTTGGCGGCCCAATGTTCTTCTCTAACAATATGCATATTAATTCAACCCACGATAAATCACCCATTACTTCAGACAAGACGAACATGCATAGCAACTCACATGATATTCAACAAAAGTGTGACAGTTGATGGCGTCCCTAGAAACATGGTTACCGCTCAGCAAGCAACTTATAAGAAATAAGATACATAAGCAACATACTCTTTACCACAATAGTTTTTAGGCTACTTTCCCATGAGCTATGTATTGCATGGTTAGTTTTCTTAGTACAGGTGGAGGTTAGCAAAAGACTGGGAGCGACCAACTAAGAGAGCAATGACGGTCATAATCATGCAGAGCGACAAAGCAATATTGAATCATGCATGGTAGTTATATCGCTACTTAGAAACAAAAGATCATCAAGGCTTGACAGACTTTCTTTACAGTCTTGAATATGCGTGAGCATACGCCAAGTCAATCAAAATAAATTCTCGAAGGAAGATATTACTAAACCATACCATATCATAGGCAAACAAACCAAGTTGGTACTCCAATAACACATTGGGAACCCCCCAGCTATTTGAGATTAACCAAAAGAAAACCTGAACTACTAAGCACCATCATGCAAGTAGCATCTTTATCATAGACACATTAACCAATGCAACGGAAGCAAACTCTCTTAATAAGGTGAGCATGGTAATTAAAGAGAGTTCAAGCAACCAACTAAATAAAAGCTCTTGAAAAGATAAGCATGAATACTAAGAGCAGAGTATGATAGTAGCTATTAAAAGACAAAGAACACACACAACATAGATAGAGATGAAAATTCTATGTAATGTTCTAGGTAGAGGTGGAGTGTGTTTCTCTCCCACATAAAGGAATGCTGGGTTCCGACTCATTATGAAAAACTAAAAAGAAAACTAAAAGCAAGACGCTCCAAGCATAGCACATAACACATGAAGTGATAAAAATATAGCGAAACGAAAGACGAACTGATAGTGTTGATGGAGAAGGGGATGCACGGGGGCATCCCCAAGCTTAGACGCTTGAGTCTCCTTGAATATTTCTTGGGGGTGCACGGGGGCATCCCCAAGCTTGAGCGCTTGACACTCCTGAATCTTTTTATCATCTTCCCTCGCACACTTGAAAACTCCCTTCATACACAACTCATCATAATCTGATTAGCGAGGTTAGTACCCTTAATAAAATAATTATACCTTGCTGGAAATAAGGATATTCTTGAAGTTCTACTGTTTCTCAAGATTTCCAAAAGGTTTTTGCAAAGAAAAAGCAAGTTCTTAATTTGCAAAGTGAAGGTAAGGCAAAACAGGACAGAATCTGTGAAAAACAGAACAGCAGGCAGTAATTGACCTGTTCGGGATACTTCTGCAACTCAAATAAAAAAACTCAAAACCGACGCACGAAAGACAATTATATAGAGAACGCATTCGAAAAAATTCAGACCAAAAAGATGATCTGGTGATTTTATACGAATTTTTCTATCCAAGGACAGAATCTGTTTCCTGGACAACACCTCACTACTTTTGAACTTTCTAGCAATCAGAGGCTATACTTGGCACAAATATGAAAAGCAAAGATACAATGATGATGCTACAGCAGTAAAAAACATCAAGACACAACAAAAGCAAAAAGTTTATTCATGTGGGCTGCCTCCCAAAAGCGCTTTCTTTTATGCCTTTAAGCTAGGCATAATGCATAGATCAAGTTTTATCAAGAGTAAAAGAATAACTAGCCCGTACAACGGACTCAAAAGGTAACTTGACCTTCTTACGAGGGAAGTGTTCCATCCCTTTCTTGAGAGGAAACTGAAATTTTATATTACCCTCTTTCATGTCAATGACAGCACCAACGGTGCGCAAAAAGGGACGTCCCAAAATAATTGGACAAGAAGGATCACATTCAATATCCATGATAGTGAAATCAACGGGCACATAATTATCATTGACAACAATAAGAACATCGTCGATCCTCCCCAAAGGTTTCTTTATGGAAGAATCAACGAGACGAACACCAAAAGAACAAGAATCATAAGGTTTCAATTTAAGCATATCATATATCCTTTTGGGCATAACAGAGGTACTAGCACCAACATCACATAATGCATAACAAGAGAAGTCATTCAAATAAATTTTTATCATAGGATCCCAACCATCTTCTAGCTTTCTAGGTATGGAGGCTTCTACTCTAAGTTTCTCCTCCCTAGCTTTGATAAGAGCATTAGTGACATGCTCTGTGAAGGCAAGATTAAGAGTGCTAGTGTTGGGATCTTTAGCCATTCCTTGTAGAAAGGTGACAACTTCTGAAATACTACAATTATAAAAATCAATTTTATCATTAGTGGGCAGAATTGTAGTGTCATCCTCTTTGTTTAATTCGCTCTCTATTATAAGAGTGTGAACATCTTCCCAAGTTTGGGGAAGCTTAGGAGCAATTTTAAACTGAGGCTCATACTTTTTTCCTGGAAGACCATGCCATGGGCATAACTCTCCGTCAAAACTAGTATAATCACAAGGTTTATTTTTTTTGTAAATCCCGTCAGTGATAAGTGGGGCAATGGAAGTAGGGGTGTACTCCTCCCATTTAGTGTTTTTGGTGGAACCCATAGTAGCAAGCAAGCAAGATAACTATTTTTGTGATTTTCGATAAAAGGAACTAAAGCAAAAATGAAAGGTAAACTAACAAGACTAAAAAGCAAAGGTAAAAGATAGCATGCAACTCCCCTATCCTGAAGAGTGGAGTCCCCGACAACGGCGCCAGAAAATACTCCTTGATGGCCCTCGAACCCCTCGTTGGTTACCCCAAGTGGAAGGTGTAAGATGCAGTAAGTAGAAGTGTTTTCCCCTAGCAAAGATGCCAAGGATCGAATCCCCAGAGACTCCTAGGTTCAACAAGTAGGTGTCAACTGCTAACGGCGCAATTAGCAATCAACGTGGACCTGCACACAGATACACATAACTTTGCTCCCAACGAGTACAGAGAGGTTGTCAATCCCTCCGGCCTTGTAGTTCACAAAGGGTTAAAAGCAATGATAGTAGTGATAGATAGTTTTTGCAATAGTAAGTAAATAGCGAAAAGTAAATAGTGGATGTGATCAATGATGGTAATATGGACCGAAGTCTCATGATGTTCACTAGTGATGTCTCTCTCCCAAAAGACGATAAAACAGCTATGTGAGGTAACAAATTACAGCTGGGCAATTGACAGGACCACGAACGCAAACCAATGCTGACTACATTGGAAGAAAGGTTGAGGTTCAAAGCATGGGAGGTACACCAAAGTAAGTAGACCGAAATCCATCAATATCTAATACTAATCATCCACCTTGAGATATCTATCCAGAACATCTCGCTGGTATTAAGTTGCGAGTCCCACCCATAGTGTAAACTCAATGCAACAGACAACTACATTAAAAGAACTTTGCGTAAAGTAAACAATCCTTGCACCCGCGGGCACAAGCACTGTTGTTTTCCCCCTTGTGGCAACAACACATCCCCTAGACTCATGTTTCTGTCACTCAAGCTAGTCATCGAGGGGCATGAACCCACAATCGAGCATAACGTTCCCTCTTGGAGTCACTACCTACTACGCGGCCAAAGCAATAAGTAACAACGGAGAACATGCAAGAATTACTTATGAACTAAAATATAAAAGAGGTGAATCAAATATATTACTCAAGATCAATCTGAACATAATCTCATAATCCATCGGATCCCAGCAAACTCAACATAGCAACAGCATAAGGATTACATAGGTGCCTCGATCATGTAGGGCAGCTCACGAGGACTAATTAGTGAAGCACAAGAACGGGAGGAGAACATCACATAGCTACTGGTCATGGACTCATGGTCCAAGGGAGACTACTCACGAGTCATCCGGGAGGCGTCCATGGTGGTGGAGAAGCTCCCGGTGGTGATCCTCCCCTCCGGCAGGGTGCCGGGAAGAGTTCTCCTGGTGCTCCCGATCTTGGAAGCGGCGGCGGCGGCGGAACAAAGATGGGATCGTGAAAAGAGTTCCTGTTCTGAGGGTTCCGGAGGGTCCTTTAAATATATGCCAAAGTAGGGCACCGAGGGAGTTTCGGGGGGCCTAGGCGCCCCCCCGACGCGGCCCAGGGGGGGGCGTGCCCACAGGGCGCCTGGAGCCCCTGTGCCCCCCCAGGCTGCCCTTCGGACGCAGTGTTGTTTCCGGATCGCTGATTTTTTATATAATTTTTCTGGATTTTTCTGGGCAGTTCTCGAAACGTGAAAACCTGAAATACAAAAACAGCCGAAAACAGAAACTGGCACTGGGGTGCACTGGATTAGTAAGTTAGTCCAAATATGATCAAAAGTGTATGGAAGTGTATGAATATCATAGCAATATCACCCAAAAGTGGCATGGAGCAAGCAGAAATTATAGATACGTTTTGGACGTATCAAACCACCATGTCGCGGGATATCCGCGGCCACCTATTGGACCGGGTGGCCCCTTGCTAGTTCGGAAGGGGGACATTGCACAAAGAGCAGACTAGGGTGTGGCAGCACGACAGAGAGCACACAAGAAATTTGCCCAGGTTCGAGCCGCCGCGAGGCACAAGACCCTACTCCTGCTTTGGTGGATTGATGGTGGAATGAGCGATTTGGTGCGTGGTATACTTGCCCGGTCGGGTTTGCCTCTGGGAAGCAGGGACTACACACGTATGGTGGTGTGGGTTCATGTCGTGGTGGGCGCACGACAGATACCAAGGGATGGCTCATGATAGGAGGCGGCTCGAGGGCACTAGTGTGCTCCAGAAGCGGGGTTGGTATGAGCGTGCGTGAGACGCAGGACATACCCAGGTACCCAGGTTCGGGGCTCTCCGGAGAGATAACACCCCTAATCCTGCCGAGTGTGGTTGATGTTTACCAGTATAGAGTTGCTCCTTGAGCTGTGTGGAAGAAGGCGGAAGGCAGGCCAGGGCATAGGCTGCTTCTCCTGAGGTGTGTCTATCATGTTCTCTACTAGGTGTCGCCCATATGCATGAGGGCTCTGGGGGGTTTTATAGGCCAACCCCCCAGGGATACAATGGTAATGTTACAAGGTCGTGGGGCCAGATTGTCATCGCCTAGGAAGCTGGCACTGGGACCTGCCGGGTACAGGGCTTGCCGGGTTCCTCGGACGCGGGGCCCGCTGGGTACGGGGGCACTGTGTGCCGTCTTGTCGTTCGTCCGGGAGTGGCCGGATTGAGTCGGGTACAGCGTGCTCCGTCATGTAACCGTCTGCCGGCGTCATAGGTTGTGATGATTACACTCTTGCCACGCCTCGGCTGACTAGGGGCATGGGCGAAGCACTGTTGCCTTGGTCATCAGTAGGTGCGTCTCGTCCCATCATACGGCCGGGATGAGACAGTAGCTGACTCGTGGCCGGTTCGGGGAGTGCGCCACGGGTCGGTATGGCTGTCGGAGAAGCCTTGGCACGCCGGGTCTGGATCCTTTGAGCAGGCCATTGGGGCCGGATCAAGGAAGTCGGCCGGACTAGAGTCTTGCCGGATCGTGGGTCCTGGCCGGGTCGAGCGACCCAGTCAAGTGAGAGCCGGATTGCGGGCCGATGCTGGCCCCGCTATTTTTGAAAAGGATCCGGCTTCCGTTGCCTGCCTGGGGTTCATCCCCCCGATAGTAGTCCTCGAAGCTGTGAAGGTCCGCCGTCTTCGGGTAAAGGGCCTTCGCAGTTTCCTTCCCTCGGATTGCGGCATTTTGGTAACGGTGGGAAACCGAGGAGTCCGCCGAATCTTGAGCGATCTTTTGGGTTCATGGATGGGCTCGACGGTCACTGAGGATGATGTCTCCTACCTCCTTACCACCAAGCGCCTACCGCCGGAGACGGAGGTCGCCGTGCCCGGAGGGCGCGGAGCGTGTGGTGTTCTTCACACATTTCAAGCGCAGGTTTGGGCTGCCCACGAGCGACTTCTTCCATGAGTTTCCGGAGTTCTTCGGGCTCCAGCCCCATCATCTTGGAGCCGGCGCCATTGTGCAGCTCTCGGGCTTCGTCAAGCTCTACGAGGCGTATCTCGGAGTCGAGCCCTCCATCGACCTCTTCGCGCGCCTCTTCACCCTGAAGTAGTAGGGGCCGAAGGCCGGGGAGATGTCGGAGTGCGGGGCCGCCGTCATCTACAGGCGACCGAGGGACGAGCGCCCCAAGGTGCCGCTGGAGGACTCCGCCAAGAAGGGGCAGCACTCCTTCTTATACATCCATAATCTGGGCGCGGATCACATCAATCTGCCACCGTTCGTCAACTCGCCGCCGTGGGTGAAGCAGAATTGGTCGTACTACCCCAACGGCTGTCGCAGGCGGTGCTCAACCTGTGTGAGCGGGTGGTGGTGATGAAGGAGCGGGAAGGGCTCGAAGGCAATGACCTCATCACGACCTTCATCGCCCGGCGGGTGCTACCATAGCAGCGGCACGTCCATCTCATCGGCGAGATGACCGGCCTCGAGGACCCCGACCGCATGTCGAATCTACGGCTGAGGGCGGACCAGGTCGCGTGCCGGGTCAACGACATTTCCAAGGCCAACCCGCTGGATGACTAGCAATACGGGAAGGCCCCATAGAGTCACGCGAACCTGACACCGATGGTGAGTCCCTGGTCTCCATATTTTGCTACCGCACATCTCCCTATCCGTCCGGACGCGACGCGGGAGGTGCTTCTGAATGCCATCTGGCACCCTTACGACCGGACGGGGACGCAGGTGGTGCGCGCCATCTCGGAGGAGCCCGACGCCCACGATGGAGGGAAGGGAGCGGCCACCGAGGCGGGCGCGGGGCACCGATCAGGTGCGCCCATCTTTCCTTTCTTGTGTTTGCCAGTTACGGGACATCGCTGGAGGTGATGATGCAGGTCCTTGGTGTAGCTGCGCCGAGTGGACGAGGCGGCGGCGCGGCCGGAGCCGGGTCGTCCCGGGCGGTGTCGACGGCGGCGGGAGGACGAGGCGGCGGCGCGGCTGGAGCTGGGTCATCTCGGGCGGTGCCGGTGGCGAGCCGGCCGCACGGGAAGGGCAGCGCCGCGCCGCCGGCTCCGCCCATGAAGCGTGCAGCGGGCGCGGTTGGGAGCGTGAAGCCGGCCGCCAAAAGAAGGCGCGTCACCCTGGCGTCGAGGCGCGCCGTGCTAGTGCTGCCGGGGTGAGTTTTTTCTCCTTTGCTCCGACCCGGGTGGCTCCGTTGATCCCTTCTTCGCTAAATTGTCTTGATTTTTCAGATCGCCGATCACATTGGCATTGGCGGCGGCGGAAGCCGCGTCCCCCGAGGGTGCTGGGTTCCGGAAGAGCCTGTCCAGCACCGTCGACCCGAGCAAGGAGGAGGAGCGGGCGGATCTGGACCATGGTCGGCATCCGTCCGACGCGGAAGGCCGGGCCTGACGGGACCGGGACCGAGCCGAGGTCGCGCTGAAGGTGGCGTCGGCCCGAGCCTCGAACAACGCCACGGAGGCGCACTACAAAAAATATACACTTCCGTGGTGATACGTGTTTGTCACAGTAGGTCACGTTTTCTATCATGCATGTACATCCAGGACGATTTTATGACAGAATCAAGATAGTCATACATGTGCTGTCGTAGAAGTGTTCCATGACATTACCAAAATTATCATCACGGAAGTGTCCACTTCCATGACGATAAATCGCGCGTCACAGAAGTGCTTTCATCAAGGGTGACTAACACGTGGCATCCATCGTAACGGAACGCTGTTAAGCTATCGGGTCCGATTTTGGATCCGATAACCTGTTAACAGCCCCGACCAATGTGGATTTTCCACGTGTAAAATCATCATTGGCTGGAGGAAACACGTGTCGGCTCGCCGTTGGAACAGATGTCATCCACTCATTGGACCCAAAGTGCCTATGATATGCCGACACGTGGCACGACCCAACAGAGACCCATTGCTGTGAAAAGGCTGGCCCGTTTGACTTGGTCAAAAGGTGGCGGGCCACCCACGGCAAGCATGTTAATGGCCTGTTCGCATATAGCCCATGTACATCCTGCTAACCCAGGGCCCGTTTGCGGCCCATCCGAATTACCCAGTAACGTCATCCGGGCCGTCCAATATAAATCCAGCCCGTTTTAACTTCCGGCCCATGTATGGCCCATGACGTCTTTCTGCCCATATGAGTCCCTTATTACTCTCGGCCATTAGTGGCCCGTGGTAAAACTGGCCCGTAATGAACAGTGTAGCACTTTATACCCATTAATGACACGTGGTGAAACTGGCGTGTAATGAACAGTGTATCACTTTATACCCATTAACGGCCCATTATTCCGTTGGGCCGATTCCAGCCCATGTTATCTTTCGGCCTTCTCGGGGCCCATTTATTCTTGGTCTCATTTACACATTCATTTACTTATGGCCCGTTAATGTCATTTTCTGCTTGTGGGCCAAATTCAGCCCGTGGTTACAGTCGGCCCGTTTGTAGCCCGTTAGTACGTTGGGCCGTTTTCATAGCATCATCAAAATACGGCCGATTAACGAAGGCCTGTTATGGTCGGCCCATGAATGGACGATTTCAACTCTAGCCCATTTACGGCCATAATGTGGTCTGTGATTGGCCCATGTTTGGCCAACCGGTCATACGGCTCGTAAAAGGCCCATTGATGATACGACCCGTAAAAGGCCCATTTATGATACGGCCCATAGAAGGCCCATTGTGTCTACAGCCCGTATAAGGCCCATTGTTTCTACGCCATGTAGAAGGCCCATTTTTTTTGAAAGAAAGAAGGCCCATTGTCTCTACGGCCCTTAGAAGGCCCATTGTTTCTACGGCCCGTAGGAGGCCCATGTTGTCTACAGCCGGTGGGCATCAAAGTTCGCCAGCAGTGCAAATATGGGCAACACCCTACACTATACAAAAATGGTTTGCTATTTTATTCAGCTGGTGGCTGCACGTTAAGAACCAATTTTTTATCGCACCAAAACAAATTACAACTACAAAACAAAAGGAAGGTTAACATAAAAGTTAACAGTCTAGCAGATGAATGCACCACGAGAAGTTCAGAAGCTCGGTTCATTTGACCCGACTGTTACGTTTTCATGCTGTATTGTCCGATGGAGCACCATAACCTTCGCCTTCAGTTCTCCTAGGCTCCTGGACAACATAGCAAATGTTTGATAGTCTGGTTTTAGAACTATTCATATCTTGACAACATCGAACGATGTCTCTCCTTGTTTCACAAAGGGTCTCTATTAGGGAAAGGACTTGTGTCTGGAGCGCAGGTACAACATTGTTTTGAGCTTGCATATCTTGATCATGAGGCAGTTTCGACGAGATTGCCTTAACAACCAAGCCAGTATTACGCAGGAACGTGCTTTTGGCACTGTTAGTGGACAGGTACTGACCCGCTGCAGCAAGAGCTGACATTGCGGTTATAGTTGTCTCACCACCTTCAGAAGCTGGCGGTTCCACAATTTTTTCCATAGCTCGCTGAAAAGCTGAGGTTTTACATTAGTAGTACCAGAAGAGAAGATATTAAGGAGGCAGTAAAACCAAACAAAATAGCTTTGGTCTATATAGATAATTTATTCTGGTGAACCCATGTAAAATAATAGTTGTATTTTATTGCAAAGTACATAATAAAACCAGGTTCCAAACATATGACCATGTGCCATCACTAATGTATTGTCTATTTCTTCACGTTGTATTGAGGGCTAAGGATAAAGCGACGAAGTTTATAATACGGTAAGCATAGTATGACATCATTCATATCACAAAACAACTGAGAACAGACAAACAAGCAATTGTAACGTTGTGTGGGCAAGTCCAGCACGGAACTAGATTACAGGTAAAGATCATGGAACATCACTCCTCTGTTTTAAACCTTGTAAGGTGCAATGATACGCTAAGACAAGTGTATAAAATTGAAAAGAGTAATAGACATTGGCTGCAAACCATGCAGTTCAAGGCACAAGTCAGAGTTAGTAGTAGTTAAAAGGCATGATGATTAAGGACTTACAACAACGGCTTTGACTGGTGTAGTCATGCCCTTCTTCTTGCTGGTGTGACAGTCCTTGAAGATTTCCACAACATTTGGTTCAGGTACTTTTTGGTCCTTACGGGCTTTCTTCTGCATTTGGAACAAGTCAATATAGATCTGATAATATGGTACAGTGAAAAGAGTGAAACAACATCTAATTACAAGAGCCTCGAAGTGTGCAATATAGCTACGAGATCATGTCGTCTGTTGGAATTTCACTTTCGTACGGTTGGCCTTGTTTTTTGAACAGTTCACCTACAGGAAGATAGATTTGTGTGGCACATGCGTAAATAG
>LR738710.1:530012100-530038513 GCA_902687465.1 Secale cereale | reverse complement strand
TATATATAATGTACCTGATACTTCGGTTCGGACCAGTGTTTAACAAGGCCTCTCCAGTCTTCATCAGATATATTTTCCACTTGAGATGTTTGTGCAAGTTCACTGTTAGCCTTGCATTCAAAGTGAGTTTTCCTCAAGTTATACCGATACTGTCGCAGAGCAGACTTGAAAACATGGGTGCAAGCTTCTCTGGTTGCATCATCTTGGCTATCCAACTTGAACCTCATCTGTTGAAAATTATGGGAGTCTCATTATCAGCAACCTAGAAAGTATTGGTCAGAGCAAGACGATATTACTAATTTCCATACATAACCATACTTACAGATAAAATGGTCGAGGAAGGTGTTGAACTGGGTTTCGTCTTTGTCATTCCTGTAGTGAATCCATGTTGGGAGGATACATACATGACACCTAACAGCAAGCACTGCCTCTGATACTAACTTGGCTGACTCTGTAGCATCACGTGGCCTTTTTAAACCTGCCTCAAAACGGACCTCCATTCTTCCTCCTCTAGATTTAGTTAACCTATCGAGCATTATCCCTGATGTTTGTTTCCTGTTGCGCCTAGGTGTTAGTCCAACAACAAACATAGGAAGTGTTAGTGTACATCAGACTGTGAGACTGCATATAAATAAGCATGCAACTGTAACTTGACTCCAGCAACTACCTTCTTGATGTTGAAGCTCACAAAGTTCATCTGATCTTGCCAACTCATCTTGTGTCAAGAGTGCTTCGGAAGTAGTGTCAGGTGGCAAGGGAACTTGGGAACGTGCTGCTAGCTGAGTTGACCGACGAGTAAATCGTGCAGCAAGTGGTACTGTGGAAGGTGTTGCAACAACTAGGGTTGTCTCTGCTTGTTTGGTGGCAGCTATTTGTTTCTGTTTGGCTTGTTCTGCAGCTCGTGTATCACGGGATACCCTGTCGGTATAATTCTCCGCTAGACTTTGACCTTCTATTGCACCATCAGTACCAGCAGAATCTGCAAGATTGTTCCACTTTCGTTTCGTTGTCATTCTGTCTTGCTTCCTCTTGCTCTGTGCCATGTTAAGTAAAGCCAGCAAGAAAAAAGTATATCAATTTAGTTCTTCACAACAAATGTACTTTGATGTAAGAACATGGTGTGATAGACATATATTGTATGTTCTAGAAACAGGAACATGTGTCTTAGTCACAAGTATAATGTGTAGAGTAAGAAGATGAAATTCAATAAAATTAGAAGCAATACAAGCTAGACATCATACATAACATCCAATCACATATAACAGTGCCAAGTTAGAGGGAGCACCTGTGATGGTGCACTAGGGGAGATGTGCTCATCACCAACACAGCTACGTTGAGTGTCTATGCATGTGTTGTCTTGGAAATCATCTTGGGGGGATGGAGGGGTAGAATCTGTAGAGGCCCTCCATTTGGAAGGAGTACCTTCATCCGCTGCCTTGCTCACTTCCTTCCACTTTATTGATTTTGAATTGTCAAGTAAAACCGACAAGAAAAAGCAATAAAATTCACTCTTCAGAACTCATTCGTGCATGATACTGACAATCACTACTTTGATGTAAGGCAAACACATGATTCCAGGATGGAATAATACGAAAAACATGACGGCATGGCATATTCACAACTATTTGTGTAAACTAAGCAGAAAACATTTCACCAAATAAGAAGCAATGCAAGCTAGACACCACATGAAAGATGCAACCAATATGACTCTGCCAAGTTAAAAGTGTTCCATCATAAATGGGATTTCAATAAATTAGAAGCAGCGCATGCTATAAATCATATCAAAGATGCAACTAATATCACACTGCATATACTGAAGGTGTCTCGTCATATTGATTTATGCGGGATACATAAAAACAATAGTTTTATGTGAGGACATGCTTAATAGACATATGTAGTATGTAATAAATACAGGAAGGCATGTCACATTAACAGGTATAATGTATAAGCTAAGCAGAATAGCACATGCAGTTTAACTAGATTGGAAAAATTACAATCTAGACAACATATGCAACATGCATCCACATATCACGCTGCCAAGTTAGAGCAAGCACCTGCAAAGCTAGTGTAGGGGAAATGCGGTAATCAACTACAGAGTTACGTTCACTATGTTCATCTAGCCTTGCTGTTTCTTGAGAATCATGTCGGGAGGCTGACGCTGCATTCTTTAAATGAGGAGTAATCGACTTGCCTGACTGCCTCATCATAAGTGATTGATGAGGGATACAAAAGAACATTAGTTTGATGTAAGAACATGGTTAATACACAGATGTACTAGTATGTACCAAAAACAGAAAGGCATGTCATATTCAAAGGTATAATGTGTAAGCTAAGCAGATGCAATTTAACCAAATTGGAAGCAATACAAGCTAGACATCCGGCTGGAGTGGTGAGCATGATCATCTAGGACCTGAGAGCCTGGTGGGAGGCGGGCTGCTTCGCCACCATCGCGGCTTTTTAGTTGGCTTCCAGGTGATGCCTCTCTTTGCTGGGCTTGCCACTCGCTCGGCCAGTGCCCTGACTAGATATTTGTCTTCTGGTGCTCACGGGATGGTGGTTCATGTAAAAAATATATTTCCTTATCTTAATAAAGACCGACTTCAGCCTTTCGAATACAAGCTAGTCAACATATGGAACATGCAACCACATATGACACCGCGAAGTTAAAGCAAGCACCTGGGATGGTGGTTCATTGTGAGCGAGGTCATCAACTTCAGAGCTATGTTTACTGTCTCCATCTGCTTACACTTCACCCATTATAAGGCTGAAACGTATATGGCATAACTGGCTAGCACGCAGGAGCGACTCTTTTCTTTTTTTCTTCTCTCATAGTAGCAGAGTCTGAAATACCCTTGCATAAAAACACAATAGTGAGAGTATGGATGAAGTGTGTGTAGAACTAGTGCACTGTAAAAGTAGCAGATAGCAGGTAGCTGAAAAATAAATGACAGGAGACATATGATAGCTCTACAACATTGCATGGCAAACAAATTTAGATTCTACTCCGTATGATTTTGTAATATATGAGCACAGGAAATGCAGGTACTCCTCCAGCACACCACCACATGTGGTCATATCAAGATAACAGTCGACTGAAAATAAATAGGTCAGTCGATTTTTTTAATGAACCGTCCGATCTATAAGGAACGGACAGATGGCCTTCGTCTACCTCACGCCAGTTACTGTTGACGATCTTTGTCGAATAGCCAACGACCACCGGCCCAGACCCCTGCCTCCCCCCGCCCTCCCCTCGACCTCACACCACCACCGTGCTTGGCAGCACCCCCAGGCCATCCCTTTAATCCCGCCCACCTCCATATCGGGCGCCAATAGCTCTAGGCCCCACACGCCCCTAAGATAAACACCGATGCGCTGCTTCCCCGATGTAATAGGTGGACTAGCGCCTGTTACGCTGGGGAATGCTTCCATTAATTGGGAATCAACTGATCAGGAATTAAAATTTATGGGGGCGACGTACCTCTAGCTAAGGTGAAATAGTATATGAGGAGAAACCTTGTGCATCGCAAGTTACTAGGAATATCTAGTATCAAGAAGAAGCGGTCAACTAGTGTCTTCTGTGGGATTAATACCATGCAAGCAGACACGTAAGATTTGCACGAATAAGGGAAGAGGAGTACCATTTTCGGTTACCGGTGTGGTCGCCTCCACATGTCACGCCGATCTTCTTCTTTATGCCAAGGAAACTGATGTTCTAGAGGAGGGTGCAGGCTTGGATGAACCCATGGCCAAATTGTTGACTGTGTTGCTGTGGTCCTATGTCGGTGGAGGGGAAGCAGATCCGAGGAGGCGAAGGACGGCGTAGTAGGAACAACTCCGGTGCGGTGGAGGGTGGCGAAGTTGGAGCGGCAGCGGTGAGGCGCAGGACGACATGGTTGAACTGGCTCGGGTATGGATGGCTCGGCCTCGGCTTCAACTACTAGCCGTGGAGGGCGTGGCGGTGGACGGCGACGTCGGGGTATAGGCTCCGGCGTGATGGAGGAGGGCGGCGGTTGATGGGTGGAATGGGGTGGTGGTCGGAGGACGTCGGGGTTTTGCTGCTGGTGGAGAGGTAGTTTTCGCGCCCACGGAGAACGAATGGCGAATCGGGCGGGTGGGCAGGGGTGTGACACCCTGAGACCGGTGCGCCAGGTGTCAGTCAATTATTCGTCGTTTTTGCCATGTCATCATGTGTGTTGCATCAGCATGTTTTCAAAACTTGCATCCGTCCGAGTTCCCTCGTCCTTTCCGTTGTCCGTTCTGAGCCCACACACACTCACACGTGCCCGCGGCGCCTCCGAATATTTATTTTATGAGTGGCCGGAAAATGTTCTCGGAATGGGTTGAAACTTGGCGTGTGGTCTTATTATAGCATAGGTAGACCGCCTATCAAGTTTCGTTGCATTCGGAGCTCGTTTGATAGCCCAACGGTTAACCGTGTTAACCGCCGAAAGCCTTTTCTCTTCTGGCCCATCACCCCTTTCACACAGCCCACCAAGCCCATTCTAACCCTTCCATGCTCTTGGCCGTTCGATCACGATCGCGTGGCCGCGAATCGCTCCTCATTTGGACACTCGTAGCTCCCTCTACCTATAAATATGTGCATCTCCCTCCATTTTCGCGCAGATGAAACCCTAACCCTCTTCCCACTGCGCGCCGGACATGTCCATCCCCGCCGCCGGACATGTACATCCACCTCCACATCGCCCGAGCCAATCCCAGGGCGACACGTCAGCGCCGCCACCACCCACGTCCAATCCCGCAGCGCCACGTGGCCGCAGTCACATCCCACCGCGGTCGCGGCCCCGTGGGACCCGGATCGGGCCCGCGCGGGCCTGAGTCGCCGCCGCCGCCTGGAGGCCGAAGCCTCGTCTCCCTCCGCCCGTTCCCGTCGTGCCTCGCTGCCAGGATCTCGCCACCGCCCGGATTCCTCGCCGCCGATGGCAAGCCGCCGCCGGAGCAGGCATCTGTGCCCCGCCGCCGGCCACCTAGGAGTGGCCCCGATCTCCATCCACCGTGGCCCGAGGGCTCCGCAGCCAGCCGCCCTCGCCGGATCCGGCCTCTCCGACCTGGATCCCGGCGGCCTCACCCTTCCCGTCGCCGGAGTGCAGTCTCGCCGCCGCCGCCGTGGTTCCCTAGGTCGCCGCCTGTGCCGTTCGCTCGGGAACGAGCGAGCACGACGACCCCGCAACGTCGCCTGGACCGCAGCTCCCCAGGCCCAGCTCGTGCGCAGGCCGTGTGGGCCGCCGCCCGAGCCGGCCCAGCTCCTGTGCACCAGCCAGGCCCAGGCCTCCTCTCCTGTTGGGCCGAGCCCATGGTGAGCCCAGCTCCACCTCCCCCTCCTTTCCCTTAACCGACGCCCTGGCCGTGAGATAGCTATATGATGCTGATTTCAATTGCTCTTTGCTATTGATGTGTTTGTCCTCATGCCACATGTCTAGATGTTTTAGAAGCACCATCATATGGTCTTTGCTGTGGTGCAAACCTCTTTACATGATATGCCTTGAGGTGACTTAAACATGCTTGTAAACATGCCATGTTGTTGTTACTGTTTTAGACTTAGTGAAAAAACTGCAAAGTCTGGAATCTGTTTTATCCTGATGCTATGTTTGCTTGATGCCCTAGTCAAATCCATGCTTGTTTTGGAGTGGCCAATGACCATGTCTTGTTGTCCATGTTAGTGTCTATCCATTCATGCCCTTACTTGCTCATATGACCTGCTGTAGCTTATTTATTTCTTGCTCTCAAGTTGCTATAAATTATAACTGTCAGGTTTTTAACAACATTTTCAATTTGGTGTAGCTTGTTGCTATTGATCCATGCCTTCTATGGAGATGCTCCAATGGAGTTGTTTGCTGTAGGATATGTCTACTACATGTCCATTCTCTTTATGTTCTTATTAGAGTTGATATGCTTGTTGTTTTGTGCCTCCGAAGGCGGCATCGTGATGATGTTTTTGCCTTCCCAGATTTTGGCAAAGTCTGGAATATTTTATTGCAACTTGCCATGCGTGTTTATATGTGTTCCAGCAAGCTTTTTGGTGTGTTCTAAGTTCCTACTTGTTAAGCAACATGTCTACTTCACATCCATGCTTCTTGTTATCATGTTTGAGTGCTGTAGCATATATTTACCTTGCTCCAAAGTTGCTATGTGGCTGTTAACTTCAGCTTGTTGTTACATCTTGTTTCATGTGTATCTTTTAGCCCGTTGCTCCGTTTTGAGTGTGCCCTATATGAAACTTGTGTGATTTTGCATGTAGAATCATAATATCATGTTGTTTACTTGTTTGGAGTGTGTTTACTTCATGTTTGGGTGCATATTGCTCCGTTGCCTTGCTTGTCTTATTTTGTACATATCTTCTAGGCCATAGTTCCGAATTAAACAACATTTACATGAAAATTGACTAGAATTTCGTGTAGATCATCATGGTGCATGGTAAACTGCTGTTTAACAACTTTAACTTAAGGTTCGTGCAGATCTGGACTAATATCAAATTATGCATATGAGGCCTTACCGGATTTGTTATGTGTAGTTCCCGGCCTCATTTAAACTTGTTTCTTGTGTTGTTTTTCTATGATTCCTACCTTTCCATGCATTGCATCATATATAGACTTGTCTTGCATCATATTTGCTTGAGCATATTGTCATGTTCTTGTGTTGTGTGTTTACCGTATTGCTTGCTTCTTCTTGTTAGTGCTTGTTCCGTTGCGATCGTGAGGATTCGTTCGTCTACATGTGGTTCGTCTTTGATGCTTCTTCTTTGTCTTCTTCACGGATCCGTTCTTCTTCCTTGCGGGATCTCAGGCAAGATGACCATCACCTTGGATACCTTTACTATCATTGCCATGCTTAGTTGTCTCGATGCTATCGTTATATGTCACGCTACCCATCATTATTGTCAGCCCCTCTCCTTGTTGCCATGAAACCTCTAACCTTTGACACCTTCCTAGCAAACCATTGTTTGGCTTTGTTACCCGCTTGCTCAGCCCCTCTTATAGTGTTGCTAGTTGCAGGTGAAGACGAAGATCGTTCCAGGTGGGAACTTGTTGTTGGAATATCACAATATCTATTATTATTATTAACAGACCTATATACTGGGCATGGGTGGAAGGCTTTGCCTTTTGCTCGGTGTTTTGTTCCACTCATGCCACCTTAGGCGCCGATAAACCGGCATTATGTTCCTTGATTTTGCGTTCTTTACACGGTTGGGTATATGGGGACCCCTTGACACTTAGTCTTTGAATAAAACTCCTCCGGCAAGGCCCAACATTGGTTTTAATTTGCCTCATAATAACAACTTAATTAATTAATTAAATTTGCATAGGGGGTCGCGTCCCCGAGTATTCTTCTACATAGCAGGGGGCTAGTGCTGATGGTGTTGGTCCGAAACGGGGGTCCTGCGGGGCCACCTCGGGGAATCTCAAGGGCTGGTTTTACCTGTAGCATCGCTCATCCGGTTGTGGCCTGAGACGAGATACGCGCGGCTACTATCAGGGTGTTGGCAAGCTGGGAGGTCTTGCTGGACTTGTTTTACCATTGTCGAAATGTCTTGTGCACCGGGATGCCGAGCCTGATCGGATTTCCTTAAGATAGGGGGTAATAATTATTATTACTTCAGCTGATTGTGAGAGCTTGTGATGGGCTAAGTTGGGACAACCCTGCAGGGTTATGATCTTTCGAAAGCCGTGCCCGTGGTTATATGGCAGATTGGACTTTGTTAGTGTCCGGTTGTAGAAAACTTGACAAAGGATCCGAAGTAAAACACACAACTGTGTGAGTAACCGTGACTGTCTCTTTTCACTTTGAGAAGAGAACACGGTGGGGTTATGCTTGACTCGTAGGTAGTTCAGGATCTTTAGCGATCACTACTAGTTGCGACCGTTTGCGTAGATGCTCATCTTATTCTTGTACTCGTAAGTTAGCCACCATATATTGCTTAGCCGCTGCTGCAACCTCACCACTTTACGTCTTCCTACCTATTAAGCTTTGATAGTCCTGTTACACATGGTTATGGGATTGCTGAGTCCTCGTGGCTCACAGATACTACAACAACAGTTGCAGGT
This sequence comes from Secale cereale, assembly GCA_902687465.1. Classification (NCBI taxonomy): domain Eukaryota; kingdom Viridiplantae; phylum Streptophyta; class Magnoliopsida; order Poales; family Poaceae; genus Secale; species Secale cereale. The sequence goes on along the minus strand of LR738710.1, from coordinate 530,030,453 downwards.
GCAGGTTTCCGATGTCTTGACGTGAGAGCGATGATCGTTGTGTTGGAGTTGTTTCTTCTTCTTCTTTTTCAGTCTTGGGTTAGGTTCCGGGTCGGCAACCTGGGATAGCAGATGGATGTCATTTTTCTTTTCATGTTTGCATCCGTAGTCGGATGCCTTGTATTGATGATGTTGTATTCATGTGGCTTGTATGTATTGTTGTATCCCCCATGTATGTATGTAATGGTACGATGTAATGATATCCATCTTGATAAGCGCCCGAAATGCGGTTGTGCTCCAATCACGTAAGTGTCACGTGATCGGGATAGAATCATGAGAGAATCTTGAGAGAATCACGTAAGTGTCACGTACTCGCTAAGAAACATGTATACTTCACATCCATGCTTCTTGTAATCATGTTTGAGTGTTGTAGCATATATTTACCTTGCTCCAAAGTTGCTATGTGGCTGTTAACTTCAGCTTGTTGTTACATCTTGTTTCATGTGTATCTTTTAGCCCGTTGCTCCGTTTTGAGTGTGCCCTATATGAAACTTATGTGATTTTGCATGTACAATCATAATATCATGTTGTTAACTTGTTTGGAGTGTGTTTACTTCATGTTTGGGTGCATCTTGCACCGTTGCCTTGCATGTCTTGTTTTGCTCATATCTTCTAGGCCGTAGCTCCGAATTAAACAAACTTTACATGAAAATTGACTAGAATTTCGTGTAGATCATCATGGTGCATGGTAAACTGCTGTTTAACAACTTTAACTTAAGGTTCGTGCAGATATGGACTAATATCAAATTATGCATATGAGGCCTTACCGGATTTGTTATGTGTAGTTTCCGGCCTCATTTAAACTTGTTTCTTGTGTTGTTTTTCTATGATTCCTACCTTGCCATGCATTGCATCATATATAGACTTGTCTTACATCATATTTGCTTGAGCATATTGTCATGTTCTTGTGTTGTGTGTTTACCGTATTGCTTGCTTCTTCTCGTTAGTGCTTGTGTGGGGACCCCGACTCGTAAGTCGTGATCACCGAATGCACGTGTACAGTGATCCCAGAGATCAATGCTCACTGAACACACAGAAGCTGAATAACAAGAGTCTTACATCCTTACATACCGAATTACACAAATAGGACCATAATGGTCAAGTCTTGAGTATATCATCGCAGCGGAAAATCTTCAAAGACAACTGGGACCCATGCCATCTGCCTTAACCCTACAGGCATTCTGACTAGGAAGCGTCCTAGCTCGCATGCTCGTCACCAAGAAATCTTCATCATAACTCATGCCTGGCCAATAAAATAACCAGTGGCAAGCCAATGAGTACATTGAATGTACTCGCAAGCAACCCAAGTGTGATAACAGAATAATTTATGCAAGGCTCTACTGCTAAGTTGGCGGTTTTGCAGAAAGCTAGTTTTTCACATGCAAGTATGATCAACATTTAACATGGACATGCATGAGTCTGCAACAAGAATCAGGAGGTCACAGACATCATTATCGAGAAAGAGTTGTAATCAACTCATGTTCAAGCTCATTGAGACTTCCTCAAGGATCACATCATCAACATTACTGAACCATGTTGTTTCCTCGCACACACACACCAGGTTTCGCAAACATTGGACGTAGCCCAAGAGCGGTTACCCAACTGTCCATGACCATGGACACGGCTATTCGAATAGTTTTACACTCTGCAGAGGTTGCACACTTTACCCACAAGATCTGGGGAACTTCTGTGTCATCCACGACCCGCGGTACTTCAAGTACCCGGGGTAAGCACCCGATCACTATCTTTCCCTAGGCGACACTAATATGGAGTCCACTCGATTGGTAGCAGCCCGTTGCCAAACATTTCACATCTCAAGGTTTGTGGAGACTCGCTAAGTATTCATCACATACCACTGACACGGGGTACCAACGGTGTGTCCGGTGCCATGTGAAAACAGTCATGGCCGCCTATCCAAGCACGACCCCGTCCCGAGAGTGACCTCGTGTCACCCCCGTCACTAGTAATGCGGGCACCATGCTAGTATCGACCTAGGTAATCAATAATGCCCTTTCCCATATAAGGGTAGAGTGGTTGCGCATGTAAGGTTGGAATAACGGTCGCAACTTAAACCAATCCGTTTTTCAAAACAACACACACACTTTCCTCGGTACACCACTTCGTCATCAAGTGGTTACCCAACTCACCATCTCCCTCGGGCATAAATGGCACCCGACGGGGTTTTCAAAAAGTCTTTTGAAAGTATCCTGCCTCCGTCACCATGCATATACCCGACCCATTTGCGTAGCCACTAGTAAAGCAACCTAACTACTCCCACCCACATAACCCTCATAGGAAGGTAGGGTCATGTTAGATGCAAGTTTCAATAGTAAGCAACAAAGGTAGCAACCAAAGCGGTCTCCACCTCAACATGATTCCGATGCATTGATAATAAGGTGCTATGAGACATGCATAAAAAGGGTTTCTCAAACATGGTCAAAGGGCTGCTTGCCTTATTCTCCCGAGTCTTCAAACCTTCTGGTCCATCTCCGAGTATTCCGTTTATTTCGTCAACTAACGATGGAAACAATCATAATAAGCAACACAATCAAAGCAAAAATAAAAGTGCTCTAAAAAACAGGAGTTGGACTTTTCTAGGATACCTCCGGTCATATGAAAAATAACCAAGGTGGTTTCATAGGTGTTGGATCAATAGGTAGTTTGGAACATTTCAATAAGATGGAATCAAGGGTTTTATGGATTTGGAAGAAGTATACAGAAATATTTTCTTGAATGATGAGCAAAGGTACCCATCATCAAGTCATGATTTTAGAAGCATTTAGGAGTTGGTTTCACTGGATTTGGATTTGAAATGAATTTCCTAGGATTCTGCAAAGCTGATAATTATGAAGAAATGGCTCAATATTTGGTGGGGAACAGAAACTATTATTAAAAATGTTCCAAAACTAAGTTTGGACATGACAAGCATCTAGGAATTTGAATCACTGAATTTGGATCAAGATTGAGCTCTCTGTGATTTTCTAAAGTTCATCACAAAAATGAAATAAAGGCATTTGATAAATATTTGTGAAAGAAAGGTTTCTGGAATAATGTGCATGCTGCACCATGTGATAGAGCATGATTTATGGAGCCATAGGAAATTTGAATCATGCAATTTGGAGTTCATTTGAATTATCTAGGCATTTTTGAAGTTGATAGAATAAAGAAAAAGAAAAGGAATAAGGGTTCAACCTTATACAGTGCGCAGGGCGAGGGATAGCTCGCGGGCCGGCCCAGCGGCTCGGCCGCTCGCGTGCAGGGGGGCCATGCCGGAGGCGTCTTTCGGGGATACGCTTCCGCGCGGGGGAGGCGGGCTACGCCGTTGCCGCCTCCACTTAAACGGGTGGGCCTGGCCCTCCGGGGTCGCTGACCTGCGGGCCCCTCCCGCAGGGTCATCCCCTTCCTCCCGCGCCCGCGACGGAGGGGCTGGATGCCACTGCTGCTTGCCGGCCGGCGCTTGCCCACGGCGGTATGGGCCACCCCCGGCCAAGATCCGTGCACCGGAGGGGCCGCCGGGGAGCAGGCTACCAGGGGAGGCACTTGGGGACGGCGGGGGACGGCTGAGGCGCGTCCTACACTGGCCGTGGCGGAGGGCCTCGTCGGGCGGTGGTGGTAGGGGCACCATGGGGCATGGGAAGAGGTGGCGAGGGGACGGGGAGCTCCCCGACCCAGTGCTCGTTCTTCTCCTGGTGGCCAGCAGAGAAGGAGGAGGCCACCGGGAGCCAATTCGGGAGGAGACCGACGGCGGCTCGTCGGCCATGGAGGGGCAAAGAGGCCACGGGAGGAGGAGTGGGGCGGTCCGAGAGGATCAGGAGAGGGAGAGGGAGTCCAGGGCATAGAGAGGGGGGCTCGGTATGGCCTTATGTGGCAAGGCCCTGGTGCACCGTGGGTGGCATCCGCGGCCATGGCCAAGGCAGTGCCAGGGGACGGGATTGGCACACAAGCCCTTGTCTAGGGTGTTCGTGGGCATGGTCTAGGACCAGGGGAAAGCAGAGGAGGAGCGGGGAGACGCCAGGGGCTTCGCGCATGCGAGCTTCCTCACTGGAGCTCGGGGTCGGCCGGTGCACGTGCGGGCAGAGGTGAGAGAGGGGGAGAAAGGAGGGGGCCGACCGCCCGGCGTGTTGCGGACGTCGAGGCCGCCTCGGGGGACACGAGGGGGAAGCCCAAGGCTGTCGAGCGCCCCTGATTGGAGGTGGCTACAGTGCGCCAGGGCACTGTAGCGTGCTCCAGAGCACGAACTTTGCACGCCATGGCATGCACACGGTGTCATTGGCGTGTCCTCTTGTGTCCAGTCGTGTCCAGAGGGTAGAGGGAGTAGTAAACAATGGGGAGGCAGTCTTGGACGCTCTGGGAGCCTCTGGGATGATGAGGGAGGTGATGGAGAAGGTAAAAACTGCTGTCCAGCAGTAGGAATTGGGATTTTACCCCCTCCAATGATTGAGCTGAGGCCATAGAGAAGTTACTGGGGGTAGAGGATGATCAGGGGAAGGTGTGGTAGAAATTTGGGGTAAAGGGAAATAGTAAAAGGGGTCCAAACACTTGTTTTGGTAAATGGACAGAAGGTGTTTGATCAGGTTCTGGGGAGGCAAATGACCTCCACTTGACATGGGACTTAACAGGATCAAATGTCACATATAATTAGGCCCCTACACCAAATTTGAGATCATTTGGGCAAAGTGGCCAATGTAACTTTGGTGAACCCTAGAAATCAACAGAAATGGTTTCACCATGTTTGAGTTAAGAAAATCATCTCCCCTTGATGCACCACTTGGTGTAGCATCATCATTTGGGGTGTTGATCATGCCCACAAAGTTTGAGGCTCCAGATAAAAAGTTGACAATGTGAAGTTGTTCAAATTTGAATTTGAACAGAAGTGATTTTGGGGTGATCTGATCAAGTTGCTCTATTCCAAATCTTGTGCCATTTGGTCTAGATGCCTTATTAGGCCATTCTAGCATGTTCACCAAATTTGAGAGCATTTGGACAAGTTTGGCAATGTAGAGTTGCTCAAACTTCAAATATGGACAGAATGGTTTTGAGGGGATTAGAGGATGTTTCCTTGATCTTCAAGGCATGAGGATTTGCAAGATCATCAAATATGTCACATTTGACATGATAGAATTTCCCTGGAATTTTTGGAGAATATTTCCTTTGTAAATATTTCAAAAGCTTGAAATATCCAGAAAGGGTTTTGGAGGGATTAGTCCAATATTTTGAACATGACCATGTGCTGAAACTCTTATATATGGACAATATATGTCCTATGAGTCTCCCTGAATTTTGGCAAATATTTTTGAAATAATTAAATAATTTTTCCCTATTAAAGACCATTTCTGGCCTTAAGAAAAAGCTTTTAAATAAAATATAAAAAATAACTCTTAAAATTATACTTTTGTGGTTTATGGGAGTCCTATACCTAATAGGATTCAAATATACTTTTTGAAAGATTTTTCACACCCTAAATAAGGTACTTGCAATGCAATCCTCAATTCAGGGGGTTTTTGGAAAAACTAATTTTAGAAAATACCATTTGGCCAAAATATTTTTATAAGAAAATTCTGTACTGGTCTATACACATGGCATGATCCTTGGGAAATGGTTTTGGGTCAAGGAGATGAAATATAAGAGTTGGAGGATTTATTTGATTTTTAGAGCACTAGCAAATAGCAGACAAAAGTCAAATCAAGCAAAGTCAAAACACTCAAAAGTTTTTGCAAATCCACATTTTTAACATGGAAATTAGCTTAAGCAAATGTGACATGAAAATCAGGGTGTGACAGCTTGTTCCGTTGCGATCGTGAGGATTCGTTCGTCTACATGTGGTTCGTCTTCGAGGCTTCTTCTTCGTCTTCTTCACGGATCCGTTCTTCTTCCTTGCGGGATCTCAGGCAAGATGACCATCACCTTGGATACCTTTACTATCATTGCCATGCTTAGTTGTCTCGATGCTATCGTTATATGTCACGCTACCCATCATTATTGTCAGCCCCTCTCCTTGTTGCCATGAAACCTCTAACCTTTGACACCTTCCTAGCAAACCATTGTTTGGCTTTGTTACCCGCTTGCTCAGCCCCTCTTATAGTGTTGCTAGTTGCAGGTGAAGACGAAGATCATTCCAGGTGGGAACTTGTTGTTGGAATATCACAATATCTATTATTATTATTAACAGACCTATATACTGGGCATGGGTGGCTGGCTTTGCCTTTTGCTCGGTGTTTTGTTCCACTCATGCCACCTTAGGCGCCGATAAACCGGCATTATGTTCCTTGATTTTGCGTTCTTTACACGGTTGGGTATATGGGGACCCCTTGACACTTAGTCTTTGAATAAAACTCCTCCGGCAAGGCCCAACATTGGTTTTAATTTGCCTCATAATAACAACTTAATTAATTAATTAAATTTGCATAGGGGGTCGCGTCCCCGAGTATTCTTCTACATAGCAGGGGGGCAGTGCTGATGGTGTTGGTCCCAAACGAGGGTCCTGCGGGGCCACCTCGGGGAAACTCGAGGGCTGGTTTTACCTGTAGCATCGCTCATCCGGTTGTGGCCTGAGACGAGATACGCGCGGCTACTATCAGGGTGTTGGCAAGCTGGGAGGTCTTGCTGGACTTGTTTTACCATTGTCGAAATGTCTTGTGCACCGGGATGCCAAGCCTGATCGGAGTTCCCTAAGATAAGGGGTAATAATTATTATTACTTCAGCTGATCGTGAGAGCTTGTGATGGGCTAAGTTGGCACAACCCTGCAGGGTTATGATCTTTCGAAAGCCGTGCCCGTGGTTATGTGGCAGATTGGAATTTGTTAGTGTCCGGTTGTAGAAAACTTGACAGAGGATCCGAAGTAAAACACACAACTATGTGAGTAATCGTGACTGTCTCTTTTCACTTTGAGAAGAGAACACGGTGGGGTTATGCTTGACTCGTAGGTAGTTCAGGATCTTTAGCGATCACTACTAGTTGCGACCGTTTGCGTAGATGCTCATCTTATTCTTGTACTCGTAAGTTAGCCACCATATATTGCTTAGCCGCTGCTGCAACCTCACCACTTTACGTCTTCCTACCTATTAAGCTTTGATAGTCCTGTTACACATGGTTATGGGATTGCTGAGTCCTCGTGGCTCACAGATACTACAACAACAGTTGCAGGTGCAGGTTTCCGATGTCTTGACGTGAGAGCGATGATCGTTGTGTTGGAGTTGTTTCTTCTTCTTCTTTTTCAGTCCTGGGTTAGGTTCCGGGTCGGCTGCCTGGGATAGCAGATGGATGTCGTTTTGCTTTTCATGTTTGCATCCGTAGTCGGATGCCTTGTATTGATGATGTTGTATTCATGTGGCTTGTATGTATTGTTGTATCCCCCATGTATGTATGTAATGGTACGATGTAATGATATCCATCTTGCTAAGCGCCCAAAATGCGGTTGTGCCCCAATCACGTAAGTGTCACGTGATCGGGATAGAATCGCATCTTGGGCCTGACAAGTTGGTATCAGAGCCTCGACTGACCATCGGAGCCCCCTTGATTGATCGTAGTCTGGCCGTTCTTGAGTCTAGCAGATTTTTTTCGGAGTCTAGTTATATCGGAGAGTAGGAATTATTTTTACTCCTCTGCCCCTTTGTCGCTCTGGTGAGGAATCTTGACGTAGGTGTTTTGAATTACTTCTCTTCCCCTTCAATTTTTCTTAGGATCGCGTGGTTAGTTTTCGTTCGTTGCGTTGTTAGTTCTTTCATCTGGTGCATCTCTCGTCAAGTGGATTCGACCCTCTTCTTCTTTGCAAGATCAACCTCAGTTCTTTTCAACCGACGGTGTTTTCCCCGCCCGAAGTGGTCTTTCTTTTTCCCACCCGCCCACCATTTTGCTTCTTGGACCGGAGTCCTTAATCGATTGTCCATCCTACTTGTGTGAATCCATTGCGTTCTTTCCTCAGTTATTCCAATTGGTGAATTCTCATCTAGTTCGCCGTCATTCATCTCCTTTATTCTCCGACAAATTCTCCTATTGTTTGATATTCTTCATCTCTTTTCTTCTCCGGTGGTTCCAATTCTATTAGTATCCGGTGTTCTTCGTATTCTTTTCCCTCTGCTCAAATGTTTCCTCTTGCTCCTTTACCTCTCGCCATTTTATTATTCCGGAGTTCCGAAGAAATCTCAAGAGATTCATCTGTCTTCCGATTAATTCAAGGTTGTCACCTCATTCGAGTTTTTCAATTATTCCGGTGCATTATCTCCTTTTAAATCCTTCCAACGGTGTTTTTCTCTTCGATGGGCTCATAACCCACAGGTCTTCTTCCAGGATCTTACCTGACTCTTCTAATTTCCCGGAGTGTTCTCAAATTCTTTTCATAGTGTGATGTAAGTATGGATTCCATCAGTCATATGCCTTCTGCAAGATCACTTTAATTCTTTTCATCGTCGGTTCAACTTTTCTTCTTTCCATTATTCCGGAGCATTTCATGAATTCTTTTCTTTATGTTCCTCCGAAGGTCATCATTTCAGAAGATTTCTTCGTTCTCAGTTTTCAACTTCGTCCTCCAAATATTCTTCATTGATGCCTCTTCGTTCGTCTCACATTCTTCCGGTGCTTGTTCAAGTATTCTTTAATTAGTTCACGATCACTTCGTTCTCGTCATTTTTTCTTAAATTCCCTCAAGCGTTTTATTCCTCCCGACGATTCATCGTATTCACTCGATTTCATCCCTTAATGTGGTCATCCTCGTTCTTCACTCGATTTTAATTCTCCCGATGGTTTGTTCTTTTCTTCACTCGGCTTCAATTCTTACGGTGATTCGCTCAACAGTTCTTTTCCGGTTCTATCATGTCAACCCATTCATTTTATTCCAATTCTACCGGTGTTTCATGAAGATTTTCGCAAGTTCGCGATATATCCCTCCTTTACCAATTTCATCGAGAATAAGTGATATGCAAATCCATTGTTTCTCATCAATTTGTTTGGTGGAGGACAAGCATAACATAATTCTTATTCTTTTCATCAAGTTGATTTAATCCTTCCCTTCAGAATTTGTTCGACGAATAAATTCTAGTTCAAAGTGTTTTGATTTTTTTCTTCCGGAGTTCAAAATTTTCTCGGCTATCTCGTCGGAACCCCGACTAATCATCGGAAGGCTTTAATCTTATCCTTTTCATCCTTCTTTTCTATATCACCATCCTTTCGTTACTGGAGTTCTTCGTGGAGGTTCATCGCAATTCAAATCATTCGTCAATCGTTCATCTAATTCTTCTGGTGCAGCTCAAGCATTCTTTTGCCTCTCGAGTGCAAATAATTCTTCATAATCTTTTGAAGTGGAGTTTTGCATTTCTTCATTCTCAGTTAATCCATTTTTTGGTTGTGGCATAATTCACCTCAAGTCTTGAGATGTTTAAATAAGTCCATAACAAGCTTATTCTTTTGTTGTTGATTTTCTCAACAACTCCGTTAATCCTTTCTTCGGAAGGATGCTTTGAATTCATTCGTGGTGTAAGTTGTCATCTTCTTCTCCGTTCTTTTCATTGCATTATTTCCTTTTTTTTCAATTCTTCCGGAGGCATTGTCTTGTTCATTTCGTCATGTTTTTATTTAATCTCCTCAGGTTCTTGTCCTATTCCATTCATGTTCAACCGGTGTGCTATTTCTTCCAGTTTCAGCCGGAGTGCTGCTTAAATTCCTTCGTTCGAATTTATTTTCTATCTCTGTTAACCGGAGTGGTTTCATTGTACCTCTTGTTATTTAAGCTCTCTTGATTCTCGTCGTGTGCCTTGTTTCCTCATTTTACCGAAGCTTCTCAACTTCGTTTATCTCCGTTGTTTCCTTTCTTTCAAGTTATTCAATCTCTCAAGATTCTTTGGTTTCACTCTTTTGTCCTTGAAGAACTTTATTGTTGCTTTTCTCTTCCGTCTCGTTTCTAAGATCTCGGGACGAGATCTCTTGTTAGTAGGGGAGTGTTGTGACACCCCTAGACCGGTGCGCCAGGTGTCAGTCAGTTATTCGTTGTTTTTGCCATGTCATCATTTGTGTTGCATCAGCATGTATTCAAAACTTGCATCCGTCTGAGTTCCCTTGTCCTTTCCGTTCTCCGTTCTGAGCCCAGACACACTCACACGCGGCCGCGGCGCCTCCGAATATTTATTTTATGAGTGGCCGGAAAATGTTCTCGGAATGGGTTGAAACTTGGCGTGTGGTCTTATTATAGCATAGGAAGACCACCGGTCAAGTTTCGTTGCATTCACAGCTCGTTTGATAGCCCAACAGTTAACCTTGTTAACCGCCGGAAGCCTTTTCTCTTTTGGCCCATCACCCCATCACACAGCCCACCAAGCCCATTCTAACCCATCCATGCACTTGGCCGTTCGATCACGATCGCGTGGCCGAGAACCGCTCCTCATTTGGACACTCCTAGCTCCCTCTACCTATAAATATGTGCCTCTCCCTCCATTTTCGCGCAGATGAAACCCTAACCCTCTTCCCACCGCGTGCCGGACATGTCCATCCCCGCCGCCGGACATGTCCAGCCACCTCCACGTCGCCCGGGCCAATCTCGGGGCGACATGTCAGCGCCGCCACCGCCCGCGTCCAATCCCGCAGCGCCATGTGGCCGCAACCACCTCCCACCGCCGTCGCGGCCCACGGGAACCGGATCTGGCCCGCGCGGGCCTGAGTCGCCGCTGCCGCCTGGAGGCCAAAGCCTCGTCTCCCGCCGCCCGTTCCCGTCGTGCCCCGCCGCCAGGATCTCGCCGCTGCCCCGGATTCCTCGCCGCCGGTGGCAAGCCGCCGCCGGAGCACGCATCTATGCCCCACCGCCGGCCACCTAGGAGTGGCCCCGATCTCCATCCGTCGTGGCCCAAGGGCTCCGCAGCCAGCCGCCCAAAACAGATCCGGCCTCTCCGACCTGGATCCCGGCGGCCTCACCCTTCCCGTCGCGGGAGTGCAGTCCCGCTTGCGCCGCCGTGGTTCCCCAGGTTGCCGCCTGTGCCGTTCGCTCGGGAACGAGCGAGCACGGTGACCCCGCAGCGTCGCCTGGGCTGCAGCTCCCCAGGCCCAGCTCTAGCGCCGGCCCCGTGGGCCGCCGCCCGAGCCGGCCCAGCTCCTGTGCGCGAGCCAGGCCCAGGCCTCCTCTCCTGTTGGGCCGAGCCCATCGTGAGCCCAGCTCCATCTCCCCCTCCTTTCCCTTAACCGACGCCCTGGCCGTGAGATAGCTATATGACGCTCAGTTGTTTTTTTCCTAAGTCTATTTTACTGCCAAGTCCTTTTTCTGTCAGCTTTTTATTGCATCTTTGCATGCCTGTAAATATTTGTGTGTATGTCCAAATTGAGTGTATGTTATGTCAAAATGATCGTGGTGATATGCTCTACATTTTGTTCCATTGTGCCATGCTCATTTGAGTTCATCTAGATGCTCTAATCCCTGTTGCAAGAGTGCTTCTTGATATAAGCTGCTGTTACTTGTTATTTTGTTGCCATGTTTGAGATATGATAACTTGGTGCATGTTTATCCAAATGATGCATATGATATGTCAGAATGTTCATTAAGAAGTGTACTACATGATGGTTGCTGTAGCTTGCTTGTTTGAGTTCATATTGCCATGTTAATCTCTGTTGCAAAAGTGCATTTGGCTGTTAAGTTCTGAAACTTGTTATGAGATGCTGATTTCAATTGCTCTTTGCTATTGATGTGTTTGTCCTCATGCCACATGTCTAGATGTTTTAGAAGCACCATCATATGGTCTTTGCTGTGGTGCAAACCTCTTTACATGATATGCCTTGAGGTGACTTAAACATGCTCGTAAACATGCCATGTTGTTGTTACTGTTTTAGACTTAGTGAAAAAACTGCAAAGTCTGGAATCTGTCTTATCCTGATGCTATGTTTGCTTCATGCCCTAGTCAAATCCATGCTTGTTTTGGAGTGGCCAATGATCATGTCTTGTTGTCCATGTTATTGTCTATCCATTCATGCCCTTACTTGCTCATATGACCTGCTGTAGCTTATTTATTTCTTACTCTCAAGTTGCTATAAATTATAACTGTCAGGTTTTTAATAGCATGTTCAATTTGGTGTAGCTTGTTGCTATTGATCCATGCCTTCTATGGAGATGCTCCAATGGAGTTGTTTGCTGTAGGATATGTCTACTACATGTCCATGCTCTTTATGTTCTTATTAGAGTTGATATGCTTGTTGTTTTGTGCCTCCGAAGGCGGCATCGTGATGATGTTTTTGCCTTCCCAGATTTTGGCAAAGTCTGGAATATTTTATTGCAACTTGCCATGCGTGTTTATATGTGTTCCAGCAAGCTTTTGGGTGTGTTCTAAGTTCCTACTTGTTAAGCAACATGTCTACTTCACATCCATGCTTCTTGTTATCATGTTTGAGTGCTGTAGCATATATTTACCTTGCTCCAAAGTTGCTATGTGGCTGTTAACTTCAGCTTGTTGTTACATCTTGTTTCATGTGTATCTTTTAGCCCGTTGCTCCGTTTTGAGTGTTCCCTATATGAAACTTATGTGATTTTGCATGTACAATCATAATATCATGTTGTTAACTTGTTTGGAGTGTGTTTGCTTCATGTTTGAGTGCATCTTGCACCGTTGTCTTGCTTATCTTGTTTTGCTCATATCTTCTAGGCCGTAGTTCCGAATTAAACAAACTTTATATGAAACTTGACTAGAATTTTGGGTAGATCATCATGGTGCATGTTAAACTGCTGTTTAACAACTTTAACTTAAGGTTTGTGCAGATCTGGACTAATTTCAAATTATGCATATGAGGGCTTACCGGATTTGTTATGTTTAGTTTCCGGCCTCATTTAAACTTGTTTCTTGTGTTGTTTTTCTGTGCTTCCTACCTTGTCATGCATTGCATCATATATAGACTTGTCTTGCATCATACTTGCTTGATCATATTGTCATGTTCTTGTGTTGTGTGTTTACCGTATTGCTTGCTTCTTCTCGCTACTGCTTGTTCCGTTGCGATCGTGAGGATTCGTTCGTCTACATGTGGTTCGTCTTCAAGGCTTCTTCTTCGTCTTCTTCACGGATCCGTTCTTCTTCCTTGCGGGATCTCAGGCAAGATGACCATCACCTTGGATACCTTTACTATCATTGCCATGCTTAGTTGTCTCAATGCTATCGTTATATGTCGCGCTACCCATCATTATTGTCAGCCCCTCTCCTTGTTGCCATGAAACCTCTAACTTTTGACACCTTCCTTGCAAACCATTGTTTGGCTATGTTACCCGCTTGCTCAGCCCCTCTTATAGCGTTGCTAGTTGCAGGTGAAGATGAAGATCGTTCCAGGTGGGAACTTGTTGTTGGAATATCACAATATCTATTATTATTATTATTAACACACCTATATACTAGGCATGGGTGGAAGGCTTGGCCTTTTGCTCGGTGTTTTGTTCCACTCATGCCACCTTAGGCGCCGATAAACCGCCATTATGTTCCTTGATTTTGCGTTCCTTACACGGTTGGGTATATGGGGACCCCTTGACACTTCGTCTTTGAATAAAACTCCTCCGACAAGGCCCAACATTGGTTTTAATTTGCCTCATAATAACAACTTAATTAATTAATTAAATTTCCATAGGGGGTCGCGTCCCCGAGTATTCTTCTACATAACAGGGGGGGCCAGTGCTGATGGTGTTGCTCCCAAGCGGGGGTCCTACGGGGCCACCTCCGGGAAACTCGAGGGCTGCTTTTACCTGTAGCATCGCCCATCCGGTTGTGGGCTGAGACGAGATACGCGCGGGTACTATTAGGGTGTCGGCAAGCCGGGAGGTCTTGCTGGACTTGTTTATTACCATTGTCGAAATGTCTTGTGCCCCAGGATGCCGAGCCTGATCGGATTTCCCTAAGATAACGGGTAATAATTATTATTACTTCAGCTGATCGTGAGAGCTTGTGATGGGCTAAGTTGGGACACCCCTGCAGGGTTATGATCTTTCGAAAGCCGTGCCCGCGGTTATGTGGTAGATTGGAATTTGTTAATGTCCGGTTGTAGAAAACTTGACAGAGGATCCGAAGTAAAACACACAACTGTGTGAGTAACCGTGACTGTCTCTTTTCACTTTGAGAAGAGAACACGGTGGGGTTATGCTTGACTCGTAGGTAGTTCAGGATCTTTAGCGATGACTACTAGTTGCGACCGTTTGCATAGATGCTCATCTTATTCTTGTACTCGTAAGTTAGCCACCATATATTGCTTAGCCGCTGCTGCAACCTCACCACTTTACCTCTTCCTACCTATTAAGCTTTGATAGTCCTGTTACCCATGGTTATGGGATTGCTGAGTCCTCGTGGCTCACAGATACTACAACAACAGTTACAGGTGCAGGTTTCCGATGTCTTGACGTGAGAGCGATGATCGTTGTGTTGGAGTTCTTTCTTCTTCCTCTTCTTCTTCTTCTTCTTCTTTAGTCTTGGGTTAGGTTCCGGGTCGGCAGCCTGGGATAGCAGATGGATGTCGTTGTGCTTTTCATGTTTGCATCCGTAGTCGGATGCCTTGTATTGATGATGTTGTATTCATGTGGCTTGTATGTATTGTTGTATCCCCCATGTATGTATGTATTGGTACGATGTAATGATATCCATCTTGCTAAGCGCCCGAAATGCGGTTGTGCCCCAATCACGTAAGCGTCACGTAATCGGGATAGAATCACATCTTGGGCCTGAAAAGGGGGGAGGGGGGAGAAGAATGTTTCGGGTCTGGGACGCGCTTGTTTTTGGCTTTTTTGAACAGAAGATGGGACGAGCTTGTTTGAAATTTGGGGAAAGTACAAACTTTGCCCCCTCTTAAATTTCGGACCTACTGCGAGTCGCGGGTAGGATGGAAATCCCACGTGTCCCAAATAGTGGGTAGGCGCGATTTCCGACGCGCGCATGTATGCCTAGGCGGCTATTGTGTATGAATGTTTTTCAGAGGCGGTTGCGTGGCGTCTAGATGAAGCTACTAACCTACCCCGGTTTAGACCTTTGGACATCGGGCCGGTAGGTTTCACGGGTCGGAGTTATTAGAAAAGTAATTTCCTTGTACTACCAAACATTCGTCTCACGCGGTTTCGGGCGAGTAGAGGCTCTTTTGGTGCTTCGTTCGAAATTTTGAAACACAAGCATTCACGTTTAGAGTACTCCTGAACTTTGGATCAGCTTCCTCCTCCTTGTAGCTTGGCTCCCGAGAATTCGGGGATTGGCCCGGCGCAAAGCGAGCTTGGGAACAGAGGTCTCTGGCGCCGACTGCCGCCGCGATTGCTGCGCGGTGCTCTGGCGTCAGCATCTTGTAGTACGTGATCTTGCGGCGCACCATGGCTTTCCGGCGAACTAGGGGACGCTTGATGCGGGCTAGGGGATCGAAAGGTGGGGGAAGGGGCTGGAGTAGGCCGAGCAGCGAAGGTTCTGGTGTGAATAGTGGTTCCAATGATGACCGGTCAATCGGTTTTGACTGTACATCGCTCTTGTCGCGTTCGCGTTGCAGCCCGGCACGCTGGACCCTCCATGTCGCTCACCGAATGGAACACGCTTCTTCTTGCGTTTTCGCTCGCTTGTGGGGCCGCAGTTGAGAGCAAACCGACGTCCCTCCCCCTCCCCCGCCCGCGTCATTTTGTGCGGAGTAAATAAAAACATAGGGAGTATACTACGGATGAGGATCCCCTGACGTGGCCCAACCCATTGAGTAACTGACATGTGAGGCCTAGCAAGCATGGGGTCCGCCAGTAAGTGACCGAAAGGGAGGGTAAGGCAGGGATACGTATGTGAAAGAAGCTTCCAATGATATAATTTTCACATTATACATCTCATGTACTATTAATCTTGTCAATAGTCAAATGTGGTTTTGAAAAACGCATTAGAGCATGGTTAATAATATAGCCGGTCAATGGCTATAAGGAACTGCCATGTCATCTATCGATCTCGTCAATATGAACCAAATGGGATGTCAAAACTAAGACACGAAGTGACACGTAGTGGATGGCAAAGTGAAACTTCAAACGAACCGTTTGTTTGGATGCATGTCGGAGAAATTACAAATAAACATTGGAAATACAAGCATGGTCCAGGCCCACATGCGAATGATACTCGGCGGAATGTTCAAATGAGGCATGCGGGAGGATGGACTCGACAGGAGGGTGACATGATCGATGGAGAGGAATGAGAAATAAGCAAACGCCACGTGATTATACTTGAACGGCTCAAGTAAACAATAAGTTGTCTCGCTTGGCGTACATAGTGAAAGGCCTAATGCGCAACGCGGAGCACTGACGCTCGAATATGGCCGGGAAAATAGGGAAACCGACATGTAGGGCACACCTGTCGGGACAACATAGCGCAAACTAGTTCAATGGAGGAGCTGGCCCACGAGCTCTTTGCCACTGGCAACCGTTCATGTGGGTCGTGGGTGCCAACAACGTGGTGCAGCTCCAGCACCGCCTCTAGACACGACGACCGCGATGAGCGACACCCTCATCGTCGCTAGACATGGTCGGTTTCAGTGTGCCGAGGGTGGCGTTAGTGTTGTGGCACGACCAACAGTATGTTTGGTTTGTGCCCAAGGTTGCCCCATCAAAGCATTGGGTAGCCAAAATTTTGGTTGAGGTTTTGGTTGCCCATGATTTGGTCGACATCGGCAAGAAAAATGAACTTGAGTTGGCTAGAGTTCATTGGCATGCCAAAAAAATGGCAAGCATCCAAACAAAGACCAATCTTTGGGTCACGACCAAAATTTTGGTAAGGTGCACTTTGGCCACAATCCAAACACACGCCAACACGCGGCTCATCGAGGATGCACGTGGCGCCGGGACGCGTCCGCGGAGTGGTGTAGCGCGTGCCAACTGCATCGTCAGGACCTCAGACCATGCCGGGTCGTCTTGCTTTTTCAATGACATGCGTCGATCGCATGTGAGCAAAGGGCATCTCCAACGTTGCCACGACCGCAGCTGACTACCCTAGCACACTCGAAACCCTCGTCCCTCGCGCCGTCGCGTGGTTCGTTCCCAGCCAGCGCCAGCTGCCCACATTCATGCCATCCGTTCATATGCCGTCGTTAAGAGGCTCGGTGCCCGAGGAACCAACTCCGGCGACTTAATGACGCACCAGGACACTTGGCCTCACTGGAATGCGCTACTTAAAGCGGCAACGCCCAGCTAACCTCCACACCATAGCGCATCGTCCTCCTACCTGGCACCACATTCGCCATGACCGCAAGAGCGAACGCTCTCCGGGAGAACATGTCTTTGGGGATGGAGCTCGAGGTCGCCGCCCTAGCTCAAGTCGCCGCACAAGCAGTGGCCATGCTGGCGGCCGACGACGGGAGCACCATCATCCACGCATCCTACTTGCCGCCGTCCAATGTCCGGGACCGCCGAGGTCGGGGACTCCTCCGAGGATGAGTAGGGCATGGGAGGCGGCAGGGCATGGTGTGCTAACTAGCCGGTCCGTCTCCCATGTTCTACTTTTCCTCGCCGAAGACCGCACCTTCACTTCACGAGTCTTGAACCCCGCCCCTTACATGGAGATCGCAGATGGAGGACGTCGGTCGCCACCGTAGAATAGGTTTAGGGTCAGGTTTCTTTTATTTTTCTGTCCTATAAAAGTTCCAAATGTTATGAAAATCTGCCGTGTTTTCATTAATCTCGGCCGGTGTATATGAACTGTCACAATAATATAATATATGGTAGGAGTACTAGCAAGATGCTCGTGCGTTGCACGGTAGATCAAGATCTTGTGGGAGAAAAGGATGAACGAGGGAAGGCCTTATCTGCAAATGCACATTCAAGCATTTCACATATACGGGAACCTACGAAAGGGTTAACGTAAATTGCCTCTCTCTCTCCTCCCCTTATTTTCATGGTGGTGGGCCCCTCCCTCCCCCAATCTATAATCAACTGCTCACACGTTTCACATT
Organism: Secale cereale; assembly: GCA_902687465.1. Classification (NCBI taxonomy): domain Eukaryota; kingdom Viridiplantae; phylum Streptophyta; class Magnoliopsida; order Poales; family Poaceae; genus Secale; species Secale cereale. The sequence continues at coordinate 530,012,532 of LR738710.1, read as the reverse complement.
ATGGTAATTACGTAACTGGGACTACATAGGTGTAGCATTACTCGTCCTAAAAAACCCAACTAAGCCAACCTCCCAGCATATCGTGCAGGAAAGGACCCGGCCGCGTCGTTTTAGTCAGGATTAGCGAATTACTAGTAGTAGTATCGATGGATCGTCCGAAGCAACAAGTTTTTTTTGAGGGGGCGAATCACCTAGTTTAAAAGAAAAAAAGGCGGTACACTCACAACATCCGTGTCGCGGTCGCATTGCACCCCACACACGTTCGGTCCTACACACGGCTCACGCAAACGGAACGCGCTTCGGCTTGCCTCTTCACTAACACGTGGGACTGCACTTGGAGAAACCGACCATGCGCCAAACTCCCCCCGCCCACCGCGCGAAAATCCTCCCCCCACCCAAAAATTCCCCCCAAATCTTAGATTCATACGACCT
>LR738710.1:529963057-530012016 GCA_902687465.1 Secale cereale | reverse complement strand
CCTCCACTCCATTCGCTCCACCAAAGCCGCCCTCCCCACCACGCCGATATGTCGGTGCCGCGGTTCGTCGAGGGGACGCACGGCGATCCTCTCGCTCCCACAGTACGCTCTCGTAGACTGCCGTCCTTTAGCCGCGCCGCCACCGCTGGCGTTCTTGTGGAGGCGCACGGCGGTCAGCGCCGCCACTGCCGGCGACGTTCGTGTGGAGACACACGGCGGTCAGCTTCTCCCATGGTACGCCCATTCTAGACTGAGGCCCCGTGCATGTCGGTGTAGCGCTGAATGTTAGCTGATAGACGTTGTTAATCTCACTGTTTGCCGAAGTAGTTTATAGTCAATATGCTCTGCTTAAGAAGCTTCCTTGCCCTATTCTGCACTCAATCTGCTTAGCTGAGATGGCATGCTAAGGTCGATTAGTTGCTAAAATATCCTTCCATATATTTATTGTGATGTAGATTGCCATTATCTAGTAGCCAATCTGTTAGGTGAAATAGCTCTACACAGTTTTATACTCAATCTTTGTTGCTGCGATGGCCTTCGATAGTTTGATGGTTGTGTGCTCTGTTGGAAATACATAATCAATCATGCTCGGCCTCATTGACCGCTGAAATAGCCTACCATAATTTAGCACTCAAATCTGTTTGCTGAATTAGCTTCACATATATTTTGTTACTTAGATATGCTCGTCCAAATATCTTGCCATAGCTTTAGACATCAACCTAGGTATTTTCTTCTGGACTTCATAAAAAAGCATATATGTTTTTCCTGTAATATCTAGTAGAAGAACTAATTTGTATGTCTAACGGATGGACATGATTTGGATAACTTGTTCTCGAAGATTCTTCGCTGCATATGTCGAGGGGGTTGAAAACTTCATGAACTTTATCAGAGCTGAGTACGATGGTCCAAAATCAGATGTGCTCTGCTCGTGTAGCAGCTGTATGAATTCAGTTACAAGACCCTAGTCAACTGTGCAAAATCATCTACACTTGTATGGGATGTCGGTCACATATACTAGGTTGGTTCATCATGGTGAAGCTATGAACGTCAATGTTATTGACTACGTGGAAGTAGCAGATCACCATCTTGATCTGCCTGATGCTCAGGTGGAAGAGGAGGAGGAGGAGGTGGTGGCGGAGCCAGTGAGTTTGACCAACATTGAAACAATGCTACGAAATGCTCGTGCATTCCATGAACTTTCACCTGCACAAGAAAAACGGTGGGCCCGCATGTTGGAACAATGCAACGTGGCTGTGACCCCAGGAAATAAGCTATCAGTATTCTCAGCTATGGTCACCTTTCTTCACGTGAATAAATCTAAGCGGATAACCAACAAATCATTGGATGCGATGTTGGCTGCTTTCCGCAAAGCTTTCCCAGATGTGTTTGAGCGGCCGCACGCCTACAGTAAAATAAAGAATTTCCTTCGTGCAGTTGGAATTGGATATGATATGATCCATGTTTGTAAGAATAATTGTGCTCTGTTCCGGAAGGATTATGCCAACTTAAGTGAATGCCCGAAATGCAAATCATCGCGATGTTGTGAAGAGGATTCGTCATAATGTTCTGAGACATTTTCCAATTACACCAAGATTGCAGAGGTTGTTTCATGATGCTGAAACAAGAGAGGATGTACTATGGCATTCTAGGAACCAAGAGTACAGAGATCAGAATGTAATGAGCCATCCATCACATGGTAGTGAGTGGAAAAGCTTCAATCAGAAGCATGAAAAGTTTGCTGCTGACCCGAGAAACATTAGACTTGGCTTAGCTTCAGATGGATTTAACCCATTTGGCCACCAGAGCGCCACATATAGCATGTGGCCAGTGCTTGTTATCCCTTACAACATGCCTCCAAATGTCTGCACCAAAGAATCAAACTACATGATGACCTTGCTCATCCCAGGTCCAAAAAGTCCTGGAAAGGATTTTGATTTGTTCATGGAGCCTCTTGTGCAGGAACTTCAACAGCTTTGGAGGGGTGTTCTCACTCGAGAACTATATAGCAGCCCACCAGCTGATTTCTTTCTGTGTGCTGTTATAATTTGGTGCATCCATGATTATCCGGCTTTGGGCACTATGTCAGGGCGAATGACACATGGTTACAATGCATGTGTTCGCTGTGACAGGAATCCGCTGTCATACGCAATACTTAGCAAGATCTGTTACATTGGACACGGATGTTTCCTTGCCAAGGACAAGCCGCATCATAGAAAATACCGAAGAGATGTGTTCAATGCAAAGCATGAAAACCGTGATGGGCCAAAGAAACTCACCGCCAATGAGTTGCAAGTGGAATTAGAGAAGGTCAGGCATATTACACCAGGAAACCATCCTGATAATGCCAGTGGGAAAAGGAAGCATGGCAGGGCAGAAGAGAGATTATTGTTTACCTGCAGGTCCACTTTTTGGGACTTGGAGTATTGGAAAGATTTGGATCTGCGGTATAATCTTGATGTGATGCACATCGAGAAAAATATATGTGACAGCATTATCGGCACACTTCTTAACATTGAAGGTAAGACGAAAGATACCTTAAAATCTAGGATGATTTGACACACCTAGGTATCAGAGAGGATTTGCAGGTGCAAGATGAAGGTAAACCATGGGATATGGCACCAGCTGTGTACGTCTTGGACAAGGTAAAAAGAAAAGAATTCTGCGAGGTCTTGTCACGTGTGAGATTCCCACATGGATTTGCTTCCAACCCTGAAAGGAGAGTCAGTGCAGATGGAAACAAGGTACAAGGGTTGAAAACTCATAACTGCCATGTCTTACTTCAAAGGGTTTTACCTGTTATCCTTAGAGGATTGGGCCGCCCTGACTTATACAGAGCAGTTGTAGAGTTGGGACAATTCTTCAGGGAACGCTGCAGTAGAAATATCAGGATAGATGCTTTGGAGCATCTTAGAGACAAGATACCAACTATCCTATGCGACCCTGAGAAGATATATCCTCCAGCCTTCTTTGATGTGATGGTGCATTTGGCTGTTCATCTACCTGATGAGGCACTAATTAGAGGTCTAGTACAGGATGGCTGGGTGTACCATATTGAAAGGCGGTTACGCACTTTCAAGGGCTATGTTAGGAATAGCGCTAGACCCGAGGGTTCCATTGCATAGGCCTACATTGCTACAGAAGCGTTGACATTCTGCTCAAAATATATTGGAACACCTGATCAGCTCAGCAAAGAGGTGGATGAAGACAATATCGGGCTCAATGTTTTTGATTATTCTGTCCGAGATACAGGGAAGAGTCGACAAGAGGACAAACCTAAAGATTTGGACAAAATGGTTTGGTATGTGTTGAATAACTGTCCTGAGATACTACCTTATATCAAGTAAGTGCTATGTACTGCAGCTTATACATCGTAATCTACTAAACTTGCAGCACATTCTTATATATTTAGATGTTTGACGCGATCACTATGTTGTACAACATCTACAAAAAGGAGTTACTGCCGCAAAACCAAGAAACATTGACAAACTGGTTATGGCAGGATTGTGTAAGCTTTTGAATTGCACTGTCAGCTTTTTTAATATATTAAGTACATAAGATGATCAGCTTGTCTATTTTCCAACCATAGGTTAAGAAGATGCGGGAGGATGGGCAGGCAGTTGATGATGCCCTTTACTCACTAGCAATGGGTCCTGATACTCAGGTAAGACATTATGAATCTTGCGTTGTTGGAGATGTGCGCTACAACACCCTTGCACGAGACGAAGGCAGGAAGACACAAAACAGTGCCATCATGAGCACAGATACGTATGACAAAGAGACAACTGAAATGTGTGCTAACATAACAAACATTGTTCAGTTGAAGTATATCTCCAGTTTCGAGGATCATCGGTGTTTGGTTCTGTTGTGCTGTCATTGGTATAACCTGTTTTCCAGGATCGCAAAACCCAGAGCTGATGATTATTTCAAATCCATCAATGTCAAGGCGGCGTACCAGACCAACGAGCCTTTTATTTTGGCAAATCAAGCAACAGCGATATTTTTCTTGGAAGACACATTTGCACGTAGCGACGACTGGAGAGTATTGCAAAGGTTTGAGCAGAGGAATTTGTTTAATGAAGTTGAACAACAAGATGATGCTTACACGGCTCCTATTATACAAGATAACACAGATGTTCCTAATATCTTTGAGAACCATCACGTCAATGATGCCGGCAAAAAGATTGCCTGTCGTGCTGTGGACATACTAGAGTTGATCAAGAAGAAGACAAAGTTAGAGGTCGTTGAGGACGAATAAGAAGATGACACCATGGGGAATTACGATTCAGAATGATACACATGGCGAAGATGTTGACGCTGCTGCTGCGGATGATGATTACATTGCTTTTGTCGTATTTGCCTGTCAGAAGATGTTTTTTTATCTACTTTGTGAAATTGTGTTTGCTATGACAACTGAAACCTGATGAACATGTTGTTTAGTATTTTCCTGTGAGAACATCACTTGTTATGTATGCTGATTTGTGTTTGGTGATTGTATGATGACTAAAACATGATGACATTGTTGTTAAGTTGTACTCATGTTTGGCTGTGAAACTTGAATTTGATGACATAGTTAGATGTTGGACTGCAATTTTCTCGACGTCTTCGAATGAGAACAAAGCTGACCCGATAGGGCATCTACTGATTTATTTATTTATGACCAAAAGGGCCTCTGCTATTTATTTATTTATGAGCAAAAGGGGATACCACCTTATTTTCGTTAATAGAAATCATTAGATGTTCAGAACACTACGCCCAGCCTGCTACACAGGTTTCATTCATTACTAGTTTCAGCAAAGTGCTCATGTCATAGCCACTGAATACATCACGAGTGCTACATACATTACAAATAAAGAGACAATCATCCTACAATCACATCGATTTTTCCCATTATCATCACAAGCTCTTTCATCTCCTCATTGCTATCAAGGCCGTTCAGCAGCTGTTGCTTGGCCATGATTAGAGGAACTACATCTTTAACCTTCTGCTCTGCATCTTCCTCTTCTGTCGTTCCATTAGTTACTTGTCCAACACCCCAACCTGTTGGTATTGGGATTCCTCGGCTAACCAAATAATCAGCATAGTTGCACTCCCCCACATCAGCAACATCCCATAAATACAAATCACACGAATCTTCTCTTTTCTGCACGAATCAAATTGGAAGATCATCAACCAAACTATTAAATAAATCAGCAACTGAAAGCAGCAGAACAACACTTAAACATATTATTACCCCTTGATTCGGGCATTTGTAGAAGACTCGGCCAGGGTTGAGGCTTGCGGTTGAGACGCGACGTATGACTTTGCGTGATTTGCAGCAGTTGCACCACACCAACGGCAGCGGGTTGCGATGAGCAACCGGCTGCGGTGCGCTTGCCGGCGGGGGTGTGATGAGACCCACAAGCGATGGTACGGGTGGTGACTTGGTGCATATTTGGTTGTTGCCTGCTGAAGAGTAGGTGGACAAGCAGCCAGCGGACATGGTTGCTGTGACCAGAGCTTCTGATGCTTGGCAGATTAAGTAGAGAAGAGGTGAAGCGAACGTTGGATATGTCAGTTTCATTACTTGCAGAGTAGCATAGCACCATATATAGTCATAGTCTAGGTTTGGATTCGAACCAGCTATAGGAGCACGTCTCTCTTTTTTCTAAAACTAAGCAACGTCTCTTTACTGGTACACTAGCTTGTTCTATACGCCTTCTCAAGTCTTTGATTCCTCCACCTGACATCTGGGACCCACCGAAAGGGCCTCTGTATTTTGCGAAAAAAGTGCCCCTCGCTGACAGGTCGGACCCACCAGCTATCTTCGCACGCAAGGAAGTGCCTCCTTATTATGCACAAAAAAAATGAATACTCCCCCTGCCAACTGGAACCCAGCATCATCGGAGGCTAACTTGTGGGCCTACCAAGTTGACGGAGATGGAGGGCTTTGTCAACTTAGTCAATATGAACGATTCTAGCTCCAGTTACCGAACGATGTTCATCCAACGACAGTAGTTCTTCTTCAACCTCTGGTCTTCTTGCTCTAGCCACCCAAACCAACGCCGGTCGTGCCGCGTGCTCCTGCCTCCCGTGACTGGCTGTGATGCCGCTGAGGCCTCATCGCCCCCTACTACTCCCACCGCTGGCCAGGGCATCCCTCTACTCACCCACACCCCCTGTTATTCTGCGGTGACAGCAGCCTCACACCGCAGCCGAACCAGTGAACCCTCGTACTCCTCTCCGCGTGGGCATGCACTATCGCGTCTTCCCCAGCTCCGCGTCATCCCCTTCCTAGGCCTCGCCGTCGTCTATCGCCTTGGTGCTCTCGGCGCGGCGTGGTCAATCTGGTCAACGACTGACTTCCATCGGAAGAGTACTGTACGTGGAGAGGCTGACAGTTGGGTCCACGGCCACAACCCAGTTTTTTTGTGATTTGCCAAATAAGTCGCTTTGCCAGGCCTGTTGGGCTGCAAATCTTTCAAGACGAGGTGAGCTTCATTTGGTTGAACGAGTTCAGAAATGAGAAATGGGATGTACATTTTTAAAACACATCAAACCGGCAATTAGTTTCAAATATCTTTTTTTTTCATTTTGAGATTTTAAATTGCATTGATTTTTATGTGTGGACAATTTGTTGGATTTTATATTGATATGCATTTATTTTCAAAATCAGTTTGAATGTGACTCGAAATTTCGGGATTAAAAACAGTTCGGACCGCACCGAAATATGCAAAATTTCGTATAATTTTTTAACCATGGCCACAATATGGGCTGTAATGCTAAGAAAAAGAATATGGGCTCCAAAAAAACTTAAGAATTAGCAAATGGGCTGTAAATTATTAGAAATAATGGCAGATGGGCTGTATGATGATTTCCACCGATTTGAGGCCTTCCTAAAAAAAGGTTGATGCACAAGCAGGGACTGTTGGATGTCCATCCAACGGCCGTCGTGCTTCTTCAATCTCTGCTCTTCCTGCTCCAGCCTCTCAAACAAGCGCCGGCGGGACTGCCTGCTCCCTCCTCCCCACGGCCGTCTGTGCTGCCGCACAGGCCTCACCGCCCCACCGTACTCCCATCACTGGCCTAGCCATCCCTCTACTCACCCACACCTGTTGTTATTCTCCGGCGATGGCAGACGAACCAGTAAACCATCGTACAGTCGTACTCCCCTCCGCATGGGAAACAACTGTTGGGTCTTCCCTGCCTCCATGTTGTTCCCTTCCCAGGCCTCGTCATCGTCCACCGCCCTGGTGCTCTCGGCGCGGCATGTTCAATCTGGTCAACGATCGACTTCGATGGGAACAGTACTGTACGTGGAGAAGTTGACAGCTGGGTCCAAGGCAGTCACAAGGAAGTGCCTCCTTATTACGCGAAAAATAATTATACCTCCACCTAACAGTGGGGACCCACCGGACGGGCCACCATATTTGGCGAAAAAACGTTTCCCCCCTGACTGCTGGGACCCACCGGACGGGCCACCGTATTTCGTGAAAAAAACGGTCCCCCCGCTGTCGGCTCGGACCCACCGGAAGTGCCTCCTTATTACGCACAAAAAAAAGAATACTTCCCCTGCTAGCTGGGACCCAGTATAGTGGGAGGCTGACTTGTGGGCCTACTAAGTTGACGGGGACAGAGGCTTTGTCAACTTAGTCAATATGCACGATTCTAGCTCAATTGACCGTACGATGTCCATCCAACGACTGTAGTGCTTCTTCAACCTCTGGTCTTCTTGCTCCAGCCGCCCAAACCAGCGCCGGTCGTGCCTCGTGCTCCCGCCTCCCGTGGCCGGCTGTGATGCCGCGGAGGCCTCGCCGCCCCCTACTATTCCCACCGCTGGCTAGGCCCTGCGGCGACGGCAACCTCTCACCGCAGCCGAATCAGTGAACCCTCGTACTCCTCTCCGCACGGGATTCCACTGCCGTGTCTCCTCCGGCTCCGCATCGTCCCCTTCCTAGGCCTCACCATCGTCCATCGCCCTGGTTCTCTCGGCGCGGTGTGGTTAACGTGGTCAAGGAACAACTTCCATCGGAAGAGTACTGTACGTGGAGAGGCTGACAGTTGGATCCAAGGCAGCCGCAAGGAAGTGCCTCGTTATTACGAGAAAAATAATTATTCCTCAACCTGACAGCAGGGACCCACTAGACGGGCCACCATATTTTGCAAAAAACCGTTTCCCCGTGACAGCTAGGACCCACCGGACGGGCCACCGTATTGCGCGAAAAAAACGTTCCCCCGTTGTCAGCTCGGAACCACCGGAAGTGCCTCCTTATTACGCACAAAAAATGAATACTCCCCCTGCTGGTTGGGACCCACCTTGGTGGGAGGCTGACTTGTGGGCCTACTAAGTTGACGGGGATGGTGTGCTTTGTGAACTTAGTCAATATGAACGATTCTAGCTCTAGTGACCTTATGATATCCATCCAACGGCCATAGTGCCTCTTCAACCTCTGGTCTTATTGCTCCAACCGCCCAAAGCAGCACCGGTCGTGCCGCATGCTCCTGCCTCCCGTGGCCGGCTGTGCTGCCGGAAAGGCCTCACCGCCCCCTACTATTCCCACCATTGGCCAGGCCATCCCTCTACTCACCCACACCCCCTGTTATTCTGCGGCGACGGCAGCCTCACACCGCAGCGAACCACTGAACCCTCGTACTCTTCTACACATGGGCATCCACTGCCGCGTCTTCCCCGTCTCCGCGTCGTCCCCTTCCTAGGCGTCGTCGTCATCCACCGCTGTGGTGCTCTCGGCGTGGCGTCGTCAACGTGGTCAAGGAACGACTTCATCGAACATGGACTGTATATGGAGAGGCTGACAGTCGGGTCCACGGCCGCAGCAAGGAAGTGCCTCCTTATTACGCGCAAAATAATTATTCCTCCACCTGACAGCGAGGACCCACCGGACGGGCCACCGTATTTCGCGAAAAAAACGCCCCCCCTGACTGCTGGGACCCACCAGCTACATCTTCGCACACAAGGAAGTGCGTCCGGCCAAAAAATATCATTCGCCCCCCTAACTGCTGCGACCCACCAGCTACATCTTCGCACGCAAGGAAGTGTTTCCGGGCTAAAAAAACGATTCGCCCCCCTGACTGCTGGGACCCACCAGCTACATCTTCGCGCGCAAGGAAGTGCCTGACAGTCGGGACCCACCTTGTCGAAGCGTATGTAGCGTTGTCATTCTGGTCGCGAACGTGTACGTACATACTGGTCGATGTAGAGGCGCGCACGTGTCGTAGTAGCGGCGTGCATGTAGCATGTACACGTACGTACAGCGGCAGGTGTGGAAGAAAGAAAATACGGCCACGTACGTACATATGGGCAGTGTCTCGAACACCTACTCACGCATACGTACAACCAGGGCTCGTGTACATGGCTGGGTCGGAACAGAGAAACAACATCGTCGTCGTGTTCATGGGGAGCCAACCGGCTGGGTCAGAACGGAATGCGTCGTCGTGTTCATCGGGAGGGCTTGGACGGAACAACCAATGGAAACAAGGCCTGGCGTACCGCAGAACGGAGGAAATGGCCTTGTGTTCGACCGGCCACGTTCGAAATGGGATCTTATTCATCGGGAGGGGTCTCGCGTACCGCAAAACGGAGGAAACGGACTTGTGTTGGAGCGCTACGGTCGAAATGGGGGTCCTGTTGATCGGGAGGGCTGGGGCGTACCGCAAAACGGAGGAAACAGACTTGTGTTGGAGCGCTACGGTCGAAACGGGGGTCCTGTTCATCGAGAGGGGTGTGGCGTACCACAAAACAGGACTCCACGGGATACTGTTCATCACCACCGTCGACCCCCTCCAGTCTCCACGGGCTACTATTCATCCACCGTTGACCTCCTCCAGCCTCCACCTGCGACTGTTCAGCCTCCACCGTGCGCTACTCCACCGGCTACTGTTCAACCAGCCCTCTCCACGAGCTCCTGTTCAACCACCCCTCCACGGGCTCATGTTCATCCAGACCTCCACCATCTACTGTTCATGCAGCCCTCCACGGGGTGGTCCTGTTCATGCAGCCCTCCACGGGGTCCTGTTCATGTAGCCCTAACCGGCTCGATCGAACGGGGTCCTGTTCATGCAGAGGCAACAGTACGGGGTCCTGTTCAGCCACCCAACCAGGAACTAATCATCCAACCCCCCTCCCCCCAGCAATGCACACTGTTCATGCAGAGGCAACATCGATCGGCTTCACGGCTTCAGTTAGCATCAGTAGCGAAGGAATCGCTCGATCATGTTCAGTTATGAGGCACCGGTCGATCGCTCGGGTTCTGTAACGCATAGCCTGCAGTGCAATTGCCCGGGTTCAGTTAGAGCCCAACACTTCGCACCCACGCCCATGCGTGTACGAGAGAAACGCGCATCGCTCGGCCCCGACCACACACCGTAACCGGGAACACCGCGATATTTTCCTCGCCCATGCTTCTACCATAGTTTTTTCCGTCATGGATGCCCCAAAGAATGTCATGCAGCTGCGTCTCCGGCCCGCCCAGGATGAAAAGCCCATTTTCTGTCATGATTTTTTGTCATAGAAGTAGGACCCCACCACATCTATGATGATACCGTGTTTTGTCACAATTATTGTCATAGAAGTGTCATAAGTATGACAGAAAAAAGTTTCGTTCGGACCAAAATGCCATGGATGTGTCTTTTTTTTGTAGTGGCACGAGCACAAGCCGGCGAGGAGACGGTGTGGCCGGAGATGCCGGCCGAGATGACGGTGGCGGCGAAGGCTTTCATGCCGTCATTGGAGGAGGAGCACGGCCAGGGCGGGAACCGCCAAGGTCACAGAGACGCAGCGGGCCCTTGTTGAGGCGGACCAGCAGCGCGGCAAGGTGGCCGACGACAAGGGCCAGCTCCATACCGAGGTGGAGCACCTAAAGGGGCTGGTGGCCGCGGCGGAGGAGGCCAAGCAGGGGGAGACCCGGCACCGTGAGGAGGCCGAGAAGGCAGCCGCGGATAAGGACACCAAGCTGAAGGCGGCCAAAGCCACGGTCACCCAACTGGAGGTGATGATCAAGGATCGCGACTGCACCCTCGACCAGGAACGGCGGGGTATGATAACCCACAAGTGTAGGGGATCGCAACAGTTTTCGAGGGTAAAGTATTCAAACCAAATTTATCGATTCGACACAAGGGGAGCCAAAGAATACTCTTAAGTATTATCAGCTGAGTTGTCAATTCAACCACAACTGAAACTTAGTATCTCCAGCAAGGTAGTTTAGTAGTAAAGTAATACGGAGATAGCAGTAACATCAATAAAAGTAACGATAGTGTTTTTGTAGTTTTTGCAACAGTAGCACTAGAAAAGTAAATAAGCAACAAGCAATATGTGAAAAGCTCGTAGGCATTGGATCGGTGATGGGGAATTATGTTGGATGCGATTCATCATGTAAAAGTTATAACCTAGGGTGACACGGAACTAGCTCCAGTTCATCAATGTAATCTAGGAAAGAATTCCAAATATAGTCATACATGCTTATGGAAAAGAACTTGCATGACATATTTTGTCCTACCCTCCCGTGGTAGCGGGGTCCTAGTGGAAACTAAGGGATATTAAGGCCTCCTATTAATAGAGTACCAGACCAAAGCATTAACACATAGTGAATACATGAACTCCTCAAACTACGGTCATCACGGGAGTGGTCCCGATTGTTGTCACTTCGGGGTTGCCGGATCATAACACATAGTAGGTGACTATTAACTTGCAAGATAGGATCAAGAACACACATATATTCATGAAAACATAATAGGTTCAGATCTGAAATCATGGCACTCGGGCCCTAGTGACAAGCATTAAGCATGGCAAAGTCATTGCAACATCAATCTTAGAACATAGTGGATACTAGGGATCAAACCCTAACAAAACTAACTCGATTACATGGTAAATCTCATCCAACCCATCACCGTCCAGCAAGCCTAGGATGAGATTACTCACGCATGGCGGTGAGCATCATGGAATTGGTGATGGAGGAAGGTTGATGATGACGATGGCGACGATCTCCACTCTCCGGAGCCCCGAACGGACTCTAGATCAGCCCTCCCGAGAGAGATTACGACTTGGCGGCGGCTCCGTATCGTAAAACGCGATAATTCTTCCTCTCTGGTTTTTTCTACCCGAAAGTGAATATATGGAGTCCGGGGGTATGTCGGTGGAGCAGCAGGGGGCCACGAGGCAGAGGGGCGCGCCCAGGGGGAGGGGGCATGTCCCACACCCTCCTGGACAGGGTGTGGGCCGCCTGACGTAGATCCTTCCGCAGATATTTTTTTTCATTTTCCAATACAATTCTCCGTGGATTTTCAGGTCATTCCGAGAAATTTCTATTTCTGCACAAAAACAATACCGTGGCAATTCTGCTGAAAACAACGTCAGTCTGGGTTAGTTCCATTCAAATCATGCAAGTTAGAGTCCAAAAGAAGGGCAAAAGTGTTTGGAAAAGTAGATACGTTGGAGACGTATCAACTCCCCCAAGCTTAAACCTTTGCTTGTCCTCAAGCAATTCAGTTGATAAACTGAAAGTGATAAGGAAAAACTTTGACAAACTTTGTTTGCTCTTGTTGTTGTAAATATGTAAGCCAGCATTCAGGTTTTCAGCAAAAATCATGAACTAACCACATTCACAATAACTTTCAGGTCTCATGTCTACTCACATCAATGGCATAATCAACTAGCGAGCAATAATAATAAACCTCGGATGACAACACTTTTTCAAAACAATCATAATACGATATAACAAGATGGTATCTCGCTAGCCCTTTCTTAGACAACAAAACATAAATGCAGAGCACCTTTAAAGATCAAGTACTGACTCGACATTGTAATTCATGGTAAAAGAGATCTAGTCATGATCATACTCAATGCAAATTAATAGTAATACATGCAAATGACAGAGGTGCTCTCCAACTGGTGCTCTTTTATAAGAGGATGATGACTCAGCATAAAAGTAAATAGATAGGCCCTTCGCAGAGGGAAGCAAGGATTTGTAGAGGTGCCCGAGATCGATTTTTAAATAGAGATGAATAACATTTTGAGCGGTATACTCTCATTGTCAACATAGCAATCAAGAATCTCAATATCTTCCATGCTACGCACTTTATAGGCGGTTCCCAAACATAATGGTAAAGTTTATACTCCCCCAACCTCCAACAAGCACACTCCACGGCTAGCCCGAAACAACGGGTACCGTCCAAACCAGCAACAGCCATGGGGAGTTTTGTTTAATTATTATGATTTGAGCATGGGACTGGGCATCCCGGTTACCAGCCATTTTCTCATGAATGATGAGCGAAGTCCACTCATCTTGAGAATTACCCACCTAGCATGGAAGATATAGACATCCCTAGTTGATACATGAGCTGTTCGAGCATACAAAATAGAATTTCATTTGAAGGTTTAGAGTTTGGCACATACAAATTTACTTGGAACGGCAAGTAAATACCGCATATAGGAAGGTATGGTGGACTCATATGGACCAACTTTGGGGTTTATGGAAATGGATGCACAAGCAGTATTCCGCTCAGTACAGGTGAAGGCTAGAAAGAGATAGGGAAGCGACCAGCTAGAGAGCGACAACAGTCATGAACATGCATTAAAATTAATCAACAATGAGTGCAAGCATGAGTAGGATATAAATCACCATGAACATAAATATCGTGGAGGCTATGTTGATTTTGTTTCAACTAGATGCGTGAACTTGTGCCAAGTCAGTCCACTTGAATCATTCAAAGGAGCATACCACCGTATCATACTACATCACAACCTTTTTAATATCATATTGGCACACAAGATAGACCATTATAAACTCCTAGTTAATTAAGCATGATTCAGCAGCTATGATCTCTAATTATCATTGCAAGCATGTTTCATTCATAATAAGCTGAATCAGGAATGATGAACTATCATATTTACAAAAACAAGAGAGGTCAAGTTCATACCAGCTTTTCTCATCTCAATCAATTCATCATATATCATCATTATTGCCTTTCACTCGCACGATCGAACGGTGTGGATAATAATAATAGTGCACGTGCATTGGACTAAGCTATAATCTGCAAGCATTTAATACAAGGGAGAAGACAATGTAATATGGCTCAAGGTTAAATTAACAATAAAGCATATGAGAGCCACTAAACATTTTCATCATGGTCTTCTCCTCTTGACCCCCAAAGAAAAGAAAATAAACTATTTACACGGGAAAGCTCCCAACAAGCAAAAGAAGAACGAGAAATCTTCTTGGGTTTTCTTTTAATTACTACTACTACAAGAAAGGAAAGTAAACTAGCTAAAAGCTACAACTAATTTTTTTTTTGTTTTTTAAGGTTTTTCTAGCACACAAGAAAAAGACTAAGAAAAAGAATTGAAACTAAGCATGGATGGTACAATGAAAGAGTGTGAGCACCGGCAACTAGAATAAGTGTGCGAGCATGAATGTAAAGTCGGTGAGAAACACGTCCTCCCCCAACCTTAGGCCTTTGGCCAAAGTTGGTCTATGGCCAGTATTGGCTTGACGGATATCCAAAGTCGTAGTTGGGGTTGTACTAAGATGTAGCAGCTACTGCCTGCTGACCTGCAGCTTGGAGACGGGCTGCATCCATTGTCTCCTGATACTCATTTTTTGCCTCCTCCCTGGTTATAGTATATCTCCCTTTTGCCTGAAAGTCAAACAAGGTAGGAGCAGGAAGAGCAATATGGACGGCATGATGCCTGTTAAAGATTAGTCGATATTTGAGGGATTGTTCATCCCTCTCTATAAACCGATGACTAACCATAGCATTATAATCTAAATAAGCAGGCGGTAATAGTTCATCATTTTCATGTATACGCACATGTCACACCCTGCATTTTGTAACATGTCATTTGCATCAATGAAGCATGAAAATTTGGACCAGCAATTTTTTTTGGCTTCATTTGACTTTTATTTGGAATTGAGTTTTTCTTCCTATGTTTTTCATGTGCTCATTAAAGTCAACTATTACCTCTTGAGGAATTCATCTTCATACCCAAAACTTCTGCCCAATGATCATACCAAGTGTATATAGCAGTATAGTATTTTCTTATAAAAATAATTTGGCCAAAATGTATTTTCAAAATTTAGTATTCCAAAAACCCCTGAATTGAGGTTTGCACTACAAGTGCTTGATTTAGGGTGAGAAAATTATTTCAAAAAGTATATTTGAGACCTAGTAGTCACAGGACTCCCAGAAACCACAAAGGTATAATTTTAAAAGTTATTTTCCTATTTTATTTAAAAAGCTTTTTCTTAAAGCCAGAAATGGTCTTTAATAGGGGAAAATTATTTAAGTATTTCAAAAATATTTGCCAAAATTCAGGGAGACTCATAGGACATATATTGTCCATATATAAGAGTTTCAATACTTGGTCATATTCAAAATAATGGGCTAATCCCTCTAAAACCCTTTCTGGATATTTCAAGCTTTTGAAATATTTTCAAAGGAAATATTCTCTAAAAATTCCAGGGAAATTCTATCATGTCATATATGACATATTTAATGATCTTGCCAAGCCCCATGCCTTGGAAGGCAAGATAACATCCTCAAAACCGTTCAAAACCATTCTGTCCATATCTGAAGTTTGAGCAACTTTACATTGCCAAACTTGTCCAAATGCTCTCAAACTTGGTGCACATGCTAGAATGGCCTAATAAGGCATCTAGACCAAATGGCACAAGATTTGGAGTAGGGTAACTTGATCAGAATACCTCAAACCCCTTTCTGTTCAAATCCAAATTTGAACAGCTTTACATTACCAACTTTTTATGTGGAGCTTCAAACTTTGTGAGCATGATCAATACCCCAAATGATGAAACTACACCAAGTGGTGCATCAAGGGGAGATGATTATCTTGACTTAAACATGATGAAGCCATTTCTGTTGATTTCTAGGGTTCACCAAAGTTGCATTGGCTAGTTTCTTCAAACAAGCCCAAATTTGGTGAAACACCCTATTTCCACATGACATTCAATCCTGTTAAGTGTCATGGCTAGTGGAAATCATTTGCTTGCCCAAAACTTGATCAAACACCTTCTGCTATTTTACCAAAACCATCATCTTGACCTCTTTTACTAGTTACTTTTGCCTCAACTTTCTGCCACAGCTTCACCTAGTTACATTCTATCTCCAGTAACTCCCCCATGTCCACAGCTCCATGATTGAGGGGTGAAAACCCTAAGTTACCTTGCTGGACATCCAAATTCCACCCATTTACCAGCTTCACTCCTCTTTCACTGATCATCTAGAGCATCCAAGGCCACATCTGAGTCGTCTACTTCGTGCTGGACCCCCCAGACACGCCGGGCACGCCCAGTGAGCCAATGGCATGCCGTGGCATGCGATAAGCACGCTCCAGAGCGTGCTACAGTGCGCACCCGCACTGTAGCTTCGCCCAATCCCTCGCCCCCGACCACCTCGTGCTCCCCCTCGCGCCAACCGATGCACCTCGACGTCCGCAACCCCCCCCGGCGCTGTCCCCCTCCTCCCTCTCCCTCCAGTGGCCGCCCTCGCACGCGTGCTGGCCGCCCGCGAGTTCCAACCTCTGGCCTCACACGCGCGCGCCCTCTGGAGCATCCCCCGCTCCCCCTTTTCCTTCCCTCCGCCCTGGAATTAGTCCAGCAACACCACAGACGCACTGCCCTTGCCTCCCGAGCACTGTGGCGACGAGCAGATGCTCGCCGCTCACAGGTCCACGGGACCTCGCCGTTCCCCTATAAATAGAGCCCCCGAGCCCCTCCTCTCTTCACCAGCAGCTTTCTCCCTCTCTCAATCATCCCCAGAGCCTCTCGCCCCCTCTCCAGACCCGCCCGAGCTCGAGATCGAGCTCGAGCTCCGCCGCGGCGGCTTCCCGTCGCCAACCCAGTACAGGCCGCCCTAGCTCTTCCTTTCGCTCGATCTAGCACCACAGCACTCCACTGATGCGTTTCCCTCTCTTTCCCCTCTCTGCAGCTGCCGGAATCGACTGGAGCAGCGACCTCTCGACGCTCCTCCGCCGCAAGTCCTCGCCGCCGGCGAACCAGGCCCCTCCGGCGGCCAACTCCAGCACCACTGCATCCGCGACTCCTCCCTGAGCACGACCGTGCCCTCAGTTTGCCTCGTCGTGCCCGGAATCGCCGCCGGTGAGCTCGCCGCCCCTCTGGCCGTGAGGTTGAAGATGACAGGCGGGCCCCGCCTGTCATCCTCACTGCTCTCTCTCTCCCCTCTCTGGCACTGACCGCCGGGAGCCGCCCGTCAGGTTTAAAAACCTGACGCGCGCGCTGGCTCCCATGCTGTGGGCTATTAGCCCTGGGCCGTGCACTGTGGCCGTTCTGGCCCAGTGGCACAGTGCCTTTTCTCTTTTTCTTTTTTTGTGATTATTTGAAATAATTTCACAGAAATAAATATTTGTCCAAATGAATTATTTCCAACTCCTAAAATCTTGTAAAATTCCAACCTATTTAATGGTGTCACTTTCACACATATCCATGAACCTTTTCTGTTATGTTCAAATTTAAATTCATATTTGACCAATAAAACTTATGTTCAAAAATCCTTATATTCCATTCTGCCACTCCAAAACTCAAACTAAGAATTTAGGCCATCTTAGTTTTCCCTCTAGTAGTTAACAAAAATAAGTTGACATTTTTCTGAGCACTTTGATTTTTCTGTTTTTATTGTGGTCTTATTTTCCCGTTGTTATTTTGCGACGATTAGATACCGTATTTGACGAGGTTGCTGAAGAAGAAGGTGGGGCAGGATATGAAGACTTTGAAGACCAAGCCAATCCAGGCAAGCAGCCCTTTGACCATGATACACTTGTGTTCTTCGGAACCCGTTTGTTTCCGAATGCATGATGAATAGAGTTATGGTGATAACCTAGTTAAGAACCACCACATGATGCATGTTTCACTCATGATCTTCCTATGTGCTAGATGAAATGCTTATGGTTAGTAGTGATGCTTAGTAATGCATGTTGTGCCATGATACCTTCGTGGATGCATTCTTTTGAAAAACCCCATCGGGTGCCCTAATGCCCGAGGGTGATATTGAGTTGGGTCATCACTTGAGGAAGAAGTGATGTGCCGGTAAAGATCTTGTCCATGGGTGAAATGATGGATTAGATTTATGTGTGACTACCGTCCCAACCATATATGTGCAACCACTCTACCCCTTATGGGACGGGGCATTATTGATTACTTAGGCCGATACTAGCATGGTGCCCGCATTACTAGTGACGGGAAGACTTGAGGTCTTTCCCGGGATGGGGTCGTGCTTGGATAGACGACCATGACTGTTTTCATAGGGCACCGGACACACCGTTGGTCCCTTCGTGTACGCGTGACATTGAAAATAGGGCAAGTCCCATGATCTATTGTTTGTACTCGAGGGCTGTGCACCAACGAGTGGACTCTATGTTAGTGTCGTCTAAGGAAATATAATGACCGGGTGCTTCCCCGAGTACTTGAGGTTCTGCGGGATCGTGGGTGACACGAAAGCTTCCCGGATCTTGTGGGTAAAGTGCGCAACCTCTGCAGAGTGTAAAACTATTTGAATAGCCGTGTCCACGGTCATGGACAGTTGGGTGGTGCTACTTAAACTATGTCCAGAATTTTACTACATCGGTGAAAGTTTCTGTGTGTGATGAGTCAAGGTGGTGACTTGACTCGTGAGTAGAATTCTATTCATGTTGATATCGGTAACCTGTTCTCGAGGTTACGTGAAGTCATTGATGCATATACTTGATGGTAGAATATTTATTCTAGCTCGTTGCTAGATTGCTCATTGTTGTTCAATTGCATTGTTACTTGAATCAAATCATGGGTTGCTTGCGAGTACATTCAAAGTACTCATTGGCTTGCCACTGGTTATTTAATTGGCCAGGCATGGAGGAACAGGAATATGAAGAAGAGTTCTATGGAGACGAACATGCGAACTAGGACGCTATCCCAGTCAGAATGCCTGTAGGGTTAAGGCAGATGGCATGGGTTCTACTTATCATCGAAGACTTCCGCTATTTGAGTTATTTACTATTCAGCCCGTGAGGCTTTATCTATGTAGGACTAGGCCATAATGGCCATAATTTGTGTAAGACGGTATGTATGGATGTAAGACTCTTGTTATTCAGCTTTTGTGTGTTCAGTGAGCATTGATCTCTGGGATCACTGTACACGTGCATTCGGTGATCTCGACTTCTAAGTCGGGGTCCCCACAGAGCTGGTATCAGAGCCATCGTGACTGTAGGAAGCATTAGTTAGCATGGGCGTTAGTTAGATGAGACCCCTTTTCAAAAACCTTCTGAACCTCTCTTCTTTTCTAAACCTTACCAACCTGAGATATCATCAGCTTATTAACCTCTCCTATTCCACCTTTGTAGATGGCCGCTGTACTTGAAGAGCACCCGACCACTGGGTTTCCCTTGCTTCTCGAGGATAGCCTCCGGGAGTGCCAGTTCCACCGAGCACCCATCCTCACCTACCTTGAGCATTGGGTTAGCGACACTGAGGTGGAGTACCATGTGGAAGTGATCCTGAAGGCAAACGATCCTCCCACAAGTTGGTTCTTTGAGGGACCTCAGATGGCAACACTACCTCTCGCTGTCGAGGCGGCTGCACTCAAGGCACTAACCTGTCTCCGCGAGCTTCTTCCGGAGATGGCAGCCAAGATGACAACCTGCTTCTTGCCTTACCGGAAGGAAGGTGAAGATGAAAGCAGCGCACTAGCCCCTCCACTGAAGGAAGGACTCCCGCTTCGATTCCAGACCTACTTCAGTCTATGTGCCGACAGCTTGGCACTTGATTTGGCCTCGGAATCGATGAAGCTCCGAGAAGAACTTCACAAGACCAAGGCACTTCTTCGTCGAGCACAAGAGAAGACAGATAGGATCAAGAAGGAAGGTGCGCCTCCAGGACAACCCGCTATCGCGTACCGAGGCGGAAGGCCCTCAGGAGATGTATCTTCCAAGGATGAAGAACCACCTCGGCGACGCCGTATGACGGCAAGGGAATATCGCAAGCTTTTCTCGGCACCACCGACAAAGCACCGTCGTATCCAACTCCTCCACTCCCCCACACCCTCAAGTGAAAAGGGGGCCCAGGCAGATGAAGACAAGGAGGAAGACCCTGAAGAGCCAGAATACGCGACCGAGCATTCCGCCGCTTAGGCATTATTCGCTATTCGGATATGCTAGTTCGTGACCTCTACAGTAGGATAGGTCGTGTAACCCCTATGCGCAGTCGAGTCCTTGTATGGTTCATATGAGACCATCTAGTGTTTGCTTTTGTTGTGTTTGGATGTATGTCGTATTTTTCCTTTGGGAATATGTAAACGACTGCATCACCCATTAGGATTTTAATGAATGTGTTTGGCCCTTTCGGCCCTTGCATGATTTGATTAGTGTCACACCCACCCCCTTACTAGGCACCCATCTATCTCGCTTTCCCTCTTCCAAGTCATGAGACCTTTTTACCGCTCCAACATGATGCCTGTTGTAACTCGTACTGGTACCTCTACCCAGCAGCCTGAAGCCGGAGCGTCCGCTCAGTCAGAGGCCGGCCACGACCAAACCAACGACCAAGCTCCACCACCACCTCCTCCGAACATGGACATGGCTCAGCTTCTCCAAGCTTTCCGAGAGGAACGACAAGCCAACACTGCAGCCCTTCAGTTGATTGCTCAAGCTGTCACCAATAACCACCAGCCGGCGGGGAATGGCAATGGACGTTCCACGTTGGCAGAGTTCAAGAAGCATGCACCGCCAACTTTCATCAAGACTGCTGAACCCCTAGATGCAGACGACTGGGTCCGCACCATTGAGGACTTGCTGGAACTAGTCGGATGCACCGAAGACCGCGAGAAGGTGGCTTATGCAGCCCACTGCCTCAGGGGGACTGCTAGAGCTTGGTGGGATGGATTCAAGGTCATGCATGTTGGACAAGACATCACTTGGGACAACTTCAAGGCAGAATTCCGCAAAGCCCACATTCCTTTCGGGATCATGGCTATCAAAAAGCGTGAATTCCGAGCCCTGAAGCAAGGAAGTGGTACTGTCAAGGAGTACATGCAGAAGTTCAGTGTTCTGTCAAGGTATGCCCCTGAAGATGTCAGCACTGATGCTGCAAAAAGGGAGCGCTTCATGGAAGGCCTCAATCAGACTCAGCAATACTCGCTTGTCATGTGCGACTGTCCGACCTTCCCTGACCTGGTGAACAAAACACTCATGCTTGAAGACAAGCGGCGTGCTTTGGAAGACACTCGCAAGCGCAAGATGGTCAGCAAGGGAAGTTCCAGCAACCAGAAGCCTCGTCCGTGGCAGTCAGCCCCGACCAAGCCAACCTATCAGCAACCAAGAGCTCCTGCACCTCGCACCAACTATCAGCCTCAGCAATATGCCAACCCAAGGCCAACATTCAACCCCAATAACAGTGGTGGCAATAAGATCAACAATCCAAACCAAGTCACTTGCTTTGGATGTGGTCAGTCAGGACACATCTCAAGGGTGTGCCTAACAAGAAGCCTGATGCCCCGCGCCCCAATGCGCAGAACCCAGGATAAGGCCGCGGGATACCACCAAGGAACCCAGCTCCTCACAACCCGCCTAACCATGGGAAGGGGCGTGTGAATCACGTCACTGCTGAAGAAGCCCAGGAAGACCCGGACGTCGTGCTGGGTACGTTCCTTGTCAACTCAGCACCTGCAACTGTCTTGTTTGATTCTGGAGCCACGCATTCATTTGTCACTCAAAGATTTGCATTAAAAAGTGGCATGACCCCTACACCCCTGAATAACCCCATGGTGGTACAAACCCCCGTAGCAGAGATGAGAGCCAAGATAGGCTGTAAAGGAGTCAGTATTACCATTAACGGTGTAGACTTCCTAGCAGACCTTATCATCCTAAGATCGCAAGGCTTGGATGTGATCTTAGAGATGGATTGGCTCAGTAAGCACCAAGGCTTATTAGACTGTGCCAATCGGACTGTCACTGTGACCAATGACCAAGGAGTCGAAGTTAAGTTCGCTCCCAACTCCTCTTCCGCTCAAGCCATTCAAGTCAACTGTCTGTCTGAAGTTGGGCTAGAGCAAGTACCGGTGGTATGCGAGTATCCTGATGTCTTTCCGAATGAACTACCGGGAATGCCCCCTGACCGTGACATTGAGTTCATCATCGAGCTCGTGCTTGGGGTAGGAACCATCTATAAGAAGCTTTATAGAATGGGGACGGAAGAATTAGCCGAGTTGAAGAAGCAACTGGAAGAGCAGCTGAGGAAGGGATTTATCCGCCCAAGTGCCTCCCCTTGGGGATCACTGATGTCTACACACGCTTATACTCTTATAGACTATGTTGGGCCTCCAAGCGCAGAGGTTTGTAGGACAACAGCAATTTCCCTCAAGTGGATGACCTAAGGTTTATCGAACTCAGGGAAGTAGAGGTTGAAGATGGTCTCTCTCAAGCAACCATGCAACTAAGATACAAGAAGTCTCTTGTGTCCCCAACACACCTAATACACTTGTTAGATGTATAGGTGCACTAGTTCGGCGAAGAGAGGTTAAATGGCAAGTGATATGGATGGCAAAACAAGGTAATATAAATATGTAATAAAAAGTGCAGCAAGCAAACAAGTAGTAAACGTGAGCACAAACGGTATTGCAATGGTGGAAACGAGGCCTAGGGTTCATACTTTCACTAGTGGCAACTCCCAACAACATTAACATAATTGAATCACATGATATTTCCCATAAAACATGCAAAGGGGACGCACTCGGAGGTCATTCCTTCGTGGTCAAGAGAGGACGAGAATTATGTAGGGCTACAAAAGCACACCTCAAAGTTCGTAGTTCTCAATCTAAGGATTTCCCAATGTCACCGCGGCCATCCATAGAGAGTCCCACAATCACCACAACATATCTAAAGGATAGTCAAAGACAAGCACCAAGAGACTCTCAATCTTCAATCAACACACAAGAGAGGAAATCACTCATGAAAATATTGTTCTAATCCATGTCCAATAGACCGCTGTCACCTTGGTCTCGGAGATTATACTAGATAAAGACAAGTGAGTACATCGATCCAATACATAGAGGAAGGGGAAATATCATGGGATCACCCTAGATTAACATAGCCTATGATCACAACGAAGATCACATCATGGGAGAGAGAATTGACCACATAGCTACTGGTAAGTACCTCAGCCCCGAGGAGGAACTACTCCCGCATCATGGAGGGAGGAAGCAACGTCGATAGAGATGAATCCGGGGGCACTTCCCCGTCCCTGCAGGGTGCCGGCGCAGGAATTCTGGTCCCCCGAAGCTTGATGGAGATGGCGGCGGAGATCAGAATCGCGTCTGGGGAAAAGGGGTCCGGAATCAGGGTTTCCTCGACACGCTTTTAATATAAGCCAAAGGGGGGCATCGGAGGTGTCTCGGGGGACCCAGGTGCCCCCCCGGCGCGGCCCAGGGGGGGGGGGGGCGCGCCCACAGGCTGCCTGGAGCCCCTGTGGGTCCCCCCGGCTGTACTTTGGCCGCACGGTAGCTCTTGGAATGCTGATTTTTTATATATTTTTCTGGATTTTTCCTGGTAGTTCTCGTAATGTGAAAACCTGGAATACAAAAACAGCCGAAAACAGAAACTGGCACCGGGGTGCACTGGATTAGTAGGTTAGTCCAAATATGATCAAAAGTGTATGGAAGTGTATGAATATCATAGCAATATCACCCAAAAGTGGCATGGAGCAAGCAGAAATTATAGAGACGTTTTGGACGTATCAACATCCCCAAGCTTAATTCCTGCTCGTCCTCGAGTAGGTAAATGATAACAAGAATAATTTCTGTGGTGACATGCTATTAACCATATAGGACTTCTCATAGTCATATGACAAAAGCTTACTGAGACAATGATTCTATAGTAATTAAGTTGCCTCATGAGAAAATCACAAATGACTGAAAGTTTTACAATATGAAACTGAAACATCAAAAAGATTTGCAATGAACATGATGTGCAAATATGATAAAGTGATATCTAGCTTGCCCCCTTTAGTGAAGCAAAACATAAATGCAGGGGCACCTTCAAGGTTTAAGTGATGACTAGATACAATGATTTCAAAATAAACAATATCACAATCATGCAAAAGACAATGCTACTTTGGGACAATGCACATTACACTCAGGATGGCAATCATGCTCTCAGTAGTTGGTGCTTTTAAAAGAAGGTGGAGACTCAACATGAAAGTAAAAGAATGGTTATGTGCTAGAGCTTTTTATTTTAAAAACATATAAGCAATTTTGTCAACGGTAGTAGTACTTCATATGTGTCATGCATAACACATCCTATAAGTTGCAAGCCTCATGCATCGAATACCAATAGTGCTCGCACCTTGTCCTAATTAGCTCGGACTCCCATGGGTTATCATTGCATTACATATGTTTCAACCAAGTGTCACAATGGGGTACCTCTATGCCACCTGTACAAAGGTCCAAGGAGATAAATCGCATTTGATTTCTCGTTTTTGATAGATCTCAACTTGAGGACATCCATACCGGGACAACATAGAAAATAGATGATGGACTCCTCTTTAATGCATAAGCATATTCTCATAAGAGATTGAGGATTAAGTCCAAGCTAAAACTTCCACCATGATGCATGGCTTTGGTTGGCGGCCCAATGTTCTTCTCTAACAATATGCATATCATTCAACCCACGGAAAATCACCCTTACTTTAGACAAGACGAACATGCATAGCAACTCACATGATATTCAACAAAAGTGTGACAGTTGATAGCGTCCCCAGAAACATGGTTACCGCTAAGCAAGCAACTCATAAGAAATAAGATACATAAGCAACATATTCTTTACCACAATAGTTTTTAGGCTACTTTCCCATGAGCTATATATTGCAAAGATTGGTTTTAAAGGTAGCACATGTAAATTACTTGGAGTGGCGGTGAAATACCACGTATAGGTAGGTATGGTGGACTCGTATGGCATAACTGGTTTAAAAGGATGTGGATGCACCAACAGTAATTCCGCTTACTACAGGTGAAGGTTAGCAAAAGACTGGGAGCGACCAACTAAGAGAGCAATGACGGTCATAATCATGCAGAGCGACAAAGCAATATTGAATCAGGCATGGTAGTTATATCGCTACTCAGAAATAAAATATCATCAAGGCTTGACAGACTTTCTTTACAGTCTTAAATATGCGTGAGCATACGCCAAGTCAATCAAAATAAATTCTCGAAGGAAGATATTACTAAACCATACCACATCATAGGCAAACAAATCATGTTGGTACTCCAATAACACATTGGGAATCCCCCAGCTATTTGAGACTAACCATAAGAAAACCTGAACTACTAAGCGCCATCATGCACGTAGCATCTTTATCATAGACATATTAACCAATGCAACCGAAGCAAACTCTCTTAATAATGTGAGAATGATAATTAAAGAGAGTTCAAGCAAACAACTAAACAAAAGCTCTTTGAAAAGATAAGCATGAATACTAAGAGCAGAACATGATAGTAGCTATTTAAAAAACAAAGAACACACACAGCAAAGATAGACATGAAAATTCTATGTTATGTTCTAGGTAGAAGTGGAGCGTGTTTCTCTCCCACATAAAGGAATGCTGAGTTCCGACTCGTTATGAAAAACTAAAAAGAAAACTAAAAGCAAGACGCTCCAAGCATAGCACATAACACATGAAGTGATAAAAATATAGCGGAACGAAAGACGAACTGATAATGTTGATGGAGAAGGGGATGCACCGGGGCGTCCCCAAGCTTAGACACTTGAGTCTCCTTGAATATTTCTTGGGGGTGCACGGGGGCATCCCCAAGCTTGAGCGCTTGACACTCCTGAATCTTTTTATCATCTTCCCTCGCACACTTGAAAACTCCCTTCATACATAACTCATCATAATCTGATTAGCGAGGTTAGTACCCTTAATAAAATAATTATACCTTGCTGGAAATAAAGGTATTCTTGAAGTTATACTGTTTCTCAAGATTGCCAAAAGGTTTTTGCAAAGAAAAAGCAAGCTCTTGGTTTGCAAACTGAAGGAAAGGCAAAACAAGACAGAATCTGTGAAAAACAGAACATCAGGTAGTAATCGATCTGTTCGGGATACTTCTGCAACTCAAATCAAAAAACTCAGAACAGACGCACGACATACAATTATATAGAGAACTCTGTCGAAAAAATTCAGACCAAAAAGATGATCTGGTGATTTTATACGAATTTTTCTATCCAATGACAGAATCTGTTTCCTGGACAGCACCTCACAACTTTTGAACTTTCTAGCAATCAGAGGCTATACTTGGCACAAATATGAAAAGAAAACATACAATGATGATGCTACTGTAGTAAACAACATCAAGACACAACAAAAGCAAAATATAAAAAATTATTCATGTGGGCTGCCTCCCAAAAGCGCTTTCTTTTATGCCTTTAAGCTAGGCATAAGACTTTAATGATTCTCTTGTAGGAATAAGAATTGAAGAACAAAAGAGAGCATCAAGAAGCAAATACTAAACACATTTAAGCCTAACATGCTTCCTATGCATAGGAATATTGCAATAGAATAATTCATTGAAGCACAAAGCAATAAGCATAGGAAGACAAAACAAGTGCAGCTTCAAAACCTTCAACATAAAGAGAGGGAACTTCTTATTATTAAGATATTTAGAACCAAGCCTCCCTCTCTCATTATAAATTTCAGTGGCATCATGGATGAACTCAACAATATAAGAATCACATAAAGCATTGTTACCATGATCCACATGCAAAAAGGTACTCTCATTCCCCACATAAGCATAATTTTTCTCATTGGTAATAGTGGGAGTAGGACTATCATAAACAAATTGAACACTATAGATGAGTTTTATATCAGGAGGGTGGTGTTCAACAAGGGAGTAATTCCCTTCATGATTATGACAAGTTTCATAAGGATAATTTCTCCTTATGTCATAGGTACCTTTATAATCACTATAGATTGGAGTTATAACATCATCATGGTAGAGAAGAGCATTATCATTGCTAGCAACTATATTTGTAAACATGTTGTCTTTATTCTTACTAGCAAGAGAATTATCAATTATCACATCACTAGTGGGGATAGGATTTGCAATCCTATCATCCCCAAGCTTATAGCTTCCCATATCTTCACTTTCAGAGTTGGTACCAAAAAGACTTTCAAGATCATAAGTAGCATTATTATCATTTTCCCAATCACAATAAGTAACATGCATATCATAATCAAAATCATCTTCAATAGTACCTACGGACATATCATCAAGATGATAATTAAGGCAATAAACTTCACCTTCTTCTTTAAGCTTACAATCGTTAGGATAAAAGTTGATGGGAGGAATATGCTCAGGCCAGGTTGATACCCATTCTTCTTCCTTCTTGCTCCTCTTCCTCCTCCTCTTCTTTTTCTTCTTCTTCACCTTAGGAGGGAGTGGTTGGAGATGAAGCTTCTCCACATATCCTGGTTTATCATTAGAAACAATGGGGGAAACTTGGGAGGAACTCTCCTTTTTATTAGCAGAAATATAAGAGACATTTTTATACTTTGGTAAAGTTCCCTCCTTTCTAATCTTACATATGTAATCATTTTCATGGCAATTAACAACACAATAGAGATGGCAATTTTGCAAAGTGTTTTTTATTCCTATGGTATTAGCATCCAGCCAAGAAGTCTTTTCTGATAACTCTTCACACATCAAAAATAACATAAGCTCATCATAAAGATCAGAGGTGGTCATGTTATCACACAACCGGTTAGCAGTTATGTTTTGAAAGTTCATGCATTGAAAATTAAAGTGACCCTCTATACGGCAAAGTTCACAAGTAAAAGGATAAAGGTCACACAATTCTCTAGCAATTTCATTTAAATCTCTGACCCAAGTGATTGTTCTTTCATGCTTATGTTGCTTACAATACTTCTCTTCTTCAATCATAGGCCTTTCACAAGGTCTATCCACTCCAAAAAATTAACATGCTTATATAAAACTTCATTTTTAGGAATTGGATCATCCATGTTGCAATCATCATGAACAATTTCATTTTCTTTGCAAGTCTCTTTAAAAGGTTTATGATACTTGATCCAATCCTCCTTAGGCATATTAAGATGTGAATCAAAAGATTTGAGGAAATCAACAAGGAGTTGAGAATCAAGCCCAAACTTAGCACTAAACTTATTAAAACTTGTAGTTTCAACAAAGGACTTAATGCAATCATACTCATAAATTATACCTGACTCTTTACCTTTGTCGATCTCCCAATCTTCAGTGTTGCGTTGAATTCTTTCAAGGAGTTCCCATTTAGCATCAATCTTTTTGTTTTTGAAAGAACCCATAGAGGAAGCGTCGAGCAAATCTTCATCCTGTCGAGAGAGCCTTGCATAGAACTTAGTAATAATAATATCTTTGGGGAGCCCATGGTTAGGACATTTTAGCATTAATGTTTTCAGTCTCCCCCAAGCTTGAGCTATGCTCTCTCCGTCATGAGGATAAAAATTATAAACATAATTCCTATTCTCATGGACTTCATGAAGAGGATAAAACTTGGAGTAAAAGAGAGACCGGATCTCTTCCCACTCCAGCAGGTGAGAGTCATTTAGTAGCCTATACCATTCCAACGCTTTTCCTTTCAGTGACAAGGCAAATAATTTCCTCATGACAAACTCCCTCGATACACCTGCAAGCTTAAATAATGAACATAGTTGTGACAGATATAGCAAGTGTTCATCGGGATGTCTGTCTCCTGTATAACGATTAGCCAAAACATAATCAATAATACCTGCTGGTATTTCATAGGGCACAATTTCAGTAGGGGGAGGAGCAACCACCACCGGTGTGGGGCGTCTTCCCGCAAGCAACGATCCAATAATAGGGTTGTCCATAAGCATAACTAGTGAAATAAAAACAAGAAACAAAAAGATTTAATTGCAAGATCTAAAGATATACCTTCAAGCGCTCACCTCCCCGGCAACAGCGCCATAAATAGCTTGATGTCTACACACGCTTCTACTCTTGTAGACTATGTTGGGCCTCCAAGCGCAGAGGTTTGTAGGACAGCAGCAATTTCCCTCAAGTGGATGACCTAAGGTTTATCGAACTCAGGGAAGTAGAGGTTGAAGATGGTCTCTCTCAAGCAACCCTGGAACTAAGATACAAGAAGTCTCTTGTGTCCCCAACACACCTAATACACTTGTTAGATGTATAGGTGCACTAGTTCGGCGAAGAGAGGTTAAATGGCAAGTGATATGGATGGCAAAACAAGGTAATATAAATATGTAATAAAAAGTGCAGCAAGCAAACAAGTAGTAAACGTGAGCACAAACAATATTGCAATGGTGGAAACGAGGCCTAGGGTTCATACTTTCACTAGTGGCAACTCCCAACAACATTAACATAATCGAATCACATGATATTTCCCATAAAACATGCAAAGGGGACGCACTCGGAGGTCATTCCTTCGTGGTCAAGAGAGGACGAGAATTATGTAGGGCTACAAAAGCACACCTCAAAGTTCGTAGTTCTCAATCTAAGGATTTCCCAATGTCACCGCGGCCATCCAAAGAGAGTCCCACAATCACCACAACATATCTAAAGAATAGTCAAAGACAAGCACCAAGAGACTCTCAATCTTCAATCAACACACAAGAGAGGAAATCACTCATGAAAATATTGTTCTAATCCATGTCCAATAGACCGCTGTCACCTTGGTCTCGGAGATTATACTAGATAAAGACAAGTGAGTACATCGATCCAATACATAGAGGAAGGGGAAATATCATGGGATCACCCTAGATTAACAAAGCCTATGATCACAACAAAGATCACATCATGGGAGAGAGAATTGACCACATAGCTACTGGTAAGAACCTCAGCCCCGAGGAGGAACTACTCCTGCATCATGGAGGGAGGAAGCAACGTCGATGGAGATGAATCCGGGGGCACTTCCCCGTCCCGGTAGGGTGCCGGCGCAGGAATTCTGGTCCCCCGAAGCTTGATGGAGATGGCGGCGGAGATCAGAATCGCGTCTAGAGAAAAGGGGTCCGGAATCAGGGTTTCCTCGACACGCTTTAAATATATGCCAAAGGGGGGCATCGGAGGTGCCTCGAGGGGCCCAGGCGCCCCCCCCGGCGCGGCCCAGGGGGGGGGGGGGGGGGCGCCCACAGGCCGCGTGGAGCCCCTGTGGGTCCCCCCGGCTGTACTTTGGCCGCACGGTAGCTCCTGGAATGCTGATTTTTTATATATTTTTTCTGGATTTTTCCTGGCAGTTCTCGTAATGTGAAAACCTGGAATACAAAAACAGCCGAAAACAGAAACCGGCACCGGGGTGCACTGGATTAGTAGGTTAGTCCAAATATGATCAAAAGTGTATGGAAGTGTATGAATATCATAGCAATATCACCCAAAAGTGGCATGGAGCAAGCAGAAATTATAGATACGTTTTGGACGTATCAATCACCTGTTCTGTTTGTGGCGATGAGGGACAGTACCATCCGCTTATGCATTGACTATCGCTCCCTCAATGAAGTTACAATCAAGAACAAATATACACTTCCCAATATTGAAGATCTGTTTGACCAGCTCAGCGGAGCCAAGGTGTTCTCCAAGATCGACCTTAGATCTGGGTACTACCAGCTGAAGATCAGACCCCAAGATATTCCAAAGACGGCATTCATAACCAGATATGGCCTGTATGAGTGCACGGTCATGTCCTTTGGGTTAACCAATGCCCCAGCTTACTTCATGTATCTCATGAATAAAGTCTTCATGGAATATTTGGACAAGTTTGTTGTTGTCTTCATCGATGTCATTCTTGTCTTCTCGAAGACGGAGGAAGAACACGAGCAACATTTGAGGATGGTCCTAGACAAGCTTCGGGAGCACTAACTATACGCCAAATTCAGCAAGTGTGAGTTCTGGCTACATAAAGTTGGATTCTTAGGTCATGTGTTGACCGACGAAGGATTGTCAGTTGATCCCGCGAAGATCGAAGCTATGACCCAATGGCAATCTCCAACGACCGTCAAGGAAGTCAGAAGCTTCCTCGGACTTGCGGGCTATTACCGCAAATTCATGGAAGGATTCTCTAGCATTGCCCGGCCAATGACTCAGCTCCTCAAAAAGGACAAGAAGTTCGAGTGGACGCCAAAATGCAAAGAGAGCTTCCAAGAACTCAAAAAGAGATTGACCACCGCCCCAGTTCTGGCAACACCTGATATTCACAAGGAGTTCGTGTTATATTGTGATGCCTCTCGAACCGGACTGGGAAGCGTTCTGATGCAGGAAGGCCGAGTCATAGCTTACCTCTCCAGGCAGCTACGACCTCATGAAGAGAACTACACTACTCACGATCTTGAGTTAGCGGCAGTGGTTCAGGCCTTGAAGACATGGCGGCATTACCTCCTAGGGAAACGGTGTGAGATATACACAGACCAAAAAAGTCTAAAGTACATTTTCACCCAAAAGGAATTGAACATGAGGCAGCGAAGATGGTTGGAACTCATCAAAGATTATGACCTCAGTGTTCAATATCATCCCGGGAAGGCTAACGTGGTGGCCGATGCCTTAAGCAGGAAGGCTTGCTCCTTGAATGCCATAATTCAAAGGAGGCAGCCATCCCTCTTTAAGGAGTTTGAACAATTCAGTTTGGAATTGGTCACCCCTGGATTTCTGGATCATTTGGAAGTCAAACCAACCCTGATGGACGAAGTCAAGAAGGCGCAAGGTGGGCACGCAAGCATTGAAGGCATCAAGAAGAAGATGAAGCTGGGCAAGGCCCCAGGATTCTCCGAGGACGAGCACGGGATTGTTTATTACAAAGGCCGTATCTGCGTACCAAGCAAGATGGAGCTGAAGATCCTGATCCTGCAAGAATCCCACGACACTCCGTATTCCATCCACCCTGGAGGAACCAAGATGTATCAAGACTTGAAGGAAAGATTCTGGTGGCACGGGATGAAAAGAGAGATTGCAACCTATGTTGCAAAGTGTGATGTGTGCCAAAGGGTCAAGGCTGAATATCAGCGACCCACTGGATTGCTTCAACCAGTCAAGGTTCCTGAGTGGAAGTGGGATAAATTCGGAATGGACTTCATCACTGGATTACCAAGGTCAAATAGAGGACATGACTCCATCTGGGTCATAGTCGACCATTTGACCAAGGTGGCCCATTTCCTTCCTGTCAAGACCACTTATGATGGCAACCGGCTGGCAGCTCTCTACATCGACAGAATCGTAAGCCTTCACGGTGTTCCCAAGGAGATTGTGTCAGATCGAGGAACCCAGTTCACCTCAAGGTTCTGGAAGAAGTTCCAAGAAGCCTTGGGAACCAAATTGTCTTTCAGCACGGCTTTCCACCCACAGACCGGAGGTCAGACAGAACGAGTAAATCAAATTCTCGAAGACATGCTCTGAGCATGTGTCTTGGCGTATGGACCCAAGTGGGAAGATTGCCTCCCTTTTGCCGAGTTCTCCTATAACAACAGTTACCAGTCGAGCCTTGAGATGGCACCATTTGAGGTGTTGTACGGACGCAAATGTCGCACACCCCTCAACTGGTCAGAGACTGGAGAAGGGCTAGTCTTTGGACTATTCTCCGCGAAGAAGAAGAGCAAGTCCAACTAGTCAGAGAGCATTTGAAGGCAGCCAAGTCAAGGCAGAAGAGCTATGCTGACACTCACCGTCGGGACATGAGTTTCCATGTCGGGGATCATGTGTACCTACGAGTAACTCCTTTGAAGGGAACTAAGCGTTTCCACGTCAAGGGGAAGCTCGCACCAAGGTTCATTGGACCCTTTGAGATCACTGCACGACGAGGAGAAGTGGCTTACCAGTTGGAACTACCACCTGAGCTATCCGATGTGCACAATGTATTCCACGTGTCACAACTTCGGAAATGTCTCCAAGTTCTGAACAAGCCTGATCTCTACAAGTATGTTGATCACCAAGCCATTGATCTCCAGCCTGATTTGACCTACCGCAAGAAGCCCATTCACATTCTGGATGAAGCAGAACGACGGACGCGAAGCCGCACCATCAAGTACTTCAAGGTCCAGTGGAGCAACCACACGGAAGCAGAAGCAACCCTGGAACGTGAAGACTATCTTAGATCCGAGTATCCCGATCTCTTTTAAGACCTAGTTTAGGAATCTCGGGGACGAGATTCTTGTAAGGGGGTAGGTCTGTCACACCCTGCATTTTGTAACATGTCATTTGCATCAATGAAGCATGAAAATTTGGACCAGCAAATTTTTTTGGCATCATTTGACTTTTATTTGGAATTGAGTTTTTCTTCCTATGTTTTTCATGTGCTCATTAAAGTCAACTATTACCTCTTGAGGAATTCATCTTCATACCCAAAACTTCTGCCCAATGATCATACCAAGTGTATATAGCAGTATAGTATTTTCTTATAAAAATAATTTGGCCAAAATGTATTTTCAAAATTTAGTATTCCAAAAACCCCTGAATTGAGGTTTGCACTGCAAGTGCTTGATTTAGGGTGATAAAATTATTTCAAAAAGTATATTTGAGACCTAGTAGTCATAGGACTACCAGAAACCACAAAGCTATAATTTTAAAATTTATTTTCCTATTTTATTTAAAAGCTTTTTCTTAAAGCCAGAAATGGTCTTTAATAGGGGAAAATTATTTAAGTATTTCAAAAATATTTGCCAAAATTCAGAGAGACTCATAGGACATATATTGTCCATATATAAGAGTTTCAACACTTGGTCATATTCAAAATAATGAGCTAATCCCTCTAAAACCCTTTCTGGATATTTCAAGCTTTTGAAATATTTACAAAGGAAATATTGTCTAAAAATTCCAGGGAAATTCTATCATGTCATATATGACATATTTGATGATCTTGCCAAGCCCCATGCCTTGGAAGGCAAGATAACATCCTCAAAACCGTTCAAAACCATTCTGTCCATATCTGAAGTTTGAGCAACTTTACATTGCCAAACTTGTCCAAATGCTCTCAAACTTGGTGCACATGCTAGAATGGCCTAATAAGGCATCTAGACCAAATGACACAAGATTAGGAGTAGGGTAACTTGATCAGAATACCTCAAAACCCTTTCTGTTCAATCCAAATTTGAACAACTTTACATTACCAACTTTTTATGTGGAGCTTCAAACTTTGTGAGCATGATGAATACCCCAAATGATGAAACTACACCAAGTGGTGCATCAAGGGGAGATGATTAGCTTGACTTAAACATGATGAAGCCATTTCTGTTGATTTCTAGGGTTCACCAAAGTTGCATTGGCTAGTTTCTTCAAACAAGCCCAAATTTGGTGAAACACCGTATTTCCATATGACATTCAATCCTGTTAAGTGTCATGGCTAGTGGAAATCATTTGCTTGCCCAAAACTTGATCAAACACCTTCTGCTATTTTACCAAAACCATCATCTTGACCTCTTTTACGATTTACTTTTGCTTCAACTTTCTACCACAGCTTCACCTAGTTACATTCTATCTCCAGTAACTCCCCCATGTCCACAGCTCCATGATTGAGGGGTGAAAACCCTAAGTTACCTTGCTGGACAGCCAAATTCCACCCGTTTACCAGATTCACTCCTCTTTCACTGATCATCCAAAGCATCCAAGGCCACATCTGAGTCGTCTACTTCGTGCTGGACCCCACAGACACGTCGGACACGCCCTGTGAGCCAATGGCATGCCGTGGCATGCGATAAGCATGCTCCAGAGCGTGCTACATTGCGCACCCGCACTGCAGCTTCGCCCAATCCCTCGCCCCCGACCACCTCGTGCTCCCCCTCGCGCCACCCGATGCACCTCGATGTCCGCGACTCCCCCCGGCGCTGTCCCCCTCCTCCCTCTCCCTCCAGTGGCCGCCCTGGCATGCGCGCTGGCTACCCGCGAGCTCCAACCTCTGGCCTCACACGCGCACGCCCTCTGGAGCATCCCCCGCTCCCCCTCTTCCTTCCCTCCGCCCTGGAATTCGTCCAGTAACACCACAGACGCACTCCCCTCGCCTCCTGAGCACTGTGGCGACGAGCAGATGCTCGCCGGCGCACAGGTCCACGGGACCTCGCCGTTCCCCTATAAATAGGGCCCCGAGCCCCTCCTCTCTTCACCAGCAGCTTTCTCCCTCTCTCAATCATCCCCAGAGCCTCTCGCCCCCTCTCCAGACCCGCCCGAGCTCGAGATCGAGCTCGAGCTCCGCCGCGGCGGCTTCCCGTCACCAGCCCAGTACAGGCCGCCCTAGCTCTTCCTTTCGCTTGATCTAGCACCGGAGCACTCCACTGATGTGTTTCCCTCTCTTTCCCCTCTCTGCAGCTGCCGGAATCGACCGGAGCAGCGACCTCCCGACGCTCCTCCGCCGCAAGTCCTCGCCGCCGGCGAACCAGGCCCCTCCGGCGGCCAACTCTAGCACCACTGCATCCGCGACTCCTCCCTGAGCACGACCGTGCCCTCAGTTTGCCCCGCCGTGCCCGGAATCGCCGCCGGTGAGCTCTCCGCCCCCTGGTCGTGAGGTTGAAGATGACAGGCGGGCCCCGCCTGTCATCCTCACCGCTCTCTCTCTCTCCCCTCTCTGCCACTGACCGCCGGGCCCCGCCCGTCAGGTTTAAAAACCTGACGCGCGCGCTGGCTCCCGTGCGGTGGGCTATTAGCCCTGGGCCGTGCACTGTGGCCGTTCTGGCCCAGTGGCACAGTGCCTTTTCTCTTTTTCTTTTCTGCGATTATTTCAAATAATTTCATAGAAATAAATATTTGTCCAAATGAATTATTTCCAACTCCTAAAATCTTGTAAAATTCCAACCTATTTAATGGTGTCACTTTCACACATATCCATGAACCTTTTCTGTTCTGTTCAAATTTAAATTCATATTTGAACAATAAAACTTATGTTCAAAAATCCTTATATTCCATTCTGCCACTCCAAAACTCAAACTAAGAATTTTTGCCATCTTAGTTTCCCTCTAGTATTTAACAAAAATAAGTTGACATTTTTCTGAGCACTTTGATTTTTCTGTTTTTATTGTGGTCTTATTTTCCCGTTGTTATTTTGCGACGATTAGATACCGTATTTGACGAGGTTGCTGAAGAAGAAGGTGGGAAGGATTTGAAGACTTTGAAGACCAAGCCAATCCAGGCAAGCAGCCCTTTGACCATGATACACTTGTGTTCTTCGGAACCCGTTTGTTTTTGAATGCATGATGAATAGAGTTATGGTGATAACCTAGTTAAGAACCACCACATGATGCATGTTTCACTCATGATCTTGCTATGTGCTAGATGAAATGCTTATGGTTAGTAGTGATGCTTAGTAATGCATGTTGTGCCATGAAACCTTCGTGGATGCATTCTTTTCAAAAAAAACATCGGGTGCCCCTAATGCCCGAGGG
Source organism: Secale cereale (assembly GCA_902687465.1). NCBI lineage: Eukaryota > Viridiplantae > Streptophyta > Magnoliopsida > Poales > Poaceae > Secale > Secale cereale. Next base: position 529,975,657 of record LR738710.1, on the reverse strand, counting down.
TGATATTGAGTTGGGTCATCACTTGAGGAAGAAGTGATGTGCCGGTAAAGATCTTGTGCATGGTTGAAATGATGGATTAGATTTATGTGTGACTACCGTCCCAACCATATATGTGCAACCACTCTACCCCTTATGGGACGGGGCATTATTGATTACTTAGGCCGATACTAGCATGGTGCCCGCATTACTAGTGACGGGAAGACTTGAGGTCTTTCCCGAGACGGGGTCGTGCTTGGATAGACGACCATGACTGTTTTCACAGGGCACCGGACACACCGTTGGTCCCTTCGTGTACGCGTGACATTGAAAATAGGGCAAGTCCCATGATCTATTGTTTGTACTCGAGGGCTGTGCACCAACGAGTGGACTCTATGTTAGTGTCGTCTAAGGAAAGATAATGACCGAGTGCTTCCCCCGAGTACTTGATGTACTGCGGGATCGTGGGTGACACGAAAGCTTCCCGGATCTTGTGGGTAAAGTGCTGAAAGTGCAACTAATCCCCGGGTGGTTTTGGCAATTAATAACAACATATATATCATTGAACTAATAGTTACTTGAGAATCATTTCAGAGAAGTTCAGTGATATGGGTATGGCAATGACTGAAGAAGTGGACCCCTCAAAATGCTAAGGTAAGCATTGGCAAAAGCTCAAGACTCCATTTTTGGGTTAGTGATCCAAGATCACATTGAGTCCATAGGAAAAGCCAATACTATTAAAAGGGGATGAGGTTGTGTTGATGATCTGGTTGCTCAAATGCTTAGTGATATATCTCCTTCAACTATCAGCAACTTTCACTACAATACACACTCATAAGTAATCTCGGACCAACCGATTTTCCAAACTCAGTCACACCGAGATGAACCACCTCAGCCATAAGCCAAATCCTAGAAAAATCGGTCATTCCGAGTTTGAGTTCGGTCTCACCGAAACATGGGCTGCCAAGCTTCTGTAACCGTTTGTCATCAAATCGGAATAACCGAGTTGATGATTTCGGTCCCACCGAAACTGGCAAGTTCCTGTCTTGACTCAAATCGGACTAACTGAGATGGTATTTTCAGTCCCACCGAAAACCCCAACGTTCACATTATTTGAACTTTCGGTCTGACCGAGTTGTCCACTTCGGTCTCACCGAGATTGCTCAATTATGTGTGTAACGGTTGGATTTTGTGTGGAGGCTATATATACCCCTTCACCCCCTCTTCATTTGTGGAGAGAGCAATCAGAAAGAACTACCACTCCTACCTTACACTTTCTGAGAAGAGAACTACCTACCCTTGTGTTGAGATCAAGTTGCTCCATTCCTACCATATGAAACTTGATTTCTAACCTTCCCAAGTTGCTTTCCACTCAATCCTTTCTTCCACCACAGCCATATCAGTGAGGAGAGTTGAGTGTTGGGGAGATTATCATTTGAAGCACAAGAGCAAGGAGTTCATCATCATCTACAACATCTATTACCTTTTGGAGGGTGGTGCCTCCTAGATTGGTTAGGTGTCGCTTGGGAGCCTCCGTCATCGAGATGTGGAGTTGAACCAAGAAGTTTGTAAGGGCAAGGAGATCGCCTACTTCGTGAAGATCTACCCCGAGTAAGGCTAGCCCTCCGTGGGCGTAGGCCATGATGGAATAGACAAGGTTGCTTCTTCGTGGACCCTTTGTGGGTGGAGCCCTCCGTGGACTCGCGCAGCCGTTACCCTCCGTGGGTTGAAGTCTCCATCAACGTGGATGTACGATAGCACCACCTATCGGAACCACGGGAAAAATCACTGCGTCTCCAAATTGCGTTTGCTCTTCTCCACCTCTCTTTACTACATGTGCAATTTACTTTCCGCTGCTTATACTCTAGAATTGCATGTGTAGGGTGATGCTTGACTTGATCATAATTGTGAAACTACCAAAAACTGTTCTTTGTCAAAAGGCAGAATTTTTATAATTACAAGTAGTCTAATCACCCCCCCCTCTAGACATACTTTCGATCCTACAAGTGGTATCAGAGCTTTGGTCTCCATTGTTTTGGTTTCCATTGCATTGGACTCCATAAGCTTGGTTTCACAACCTAGGAGAGTATGGCGTCTAGTGAGGGTAATTATCGTAGAGGTCCTTACTTTGATGGTACAAATTTTGCTAGTTGGAAGCATAAAATGAAAATGCATATTCTTGGTCATAACCCAGCCGCATGGGGCATTATTTGTGTTGGTATGCAAGGTGAATTCTTCGAGGAAGGAAAAGTTCCAGATCGCGAAGCTACACCTGAAGAGTTGCGGATGTTGCAAAACAATGCTCAAGCTTGTGACATTCTCTTCAATGCTTTGTGTCCCGAGGAGTTCAACAAAATCAGCCGTCTTGAGAATGCTAAAGAGATTTGGGATACTTTGGTTGAAATGCACGAAGGTACCGAGTCTGTGAAGGAATCAAAGCTAGATATTCTTCAAGGTCAACTTGACAAGTTCAAGATGAAGGATGGTGAAGGAGTCGCTGAAATGTACTCTAGGCTTGCTCTCATCACAAATGAGATTGCCGGCTTAGGAAGCGAAGAAATGACCGACCGATTCATCATCAAGAAGATTCTAAGAGCTTTGGATGGAAAATTAGACACCGTGTGCACTTTGATCCAAATGATGCCAAACTACAAGACTCTCAAGCCAACTGAAGTCATTGGAAGAATTGTTGCTCATGAGATGACACTTAAGGATAAGGAAGAGCTTCACAACAAGTCAAGTGGTGCTTACAAAGCTACAAGTGATGCTCCCACAACCTCAAGTGACAAGTTAATTTCCAATGAAGAGATAAGCCTAATGGTTAAGAACTTCAACAAATTCTACAAGAATAGAGGCAAAGAGAGAAGCTCAAAGTCTAGATCATATGATGAAAAGAGATCTTCTAGTCGTGATCGAAACTGCTACAATTGTGGAAGACCCGGACACTACTCAAATGAGTGTACGGCTCCCCACAAGAGAAGAGAAGAATCTCCAAGAAGAAGATCAAGAGATGAGTCACCTCGGAAAGAGAGAAGGAGCAGAGATGATCGTTATGAACGAAGACCCTCTCGGAGAAGCAAGGATTCGGAGAGGAAAGACAAGTCATCAAGGAGCTACACAAGAAGAAGACATCAAGCTCATGTAGGTGAATGGGTCTCCGGCTCCGACTCCGACAATCAATCCGATGGAAGCTATCACTCCGACTCCGACTACAGTCAAGATGAAGGTGTTGCCGGTCTTGCTCTCGTATCCTCCAACTCCAACTCCTACGACTTATTTGATTCACCGAATGAGGGAATTGGAAGATGCTTCATGGCTAAAGGCCCCAAGGTATCACACCATGAATTCATTGACTCCAATAGTGATGAGGATGACTTGCTTGGTGAAGATGAGCTCTTGCATGATAAATCTAGTGAGCTTAGTAACGATGAAAATGCTAGTAGTCTTTATAGTCGAGAAGAGTCGAATAACAATGCTATGAAGGAGATTGAGCGTCTAACTAAAGAACTAAACACTCTTAAGTTAGCTCATGAAACGACTCAAGAAGATCATAGAGAGCTCCTAAGATCTCATGAGAAGCTACGCTTCGAGAAGCTCACTCTAGAGCAAGAACATGAGTTTCTAAAAGCGATCAATGACGATCTTCGAAAGAAGAGTTCTTCATATCTTGCCAAACGACTTCTCTTGTCTAATTTCTTGCCACCTATTAAGACTAAGCATGACAAGCATAAGAAAAATTCTTCCTCTAGTAGTAACAATAACCATGTTAAATCTAATGTTGTTACTTCTAGTAGTTCTCTTGATTCCACTAACAATGTTTCAAGCCAAGTTACACTTGAGCAAGAGAATAGCTTATTGAAGGAAATCATAGAGAAAGGTGTCTACAAGAGCCTTGCCGGAAGCAAGAACTTTGAGGAAATCGTTCGCAAACAAGGAAGGCACCGGAAGAATCAAGGAATTGGTTTTGATAGAAAGTTCAACGCCGAAGGTGTTGAGTGGGAAGAAGGTCAATATCCTACTCCACAGTTTGTTTCTCAAAAGGAGAAGTATGATCCTACTTCTTCCAATGTGGAACAAGCTCAAGATGACCTTCCACCATAAGACCACAAGCTAAAAGCCAAGGACAAGCTTCAAGAGGAGATTGATGCATTCATTGAAGCACCTCAAGCCATGGTCAAGTGGGTTCCCAAGGACACGTCATGTTCTACTTCGTCAAGCTCAACTACAACCCCAAGGATTCCCATCAAGATGATGTGGATCCCGAAGAAGAAGAACTAGAAAGTTCTTGAGGGTGACTCCGCCAACATACTTCACTCACATTCATTTTGGCAACTTGTGCAATCAACTTCCACATCATGCACTAGTTCATGGAGTCACAAACCCTCTTGTTGGTAAGTCAAGGGACAAGGTAATCATTGCTTTCATGGACATCATCTATTGTGAACTTCAATCTATGTCTATGGATATCCTTGTTTGTTCCTTGTGGGACTAACCCATGTAGGTATTGAAAGTGCCCTAATCCAAAGGATAGCTCCCAACTCTTGATGATCTACATCAACATTGAGCATCCACATCTTCAACATCTACATGAAGTCTTCTACGACAACCCAAGGTTAGTTTGACCCTTTAAAAGGGGTTCTCACATCTAGGGGGAGCTTTGCTCTAAAAAATTGAGCTAAAGCATCTTCAAATGATGTGAACACATCAATGCTTTATGTAAAAGTGGTAACCCTACTTGTGCTTAAACGATGAGTATGACCTATGATCAAATGTTCTCATTTGGCTCCTAAGTCAAAATACTCATATAAAGATGACCTAGTCATCGACAAATTGTGTGCTAGTAGCTAGAGTTTTGGTTGTGCATGTTTGACACATATTTCATTTGCTATCTTATTGTGTGAGCATGTTGAATGCATGATTTTATCCATTCGAGGACATCCATTTGTTGTTTTGGTTGTTTTGTTTTTCTGGCCAAATGGATGGACAAGAATGCCTAAGTACCTCCCCTAGCTATCTATGCTTTCTTGTCTCAAATTCTATTCATGCTTATATCACAAACTTTGAACAAGTCATTTTCGGACCCTCCGAGTGAGGAGCACTCGGAGCCACCGATCCGTCTAAGGCTGACTTCCAAAACCTTCTAAGTGATTTTCGGTCAGACCAACTTTCTCCCACTCGGTCAAACCGAAAGCATTTAGACTGATCTAGGTTTCATCTCGGTGAAACCGAGTTCTAAATCTCGGCGTGACCGATATGCGTAACTGCATAGCAGTTATCCATCTCGGTGTCACCGAGTTTTTCAACTCGGTCCCACCGACAGCAAGGGGATATATATACTGAGGGCAGCGCGCGTTGATTATTCCTTCAAACGTTTTCGCTCCCACGTCCCCTGCTACCGTCGCCCTGATCTCCGGATCGTCGCCGTCGTCGCCTGTGTGCCCTCGCCGCAGGTCTCCGTCGCTGCCAACGGCCTTCTCCTCCGCGCCGTTGCCGCCGTAGAGGGACTCTACCAAGTTAGGGTGAGTCTCGATCCCTCTCGTGCTCCCATCCGATTCATTGCACGATTGGTTTGCCCTATATCTAGCCACGTTTGAAATCTTCCTTAACATCAGATCAGTTCGTTTGAACTAGCTTCGAGTAAAATTTTTAGGGTTAGGTTTCCACGGAACACATCTCGGTGAAACCGATTTTAAATTTTCGGTGTGACCGATTCGGCCTCTGGCCATTGCACTGCACCTTTCGGTCCAACCGAGTCGTGCAAATCGGTGTGACCGAAGTACAGATTTAGTGAAACCCTAGTTTATCGGCAGGACCAAAACCCATTTCGGTCCAACCAAAAGTGGTGTGTAAAGTTTCTGTTATACACTTCGGATTCACCGAAACTGAAAATCGGTCTGACCGAAATGCATTCTGTGAAAACTTAAAACTAAAATTTGAACTCATTTTTTTGCTAAAACCTCTGCAGTTTGTGATAACTCTTCTACTCTGCCTATACCTTATCTATTCACAGGTTGTCAGCCATGTCAGATGCCAGTGACAGCCAGAACAGGTCAGAATCACCTTTTGCGGACATTCCTGAAGCAGACACTAGTCCTGAGGCTAGTAGTCCAGTTGATGATGGTGAGAGGAGTACACCTAGTGGCTTGCCTCCTGCAGCCACCAGAACCAGAAAGGAGAGGAATTCTGATGATGAGGATTCTGATTTCATTGCTGAGGAAGAGGTGTCCTCCAAGCCTAAGAGAAAGGTTGTTGCCAAAGAGCAACAAGGTCAGCAGTCAAAGAAGGGCACCAGCAAGGTCAAGCAGTCAGCTGTTGCCAAGAAGCTGAACTTGGGAGAGCCAGCCCCAAGCAAAGTGAAGAAAACCTCCAAGAGGAAGAGGGTAGTGTATAATGATTCTCATGCAGATGCAGCAGCCGAGGAAGACGAAGAAGAAGAAGCACCCCAGCCTGCTCCTCAGAAGCAGAAGCTCATGGGTGATGCAATTAGGGCTGGAGCCACTTCAAAGCCCAAGAAGTCTGCTCAAGCAAAGGCAGCTCCAGCAAAGCCTACTGCCAAGCCCAAGAGGACTACCAGGAACATTCCAGCATTTGAGAAGAACAAGGGTGATGTGCCACTAGCTGAGTCTGATGAAGAGGAACAAGTGTTGCTGAAACTCCGTCCAAAACTGCCACTTCACAACGATGCTCATCCTCAAGCCGAAAGATAGAGGTCTCAGGCTATGGAGACAGACTGATCCATATGCCGTGAGGAGAAGGACTGCTGTAGATCCCAGATTCCACACCAGAGAGCAGCAAGACTTCTATGAGACTGTGCTGATGGACAAGAAGCCAATAGTTGCAGATACCAGATACGTTGACTGGAAATACATTGATAGTGAAGAGCACAGAGACTTCTTTCCCCATGTGCATGAAAGCTTTACTGCATGTGGAGTTGCTAAGTTTGTGGGTCAGAAACTGACAGATTGGAACGATGAGATGATTATGCAGTTCTATGCCACAGCTCATTTCTATCCTGATGGGAAGATCACCTGGATGACTGAAGGTCAAAGGTTTTCTTCTTCTGTTGAAGAATGGGCAGAACTTCTGAATGCTCCAGTGCAACGAGAGGACGACATTGATGTCTATGGGATTCCTAAGAAGAACCATGATTCCATGAAGAACATGTACAAGGAGATCCCCGCAGCAGATTTGGAAGTGTGGAAGCTCGGCTCAGTCTACTATCTCCAGGCAGGTTTACCTACCACTAACACTATTCTGAGGCATACCCTGATGCCCAAGTCTGGAGATCATCGCATGATCAGAGGGTATTCTATCAACATGCTGCACATACTTGATGAGAAGGCACCTTTCAAGGTGATGGACTTAATGGTAGAGACCATTAAGAGGACTGCAGCTGACCAGAAGAGGTCATGTGGATTTGCCCCGCAGATTCAGATGCTTATCAACGCCAAGTTTGGCACGGGCAAATTCCTGTTGGATAGGAAACACTTACCCCTGCAGCCAGAGCATGAAGACAATGTTGTTGTGATGGATGAGGAGGATCCAACTTCTGTTGAAGGTCAAGCCAAGATTGAAGCTGCTAGGAAAGCCAAAGCTGATAAAGAGGCAGCAGCAGCAGTAGCTAAACCAAAGAGCTTCGGAGAGCAAATTCTTGAAGCTACCCAAAGGATTGAACAACGCCTGGCCAGCATTGAACAATCTCAGGAGAGCCTAGAGAGGATTGTTGACGAGAAGGTCCACGCTCTGGATGTGAAGCTGACTGAACTTCAAGTGACCGTCAACAAGCTTGAGGCAGACATGGAGGAAGCAAAGCAGGACAGGGCAGAGCTCATGCAGGATGACTTAGTCCAGGACTCTCATCGACAGACTGCTCCAATTCCCAGAGGATCCCGATCAGCTGCTATTCCAGTGACTGACACCAGGACTACAACTTCAGCACCTCCTACAGCTCCAGCAGTCACTCCAGCCACAGCTCCAATATCCACTCCTCCAGCGCAGACATCAGCTGAAGTCTTCGCCGATGCCGTCATATCTACTCCGACATCTACCCAGACGGGAGCCGCCAGCAGAGCCCACAGTGACGTTTAGCTCTATGCTTTTTCAAACTTTTTGGTAACTTGTTGCCAAAGGGGGAGAAATTGTATAGATCATAGGGCTTCAAGAGAGAGAGTGCTCTTTCGTTCTTTTGCGGTTTCTTTGAGATACTTTTGGTTTTCGAAACTTTCAGTGTGCTTGATACTACGTTTGATGCTACCTTAATGAGTGCTTAGTCGTACTATGCTTTAATGTGTGCTTAATGCTTATCATATGCTATTCCTATCTTGTATGGCTATTTACTCATGTCTTGGTGATTGGGTGCATGCTTTTCATTCTTATCATTTTGTGCGCTCCACCAAGATGTATGTGACATGGAAGAGTGACCCATGATCCTAATTGATTGTGCATTTGCATTCAAACGCAAATTTTAAATAATGCACAAATTTAGGGGGAGCTCTTGCTTATCACATACTTCTCAAAGCGACGATATTATTCATTGATTATATCCTTTGTCGAAGCTTTGATCTATATGTTGTCATCAATTACCAAAAAGGGGGAGATTGAAAGTGCAACTAATCCCCGGGTGGTTTTGGCAATTAATAACAACATATATATCATTGAACTAATAGTTACTTGAGAATCATTTCAGAGAAGTTCAGTGATATGGGTATGGCAATGACTGAAGAAGTGGACCCCTCAAAATGCTAAGGCAAGCATTGGCAAAAGCTCAAGACTCCATTTTTGGTTTAGTGATCCAAGATCACATGGAGTCCATAGGAAAAGCCAATACTATTAAAAGGGGATGAGGTTGTGTTGATGATCTGGTTGCTCAAATGCTTAGTGATATATCTCCTTCAACTATCAGCAACTTTCACTACAATACACACTCATAAGTAATCTCGGACCAACCGATTTTCCAAACTCAGTCACACCGAGATGAACCACCTCAGCCATAAGCCAAACCCTAGAAAAATCGGTCATTCCGAGTTTGAGTTCGGTCTCACCGAAACATGGGCTGCCAAGCTTCTGTAACCGTTTGTCATCAAATCGGAATAACCGAGTTGATGATTTAGGTCCCACCGAAACTGGCAAGTTCTTGTCTTGACTCAAATCGGACTAACCGAGATGGTATTTTTGGTCCCACCGAAAACCCCAACGTTCACATTATTTGAACTTTCGGTCTGACCGAGTTGTCCACTTCGGTCTCACCGAGATTGCTCAATTATGTGTGTAACGGTTGGATTTTGTGTGGAGGCTATATATACCCCTCCACCCCCTCTTCATTCGTGGAGAGAGCCATCAGAAAGAACTACCACTCCTACCTTACACTTTCTGAGAAGAGAACTACCTACCCTTGTGTTGAGATCAAGTTGCTCCATTCCTACCATATGAAACTTGATTTCTAACCTTCCCAAGTTGCTTTCCACTCAATCCTTTCTTCCACCACAGCCATATCAGTGAGGAGAGTTGAGTGTTGGGGAGATTATCATTTGAAGCACAAGAGCAAGGAGTTCATCATCATCTACAACATCTATTACCTTTTGGAGGGTGGTGCCTCCTAGATTGGTTAGGTGTCGCTTGGGAGCCTCCGTTATCGAGATGTGGAGTTGAACCAAGAAGTTTGTAAGGGCAAGGAGATCGCCTACTTCGTGAAGATCTACCCCGAGTAAGGCTAGCCCTCCGTGGGCGTAGGCCATGATGGAATAGACAAGGTTGCTTCTTCGTGGACCCTTTGTGGGTGGAGCCCTCCGTGGACTCGCGCAGCCGTTACCCTTCGTGGGTTGAAGTCTCCATCAACGTGGATGTACGATAGCACCACCTATCGGAACCACGGGAAAAATCACCGCGTCTCCAAATTGCGTTTGCTCTTCTCCACCTCTCTTTACTACATGTGCAATTTACTTTCCGCTGCTTATACTCTAGAATTGCATGTGTAGGGTGATGCTTGACTTGATCATAATTGTGAAACTACCAAAAACTGTTCTTTGTCAAAAGGCAGAATTTTTATAATTACAAGTAGTCTAATCACCCCCCCTCTAGACATACTTTCGATCCTACAAGTGCGCAACCTCTGCAGAGTGTAAAACTATTCGAATAGCCGTGTCCACGGTCATGGACAGTTGGGTGGTGCTACTTAAACTATGTCCAGAATTTTACTACATCGGTGAAAGTTTCTGTGTGTGATGAGTCAAGGTGGTGACTTGACTCGTGAGTAGAATTCTATTCATGTTGATATCGGTAACCTGTTCTCGAGGTTACGTGAAGTCATTGATGCATATACTTTATGGTAGAATATTTATTCTAGCTCGTTGCTAGATTGCTCATTGTTGTTCAATTGCATTGTTACTTGAATCAAATCATGGGTTGCTTGCGAGTACATTCAAAGTACTCATTGGCTTGCCACTAGTTATTTAATTGGCCAGGCATGGAGGAATAGGAATATGAAGAAGAGTTCTATGGAGACGAACATGCGAACTAGGACGCTATCCCAGTCAGAATGCCTGTAGGGTTAAGGAAGATGGCATGGGTTCTACTTATCATCGAAGACTTCCGCTATTTGAGTTATTTGCTATTCAGCCCGTGAGGCTTTATCTATGTAAGACTTGGCCATAATGGCCATAATTTGTGTAAGACGGTATGTATGGATGTAAGACTCTTGTTATTCAGCTTCTGTGTGTTCAGTGAGCATTGATCTCTGGGATCACTGTACACGTGCATTCGGTGATCTCGACTTCTAAGTCGGGGTCCCCACAGCACACCAAGACGGCGGACTATGCAAGTGGCATAAATCCCACAAATAAATCTCCATATAAACTATTGTGATGTAGCCTACGTGCAACAATGGCTCGCAAGTTATATTGTCTATCACCTAATACGACACTCTTGAGACCACTAAGATCTGGGACGCACATATGGCAAGCCTCACCTTTACCATTCATGCATCTACCAATAAAGAGAGCAAAATAATGTATAGCAGGAAAATGAATGCTCCTTATGGTAGCTTGTGTGATCTCTCTAGATTCCCCCATGGTGATACTAGCAAGGAAATCTTTATATTCAGATTTGCGGGGATCACCCAAATTGCCCCACTGCAGGAGCTTACAAGCATCATTAAAATCCTCTAAGTCCATGGTGTACGATTTATCATAGAGCTCAAACAGGACATTGTGAGAATTACGTGAAGATGAAAATTTCAACCTTCTCACAAAGGTGCCTGTTAAGTAACGGTGTTGAGGGCACTTATCTTGCATGAAGCCCTCGGGGTCAGCATTACGCACATATGCGTCAAATTCCTACTTAATGCCTGTTTGAACCATAAATTCTTCTGACGGCCATTCACAAGGCCGCACTTCAGCTTCCCTCCGTAGTTCATCGTCTGGCTCACGCATCACGAGCCTTGGTTATTGCTTCCTTGAAGAATCACCTTGGAAGATTTTCCGATACATTTTTCTGAAATTTTTAGTAACTCAAAATAAAAGTTAACCAAACTCAACAAGATTGATAGCAACAACTCCTACAAGTGCCTAGAGACTATATCATGTATTAGAACTACTTGGGACAAAATAAATTTGACATGCAAGCTCAAGAACAAGGTCACCACAGCAGCAAATTTGCAATAAATAAAGCACTAGAACAAAAACTAATTGGCGCAACACCGGGAAGAATCCTTTTCCAGTAAGTGCTTTCTTGAGTCTTTTGTCGGGCTGAGCTTTCGGCTTCTCTTTTTATAGCAACTTCCTTCTGATTTTCCTTTCGACGGGGGTATTCCTGGAGACGCAGGAGCTGGCGGAGTCGGCGGTCCGCTTCCGGCGTATTCCGGAGGGCGTGGTCGGCACTGGGACTGATCCAAATGTGGCCTGGACCTTCTCGGAGCTCATGACCGCCGCCGAGGCTCGTCTACATGCCTTGGGTGGGCAGATGGTGCGGCTCTCCGAGGTCGGCTCAGCTGCCCTTTGGTTGGGCTCCGCTGCGCCGACCAGCTTCTCACGGCTTGCGCGGTGGCTTGAGGCGGGCCGGATCGGCTCCATGACTGGCGCCTTTCCACCACCCGTGTTGGTGCCAAGATGGATCTCGGGTTTGCGATGTCTTGACATCCGAACCTGTCACTGGAGGCACTGATGGGCCAGCGAGCCGGCTCTGAGAGCCAGCTACAGGTGAAGGCCGACCGGAGTGCTTCCCGGGCTAGCTACATCGCCGGGTTCTCCTACCACGACGAGTTCCGGCCAGAGCAGATGGAGGACGGCGGAGTCGTGCCTGCCGACGACTTTTCCTTGCTCCTGGATGATCCGGACGGCAGCTCCGAGGAGACGGGTGTCTATCACAACACGGGCATCGACGACGGAGACACCGACACCTCGGCGGGCCCGGCAGGTACGGAGGCGGATGCCTGAGGCCCCTGTTTTTAATCTTTGTAGATATTTCTGTTAGGTAGCAGGTCCACCCCACCCACTGGGTACATTGGGTGTAATGAATTCTGGTCTTGGGCCCTTATGAATTAAGCGTTGTGTATGAATATCGTGAATGTTTGCGCTCTTGTTTTTTGTGTGTCGAGCCGTTCCTTTGCATTTTGCCCCCTCGTGCTCCCCC
>LR738710.1:529919425-529962998 GCA_902687465.1 Secale cereale | reverse complement strand
CCCCCCCCCCCCCCGCGCGAGTCTGACGGCCGGGGCACCGGTCCGTGACAAGGGGTTTGGCCTTTGAGAGAAAGCGCGCAGTAGTTAGGTATTCGAGATGTTGAGCGCGAGAGAAACACGCACTGGGCCGGCTCGCAGTGATCCGGTGGCCAGCCGTGTGATGACATATCTGTTCGTGGCATGGCCGGGTTGGTCGACCCATTAGTCCTTTGCTTTTTTTTCGTGGCACGCTGGTGCTCTGGCCTTGCGCGCTTGCCGGCCGACAGCCAAAATCGGATCTATGGTTTAAGGCAGAGAGGGAGACCGCGGCGATCCCAATGGGTCAGGCAACGTTAAGCAAGGTGATGGGTAGCGATCGAACCGGCCAGCCGCCGAGTCCCCAGGTCGAACGAGTCGTACCGGTGATCGGGTTTGGACGAAAAGATAGGTAAAACATAAAATGCGAGGGACACAAATAACTTGGTCGGAAAGGGCGGCCCCTGAGCATTGTTCGGGGACCCCATAGTTTTTAATTGAACACGAAAGGCAACGATACATACACGTACACGGCTAACTGTAAAACGGACGAAGGGGTTCCCCATTCCAGGGCTGAGTTGCTTCTTCTCCGGCCGTGTCCCTCTTGCGCTTGTTCGACTTGCGGGCGTCGATGAGGTAGTAAGTGTTGCGGTCGCACAAGGCCTGGCTGATGATGAAGGGGCCCCTCCCATGGGGAGGACATCTTGTGCTGGCCGGCTTGCTCCTGGACGAGTCAGAGGTCGAGGTCTCCCTCACGGAAAGAGAGGGGCTTGATCTTCTTGCTGTGGTAGTGCCTCAGGCATTGCTGGTAGATGGCTGAGCGGCTGAGCGCTAGGAGACGTGCCTCCACGAGTAGGTGGACACCGTCGTCGTGGGCTTCTTTGGCTTTGGCCTCAGTGTACGTCGTGACACGCGGCGAGTCGAACTCGACGTCGGTTGAGATGATGGCTTCTGCTCCGTAGACGAGGAAGAACCAGGTAAACCCGGTCGACCGGTTTGGCATTGTTCGGAGGCTCCAGAGGACGGCCGGCAGCTCGTCGAGCTAGCTGTCCGGTGAGCGGATGAGCGGCTCGACGAGGCGCGGCTTGATGCCGGATAGGATGAGGCCGTTCGCCTGCTTGACCTGGCCGTTGGACTGCGGGTGTGCAACAGATGCCAGGTCGAGGCGGATGCCGGAGACGAAGTAGTACTATGCGAGCGCGCCCTTGGCGAAGTTAGTATCGTTGTTCGTGATGATGCTGTTCAGCATGCCGTAGCGCACCACTATGTCTTTGATGAATCAGACGGCTGTTGGCCCATCCAGCTTCTTGATCGGCCTTGCCTCAATCCACTTGGTGAATTTGTTGATTGCTACCAGCAGATGCATCATGCCGCCTCGGGCTGTTTTGAAAGGACCCACCATGTCAATCCCCCAGACTGCGAAAGGCCAGGCGATCGGTATGGTCCGAAGCGCCGACGTTGGTTGATGGGTGCGCTTGCTGAAGCGCCGACATCCCTCACACTTGAGGACGAGCGACTCGGCGTCTTGGAGGGCCATGGGCCAGTAGAAGCCATGGATGAAAGCCTTGGCTACTCGGGATCGCGACGCAGCGTGATGCCCACACTCGCCCTGGTGTATGTCGAGGAGGATCTCCACGCCCTTGTCTTGCTCGACGCAGCGCTGGAACACGCCGGTAGGACTACACTTGACGAGCTCGTTGTTGATGATGCTGTAAGCGGACGCTCCGCACTGAACTTGCCGAGATTCGGTCTCGTCGATGGGGAGGATCCCGCTCTCAATGAACTCCGAGATGAGCACGACCATCGTGGTTGGTTCAGGGGTGGCGGCCCCTGAGCCGTGTCCGGTAGTCCCCGGGTCCTGAGCGGGAGCGGCCAAACTAAGGGATGCGGTCATAGGGCCGAGTTCGGCAGTCCCCGGGTCAGACTCGGCAGTCCCCGGGCCGGGTTCGACAGTCCCCAGGCCGGGTTGAGGCGCGGCCGAGTCTTCCGGGACATGGATGGACTCTTAGTCAGGAGACGGCTTGACGGACGGCTTGCGCAGGTGCTTGAGAGAGACACCGGACGGAATGGATTGTTGAGACGAGGCGATCTTGGCGAGCACGTCGGCCGCCTCTTTCTCCGCCCGTGGGACGTGGAGGAACTCACAGCCTGTGAAGAATCCGGACAGCTTCTGTACGAGCAAGCGGTAGCTTGCCATGTTGGGGTCGCGGCCGTCCCACTCGCCGGAGCACTGCTGCACCACCAGGTCTGAATCGCCGTAGCACAGGTTCCGCCGGATGCCGAGTTTCTTGGCTAGCCGGAGCCCGTGCACAAGGGCCTCGTACTTGGCGACATTGTTGGAGGCGGTGAAGTGGATCTGGAGCGCGTACTTGAGTCGGTCGGCTTTTTGGAATGACCTCACTATGCTGGCCCCAAGGCCGAGCCGCATCTTCGAGCCGTCGAAGTGCATGCGCCAGTGCGTCGAGTCCGGAGGCGCCGGAAGTACTGGTTCTCTGTCCAGTCGATGAGGAAGTCGGCCAGAGCTTGGGATTTGATCCTGGTGCGGGGCTCGTAAAGGATGGTGTGGCCGTCTAGCTCGAGCGCCCACTTAGTGACCCGGCCAGAGGCATCGCGGCAGCCAATGATCTCGCCGAGGGGGGCCGTGCTGACCATGGTGATCTCGTGCTCTTGGAAGTATTGCTTCAGCTTCTTGGTGGTGAAGTACACGCCATAACACATCTGTTGGTAGTGTGGGTAGTTCTGCTTGGAGGCGGAGAGCACCTCGCTCAGGTAGTAGACGGGACGCTGGACGGCTTGGATCTTACCCTTCTCCGATCGCTTGACCACCAGCACCGTGCTGACTGAGCGTGAGGTTGCGGCTGTGTAGAGCAACATCGGCTCCTTCTCACCTGGAGCGGCCAGGATGGGTGCGGTGGAGAGCATGCGCTTGAGGTCCCAAAAAGCTTTGTCCGCCTAGTCGTTCCACTCGAATGGCATCGTCTTCTTCATCAGCTAGTATAGGGGCAAGGCCCTCTCGCCCGTACGACTGAGGAACCGGGTGACCGAGGCCAAGCAGCCGGTAAATTTCTAGACATCACGCAGCCGAGTCGGCTTGCACATGTGCTCGATCGCCTTGATTTTCTCCGGGTTTGCCTCAATGCCGCGCTCCGAGACAAGGAAGCCGAGTAGCTTTCCGACTGGGATGCCAAAAATGCATTTATCGGGGTTGAGCTTGACCTTGTAGTCGCGCAGGTTGGCAAAGGTTTCCTTCAGGTCATCAAGGAGCATGAGGTGCTTCTTGGTCTTCACCATGATGTCATCCACGTAGACGGGGATATTGCAGCCGAGTTGCGGCAGCAAGCATTTCTGCATGCACCACTGGAAAGTGGCTCCGGCGTTCTTCAGGCCGAACGATATGGTGATGTAGCAATATGCCCCAAAGGGCGTGATGAAGGACGTCTTTAGGGCGTGGGCCGGGTCTAGCTTGATCTGATGGTAGCGGGAGTAAGCCTCCAGGAAGGACAGGAGCTCGCACCCAGTGGTGGAGTAAATATCTTGGTCGATCTGCGGGAGGGAAAATGGATCCTTGGGGCAGGCCTTGTTCAGGCTGGTGTAGTCGATACACATGCGCCGGGTGTTGTTTTTCGTCACGACGAGGAGTGGGTTGGCCAGCCACTCGGGGTGAAACACTTACATGATGATGCCAGCAGCCAAAAGCTTGGCGATCTCTTCACCAATGGTCCTTCTCTTATCTTCGGCGAAACGTCGTAGGGGTTGGCGGACAGGCTTGGCATCCTTGCGGATGTGAAGTTTGTGCTTGGTGTACTCCCTCGGGATACCCGACATGTCCTTTGGGGACCATGCAAAGATATCCCGATTCTCATGGATGAAGTCGACGAGCTCGCCTTCCTATTTGTCCCCGAGTCGAGTGCCCACGACGATGTACTTGCTGCAGCTGGGGTCTTCTGGGTTCAGCTTCACCATCTTGGATTCCTTGGAGGGTTTGAACGAAGCTTCGTTGGCTGGCTCAACGGTTGGGACTGGCGCAGCCGTCGCCTCGTGATACGTCTCCAATGTATCTATAATTTTTTATTGTTCCATGCTATTATATATGAAGTCTTGGATGTTTAATGGGCGTTATCATTCACTTTTATATCATTTTTGGGACTAACCTACTAACCCAAAGGCCCAGTCCAGATTGCTGCTTTTTGACTATTTCAGGGTTTTGCAGAAAAGGAATATCAAACGGAGTCCAAACGGAATGAAACCTTCGCGAGAGATATTTTTGGAGAAAATCACGCAGCGAAAATGTCAGGACCAAGTAAGGGGACAACTGGGCTGCCCTCGAGGGTGGGGGGCGTGCCCCCCTTCCCAGGGCGCGCCCCCTGCCTCGAGGCTGGCCCACATGGCCCGCGGTGCCCTCCTTCTTCCTATATATACCTACGTACCCCAGAAACTCCATACGCAAAGAGAAAACCCTAATTCCACCGCCGTAGCTTCTGTTCCCGTGGAGATCCCATCTTGGAGCCTGTTCCGGGAGGGGGATCCATCACGGAGGCCTTCATCATCATCATCATCGCCCTCACCATGAGTTGTGAGTAGTTTACCATAGACCTTCGGGTCCATAGCTAGTATCTAGATGGCTTCTTCTCTCTCTCTGGATCTCAATACAAAGTTCTCCTCGGTCTTCAAGGAGACCTATTCAATGTAATCTCTTTTTGTGGTGTGTTTGTCGAGATCCGATGAATTGTGAGTTTATGATCAAGGTTATCTATGAAAGATATTTGGTTCTTCTCTGAACTTGTTATGTGTGCTCATAATATCCTTGCAAGTCTCTTCGAATTGTTGGTTTGGTTTGGCCTACCAGATCTATAGTTCTTGCAATGGGAGAGGTGCTTGGCTTTGGGTTCAATCTTGCGGTGTCCTTTCCCAGTGACAGTAGGGGCAGCAAGGCACGTATTGTATTGTTGCCATCGAGGATAAAAAGATGGGGTTTTCATCATATTGCTTGAGTTTATCCCTCTACATCATGTCATCTTGCTTAAGGCATTACTCTGTTCGTATGAACTCAATACACTGGATGCATGCTGGATAGCGGTCGATGTGTGGAGTAATAGTAGTAGATGCTGAATCGTTTTGGTCTACTTGTCTCGGACGTGATGCCTATATAAAATTATCATGCCTAGATAGTCTCATAATTATTCGCTTTTCTATCAATTGCTCGACAGTAATTTGTTTACCCGCCGTAGAATATCGCTATCATGAGAGAAGCCACTAGAGAAAACTATGGCCCCCGGGTCTATTCTCAACATATCAATCTACATCTACTTTACTTTTCTTGCTTTTATTTGCTATTTTATTAAACCAAAAATACCAAAAAAATATAACTATCATCTCTATCAGATCTCACTCTCGTAAGTGGCCGTAAAGGGACTGACAACCCCTTATCGTGTTGGCTGCGAAGTTCTTATTTGTTTGTGCAAGTGCGAGGGACTGGCGCGTGGTCTCCTACTAGATTGATACCTTGGTTCTCAAAAACTGAGGGAAATACTTATGCTACTGTGCTGCATCTCCCTTTCCTCTTCGAGGGAATACAACGCTAGCTCAAGAGGTAGCAAGAATAATTTCTGGCACCGTTGCCGGGGAGACTTACGCAAAAGTCATATACCAAGTACCTATCACAAACCCTTATCCTTCGCATTACATTTATTTGCCTCTCATTTTTCACTCCCCCACTTCACCCTAGCCGTTTTATTTGCCCTTCTTCCGCCGTGTGTTTTTCGTTCGCTTGCTTCTTGTTTGCTCGTGTGTTGCTTGCTTGCTTGTCATCATGTCTAGCACAACTATGATTATCACCACTCCCGAGAGTGAGGTCCTCAACTTTAAATAAAGGGAGGAAGAAAACTTAAAAGATGCCTGGTATAGAATTTGCAATGCTCATAGTAGATCTAATAGGACGTTTTCCACTTCCATGCTTCTTCGCAATTTTTATGATGATATAACTCCGTAGAATAGATTTATCTTAGATACCATTACCGGAGGGAATTTCTTGGGTAGCCACACCATTGATTCTTATAAAGCTTTGACTGAATTATTTGGCTCACCACCTCTTATGGTTAATGGGACCGTTTTAACTTTGGAGCATGTTATGCAAAGGTAAGAAATCATTGAAAACAAAGTTGCTACGGTAGAATTGGTAGAAAACTTGGATAGAAAAATTCATAATGAAATCACCCAATATGGATCCAAGGTAGGAGTTGTTCTGAAAAATCTTAAGGAAAAGGACCCCATAGTTAAAGAAAAGCTAGATCAGGATTCTACTAGAATCAATAAACTTGAGGATGTTATCACTAATGTGGGTTTTGCTCTTTCCGCTATAAAAAAATACTCCAAATACCTCTACTAAATTATCTAAGTTCATGTATGTCCCTAAAGACAAGGGTGAAACACCTAGACTTGCGGATGTCAAATCAATAAGTGTTCACCCTAATTTTCTTACTTTTGCAAGAGACCCTTTTGACACTTTAGAATTTCTTGATTTCTTGCCCAAGAGTTTGATTATTCATAGGGACAAAGAAGTACCCAAGAATCATAAGTGCTTAATCAAAGAATTGCCTTCCAAAGATGGCAATACCTAGATCTATCTTGTATCGTGCCTAGCTAGGGGCGTAAAACGATAGCGCTTGTTGGGAGGCAACCCAATTTTATATTTTTTGTTTTTGCTGCTGTTAGGGAATAAATATTGAATCTAGACTCTGATTAGATGTGGTTTCATGTTTTGTTTAGTGTTTGTGCCAAGTAGAACCTTTGGTAAGAATTG
The DNA here is from genome assembly GCA_902687465.1 of Secale cereale. Classification (NCBI taxonomy): domain Eukaryota; kingdom Viridiplantae; phylum Streptophyta; class Magnoliopsida; order Poales; family Poaceae; genus Secale; species Secale cereale. The sequence goes on along the minus strand of LR738710.1, from coordinate 529,956,184 downwards.
TGTGAAGTTTATTTGATCTTGCTGTGAAAAACAGAATCGTTAGCACTAGCTAAAGTAGACTTCAGATTTTACTGCAGCATGCTTTTTAGTTGATTCTTTTTTCTGATGATTCGTAGACAAATCGCGCAAATTTACCAATTTAGTTTGAATTTGTTGGAGTTCCAGAAGTAGGCGAACCCTGCAGATTACTACAGACTGTTCTGTCTTTGACAGATTCTGTTTTTCGTGTGTTGTTTGCTTATTCCGATGCATCTATGAGTAATATTAGAGGATATGAACCATAGATAACTTGGAGTACAGTAGGTTTAACACCAATATAAACAAATAATTAATTCATTGCTGTACCTTTGAGTAGTGGTTTGTTCTCTCTTAGTAACGGAGCTCACGACAATTTTTGTCTAAGTTTTGTGTTGTGAAGTTTTCAAGTTTTGAGTATTGCTTTGATGGACTATGGAACAAGGAGTAGCAAAGGCCTAAGCTCGGGGATGCCCATGGCACCCCAATTAAATTCAATATAATCAAAAGCCGAAGCTTGGGGATGCCCCAGGAAGGCATCCCCTCTTTCGTCTTCATCCATCGGTAACTATACTTGGAGCTATATTTTTATTCGCAACATGCTATGTGTTTTGCTTGGAGCGTCTTGTATAATTTGAGTCTTTGCTTGTTAGTTTTCCACAATCATCCTTGCTGAACACACCTATTTGAGAGAGTTAAATATGGCCTAGAAATTATTAGAACACTCAATGTGCTTCACTTATATCTTTTGAGTTGAATAGTTTTTGCTCTAGTGCTTCACTTATATCTTTTAGAGAACGGTGGTGGTAATATTTTGTAGAAATTGTTGAACTCTCATGCTTCACTTAGATCTATTTGAGAGTCTATTAAAACAGCATGGTAATGTGTTTAGGCTAAAGAAACTAGTCTTCACATGATAGACATCCAACGTCAATGTAGTAAAAAAAAATCACACCCGAGTGCATTGAATAGAAAGAGATGTTGGATGCTTGATAATAGTTTTGAGACATGAGGATAGTGATATTAGAGTCGTGCTAGTGGAGTTATTATGAAATTGAGAAATACTTGTGTTAAGGTTAGTGATTCCCGTAGCATGCACGTATGGTGAACCGTTGTGTGACTAAGTTAAAGCATGAGGTATTTGTAGAGTGCCAACCTTTGTGTGGAGGTCGGGGGCGCGCGATGGTTAACTCCTACCAACCTCCCCTCGTAGGAGCATGCGTTGATTGCTTTGTTTTGATGACTCGTAAATTTTTTCAATAAGTATATGAGTTCTTATGACTAATGTTGAGTCCATGGATTATACGCACTCTCACCCTTCCACAATTGCTAGCCTCTCTCGTACCGCGCAACTTTCGCCGGTTCCATAAACCCACTATATATCCTTCCTCAGAACAGCCACAATATTGTTCCTCAAAACATCCACCATACCTACCTAACATGGCATTTCCATAGCCATTCCGGGATATATTTCCATGCAACTTTCCACCGTTCCGTTTATATGACACGCATCATATTGTCATATTGCCATGCATGATCATGTGGTTGACATTGTATTTGTGGCAAAGCCACCATGCATAATTCTTTCATACATGTCACTCTTGTTTCATTGCACATACCGGTACACCGCCGGAGGCATTCATATACAGTCATACTTTGTTGTTGCAGAATCGAGTTGTAATATTGTGTTGTAATCAAAGTGTGATGATCATCATTTTCAGAGCATTGTCCCATGGGAGGAAAGGCTGAATCTATAAAGTCCCTCCGCAAAAAAGGGAAGAAAGGCCAAAGAAAAAAAAAGAAAGTCCCAAAAAAAAGGGACAATTGCTACTATCTTTTTCCACACTTGTGCTTCAAAGTAGCACCATGTTCTTTATTGTAGAGAATCTCATGTTTAGTCACTTTCATATACTAGTGGGAATTTTCGTTATAGAACTTGGCTTGTATATTCCAACGATGGGCTTCCTCAAATGCCCTAGGTCTTCGTGAGCAAGCAAGTTGGATGCACACCCACTAGTTTCTTTTGTGGAGCTTTCATTCATATTTAGCTCTAGTGCATCTGTTGCATGGCAATCCCTACTCAGTCACATTGATATCTATTGATGGGCATCTCCATAGCCCGTTGATACGCCTAATCGATGTGAGACTATCTCCCTCTTTTTGTCTTCTCCACAACCACCTCTATTCCACCCATAGTGCTATATCCATGGCTCACGCTCATGTATTGCATGAAAGTTGAAAGGTTTGAAAAGATAGAGCATGAAAACAAATGCTTGGCTGAAATCGGGGTTGTGCATGATATGAATATTTTTGTGTGATAATAAACGAGCATAGCCAACACTATATGATTTTGTAGGGATAACTTTCTTTAGCCATAGTATTTTGAGAAGATGTGATTGCTTTGTTAGTATTGCTTGAAGTATTGTTATTTATTATGTCAACATAGACTTTTGTCTAGAATCTTTCAGATCTGAACATTCATGCCACAATTAAGAGAATTACATTGAACAACTATATTGGTTAGCATTCCACATCAAAAATTCTTTCTTTATCATTTACCTACTCGAGGACGAGGAGGAATTAAGCTTGGGGATGCTTGATACGTCTCCAACGTATCTATAATTTTTGATTGTTCCATGCTATTATTTATAAAGTCTTGGATGTTTAATGGGCTTTATCATTCACTTTTATATCGTTTTTGGGACTAACCAACTAACCCAAAGGCCCAGTCCAGATTGCTGTTTTTTTTGCCTATTTCAGGGTTTTGCAGAAAAGGAATATCGAACGGAGTCCAAATGGAATGAAACCTACGCGAGAGATATTTCTGGAGAAAATCACGCATGGAAAATGTCAGGACCAAGTCAGGGGACAGCTGGGCTGCCCTCGAGGGTTGGGGGCGCACCCCCCTTCCCAGGGCGCGTCCCCCTGTCCCGAGGCTGGCCCACACGGCCCCCGGTACCCTCCTTCTTCCTATATATACTTACGTACCCCAGAAACTCCATACACAGAGAGAAAACCATAATTCCACCGCCGTAGCTTCTGTTCCCGTGGATATCCCATCTTGGAGCCTGTTCCGGGAGGGGGATCCATCACGGAGGCCTTCATCATCATCATCATCGCCCTCACCATGAGTTGTGAGTAGTTTACCACAGACATTCGGGTCCATAGCTAGTATCTAGATGGCTTCTTCTCTCTCTCTGGATCTCAATACAAAGTTCTCCTTGGTCTTCGAGGAGATCTATTCAATGTAATCTCTTTTTGCGGTGTGTTTGTCGAGATCCGATGAATTGTGAGTTTATGATCAAGGTTATCTATGAAAGATATTTGGTTCTTCTCTGAACTTTTTATGTGTGCTCATAATATCCTTGCAAGTCTCTTCGAATTATTGGTTTGGTTTGGCCTACTAGATCTATAGTTCTTGCAATGGGAGAAGTGCTTGGCTTTGGGTTCAATCTTGCAGTGTCCTTTCCCAGTGACAGTAGGGGCAACAAGGCACGTATTGTATTGTTGCCATCGAGGATAAAAAGATGGGGTTTTCATCATATTGCTTGAGTTTATCCTTCTACATCATGTCATCTTGCTTAAGGCGTTACTCTGTTCGTATGAACTCAATACAGTAGATGCATGCTGGATATCGGTCAATGTGTGGAGTAATAGTAGTAGATGCAGAATCGTTTCGGTCTACTTATCTCAGACGTGATGCCTATATACAATGATCATGCCTAGATAGTCTCATAATTATTCGCTTTTCTATCAATTGCTCGACAGTAATTTGTTTACCCGCCGTAGAATATCGTTATCATGAGAGAAGCCACTAGAGAAAACTATGGCCCCCGGGTCTATTCTCAACATATCAATCTACATCTACTTTATTTTTCTAGTTTTTATTTGTTGTTTTATTAAACCAAAAATACCAAAAAATAGAACTATCATCTCTATCAGATGTCACTCTCGTAAGTGACCGTAAAGGGATTGACAACCCCTTATCGCGTTGGCTGCGAAGTTCTTATTTGTTTGTGTAGGTGCGAGGGACTGGCGCATGGTCTCCTACTGGATTGATACCTTGGTTCTCAAAAACTAAGGGAAATACTTACGCTACTGTGCTACATCTCCCTTTCCTCTTCGAGGGAATACAACGCAAGCTGAAGAGGTAGCACCTCGCTGGTGAGAGCAACGATTCGGTCAAGCTGGCGCCGTTCCTCGGTGATAGCCAGTGACTCAGCCAGCTTGGATCTGTCTCGGGCACACTCCAGAGACTTGCGGTAGTCGCCAGTGATGGTGATGTGGCCCTTTGGACCCAAAAGCTTCATCTTCAGGTAGGAATAGTGGGGGACCGCCATGAACTTGGCGAGTGCGGGTCGGCCGAGCAGCGCGTGCTACACACTGGACACGTCCACCACCTCGAACCAGATCGGCTCGCATCGGAAATGGCTGTTGTCGCCGAACAGGACGTCGATCCAGATGCGGCCGATCAGAGAGCAGGAGTGGCCAGGTACAATGCCGTGGAAAACGGTCCTAGTTGGCTCTAGGTCCTTGGCCTCGAGGCCAAGCGTGGTCATGGTGTGCCTATAAAGAATGCTGATGCTACCGCCGCCATCGATGAGGACTCGAGAAAACTTGCACGTGCGCCGAGGTGCGACGATGGTGGGGTTGAGGACGAGGGCGTAGCCACTCAGGTTCGGCATGACGGTCGGGTGATCCTCCCATGTCCATGTGATCAGGCGCTCTGACCAGTGCATGTATTCTGGCCTGGCCGGGACGACAGTGTTTACCTCCTGTCGGATGAGACGCTCACTGCACTTGTCATCGCTGAGGCTGGTGAAGATGACGTAAGCCGCGTTTGGGTTCGGGTAGGCATCGTTGCGCATGGCGCCGCCAGCCAGAGGTGGTGGGGGTGGCGGAGGTTTCCGCCCCGTTCCTGGAGCCGGGGCTGGAGGCGGTGGGACGGCGCCCCTCATGTTGCGTTTGGTGATGGCGCACTGCCGGAGCTTGTGCGTAGACAGCCTCGCGCCGTTGTGGTGCTTGTAGGGAGCGTCGGGCATCTCCTCGAAGCTCATGGTGGGTTGCCATGTCGTCTTGCCGGTCTGCTGGCGCATGGCAGCCGGCTCAGTTCTGGGTGCCTGCACGGCGGCCGCCACGAGCCGGTTGTCGTGACGCTAGGCCTACTGTTCGGCCTTGCGCTTATGCTGCTGCTGGTTGTGCTTTAATGCCGGCTTCCCTCGCCAGCCGACTTCGGAGGGGGAACCGACTTTGTCTTGCGGGCTTCATCTAGGGCCACCTGGATCTTCATGGCGGAGTCGGCGTTCGCGTACTTGTCCGCTGTCCCTATGAGTATGGACATGGTGGTCGGCTCAGAGAGCAGCAGCTTGTGCTTGACGAGGGTACCATCCCGGCACCCGTTGACGAAGTACTGGATTGCGTGGACCTCGTGGACGCCCTCGCAGCTGTTCCGGAGCTCGGTCCAGTGTGCTAGGTACTCCCGGCCGGTTTCTGTTGACCCCTGCACGCAAATGGCGAGCTGGCTGGGACGGCCCGGTCACTGGTAGGTCCTGGTGAAGTTGCACAGGAAGGACTCTTCAAAATAGACCCACGTGTTGATGCTGCCCACCGGCAGACTGTTCAGCCAAGTGCGGGCCGATCCCTGGATCATGAGTGGTGTGTAGCGGACGGCGAGGCGGTGGTTGCCGCCGGCAATGCTGATGGCGGTGGTGTCGTCGGTGAGCCAGTCCTCTGGCTTCACGGTGCCGTTGTACTTAGGCGTGTCATGGGGAAGCGTGAACCCTTTGGCAAAGGGCTTGCTCCAGATGCGCGGACCAAAGCACGCAGGTCCAACCGCTCAGGTCTCTTCCAGTTCCTAGGAGCGGGAGAGCCGGTTGAGCCGGTGACGAGCGTCGATGGTGTCAATGGCGCGCGGACCCAGCCGCGTGGTAACTGTGCCACGAGGACCAGGGTCGACCGTGGTTTGCTGCCGGGTTGGTTGACGAGCAGGGTTGAGCCGGTGCTCGCCTTCTGAGGGCGACTCGATGCCTATTCCACCAGCAGTCGTCCGATCGGGGTTGCGCCATGAAGACGCCGTGTGCTGGTCGTCGCCGGCTCCAACGACGAGGGCGGAGCCGGATCCGGCCGGCTTGGGCAGCTGGTTGAGGCGGTCCTGCTGTGCGTTGGCTGCCGTGAGGTCGTTGACCCTCTTGAGGCGCTCCCGCAGCTCTTCGCCTGCGAGCTGCTCCAGGCCGACTGCGGTCGCCTGAGCAGCGCGCATGTTCTTCACGGGAGTTTCGTAGATGGGAGGGAGGGCACCGAGGGCGCGTCCGATCGCGCAGCCCCGGGCCCGCACGTCTGTGACCCGGCTCGGGTTGGCTCCTCCAGGCGTGAAGCCATAGGCAGCGTTGCGCTCCATATGAGTGGATTCGAGGCGCCGTTGTGTTGCAGCGAGCGACTGGGTGAGGTCCAGCAGGCACTGGCGGTCCCCGTCAAGGTGGGTCCGGGCCTCGGTGATGTTGGAGGCGTCGATGTTGGTGGCGATGGGAACACAGAGGCTCTGAATCCTGGCGCGCTGTGGGTTGGGCGAGCTGGCCCGCTCCACCGCGGCCTCAGCTTCGGTGGCCTTTCTCGCCGCGCTCGTCGAGGAGGTGGCGCCGATGTCGGTGACGAAGACCTCTACGCATAGGTTCATCGCTCCGCCAGGAACGCTGCCGCTGGGAGCGATGGGGGAGTCGGAAAATTCAAGTACCTCGCTGGGGTACTCATCTGCCGTTGGTGCGTCAGAGATGCGCATCGCGGCGAAGGACAATGCGAGGGCGTCGACGACGTCGTCCGCCAGCGCGACGAGCCCGTCAGAGTAGGAGGGAGCCCCGTCTGACGCATGTTGCTGGCCAGGACCTCGAGCTGCCCCACGGTGGGTGCCAACTGTCGTGGTGGGCGCACGGCAGATGCCAAGGGATGGCTAAAGATAGGAGGCGGCTTGAGGGCACTGGTGGGATCCAGAAGCGGGGTTGGTATGAGCGAGCGTGGGATGCAGGACATACCCAGGTTCGGGGCTCTCCAGAGAGATAACACCCCTAATCGTGCCGAGCGTGGTTGATGCTTACCAGTACATAGTTTCTGCTTCACCTGTGTGGAGGAAGGAGGAAGACAGGCCAGGGCTTAGGCTGCTTCTCCCGAGGTGTTTCTATCATGTTCTCTACTAGGTGTCACCCGTATGCATGAGGGCTCTAGGGGGTTTTATAGGCCAACCCCCTAGGTATACAGTGGGAATGTTACACGGTCGTGGGGCCAGATTGTCATCGTCCAGGAAGCCGACGCTGGGACCCACCGGGTACATGGCTTGCCGGGTTCCTCAGATGCGGGGCTCGCTGGGTACGGGGGCACTGTGTGCCATCTTGTTGTTCGTCAGGGAGTGCCCAGATTGAGACGGGTACAGCGTGCTCCGTCATGTCACCGTCTGCCGACGTCATGGGTTGTGATGATTACACTGTTGCCACGCCCCGACTGACTAGGGGCATGAGCGAAGCACTGTTGCCTTGGTCATCAGTAGGTGCGTCTCGTCCCATCGTACGTCCGGCATGGGACGGGAGGTGACCCGCGGCCGGTTTGGGGAGTACGCCACGGGTCGGTCTGGCTTGTCGGAGAAGCCTTGGCGCGCCGGGTCCGGATCCTTTGAGCAGGCCATAGGGGCCGGATCATGGGAGCCGGCCGGACTGGAGAGTCTTGCCAGATCGTGGGTCCTGGACGGGTCGAGCGACCCGGTCAAGTGAGAGCCGGATTGCTGGGCGATGCTGGCCCCGCCGTTTTTGAAAAGGATCCGTCTTCTGTTGCCTACCTAGGGTTCATCCCCCCCGACAGGTCATCAACTCTCCGACCCCTTCTAAGGTTGTCGTGGGCCTCCTTTTATAGGTAAAGGGGTTACCATAGTGGCAAAGTAGTCATTATGCACTCATATGATAGCGAATAATGCTATCATACATAACTCTGCAGGCTGACGGGGCGCATTAAATGTGCCGCTTAACGTCACATCGTTGGCTTCCCGGCAAGGCTTGCCGGGCTATTCTGCCAGCTCCATGTCTGCTTGTTCGATAGATCGCAAGACAGGTGTCATCTGTGGGTTCTTCTTGTAGGAACTGGCTGCCATGTGACTCCACTTAACCATCTTGCAGCTTGACACCGTATTGATTGACGGCGTGGGTCGTGCTTGAGTGTTCGGTGGGGCGGGTTGGCCTCCACGAGCCCCCGGCAGACCCTGCCGGGGCGTTTCTGCTCTCTATTTTGGAGGTGGCCTCCCCACTTGCCGGGCTCGCCTGTCCGACAAGGGAGGTCCTTTTCTTGGTGATGCCTTGCTTCTCTCGCTTGGCTTCGGTCTTTCTGCTCTGAGCTGGTTCTCTGAACCTCTTGGTTTCTTGTATATCTTGCCTTGTCCTTGGGTTGTCTGTGCATGAGTCAAGGGAAAACACATACCACTTTATATTTTCCCTGACATAAGCCCTCGGGCCTGAGCCATACGTGTCACTAGGCACGTTGGGTTAGGGCCTAAACAGTGCACGGACACGTGGCAGGAGAAGGCCGAGGGGGTCGGTTTCGTCATGATGACCTATTGCTTCAACGTTCACCTTGCACAATTACTGAGCATCGTGGGATCATGGGGCTACTGCAGTTACGATAAAACGGTAACTTTCTGAAGCGTCACGCCACTGTTCCGCTTTTCCCTTCTTTAAGAAAAGGAAAAGCCGAACGGCATGATTCATCTGTCTCTTGTCCCGCCCCCCATCTTCTTGTTCCGCAAGCCAAGCAACATCTCCTCCTTCCGCCCTTCCTTCTGCTGCCGTCTCCCCTCATCGAATCTTCTTCCCTTCCGCGTTGCTGCCACCGAAATGGGGAAGAAACTTGCGGAGAATAAGAAGCAAAAGGCCACGATGATGGTGGCCATGGCTGAGGGAAGCAAGAGAAGGGTCGTGTTGAGCAAGACGCGGAGTGAAGACATCTTCATCCATTCGACTTTGAGTGGCCCTGTGCTTCAAGCGAGGTATGCGTATCTGTGGGGGAGGCCTGTTGAGAAGGGGCACGGAGAGCCCGTAGTTTATGTGGCAGGGAAAGAAGATTCGCCTAATTCCTATTATTTCTTCTGTGCCTATTTAATCTGTGGCTTCTGTCCCCTGTTCTCTGAGTTCTTTGAGGCAATCATGAACATCTTTGGATTCCATCTCCTCGACTTTACACCAAACGCAATGGCGACCATGGCCATTTTTGCGCACTTGTGCGAGAATTTTGTTGGGCTCAAGCCAAGTGTGGATCTATTCTGGCATTATTGCGTCCCTCGGGTGGAGAGCAAAGTTTACTGCTCCAGGATCATCAGATGGATGCCGCGTGTGCCCAGGAAGAGTTGGGATTATCTTCCTGGGTCTCAGCGCGAGAGGTGGGATGTGTGGAGAGGGGATTGGTGCTGGATTCAAGACAAGGAAGCCCCCGTGTTCTGTGAAGCGCGACAGGAATGCATCGAGCGCGACAAGAGTTGGAGTGACACAGGCCTAACCGAGGACAAACTACACCCTACAATTAACAGAATCACTCGTCTGAGGGCTGCCGGTTTGACCATTGAGCATGTGCGGGCAGACTTTCTGCTCCGCCGTATCTCACCGCTGCAGGAGAGGGATTAGCCTGCATGGTTGTATAGAGACGCGGCAGATAGGATGAGGTTGCTGCCAGGGTTGGCCAAGAACTTCTCAGTTTATGGACATGCCTGGCTGTGCAACCAACTGTTCGGCCGCTTTGAGTTGTTCAAGCTCCCGGCAACTGTCATTCCCCTGAATGTCAACTCCGCTCGGGACCAGATACAAAAGTGGATGCCGGACTACAATGCCAAAGGGGTAGAGGGCACTTGGCAGCTACCTTCCCTCGATGAAGAGCTCGCATGGTTGGGCAACCTAGAGGAGAGGGCTATCAAAAGTTGAAGCTAGGATGTACAAGCACACTTCTACTGCAGAGTCGGCGTACATCCCGAGGAGGGTTAAATAGGATAAGGCCGCTCAGCTTGCAGAGATGGAGAAGGCCACAAAGGCCAGGAAGGGCAAAGGGAAGGCTGGAGATGGATGTTCTTCCCTTAGTGGTAGCGGGGCGGAATCCACAGAAGTGGCTGTCGGGGAAGAGCCTACCGAGATCAACTTTGCCCGGCTAGATGCCTTGGTCGCGGAAGCCACGGAGCTCCGAGAGGCGGAGTAAGCGGCCATCACGGAGGAGGCCCCTCACGAAGAGTGGCTCACCGCCGGACTGTAAGCCCCCAAGCCGGATCCGGATCAACATGGTCGCAGGCATGCTGCTATGAGAGGGGCGACGCCCTCTAATCCCGCGCCAGCCGCCAAGAGGGTGAAGAAGACCAGCACCAAAGCCACCAAGCTTGAGGTGCCGTGTCACCAATCTCCCCTTCTGGCTTGGTCCAAGGACCCCTCGGCCAAGCGCTCGGCGGACACGGAGGTGGAGTCCATCTCCCATTCTGGCTCGGCCTCCTCGCAAAGCTCACCCTCCTCACAGCCTCTGGTGCCATGGCAAGCACCGATATTGTTCGGGAGTCCTGCTTCCCCGCAATCAAAGAGAAGACGGGAGTCTCCACCTCCCATGGAATTCAATTTCAAATCCATTCTCATTGCCGAAGAGTAAGGAAGATTTTCCCCTTCTCTGTGAGTAGCTTGTATATCTGATTTATTTTTGCTGACTGGCCTCTTACTCTCGTTGCCGGCAGGGAGATGGAGGAGGACACAGAGACCCTTTTCCACCGTCCCCGAAAAAGGCCCTGGTGCATTGGGTTGTTAGAGGATGTGGAGAGCTCGGCCTTGGCGAGGGCCGGTGTGGATGACCCCGTGCTGAGCCCCCAGTCCAGCCCCCATATTGAGATCGAAGATCCAGTCCCCCTGCTAGGGGTGACGGGACGGCCTTCCCGTCTCTGCCGCCGAGGGAGGAGGAGAGATGACACAGGGTTAGCCTTCTCCTACGAGGCGTGCTTCCCCCACCGCCCGGGTCGAAGCCGAGGCCGTGGAACCCTCTGCGGCTGAGGCTGCACAGAAGGCCGCGACGTCTACCCGGGCAGAGGACAAGACCAGTGACCCGGGAACAACGGCTGCCAGGAAAACAAAGACTCTTACCCGGCAGACCTCACGAGGTACATTGCCTATTCCCTTATTTCCTTTTCTTCTCTCCTTCTCTTTTTTACCGGTCCTTCGATATGCAGCCTCCCATGCTGAAGTGGCAGATCCACTAGAGTTGGCGGTAGACATAGGAAGGGCTGCCGCAGACAAGGCTGCTGGCCTTGCTACTTCCGAGGGGCAGGAACTTGCTGCCGGGGATGTCGAAAGCTCCTTGGCGGTGGTGGTGCACAACTCGGAGGACGTCCTGGTAAGGGGAGCGGTTATCGAGATGAATATCCCCTCCATGCCATGGGCCTATTCCCTGCCATCGAGACGGCAGCTGCGACACTGCCATCCTCTTCGAGCATGCTAGCCATGGTGTTGTCGCGTGGAGCCTAAGCCCCAAGCCTATCCCTATCAAGGGACGTTGAGCTTGATGAAGAGCTTCAGCATCTCCTAGCTCCAGACAACCGGGATGGAAGAGGCCGACGACTCTACCGTCATTGTTATGGATTCAACTTTCATGGAATCCCTAGCGGCGGGTGTGAAGGAGATGCAGGCCTGGCACCACCAGAGGTGGCAGGCGCTCAAGGAGCAGCGTGAATCTGCCGCCAAGCTGGATCAGAAGCTGAAGGATAAGTGTGTGAAGCTGCGCGAGTGGAATGATAAGCAGCTCCAAGTGATCATGAGGCAGCAGGAGATGCTCCACATGACCTGATAAGACACCATGGCCCGCGAGGTGCGTCTGGGGGACCACAAGGCATCCCTGGACACCAGGGAGCAAGAGATCTCCATCCGGGAGGAAAACCTCGAGGCCACTCTCTGCGCCAAAGATGAAAGCCTAGAAGCTCTCGTGCAGCAGCGTACCAAGGAGCTGGAGGACAAGCATAGAGATGCACTGGATACTCTTTCCAATGGTTATGCTGCCCAGCTGAAGAAACTTACTGACGATCAGGCTGTTGTGTCCGCCGCCAAGGATGAGATTGATAAGCAGGTGGCGAGGTTGGGTGAGGATCTCGCCGGCAGCACCAAGGAGGTGGAAGCGCTCAAGGAGAAAGCTCAGCAGATCGAGGCCCTCTTGGCTGATGCATAGTTGCAGCTCTCCTCCAACACTTAGAGCCTCGAACCTGCCAATGTCAGCATCTCGGGCTTGAAGGAGAGGATCGGCACGCTAGAGCGTTCAAGGAAATCACTTGAGTCCCGCCAGAAGTTGTTGTCCAAGGATTTGGATGCCGCCCAATGTCACTGGCAAAATGCCGAGGACGGGCTGAAGAATGATACGGTCAAACTCTGGACCAAGAGCTTGATCGATGTGGCCAAGCGCCTTGGTGCCCATGCTAAGGTGATGGGCATGGACTGCCCAGCTTTCTCGATCGGAAAGCATGAGGTCCCCAGCGCCAAGCTGGGACTCTTCTTCAACGAGTTGATCGAGAAGCTGGAGGTGCATGAAGAGGGGAGGGCAGGGCGCTTTGCGACCGAGTCATAGAGGCTCGCCCGAGACGCCCTCTTCATGGTCCTGAGCAACTTCCCTTGCCGCCATCCAGACCTCGATCATGACGACAAATTCAAAACACCACCAGCGGGTGCGGACGTCGCGGCCGACAAAGAGAAAGTCGCGCCCCGAGCCGATAGGGTTCTTCAAGTCTGAACTCCTCCATCGAGCCACCAGTCCAGTTATCGGGCCGTTGCTGCCCTGTAATGAACCAGAACATATATTTTGTGTTTAGTCACTTTATCTCTTATATTTGCATGGAACTGATATCTCTAGCTGGATTCTAAATGCGCGTGTATCCCTTTGAGCTCTGTATGTTCGCGTTCGCATGATCGACCCCTACGTATGCTTTGAATGCCTGACGGTATCATATTGCCGCGATAGTCATAAGGGTCTATCCCTCGTCAGACATCTTGGAATGGATGCGTCCTGGCAGGTTTTTCTCGGGTAGTTCTCGATGCAGCCTCCCGTCTTGCGAGCATGGCTCTGGACAGAACGATGGTGCGATCAAAGAAATTGGCCTAGGTTCCTCCACACGAGGTTGGTCACAACACGAACGCTCACTAGAGTCAAGGGATAAACAACTATGAAATTCGGAAAAGTAGCAATAGGACGATGTATCGTAAACTTAGCTTTTATCTTGTGCTTCTCCCCACCCTCTGCCGGGTTGTGTGCGGCACGCGCGGCCGGGGAAAGCAATCAGGTGGTATTTTCTTCCCAACAGGGACTGGTATGATTCTCTGATGGTTGGCGGGCATCAAGCATGTTGTGTCGGGCTACTTTGGTCCCCCTTCCGCTTCTCTTACTTCCTTTTGAATCAACTTGGTGGATGCCATTGCAAGGACGATGCCAGTGCAAGGAGCCTTGCCAAAGTATACTTTGCTGGGGCACCTGTCAACGGACTCATACCAGCGCTTCGCTCAGGACTTGCCCAATGTGGGGGAATACCTGTCCCGAGCGTCGCGCTGTAATCGTCAATGTTGACGATGCCGGGGCTAAAGTAACTTGACTGTTGATGAAGACGAAGGATGTGGAGGAGGAAACTCGCGCCCGCACACCCCGTGCCCTTTCTCTATATGGTGCCCGGATGATGGCCGCGCCACATGGGCCGCCGGGGCGGAACCGGCGACGATCTTTGTCGCGGCCGAGGCTGCGACAAGGCATGGAGATCAAATAACGGGGTGCGGGGATAGGCCCGTGTTGCCCCAGCGTCTTCGCGGGCGACACTGTTGACAGCGCCATTGAAGATAACAATAGCGACGATGATGGCATGATGCACACACTTTCAGGTTCGCGCAAGCGATCCCTCTACCTGGCGCGCCAAAGATGTTGCGGGATATCCGCGGCCACCTATGGGACCAGGTGGCCCCTTGCTGGTTGGGAAGGGGGGACGTCGCATTGCACAAAGAGCAGACCAGCGTGCGGTTGCATGACAGAGAGCTCACAAGCAATTTACCCAGGTCTGGGCCGCCGCGAGGCGTAAGACCCTACTCCTCCTTTGGTGCATTAATGGTGGAATGAGCGATGTGGTGCGTGGTACACTTGCCCACCAGGGTTTGCCTCAGGGCAGCAGTGACTATGCGCGTATGGTGGTGTGGGTTCATCAACTCTATGACCCCTTCTACGATTGCCATGGGCCTCCTTTTATAGGTTATGGGTTTACCATAGTGGCAAAGTAGTCATTATGCTTTGATATGATAGCGAACAGTGCTATCATACCTAACTCTGTAGCCTGACAGGGCGCATTAAATGCGCCGCTTAACGTCACATCGTTGGCTGCCTCGCAAGCCTTGCCCGGCTATTCTGCCAGCTCCATGTCTGCTTGTTTGACACGTCGCAGGACAAGTGTCATCTATGGGTTCTTCTTGTAGGAACTGGCTGCCATGTGGCTAATGGCTGCCACTTAACCATCTTGCGTCTTGAAACCGCATTGATTGACGACGTGGGTCGTACTTGAGTGTTCGCAGGGGCGGTTTGGCCTCCACGAGCCCTCGGCAGACCCTACCTGGTCGTTTCTGCTCTCTGTTTCGGAGGTGGCCTCCCCCTTGCTGGGCTCGCCTGTCCGGCAAGGGAGGTCCTTTTCTTGGTGACGCCTTGCTTCTCTGGCTTGGCTTCGATCTTTCTGCTCTGAGCTGGTACTCTGAACCTCTTGATTTCTTGTATATCTTACCTTTGCCTTGGGTTGTCCGTGCACGAGTCAGGGGAAACACAAACCCCTTTATATTTTCCCCGACACACCTCTTGGAGACCTGGGTTGTACTACCATTGTCACAACGTTACTACCGCCTGTTGCTTTAGGAGGTACTACCACTCTGTCTCTTCGTACTACTGATGGTCCCCTCTCCAAGAAAAGCAGATGCGACAAGGTAAACCATAACTGCCATAACTTCTGCATATGAGCTCTGAATTGAGCAAACTCAAGTTTGTTGGAAAGAGGAAGATGAGTAGAATCAAAACAGCATAACCTCCAACATCGAAAACATCATAGAAGAGGCAGGGGAGGTATGCCTAAGATATAGAGGAGTGAACCCTCCACCAGAGAAGAACTGGCATAACCTCCAACATCGAAAACATCATAGAAGATGCATGTGAGCTCCGTTTTCGATGAACTCGGGCTTGTCATGAAGATTACCATAAGCTCCAAATCTCACAAGGAGAAAAACCAAACAAGAACTAAGAAAGATGATGCAAACATGCACTGGTTTGAGCTCTCTACGAACGATATGATCAAGCTACTTATCGGGAGCCCTCCTAGATAGTACATCAACTGATCCTATAACCCGGTCTCTCAACTACCATCATGAGACAGGTAAGATATAAACCTATCAAGGGCAAACCTTTGCTTTGCACAAAGTCCATTTGAGCTAGATGATGACGATCTTGAGTCCCTCAAGTTGGACCACCTTTCTTGATTGCGTTGGCTCGGTGAAGACTAGTTGATTGCTCCCCCATACTCCATTATGGGTGAGCCACTCTTCGGCACATCTTCACAAGTCCATTGTCACCACAATGGATGGCAAGCTTCAATGACTTGATCTCTTCGTGATGCTGCACTTGAACTTGCACACCGCAATCTTGATGACGATCACCACTTGATGTCATCCTCCATGGGTTTTATGAGATGTTCCTCTTGACGCAAGCCCATGGAAACAAACCTAACCCCACAGAGAACTCTCACGTAGACCATGAGTTAATACACAAAGTGTAATGGACAATGCTTACCATACTATGAGATCACTTGATCCCTCTCAGTACATCTTCTACGCTTTGTGCGTTAATCAACTTGATTCACTCTTTGACTTAGTCTTGATCAACCTCTCACATGACCAATATTTAGATAATTCCTTGAATAGCACCTTGGTCATCACATACACTCCTTGAAACCAACACATGGATTTCAAGAAATTCCTATGGACAAAACCTTCAAATATAACTCAAAGCAACCATTAGTCCATAGAGATTTTCATCAATTACCAAAACCAAACATGGGGCCACCACATGTTCTTTCAGTGTTGATGTTTCAATGCACAATGGAACAACTTTGATGTGGCACTATGCTTTGGAACCAGAAATCCCACACGGAGCGAGGGTTAGTTGACGATGCATATGTATGTCATACCACACTTCGAGCCGATGACGGGGATTCATGAATGCATGCATAGTATGTGCTCAAACTTAATTAGGTCTAAATCTCAGCATGACCTACTACGATAACATGAACCAAAAGGAAGAATCCACCATGGTAACCTATCTTGTTGTCGGTCAAAGTGATCATGTGGATGTCCATGCAGGCCCATGAATATATAGGCTTGTCTCCGATAACCATGCGAGGGAGTGTACCGTTCGAAGACAACCACTAAATGCATATGTATGCATGTAGGTGATGCATGCATGCATGTTTGAATACCATTCACACATTGATGTGGCGCATGCGTCGAAAATCTTACAGTCCCCACACAGAGTGAGATCGATTCATGACGTGTCGTGGTACTGGCCACTTCGACTCGACCGGAGGGATTCATGCGTACGCATGCATGTGTGCTCAAACTATATCATATCATCCCAAAGCATGACCTATATACCGTAATACAAACAAAAAAATAATCCACTCGTGATTCAAATTAACCTCTCACGTTGTGAGGCAAATTAGTGATGGACCAAGCGAGCCCACGGAAGGAAAGCATCGATATCGCTGATTACCACGTAAGTGGGTGCGAGAGGACAACCACCATCACTTTGCATGTGGGCCAGACATATGTTGAATACCCAAAATGCACAACTTTGATGTGGCACATGCCTCGAAAATCGTAAAGTCCCCACACAGAGCGAGGTTCATGAAGTGTACTACATATGCTAGGCCCCTTCCCCCTCTTCTACGCATACTATATGCTCCTATCACAATACAACCCGAAAAAGAATCCTCCTTAATGGTGAAATTAATTAACCTCTCCCGATATAGGTCAAAGTGATGCATGCATCGACGATGACCTCGCGGGCCCACATATGGAAGCGTCACCGGCGAGTGTCCAAGGATAACCACCGCATGCATGCATGTGGCCCAAAGAGGTGTTGTGTGATGTTTGAATAGCCAGTGCACAACTTTGATGTGGCACGTGCCTCGGAAACTGAAAAGGCCCGACACTAAGTGAGGTGTACGTGTTCATAGATGCGTACGTAGTATATATGCTAGTCCCCTCCCACCTCTTCGACGCGTACTATATACTCCCACCATAACACAAACAAAAAAGATTCTACCTTGCTGGTCAAATTAACCTCTCTGTCGGTTGTTGGTTAACGTGATGGACGACAACCTCGCGGGCCCACAGAAAGCATCACATGCGAGTGAGTGTCGTGTAGGACAACCACCGACTACACGTGGCCAAAACATGTATGTATGAAAGGGTTGTGTAATGTTTTAAATAATGAATTAACGACTCTGATGTGGCTCCTGCCTCACAAAACGGCCAAACCACATGGTGTCTCAAGACTCGTAGTGTACAACTAGCCCCCCCTCCCAGACACGCGCGCGCCCACACACACACACACACACCGCACATCCACCGCAACTATGATGCATGTTAAATTTTCCCACGGTGAACATATGTTACCAAAGGAGGGACGTTTTAATTGAAAAAAACAGAGATCATTAAGACATTTTAGTACATTGATTGATTTTCTAGGGGTATAATGTGCTAAAATAAAATTTGAGCTACATGCACACGTGACAATGCACCTAAATGGATTGGAAAGACACATGTGTCTCACTGGGCGCATGTTTACTCCCCGTGCAAGAAATTTCAAACATTGAGAATCTTGATTTTTTAAATCTAGTACATCCAAAACTTATTTGAAATTCTTGAAACTAATCGTGTTGTCATATGGACACCAATACAAAGTGGCATTGTACTTTTTTGTCGAATTTGAGACAAGTTTTGATGTAATCTATATCTTCTTACAAACAGGAGATTATTAATAATTGGGAACCAATATCACAAACGAATTATTTATTCGAACTGTGGGTGTTCAACCAACAATGGATGCTGGACATGCTTCGTTTATGCAATAAAGCGGCATCAATAATCATCAAAATAGAAAAACAATATACATACCACCACGCGACCCGTGTGTCGTGCGAGCAGGTGTGACTTGATGGGATGCATGCGAGTAGTCCACCGATCAGGTAGATCGGTAGGTGTGCGTGCATGTGTGTGAATTGACAGGAGGCATGCTCGATGCACAATGTCATCAGCAGGCGTGCGAGTAGCTCTGTGAAATGACGGTAGGCATGCTAGTTGTCCGGTGTGCAGGCTCATCGGGAGGCAAGCCAGCGGTTTGACCGCCTCCCGCCTCTGTCCTAGTAGTCCATATTAATGGCGTTCCCGAGCATCCGCACCCCCATCCTCGCCACACACACAATCCTCTCTCTACACTTGCATCTTTGACAACACTCTCAGTCCTCAAAGACGTCAGTGTATGAGGATGCTGCCAAAGCGCCCCATCGAAGGGAGTGGTGCGCCGAGGCTGCTGAAGCACCGGAGCACGACATGAAAACGGAGGCAGAGTTGACGTCGCCTCCGGCGAGGTATCGCTGCACCCTGACGTCATCAACGGCATCGTGCTTCCATAGCTAAAGCCAAAGGTCCACACTGACTTTGTTGACGACTCGGGCGATGACTGTGGCAATGACGAAGAACCGGTTAGTCATCTATACCCATTTATATGTCAAATACATCCTAGGGTTTCTCTAGTTACGCCTGTGTCCTGCCTCCCCCTTTTCGGAATAGAAATCTGAGTAAGTTTGGTTACATTCGTGTAGTGTGTTGATTGTTTGATTGGTACACGTGATAAGTGATTAGTTGCTTCATCTGTGCAAATGATTTCTGCTAATAATCCGACTGGGGTTAGTGTTCGTGCTAATAATTCCTAGCCAAGTCTTGACATTTGATCTTGAATGACCTACAAACATGTTTGTGCCATTATTTTCTTCAAGATTAGTCTATACATGGAATATTGTCCTTAAAAGTCGAACCATAATCTCTCGGTATGTCTAAAAAGATAACCATAAATTCCTAATCCTACTTTATGGCATGTAAACATTGATGTGATGCCAAATTTTGGCAACTACCAAATGGTCGCTAGAGATTAGTTTGTAAACATTAATTCGACACCACGTTTTTTACTATATGTATAGGTGTTGTCTGAGGATGTCGACACCGAGGATGATGATGGTCAGATGAGGTATAAGAGGCAAATCCTCAGGGATCTTTATGTGGGAATGAATAAGAGGCGTACTAGGACCTGCAACAGGGGATATCGATGCCCATTTTATAACCAAAAGCTTCATCCCATGTATCAGAGTGTTCTGGCGCATGCAAGAGGACGGGCCATTGGCTCCTTCAAGCACATGTATTCTTGCATGGTGGCGCATGCCGAGTACCTGGAGAAGCTTTAGGATCGTGCCGGCTGATGAGATGAGATGTGGGATCGAACTATGTATGGCTATGTAGTGTCTTAATTATAAATGCGCTTGAGTATGCCTAATGACAATTGAACTATATACTTATGGTTGAACTATGCTTGTGTACGCTTATTATCTATGTTTGAGTTTGTTTAATCTATGTTTACATATGTCTAAATGTGGGATATGGATGCAATCAGTTCGATTGATGGAATCTACCTCCGTCTTGGTTAGTTTCTCCCCTTTGTAATTTGTGTTAAATTTTGAATAAAGATTTAACTCACAAAATGTTAGTGCAGGTCAGCAAAAATTATATTGTTGGATACGTATTTGAACATGGTGTTCAATGATATAATTTTTGATGACATGCATAAATATTTGTTAGTTAACTATTTCCTCAGAATTTGGCACAAATTACAAAGGGGACCAATAAACCAGGACGTAGGTAGTATGTCAATCACACACGGTTCCCAAAATTAGAACCGTGTGCAATGACTTTCATTTTCCTTGTTATGTTAATCACACACGGTTGGGTGTAGCAAACCATTGCCTCCGAAACTCTCTATGGTATAGAAAATCCTCACCACCCAATTCAAAAAAGAAAAAAGAAAACCCTCACCATCCCAACGCCACAAAAACCCTCACCCCGCCCACCACTACCTCCTGGCCCCATTCACACCTGCACAAACTCCTCCACGACTCCGCATGGCACCGCCTATCGCCGCCGGAACCACTTAGATCGACGCATGATGCCGCCGCCAGGCTATCGGCAAACCCCACCACATTTCGCCACATCCGATTGCCCCCGCCTGTCGCCATCGACTTTCTCGATGCTGCTCGTGGTCGACCCAGCTCCACCCAATTGGAGAATCCCTCGTATCGAGGGGTCTTTCTCATGGACAACAAGGTAACTAATTTAATGAGATATTATCTCATCTCTTATCCCGTTCATCTGCCTCCTTTAATCACCCGGCCGAAAATCACCGTGAATTCATTTTTCTTCGAGCTAATTTGAGGATTTTCTTTCATTCATAGAGTGTATAGTGCGTGGACACATCAGGACTTTGCGGCCTTGGCCGGACTTGCATGGAGTTCCATCTCACCGTACCAGATGATTGGAGGATGCGTGCGGTATGTTCAATCTCACCCTAAATCGGTTGGCATGGCCTACTTTCCTGAACATATACCATATATTGCTGCATTTGGATAAAAGGTGCCACATGCAACATATACATTAAAGGGGATTTTCCTCTTCTTTCTATATTAGGCAAATTAATGATGTATTGTTCTTTCAATTACTCTCATATTTCCATGACATCATGGTTACCCTATCTGTTTAATTGTAGATTTTTGTCCTTTGATTTCAACTGCTGTATGGTTTTTTTAATTTTTCCCATATTTGCATGTTACCATATTCTTTAACAATCCTACTATTTTCTGCAGCACGCCCCTTGCTATGCGGCATAATCTGTAGTACACAATCTTGCCCTTTACATAAATCAAGACTGCAGGGATGTCATACTAAAAACAAACCATGGATTTACAGTCGTTGCTTCTGTAAGACTTGATGAATGTGGTCACTCCTATTTTGCCACGGGCCTTTAGACATAAATTATAAGTTTTAGGTACTGAAAGATGGCACTAGAATTGCACTGCACATAAAAGAGCCTGGTCATGAGATATATGCTAACTTCCCCGTCGATATCATCCATCCAGACTTTGTTGGTTTGAAGTAAGTGTTCTTTTCAATTATCTACATGTTGACTTACCCAGCAATATCAAAGGAATTGTGTAGTATTTAAGCAACCAATTTTTATTCCATTTTCTTACTCTATTCCTACCTACTAACTTGTAGTTATCAATACACTTTTCTATTTCCCTATTTTAACTAAATATTCCCTGTACTCCCACTTCAATCAGAAAGCACCGCTGACGAGGAGGGAGAACGGGGAAGTCAACAAGCAGAGTCAGGTTGAGCAAGAACGCGAGCAACTCCAGGAGGCCTAGACTTCATCAGCAGCCTCCCCGATGATATGTTGATAGTCATCATCTCCATCCTCCCAATCAAATATGGGGTGCAAACAACTGTCCTTTCCCTGCGATGGCGCCCCCTAGGGCAATACACCCCTCTCGACCTTGTTGACAACCACGAGCTCTGCCATGGCTATCACAAAAGCTTGGATGCGTTCTCCAAGATCCTCGTTAGTCATCATGGCCCAACCAGAAGCCTTAGCATGGGCAAGTTCCATTACAACTACAGTAATCGAGCCAAGCTTGACGAGTGGTTCCGATCCCCCACCATAGATCATCTCGAGGAGCTCACTTTTAATGATGGGCATATGTGCTCGCTGCCAACGTCGGCACTCCGCCTCGCGCCCATGCTGCGCGTCACCAAGTTCAGGAACTTCCATCCACCCCCTTAATGACGCGCCCGCTCTTATTCTACCACGATTGAAGCACCTCGAGCTCATCGTCGTCTGCCTCCCAAACGGTGACATGGAGCGCCTGCTCTGTGGCTGTACTGCACTCGAGTACCTTCATTTTCAAGCGATCAATGGGTTGACTAGCTTCCACATCACCTACATGACTCTCCGGACTATTTATGTGTGTTGCAGGTGCTGCAAGAAGACATCACAAAATGTGAACCATGGTATGGTCATTGAGGACACAAATTCACTTGAGAGATTACTTGTAGTTGAACAAGAAGGTCCCACAGTAATCAATATCGTTTCTGCGCCAAAATTGACAGTGGTGGGCTAGTCGTCTTAAAAATACTCCGAACTTGTTACTGGATCCACACCCGTTCAGGTACAACAGTCGCCTACTACCTCTCCTAGAAATTAACACTATTTCTAATTTTGATGATGTATGTTCGTTTTTCATCCAGAAAATGATCCGGACAAGATTGACCCCGAAACTATGCACAGTGAAGGTCTTGGCATTAGACTCTATCGGCCTCAACCTGAACCAAGTTTTCAGTTTCCTGAGATGCTTTCCGTGCCTAGAGAAGCTATATATCAAGGTGATGTTCCTTTCCTATTAATTTTAACCATAAGGGAGTTTAATTTTTGACACCCTTTTCCACGTTTGCAATGACAGTGCACTACGATTTCTGAAGGATTTTTGGAGGATTTCAGTGCATACATGAACCTCCATATTGGTTGCTTGATCCATATGCACTACTAGGAAAAGGCCTACTAATGGCACACCTATTTTGGCCATTAATGGCGCATTAGTGGTGCGTCATTAGTGCCACGCCATTAGTATATTTTACTAATGGCGCACCTGTGGTGCGCCATTAGTATCTAGTATACTAATGGCGCACCACAGATGCGCCATTAGTATATACCACGGTGCGCCATTAGTATGCCACCCAGGGGGCCATATATTCCCAGGTGCTTTGGCATACTAATGGCGCACTCTTGCCTGATGCGCCATTAGTAACTTTGGCATACTAATGGCGCACTATTGGATGATGCGCCATTAGTATCCTTTGGCATACTAATGGCGCACTGTGATGTGATGCGCCATTAGTATGAATATTAGGTTTATTTTTTTATTTTTTATTTTTCTGTTTTTTGCAGAGGTTACAAAATGTATTATTGGACAGAATATAGACAGCAGCACAAAACAACAACAGATTCATCGAATACAATAGAAGATTAGTCTCTGAATACAATTCATCATATTAGTCTCTGAATACAATTCATCATATTAGTCTCCGAATTCAAAAGACCGAACAAAGATAGAATATTATATTACAAGTCTCGAGACCGCGAGTAGCGAGTTTGTCTTCACATTACAAGTCGATATCGATCATCTAAACTACCATCACATAGAAGAGAGCTACGGTCATCACGATGAGCATCATCACGATGAAACTCGTCTTCATCCGGTTCCTCCAACGCTCCCTCCCCTGTCCCGCTAGATAGCGGGCACATCTAGATTCCGCCTCGGCCCTAGTGGTGTACCCTTTGTAACTGTTACCGCTGAATCGGTGAACCTGTCTCCGACACTCCTCCCAGTCGTCGTAGACTCCGGGAACCTTACCCTTGTACACGACATATGACGACATCGCTATGCACTAGCCAAACGAAATGTTAGTACCAATTCACAGACAATACATAAGCAATATATAAGTATGCAACAGAACGATCGAAAGAGAAAAGCAAGAAATTAATAGCATCGATTAAATCTAAGTTGAACGACTGTCGAAACCAAAGAGACATACTACAAGTTCATTAAAGTTTAATTACAACATGAGCCAATCGATGTTTCAGAACTAGACACAGCATCACTACTTTCGACTAGACTCAAGGGACCGGAGCATGGATGAAGCCGCCGTCTATCGTGGGAGTCATGAAATCGCGGGCGTTGTTAGCCTGCATTTGTAGCATTGTGTCGATGTCACTGTTGGACGGTTGATTTCTGAGGTAGAACTGCCCCGAGGTACGAAGGACATCTTGATGGATGATTTCCACAAACTCCGACTCGATGCGAAAGAATTCTTGTCTGATGTCCGCGTCCTGGATTGCCGACACGCTCGCGGCCCAATCTTTGAGTTTACTCGGTAGCAGAAGGTGATGATGGTCCCGTACGATCGCCCGCATGTGATGGATGGCGTAGTAGGCACCCTTCTGACCGCCAGGCGGCTGCTTGACGCAGCAGAACGTCGTATTGTGGGAGAACACGTGCTTGTCGTACTTACGAATAGGCCTGGTGAAGGTGCCTCCAGATTTGGCGTAGCCAGGGAGAACATCATCAAGAACATTCTTGACATTTGTGTAGTCTACCTTCGACTGACGGTCCGAGTCGAAATACGTGGACATGGAATATTTGGGGCTTAGGAGGATGAGTGTGCAATGTGTGTCACTGCACAAAACACGGAATGTTAAAAGAAAAACGATCGAAATCTAAGAATTCATATGTTATAGGGCGGTTGAGGGAAGGACTTACTCGGGAAAGTAAGGCACGAGGAAGTTATCCTTATCTCGGTTTGCCAGAATGATGCCTTCGAGGTAAGAACTCGCGACTTGCCGGTCCCCAGCGCTGCCCAAGATCTTGGCACGCATGTAGAAGTGGTTGACTATCACGATCTCCGGGGTCTTGTCGCGAATGATCCGCATCTCCATACTCAGCGAAAATAGCCGAACGAAGGTGTAGTGCAGCGGATGAAGGTTCAACATAGCGTAGATGTCATCAAACCGCAGGACGATCGTACCCCCGATGGAGTTATCCACAAAGCCCTTGCCCTCTGGCACCTTGGCCGCAAAAACCGGGTATGCCACATCCTTCTCTCTGAGACACCGCTTCTCCAAAGAAAGAACACTGTCATGCAGACTCCGCATTGAGCATATTACTCGGTAGCATCGGCCTACCCGCCACTTGCACCCTCCTCATTACATCCTCAGGTGAAGGTGGCCCGTCCTGAGCACGGATCGTACTCGGTGCTGGCTGGCTCGCACCCTTGTTAGTCTTTCTTTTCCGTGCCTTCTTCTTCTCTTGTAATGGGACCAAGTTCTGCTCACAGACCGCCTTCTTGAGTGTGTTGGGGCTGATAATATTTCGCACCTCGCCTATCTCAGGCTCGGTGAAGTCGGCAGCTGTAGGCATCTCCTGAGAACTGAACGGCAGACGACGCCTGTTGCAACTTGGTTTCTCCGCGGTACCAGCTAGATCGCGCACGTCTTTTGTAGGGTTGGGTTCTTGAGAAGGAGGCCCCATGAAGTCGCCACCGTACCCATGATCGGCAAAGTAGTGATCGACATTGGGAAATGTATCGTCGTCGTTGTCATTGTCGTTGTTCGGTTCCTGTGCCGTATGCATGTTTGGATCCAGTGGCATAGGGATGTCCGGCACCCTTGCGGCGGTCTTGCCATGGCTTGGCCCCGGCACGACTGGCGGTGTTGTCTTTGGGGTGGTGTCCCCCACCCCCAAACGAATCTGGCTCTTCGGCCAAAGTAGGGGCCAGCTCAGGCAGGCGCTGAGGGTCATCACATCATCTTCGTTGGCCCCGACGGGTCGAATCGGAGGTAACAACTCGTCGCAGCCTGGCAGCACCCGAACCAGTTGAACCCTATACAAGTTGGGTGGCATCCTAGTACCGCGGAACACGGGGTTTCCCGGTTGAACGATTTTGCCCTTGGCGACATCGACCAACTCGTTGTTCACGAAGTGCAGGAGAGTGCACGGAACGTCGGCGGCACCCTGAGTTGTGCTGTTTGATTATATCTCCGTTCGTCCTCTGTTGGCCTCGGTCATTGTACGTCTTCTCAATAAAGGTTTTGTGCTCTACCACCTAAGGATCGACCATGTCTATGTGTTGTAGAGCGACTAGGTTTGCTCTTTCAAAGTCGGCGAGTCGACCCTCGAAGTCGACATGCATTTCGCGGCGACCCTCACGGTGACCCCATCCAGCGAGCCTGCCGAGGTGCCTGTTGACGGGCAGACCAACAGGGTTCTCGATGCCTAGATAATTCGTGCAGTAGGAGATGCACTCTTCGGTCAGAAAGCCCCTGGTTATGCTTCCCTCTAGACGTGACATGTTGCGAACATATCCTTTGATGACACCATTCATCCTTTCGAACGACATCATGCTGTGCAGGAACATCGGCCCGAGTTGGATGATATCGTCCACGATATGGACCAGCAGATGCACCATAACGTGGAAGAATGCGGGCGGGAAGTACATCTCAAACTCGCATAGTATCACCACGATCTCTTCCTGTAGCCTTCTGAGTTGCCTCACACCAACCGACTTCCGAGAGATCACGTCGAAAAAGTTGCATAGGCCAAATAGCGTTTCATGGACGTGCGCGTCCATGATCCCACGGATTGCAACTAGAAGTATCTGCGTCATCAGCACGTGACAGTCGTGAGACTTCATCCCGCTGAACTTCTGCTTCGCCGGGTCTAGGTATCTGCTTATCTTCCCCGCGTAACCGTAAGGAAGTTTTACTCCTACGAGGCAGGTGAAAAACTGCTCGATCTCCTCCTGACTTAGAGTGAAGCACGCGGGAGGGTAGTCATTTCCGGTCTTCTTGGCCTTTTTTCCTTTGCGACGACTTTCCGTGTCCTGCTTCGCCTCATCATCATCATCATCATCATCATCATCATCATCATTAGTGTGAAGCTCCTGCCTGATGCCCATTGATTTCAAGTCTGCCCTTGCTTTCGGCCCATCTTTGGTCCTCTCTCGCATGTTGAGCAGGGTACCAAGCAGACTCTCGCACACGTTCTTCGTGATATGCATGACATCTAGGCTGTGAGGCACACGGTGGATCTTCCAGTACGGCAAGTCCCAGAAAACAGACCTCGTTTTCCATACCTTCAGCAGCGGCTCTGGCGCCTTTCGCTTCTTTCCCGGCTCTGGCGCCTTTTGCTTCTTTCCCGACAGTGGGCAATCTTTCCAATTTTTCAACAGCTCATCTATTTCCTCGCCACTCCTCGTATGCGGGCGTCCTCGGGGTTCGGTTTCACCATCGAACAGATCCTTGCGTTTTCTCCACAGGTCATCGTCGCGAAGCCACCTTCGATGTCCCATGAACACGGTTTTCGAAGACCCGGGATCTCTATCTAGCTGGCGATACGTTGTATCATCCATGCACCTGACGCATCCAGAAAATCCGTGGACTACCTGCCCCGCGACATATCCGTAATCGAGATAGTTGTGCACCGTCGTGAGCAGTGCGGCTCTCATAGGGAAATATTCTTTCTTTGCGGCATCCCACGTATTGGCTGGCGTTTTCCACAGCGTGTCTAGCTCCTCTATCAGCAGCCCCAGATACAGATTGATGTCGTTCCCTGGTTGTTTCGGTCCTTCAATCAGCATACTCATGTGAATGTACTTCCTCTTCACGCACAACCAGGGGGGAAGGTTGTACATCCACACAAACACAGGCCAGGTGCTATGTGTGCTTATCTGGCTGCCAAACGGATTGACTCCATCGGTGCTCGCGCCCAGCTCGATGTTCCTTGGATCGTTCCCAAATTATTTGTCTTCGAAGTTCAACACTTGCCACTGGCTCGCATCCTTAGGGTGACTCAGCATCTTGTCTTTTTTATCTATCTCCGAATCATTTGCTTCATCTTCTCGCTTCTTCTCCTCCCTATCCGCGTGCCAACGCAAGAGCTTTGCTACCTTAGGGTCCGCGAAATACCGCTGCAGATGAGGAGTGATCGGAAAGTACCACACCACTTTTCGAGGAGCTTTCTTCCTCTTCTTGTATCGAGTGACGCCGCACACCGGACATATGGTAGACTCCGCGTGCTCGTCCCGATAAATGATGCAATTGTTCATGCACACATGGTATTTCACGTGCGGTAAATCCAGAGGACACACGATTTTTTTCGCCTACTCGAAACTGGTCGGGCACATGTTCACCTTGGGAAGACGATTGTGCCAGAATGACATGTTCTCGTCGAAGCATGCGTCGGAAATTTTTTGTTTTACCTTCATCTCCATAGCCATGAGCGTTACTTTCAGGCGGGTATCCTCGGGCCTGCATACTTCATACAATGGAGTAACCGCGTCTATCTCCAATTGATCCATCTTGGCTTTCTCTCGGGCGGCAGCTCTTGCGTTATCCGTCTGCTTGAGAAGCAGCTCTTGAATATGAGGGTCCTGCACCCAGCCCATCGATGGTCCAGCGTCGTCTGCTCCGCCGGCATGATCATCTTCATGATCATTCCCGTCGTCTGCTCTGGCATCTTCCTCATCATCATGTCCTGCATCTTCTACATGATGACTGTGTACAATATCACCGTCGTGATCATCTCCTAGAGATTCTTCGTCTTCTCGCCCGCCCGAGCCGCGGTTGTTGTCTTGCTGCCCTTCCTCATTTCTTGCCCGGCCCCCATGGACGACTTCGTAGTCATCTTCATCACCTTGCCACCGATATCCATCCATGAAACCACGCAAGAGCAGGTGGTCCCACACCTTCCCGGAATCCGGGTCCGCAATAAGGCTCTTCAGCTTGCATCTTCGACACGGACATCTTATCTCCGTCTCGTTCTTTTGAAGCATCTCAGCCTTCGTGGAGCTCAAAAACCTATTCACGATGCCTTCGGTCATCGTGCGGACCATGGTCGCCTGCGGGGTAGAGCAAAATGATATTTTAGAACCAAGAAAATTTTTGGCATGACTTTCCCTAAAAATAGACCAAAAAGAATGCTTAATGCCAAAATTCTCGCCGAAACGGAAATGAATCAACATCCCGGCAAAATATTGGCAACTATCTCATTTCAAATACCGGTGCACCTGCAAACACAAACACATATGCAACACCACAAACATATGCAACACCAAGAACATACATAGATCTAGCTAGGCCATAAAAAGTGCATGTGCACATTGTTGTAGGGAGAAAAACACAAATATAGCTTCTCCCCTTACTTACCTATCAAAAAAAGGTAATTTAACCACTTAATTTGAATGAATCTATGGTGGAAATGAGGTGACAAAGAGGAGGCACCCGAGACAAGCTTTGGAGGAGGAGGTGGAGAGAATGAAGTCGGAGAAAGAGAGTGGGTAGGAGTGTCTGTCCAAAATATCTTGTTGGTTCCCACTTACTAATGGCGCACCACCTCCAAATGCGCCATTAGTGACCCAGGTTACTAATGGCGCACCTGCTGATGGTGCGCCATTAGTAGTTTTTCAAAAAAAACATACTAATGGCGCACTATGGAACAGTGCGCCATTAGTAGTTTTGCAAAAAAAAGAATAAAAAATATAATAAAAAAACAACAGTAGTGGTGCACTGTGTGACTGGTGCGCCATTACTAGTTACAACAAGTAATGGCGCCCTGTGTCTGTATGCCCCATTAGTATGTTTGGAAAAGGGAAAAAATTGATACTAATGGCGCACCCTGAGCCCGGTGCGCCATTAGTGTATTCAACTCTAATGGCGTACCAGGAGGTGGTGCGCCATTAGTATATACTAATGGCGCACCGCATGTCTGGTGCGCCATTAGTGTCAATCCCATCTATAGCCCTTTTTCTAGTAGTGATGGTTACAATCCATAAGCATTTCTCCTTTGGATTCTCTATACTAGTTTTCTTAGGGAACTTTTCATCCACACCAACCTCTTGTGAAGAAGGTTACATTTTTCTAGATTGTAATCATTACAAATCCTGCAAACCAAATAGGCTTGTAGTAGTGTTCAAAACTGCATGTGGGCACTAACTCATTTTCTTATTGTGCAGATAAGATTAGACCTGATGGTGGATAATGTGATACAATATATCAATCACATCGAATGCCTAGATCTACATCTCTTAGAAATTACTTTCAACTCCTACCGAGGGACCTTACTAGAGATTATATTCGCCAGGTTCTTTGTTGTCAGAGCGAGGGTGGTGAAGGTAATGAGGTTTGCACTACATTTATTTCGCAAAAATGAAGGGATTGTTGACCAACACCGGCGGCTGTGGCAGAATGGAATAGGCTCCAAAAAAGCTGAATTTAATTTTGACCTTCAGATGACAGAGTAATTGGAAGTCATCGTGTCAACCCCATACATGAATTCTCAATGGCTCACCCCTTTGCAAAAATTACGAGGTTTCGAAACCAGCCTTACAAGTGGTAATATTAGTTTGAACCTCTCTTATATCCATGTTCAGCGGATCAGCTTGGGCGGTTGCAGCTGATGAGCTGAATTTCATTTCTAATATTAGTTTGAACCTTGTAATCTTTGAATTTGAGGCATATAACTCTGGAATTTGAACCTTGTAATATTTCGAGCGTTTGTGGTACAATCGTTGAACTGGCATCGTATGAGACTCATATATTGGTAGCACTATTTTTACCTTAATACGGAATGGACTTAGAGTTACTAACCATTCTCGAATGTGTTTACCTTGTCGATCTCATAGCACACGATCTATTGCAAGAAGCACAACCACCACGACAAATTCTTAGAGGGTATCCTGCGTGGCTCCAATGGCGCTCCGACCGGCTGCCGATGATGAGTAGCAGTTCACCATGCATGCCATGGTGGACACCCATAGAAGGTTCACGGAGCTCTCGGTGGTGTACACAAACAACCCGGTCTGGGTGGATCACTCCATCCACATCATGGAGTTGTTTCTTGCTGAGGATAAGTAAAAGGTGGTCCGGTTCGACCTTGAGTACACCCGCGCTCGTGTCGGGTCTCGTCAAAAGGTCGCCGTCACCCAGATGTGCATGCGCAATCACGTCCTCGTCTACCACTACTGCTTGGCCACAAGTCCTTGCCAACATTCGTCAGGTTTGCCAACAGCCCCCACTACATGTTCGCTACGATGGACGTCACCAACAATGTAAAGGTTCTCAAGAATTCGGGCATCACCTGCCAGAATCTTGTCGACATCAAGGGCTAATACAAGATTTAGGGTAGCAACGAGAATGAGAAGGAATCAATGGTTCACCTCGCCGAGGCCATCATTGATCCCTACTAGAGAGACATGAAGGATTCCTGTAACAAGGACAAGCGTGCCTGGCACTCGACCTAGATAGAGAAACTCGACAAAGCTCACGTTGTGTATGCGGCCAGGGAGGCGTACACGAGGTAAGATATGTACATGCGGATCGTTCACATAAGGAAGTGTTTCCTTCCCCAAAACGGCTAGGGATCCAGTCGGAAGTAGAGCAATGGCAAGCGTCGTCGCAACAAGAAGTAGATGATTAGATCCTTGTTTATCCTAGTTTACTATGCATGTAATTGCTTACTTTGGTGTGTGGAAATGTTATGTGTGTAATCACTTGTGTAATTGTATGCTTAATTTGGTTATGCAATGCTATCTTTTTAAGTATATATGTTGATGCTCTGTAGACAGAGCGTAGATGTTGTGCGGACAGAGCAAATCACATCACACTCGGACTAAACAATGGAACCCGTCGGTGCTGGTTTCATCAACCACTCACAATTGTATACCAGCAATCGTTTTCTCACAACACACACGACTTGTTAACAGGAATCGTCTTTGTTGTTATCCGTCTTCCCACACATTTCCACTTGCAGACATGTTTGCCGTGTATCACACACATCTTGTTAAGTTGAACCATTTCTGTTCTCTTGGCTCAATGCAAATAGTTCATCCGAGTGAACTGTATGGCATATATCACACACACATTCATCAGGCTAGCCATTTCTTTGGTGTTGCCTAATCACAAACAGTTCATCCGAGTGAATTGTATGCCATATACCGCACACACCTTCATCTGACTGCTCGTTTATGTTGTTATGTCTCATTGCAAACAGTTCTTATGGATTAACCATATGCCCCACATCGCACACGCATCTAAAATCTGAACCATGTCTGATGTATCCATCATCACAAACGTTATGCATCTTTTTTGTCGAAGTTTTTACATCATCGTTTGTGATTAATGCATCGCACATAGTTTTGTCGAAGGGTCTCTGATTGTAGTGTTGCATTAGCAGCATCCTGTAGTAGTGTATATCCATGAATATTATTTGAGTCTTCTTGGATCTCTTATAAGCATGATTATTTATAGCCCTGTGTTTCTTCATCGAATCTTTGTTTTAGTTACGCCAACTAGATCATTTTTTCTTGCCATGGGAAGAGGTGCTTTGTCATGCGTTCGATTTTACGGTGTCCTCACCCAGTGGCATAAGGGGTAGCGAGGCACGTATGTATCATTGCTATTACGGATAACAAGATGGGGTATATTCCTACATGAATAGATCTTGTCTACATCATGTCACCGTTCTTATTGCATTACTTTGTTTCTCCATGAACTTAATACACTCGATGCATGATAGATAGCGGTCGATGTGCGGAGTAATAGTAGTAGATGAAGAATCGTTTTGGTCTACTAATCTTGGACGTGATGCCTATATGATGATCATTGCCTTGGATATCGTCATTATTATTTGTTCCTCTATCAATTCCCCAACAATAATTTGTTTACGCATCGTATGCTATTTTCTCGAGAGAAGCAACTAGCTAAATCTACGGCCCCGGGATATGATGATCATTCCCTTGGATATCTTATTGCTTTATGATCTATTTTTTATCGCATTTGCTTTCAGGTCTATTTTTCCTAAAACTAAAAAAATACCTTGCTGCACTTTTTATGTGCATTTTTTATTTTGTGTTCTTACGCGATCTATTTATCCAAACTTATACAAACAAATCTATCTTTTTACCGAGGAGGGATTGACAACCCCTCTTACACGTAGGGTTGCAAATATTTGTTCTTTGTGTGCAAGTGCCGTTTACATAGTGTTGCTTGATTCTCCTACTGGTTCGATAACTTAGTTTCACATCTGAGGAAAATACGTACTATAGTTGTACTGCATCATCCCTTCCTCTTCAGGGAAATACCGACGCAGTTTCAAGCCGCATTAAAAGGAATTTCTAGCGCAGTTGCCGAGGAGACGTCATCAACATCTATCAAGTTTCTAATCACAAATCACATCTCCTTGCAATTTACATTATTTTCCATTTTCCTCTCGTTTACATCTCCCCCACTTCGCAAAAATTTGTAATTTTATTCGCCTTGTTTTTCATTTGCCTTTTTCTCGTTTGATCTTTCGCTTGAACTTATAATCATGAGTGAGTTTGGTATGGCAGAAATAGATGATGGTCGAACTCCTAAAATTCAATGATCTGGCAATCTGGATGCTAAAACTTTTATTTTGGGTCAAGGGAACATTATAGGAAAATAAACTATCCATGAATTTTTTTATTGTGTTGGAACTTTGAATTGCGATGATGATCCTATACTTAAAAGAACTAAAACTTATGCGGAAGCTATTTCAGCACTAGTTCTGAAACTTGAAAATAGATTTATCTGTACTCATCCTACCTTGCAAAGATTGTTTTTTGAGCTACCCGTTATAAAGGTTCCGAAAGATAAAAAGTTAGCCACCCGTGTTCTTATGAACGAATTTTATCACATAGTACGGGAAGCCATGGATTTTTTTATGGTATTAGCCATGAAAAATTGGTAATAGACGACCTTTATGATTGTGATTATACGTTGAGACATTTGCTTGGAAATAATCAATTTTTTTATCAGAATCTTAGAAAGGAAACCCCCATTTTAGATGTGATCCAACAAGTTTTCAATGATATCAACCAACAATATTCTTGGATCGTATCCGTGAATCAAAGGGGATATAAATATTGACACTTGATAATGCAAAAATTTCTATGGACAATGTGTTTCAAGTTATATTTGAGAAACCACCTGGCAAAACCACATCTATGGAGGATAAGAAGAAAGATGACAACACTTGAAATCTATGCATTTTGCCTATCTAGGGGCATTAAACAACAGCGCATGTTGGGAGGCAACCCAAAAGTTATCTTTGTGCTTTTCTGTTTTTATACTGTTTTTCAATAAATACACATTATTACTAATTTAATGATTCTGTTTTTTGTGTGTTAATTAGTGTGTGTGCCAAGTAAAGCCTTTGGGATTGATTTGGGTGAGAGTTGATTTGATTCGGTGCATCAACAGAAAATTTTGCGTCCAGTGGCATAATTGTTGTCATTTGCTGGAGCGTGAATAATTGCTGAAATATATACACGGAATTGACATAATTGCCCATGTTTTCCTAATTTTTCAGAATTTTTAGATTTATACAAGTATGAAGAAAAATTACGTCTTTACGGACGGTTCTGTTTTTGAAAAATTCTATTTTCGTGGCATCATGTTCTTATTTTGATGAATCTATGCTTTGTATCGAGGGGAATAAGCCATGGTAAAGTTAGAATACAGTAGTTATAATGTAATAACAAAATTTTTATGGGTTTTCTACATTACTTATACCAAAAAAATTATTATACTAAAGGATCTCATGAGGTTTTTTTGTGTGATTGAAGTTTTCAAGTTTTGGGAGAGATCACGATGAATGAAGGAATAAGGAGTGAAAAGAGCCTAAGATTGGGGATGCCCATGGCACCCCAAGATAATATTCAAGAAGTATCAAGCAACTGAGCTTGGGGATGCCCCGGAAGGCATCCCCTCGTTCTTCTAACGACCATCGGTATTTTACTTGGAATTATAATTTTATTCGTCACATATCATGAGTTTTGCTTGGAGCGTATTGTATTATATAAGTCTTTTCTTGTTTTGCTTTTTAGATTGTCACAAGTATCCTTGTTGTACACACATATTTGAGAGAGCCAAAACTATGCCATGATTTGTTAGAACTGATCTTTATGCTTCACTTAAATCTTTTGAGCCATGGAATTGCTCTAAGTGCTTCACTTATATCTTTTTGAGCATGGTGTGCTTTAATATTTTTGAAGAAATACTCTCATGCTTCACATAGATTTATTTGAGAGTTAGTAAATTTTTGTAGAAATGCTCTCTTGCTTTAGTTATATTATTTTGGGAGATGAATTTTTTTTATGTTCATGTACTTCACTTAAACTTTTTTGAGCTTGTCAAAAGACATTGCAACATATGAAATTCGTACCAAAGTGATAGATATTCAAGAGGGATATAATAAAAACTTTCATGAAGATCATTGGACAAAATAAACTTGATTCCTTGTAATAGTTTTGAGATATGATGATAGTAATATGTGAGTCATGTTGGTAAGTAATTATGCTTTACAAAGAATATTGGTGTTAAGGTTTGTGATTCCCTATGCAAGCACGAAAGTCAATAGTTATGCAATGAAATTACATCCTAGTTGTGTTTCATTAATCGTTGTTAGTTATGTTTAATGTTCTTTTATGATGGTTTTCATTCCTTGGTTGATCACTTCTCGATCTATTTGCTAGCCTTCACTTGTACTAAGTAGGAATACTACTTGTGCATCCAAATCCTAAAACCCAAGTTGTGCCAAATGAGTCCATCATGCCTACCTATATGTGGTATTTCCATGCCGTCCTAAGAAAATTTGTATGTGCCAACTCTAATTTTCAAAACAAACTTGTCTTTTGTGTGCCCGTACCACTCATGAAACGGCAAGTGGTGGCCGATATTTTCAATGCTAAGTAGGTTATTCTCAAGATGAGTGTTTATTCGATTGACATTGCATGAGAGTGTGGTGGTAATAGGGATGCCAGTCCCAAAATGCAAAATAATACTACAAATAAATTCCTTGGTATGTGTTGGTATGGAAGGCACGCGTGAATTCGACTAGCCATGGATTGTGAAAGAATGGTGGAAAGGAAATAAACTTTATTTTATGTTTGGGAACCGCCTATGATTTACTTAGCACGAAAGATATTGGGAAATCTTAGTCATTTTCGTTGATGAGAAAAGAATGCCACCCAAAATAATTGCATCTCACAATTTAAGCTTTGAGCTCTCGCACCTCTACAAATCCCTACTTCCCTCTGCGAAGGGCCTATGTATTTACTTTTATGCAAATTTTATTTTATTTGAGTGTCATATTCTCTAATAAAGCACCAACTATGGAACACTATTATCACACTTGAGCATTGGACGATGTAGCTAATATTTGGATGTGTTACATGAATGGATCAATGATTGAGCATAATGGGCTAGGGATAACTTTCTTTAGCGTTGACATTTTGAAAGACATGGTTGCTTGTTGATATGCTTGAGTATTGAAGTCCTCATGTCAAAACTTGACTATTGCTTTGAACCATCTATTAGTCCAATTGTCTATGCTACAAAAGAAAATAAAATTTGATGAACATCATAGGCAATATTCCACATCAAAAATTCTGTTTTTATCATTTACCTACTCTAGGACGAGCAGGAATTAAGCTTGGGCATGATGATACGTCTCTCCAATGTATCTATAAATTTTCATTGTTCCATGTTGTTATATTATCATTCTTGGATGTTTCACAATCATTTTATAGCAACTTTATATCATTTTTTGGGACTAACCTATTGACATAGTGCCCAGTGCTAGTTATTATTATTTTCTACTTTTTTTCTTCTCAGAATATCCCTACCAAACGGAGTCCAAATGTAGCGAAACTTCTTGGAGGTTTTTTTGGACCAGAAGACAACTTGGGGGGCAAGGAAGCATCTGGGGGAGGTCCATGGGGTCCACAAGACACCAGGGCGCACTAGAGGCCCTTGGAGCACACTAATGGGTTGTGGGGCCCACGGGGGTCTCCTCCACCGCCTCTTCGCTCTATAAATACTCAGAAATACCAGAAACTCTAGGGGAGCAGACGGAACACAATTTTAGCTTTCGCAAGTTCCAGAACCACGAGATCCAATCTACCACCATCACGG
>LR738710.1:529885425-529919359 GCA_902687465.1 Secale cereale | reverse complement strand
GGGGGGTTCATCATCCTCATTGTTGCCTCTCCGATGATGCGTGAGTAGTGTACCACAGACCTACGGGTCCACAGGCAGTAGCTAGATGGTTTCTTCTCTCTTTTCGATTCTCAATACAGTGGTCTCTTGGAGATCTATTTGATGTAATGACTTTTTGTAGTGTGTTTGTTGGGATCCGGTGAATTTAAAGTTTATGATCAGATCTACATACATGAATATTATTTGAGTCTTCTTTGACCTCTTATATGCATGATTATTTATAGCCTCGTATTTCTTCTTCAAATATTTGGTTTAGCTAGAGCAACTAGATCGATTTTTCTTGCCATTGGAAGAGGTGCTTTGTGATGGTTTCGATCTTATGCTGTCCTCACCCAGTTACAGAAGGGGTAGCGAGGCATGTATGTCATAGCCTGCTTTTTGGCCCTATCTATTTCCGTTGTTTTTCTGAGGTTTTTGCTTGAGTTTTCTTTTTCCGTGGCTTTGTGGTTTGGAAACTGAAGAAGATGCCCTCTTATTTCTTTCCGGAGTGGCTTGTCATACCCAAATCATTCCCTAGACCTTTCCATTTCCACCTTGGACCAAATCCCAATATTCTTTTTATTGGGAATATTTATTTTTCTATTAAAGGCACAACCCTGTCTGCCTTAGGTTGTGAAGCAACCTATATTTCCATCACTCCTAAAATTCCCAAATAACACTCATAAATTTATTGGGTCATATCTTCATAAAATGTGGCAAAACTTTTCCTTGCCATGTTAAAAAATAATCCTCCAATATTCATTTTCCTATTCTGCCCTAAATGGCACTTTGTGAAGCAAGTGCTATTTTCCTTTGCCCAATTTCCCTCAAACTTCTTGGATATATTTTCATGTCCATATCTTTGCCACATGCCAAAATTCAACTTCATTTGCCTAGTGATTATTTATCAATGATTTTCCAAAGTTTCTGTCCAGAAAGAAATTTTGTGAAGGAGGTACAAGCTAGGAATATAGAAATGAATTGTAATTTTGCATGCTCCTCAATATCATCATATCAGAGCACTCCACCAAAGTTGAGCTCATTTCATGCCTCCATGTGAGCTCGTCTTCAACTCTTTGATTATGTCCGAATTTTCAGTTTGTGAAGCAAATATATTTTATCTTGCTCCATTAAGGATGATTTTTTTTCTAGACCTTCTCCTATACATATAACCTAGCTCCACAAAATTTGGGCATATTTTGTTTAGCCATTTTCCCTCAGGAATTTTCTCAAGTTCCGGATTAGAGAGGACCATTATGAAGCAAGTACCAATATGGCTTGGCCAATTGGTATGATCTTTTTGAGCATATTCATATGGCCTAATAACTCTGCCTTGCCCAATTTGAGCTTAAGTTGATACTCCATGTGAGTGCATCATCCAAATCCCCATTTCCGGCCATTATGGAACTTTCTACTGCAACCCCCTTCTAGACTCATCCATTTGGGCTGATACTTATTCATCACGGTGTTCTTTGAGTGTGATCAAGCCCTGCCAAACCTCAGCTTCTGCCTCTTTCTGTGTTTGTCTCCCCGCAATATAAACACCTTTATGTTCATGTCTCCTGGATCCTTCTGCCAATCACTTCTTTGCCCCTAGACCGAGATGTTGCTTTGTTTAAACTCAGGGCACTAAGGTAAATGCATTAGACAAGGATGGTTCGGCCAGAACACGCCACATGCACCATCTCACGCGGTGACCACCGCCCTGGCATGCATTAAACGCGCTCTGGCTCCATCTCGGTGATGTGCTCGTCCGTTCTCTCTCGTCTCGACCCGCAGCCTTGTCCAGTAGCCGTCTCGTGATCGAATGCGTCGCCCTGAGCCCTTGCCCCCTCCGTCTTCTTCACCGGTGAGCCGTCCCCGTCGCCGAACAATGAGCGTTGTAGCCGACCGGCTCTGTCCATGCCTCGGTCGCTTCCTCCCCGTGCCCGTTGGCTCCCTCTGCTCCGTGAGATCCCCCTATGCCTCCCTCGTCGCCTACCGTCGAGCAAGCTCGCATGCCCACGCGTCTGCGGCTCCGGCGACGTGTCACACGGCTATGTTCACTCCCCCGTGTTGCCCCGGCTATATATAACCCCTCCCCAAGACCCCTCGAGCACATCACCAGCCTCGCCTCGCTCCATTACCGCTCCCCGCCTCTCAAACGAGCTCCAGAAGCTCCTCTAGACGCTCATCACCACCATGGCCGCCACTCGGCTTCCCCTAAATTCGTGTACCCCGGAGCTCTTTGTCTCATCTTTCCACCTCCAGAAGCTCACCCATACTCCGGTGCACCCTCCCCTTCCCTCACTTTCTCTCCGTAGCTGCTGTGGCCGCCGCCCGTAGATCAACCACCGTCGCTGAGCTTTTGTCCTCCATCGTTGCCGTGACCCTAGCCCTCCTCGCCGTCCGTGTTCGGCCAGGATGGATGCGGCCCTCCTCCCCGACTCTAGTGGTGGTCCGGGCGCCTCAAACGGTGGCCGGTGGTGCTCGGACGGCCGCCGGCGTCGCGCCCCTCCCTCCGGACCATGGGCGAGCGCGGGCAAGACGAAGAAGACGACGACCCTTGCCTCTGGGCCCTGCCTTTCGGCCTCTATGCGCTGACCGGGCCGGCCCGCTGACGTGGATAAGTGGAGGCATATTCACGAGAATATGTCTCCCTTTTCCTGAAAGCATACTTCGGCCCTTCTTCCTCCTAAAATGCGCTTTCTCTGTCAAAAAGCGTATTCCACTTATTCTTCGAGCCAAAATTCATTTTCCTCTCTGGAAAACGTATTTCCGAAAAAGATGTGCTCTGTTTTTCCTGTTATGGGCCTGTTTGTGATGATTTTATTTACAAATGGGTCCCTGTCAGTCAAACACTCGTATAGTTTTACCCGTAGCTCCGATTGAGGTGAATCCAACGCCCACATCTTCATCTCTTCAAGCCCGAGCTTTTGGTATCATTTTCACTATGGTTTGACATACTGGAAATGACCACTTTGACCTTGCCCATAAATAGCCCCTCCTAGAAAGTACCCTTTCCGGTGATTCTTTCCGCGATCGTTCCGCACTTCTTCCCGTAGCCTTCTTCATCCCCAGGCAAGCCACAACCACCATTTGCATGATAGCCATGCAGAAGCATTGATTTTCAACTTGAATCTTTAATAATTGTCTGTTTGTTTTACTGCTGCTGTCGTTATTTTGGTTATGCTTATGGATCGGTGTTTACCGTCTTGTTATGTTTTCTTGCACTCTGTTATTATGTTCTTCATGCTAGTACTCCCTCCGTCCGAAAATACTTGTCATTAAAATGGACAAAAAGGGATGTATCTAGAACTAAAATATATCCAGATACATCCCCTTTTCTTCATTTTGATGACAAGTATTTCCGGACGGAGGGAGTATTACTTTAATATTGGCCATGCTTGGTAGTAGTACATGTTGATGTAGTGATGGTCTTCGGTGCATGACTATTCTCTATTTCGAGTACCGTTGTTATGAATGTTCTTTTGCACCCAGTTGGTTAAATGCTTGCATGGTAGTTTTATCGTTAATGCATGGTAGTTTTATCGTTATTGCATGGTATTTATTATTGACGCTAGTGGTCGTGTTATGCTATGAATAGTGTTCTAGTTATGATATTCATGCTCGTCAGTATGCCATGCTCTTCTGGATAAATGGTTAAATGTTGTTGTTATGCTCGTTGATTGTGAAACACCCCCGTGCTTATGTTGATATCATGTTCATGCATTGTAGTTGCATCATGTATTTTTATCATGGCTCAGCATATTGCATTCAAGTTTAACCGGATAATAATGAACTTGAACAACTTTTGGTTGAGTCATGGTGCCACCTTATCAAGATGACCAGTGCAACCATGCTTACCTTTTATGGGAAGGTCTTAACTCAGCCCTTTGTTATGCCTCTCACCGGTGCCTCCTGTAAGGGAAGGTTATGAGCGCGCGGTACCCTAATCAGGTAGGCGGACATAACCTTGTGTGCTCGTTTTTATTTTTATGGTACCTTGTCCCCGTTTGGGACCGTTTTGCCACGACGGTGGCCATTGGTGCCTTTGTTAGGCACGCCCCCCCCCAAGACCAAGCCATGAGAGGGAGTGGTCGGAGTGGCCGGGAGAGTGCCATAACAAAGGGAGGTTTTCGCCGAAACGCCTTTGGTCCACCCAAATGGGAGTGT
Organism: Secale cereale; assembly: GCA_902687465.1. Classification (NCBI taxonomy): domain Eukaryota; kingdom Viridiplantae; phylum Streptophyta; class Magnoliopsida; order Poales; family Poaceae; genus Secale; species Secale cereale. The sequence continues at coordinate 529,915,186 of LR738710.1, read as the reverse complement.
GAGGCCATGGGTTCCGTAGTGTGGGTAAATGTGCTACCTCTGCAAGGTGTGTGTATTTAATCTATCGATATCCGCGCCCGCGGATATGGGCCCAGTTCCTGTCGGTCACACTGTGGGTCAACAGTAATAATAATAATGTGCTAAATAACAACCATGGTTCGATGATGAAAGAAATTGGTGGATACTTATGTGATCATGAGAGGATCACTGTGGTATCGTGAGTACCAACTTGTTGATTATTTGGGATGTTTTATGCGAGAGTCAATTGTAAAGATCAAGCTCCTTGTGGTCATAAATGATTACTACAGTATTGTTAATAACAAGCTTGATTGGATCCTGAGATGATCATGCAATGTCCATGATGGTAAGTGATGCATGTGATGGTTACGAGGTAACCCAAGCAGAGTAAGTTGGTGCATGATAGTTTCATCATTGTTGCTTGCTAGTATTATCATGTTCATATGTTCATGCCATGCTCGTATTGTTCTGGCTGTATTATCTTGCTCATGCTTTGATTGATCTGATAGTATCATGTCAATCCTTGTTAATCTGTAATTGCCATGCTATTGTTTGTCTTGATTGCTTTGGTTGCTGTGAGCTTGCAAGTACATTCAATGTACTGACCTGGCGTGTCATGCCAGTTTGCAGGTCATGCCAGATATGATTGCTTGTTTGCTGTGGATTCCTTATTTGCGAGCTAGGATAAGAGTTCCAGCCAGAGTCCCTGCGGAGTGGAGTTCACCACCGTCGTCGCTATTCCGCTGCCAGTAGTTATTCCGCCGCTTCGTGTTGTTCTGCTGCTTGCAAGGAGCAAACATGGCATGTGTAGTTTCGCTGTGCCGATTGAACCACTTGTACCCACATATATTGTAATAAAGAGCTGATTTGTTCTATGCTAAGCAGTGTCGTATTCCAGAAGACTTCTCCTCGATCTATGGGCTCGAATACGTGGCGTTCCGGTTTCTCTGAGCCAGGGTGCCACAGGCTTGGTATCAGAGCAGGTCTCGCTGTAGGATGCCCTAGCCCGCGCGAACGTTAGAATGTGGTAGTATAGAGTTTGGTTGGTTTGTTGCACTTGATTGCTGCATTTTTTTGTGGCATAGCATGCATATAGATTTTATCTTGTCGCTAACAATTAATCTTGTGAGTGTAGACGGCATCGGTTTCGATCCACTACCTGCACCATCCCTCTTTGCATCCCCGCTTTTCAATGTTCGGCGTCATCTCTGTCCCAGCAGAGTGATGTCCTAGTACCAAGTGTTCCAGACACCATTTGCAGGAGTTATTCTCGGGCGTCGATATCTTTTCCTCCATCCACCATATCGTTTCGGTCATAGACTTGCCTCTATCCCGAAACACGCCATACATCTCGTCCTTTCGGCAACCCTTACTGATCTTTGTCATCAGACAAGGGCAATGCTAGCAAGCCCAGTTTCCACCGCTATCTTTCCCTAGCATCCCATTCCTTGGACGTGTACGATTACCTTTCGTACACTTGATGATGATGTGGTCGTGACTTTTGTGTCTTGCTACATGATCACCAAGTCCGTCCTCGCCCACATATTCATCCAGTTGCAACCGATGTTCAGCCAGCGCTTGGTGTAGCCTCGGTTACACCAACTCCTTCCACACGCCGATTCACTTTCGTGCACCCTGCGACAACATAATAGACCGCAATACCGGAGTTTCCGCGAGATTTGTGTGCTTAGGTATGCATGCATAGTATTGTGTGAGTAGCCGTAATATGTGATGTTGCTTGATTATTAGTATTATTAGTATGCTTGTGTGCTTTTGTTTTAGTCGTTTCTTTTGCTTCTTTCTTTGGGCCTCGGTGTGGCATTATTTCCCCTTTATTAAAGTTGCTCATCAACCAACACTACAATAGGAACCACCCTATAGCAACGCTTGTTTCCGTATCTAAAAGTCCATATATGCGTTGTTAGTGTCTTTACCAGCGGTTTGGGATGTGTAGCCTTATCCAGTGTTGCTAGGGCTATTACAACGCTTATACTACCGTTGGTAAAAGGGACTGTTGCAAGAATTCAACACATAAAATTGATTTGTGCAACACTACTATATGTTGGTGCTTAATGTACAGAATCAAGATCCCATTGGTTGGCAACAGAGAATTTGCAACGCTTCAAGTCTTGGTACATATATAATGTGAATAATATTAATTTATATATATTGTCAGCTATTAAATGAATGCTACACGTAATGGTGATAATTATATATTTTGGGTGAACAAAAAGCAAGAGAATATGCTCCGATGAGGAAGAATAATATGTTAGATAAAATTGTTGGATTATAACAGTGGATATTACACAAGGAACATCATCCAAATGTGATGCATAATCTAAATATTTTCTTGACAACAAAACTCAAACCAAAAGCGTCCATCAACATCCCTACAACTTAACTAAAACTTAATCGAGGAACATCATCCCTACAACTAAACTAAAATTTAAAGCATCCAACATCATCATCATGAACAGGGACATCATCATTATCATCATCATCATCACCACCACCACCATCAGTATACTTGCCACACAGCCATATAATCATCCATTTATCTTTGAATCTAACAAAAAACAAAATGAACTGTTAGTACACAATGCATTGACAGGATTAATGTAGTGATAGATGAAGGATGTTAGTCACATACAGAGGTTGAAGGACATGCAATCTTTGTTTTTTCTACATTACCAAGAGTAGCAGTTTTTGCGACTTCGCACCAAATCTTAAGTTTTCGCAAGATCCACAACGACATATGATGCCCAGAATTCATTTGAAAGTTCAGCACCATCAAGTTTAAATTTAGGATCACAACTTACAACTGTAGGAAGAGCTACGTGTCTGTTTTGATTTTCAGGCTCTTCAAGAGTACTTTAGTTCCTGCCTGTTAGATAAAATCTAAGTCATCATTGGATCAAATTGAAATAACTCGTAAAGGAATTACAAGAGCTTCATAAATGCTATGATAGTTCCTCCATATGGAAAATGAAAGGAGAATAGTCCTAAGTAAGGCTGCTGAAACTTCACCTCAAAGTTCTATTTGTACATCGACCAAACAACAACATATTGGGAACATAACATTATTAAAAAATCAAATAACTTTCTATGGTAATGCATCTAGGAACTGGTCATTTTATGTCATGGATTCAGAAGAAAAAAAGATAGACACTATGGGACGATAAGTCTGGAAACTCCAAATAAAATATTCCAAGGAATATTTAGAAGGGACCATATATCTATGTTTTGTAGAAAGAGGTGTTTTGGCTCGTGTATATGGGATGAACAAATAAAAGGAGGGCATTTATTTTGTTTTGGTGATATACAACAAATCCATTGAAATGCTCTATAGATAACACAAAAGAGATGGCTGGTTTTCCTTTTAGGAAACACAAAAGAAGTGACCGGTTTTTCCTTCTGGTCTATATCATTTTTACACTATAATGAGAGGCAGACAACCATGCATATGTACACTATATAATGCAAGTAATAAGAAATTGTCCTGGAAATCAAATATGTGGTACTGTACGTACATGTATAAAATAGAACTGTATGAAACCAATACCTACACACCTGGAGACACGGGATGTAGCCAAAGCGCTGATGAGAAGCACATTCAACCATTATACGTCTATGTTGGGGGCTCTCAACTTGATTATCCTCTTCATCGCCTGGCCTTTCGCCAGGTAATTTGTGATGATGTGATCAGTGAGCTTCCATTTTTTGCTACAGACCTTTTCCAATTATGTGAAAAGGAAGCATAGCGGTTAAGAGGTTACACGCTTTTAACATGAATCAGAAGCATACATCATCAGCCTTTCCTTTAATATATATTCCATTATATGAGAATTGAGATACATGTATGCAAGGCCATATTTTGTGCTCAACAAGATTAATAGAGACAAAACCTATCTCCCCACAATGCATGCCTAGTAGCTAAATGTGTATGTATAACATATATATGACAACATACAATTTAGTATCATGGATTCAGTCAACGAATTACAAAAATCAGATCTTAATTACAGAACAACTCTTCCTAAGCAAGTTCTAGCTCCATACACCAGATGCATGAACATTTAAAAATAAGCAACAAATATGTTCTTAATTATTCAGTACATCTATTTAACAACAGAATGACATTAAAACAAACCAAGTAGAAAAAAATATGAGGAAAGAGGAACCTGACATCATTTTTTGATCTCGCGTGTATTTTAAATACTGCTATAGTGCCACCTTGACCTCCTGATGATGCATATACCTCCAGGTCTTCAACAACACTATCCAGAAAATCCATCTGAACATAGTAGTTTGTGCTTTTAAGATGTGGATCACTGGGTGAGCATAAATTTGAAAGAACAGATCCAAGTAAGCAAACCCGTACCTTTGGCATGTAAGGAACAAAGAGAAGTGGACTGAAGAAATCATGTATAACTCCAAAAGGACTTATCCACTTTCCAACAAAACTAGAAGTGGTGCTTGAGTTCGCTGTGCAGAACTACGTCCAGGGCTTAGGTGAATTGAATCGCCTAGTTCCTTGTATTGCACCTACAAACCCTAGCCCTCCAGGTGATATGTATCTTCAGATGTTTGAAACTAAAGAACGCGCATCATCAGCATCCCACATTACGAACTCTAGGCTGTACTTTCTCATTATATACCAAGTAGAGGTCTGAAACTAAGGAAATCACATCATCAGTATCTCCTAAAACAGAACTCTAGGAAGTACGTCTCAGATTTCAGTAGCACAACACAACATAAAAATCCTAAAAAGTGAAAAGCTACTCTCTTCTTGCTCCATGCATACCTGCGACCAGTCTGCAATTATTCCTATTATTGGCAACTTCACCAACAATAGCGGCTGCCCATTCAGCTACAAACTGCCTTTGATGTACGCCTTCCCCACTACACTGGATTGTAGTTTGGTCGGGCATGGAATGTGAGATTGGAAGGACGTCCTCCTCAGCCAAGATGCATTTCTGCGTCATTGGAGCAATGAGATTAAAAGAATGCAGAGAAGAGACCAGCAAGAGGCTGTCTGGATTGTTTTACATGGTTGCCACCTGAATAGTGGAGAACGACTAGGAGGAGGAGCACCAGAGAAGGACGAACGAGTCTACAGATGCGAATGATGCATTGGTACCCCGAGAGTTTACAGATGTGGAAGATGGGATGCGGTTGTGTGTGCTTGTTCATGGTCGTACCTTGGATCCTCCGCTGGTCGCAGGGGAGCGGTGCTGAGGGTCGGCACGCCGGGATGCAGGGCCGCGCGGGTGGTGACGAGGGACGGCGCGTTGGGACGGAGGGTCGCAGGAGAGTCGTGAGGGGTGGCATGCTGGGATGCAGGTAGGTCGTAGCCGCGCAAAGGAGTGGCGGTGGCCGGCATGGGAGGGCTTGAGAGGAATAGGGGAGGCTCGGGGAAAGGTAACGACCTAGATTAATTATGAAAGCCAACTGGGCTGGGCTAGACAAAAGGATGTGTTAGTGCATTGGGCTTCACTTGCTGCACCAACAACGCATATGCTACAATACTTTATATCCGTATCTAACCTGAATTTTGCAACATGTAGTCAAAACGTTGTAGGATATATGTTGCTGTATAGGGGGTATCCTTGTAGTGCAACACCGGACCTGAAGAATCAGCAAGTAGTTTAGATACTTGGAAGCTCAGATAAACGGAATGAAGTTATCAGCAGACTATAGTGTAAGTTGGAATATCTCGTCCGAATGAAAAAGGAATCCTGGATGGACAGTCAGTATCATGTTTGCAATAGCGTGCACTCCTTACAACAGTACATATAATCAATTTTGCCTCAGTGTCCACTCTTCATGACATTAATGATCAGATCAGCAAGAAGATAAGCTATGTGCAAGACCAATAGTGCAGTTTCAGTCAAAGGTATGGTTCAGATGCAAGGTTTGATTCTTCGTTGAGGATGATTCTAAAACATGATATACCTGGAAGAAAGCAAGAATGTGTCATATACTCAGCAAGAAGGATAGTCCAGCAAAACCCCAGTTCATACAAGTAATCAACACCAGAAATATTAAGATGGTATGCATATGTGGTAATCGGTCCACATATCACAATGGGAAGCTTCTGCGGCACGAAACCCAGTCTTCCTCAGCAAGATACTCTCGATGGTTTCCAGCATAAGCCATCCTATCATCCTCAGTACGGCACTGGTGCAAGAGATACCTTGTGAATTGACAGCAGATGGCAGAATCAGACCCGCAATAGTTGGTCAGAAGCAAGAATCAACAAAAGTCTGCGTCGGGAATCAGATTGTCAGATATATGGGAAGGAAGCCAAATATACACCTCAGTGTGACAAAGGACTACGAGGATTGACGACAACACTGAGCTCTGTACAAGTACCGGTGAACCTGGAATATGATCCTGATGAGCCCTTGTCTTCTTTTCTCCGGGTTCAGATGATCATTTCCCTATGGTTAAAACTTGAGAGACGATGAACCTGCAAGCTGAATGATGCTACCATGTCAGGAGATGAGAATATAAGTACGCCTGTTAGAATATTGCACCCGACAAAGCCTATGGTCACACGAAGAAGCAATATGACCCCGCTCTTTCAGCCAAGGATCCAGATCAAGAAAACAATGATGAAGGAGCAATACTAGTGGTGTAGGTATGAAAATGGTTGCATGAACCATATGGTGCAGGGACCCCAGACAGTCTGAGTCAGTATCGACCACCATGGTTATTCACCTAGGGGGTCTACTCAATTTTGAACCACCATCAGTCAAGGATGAGGATATTATCAAATAAGGTCACATCCCTTATGCTAGCCACGACAAGCGACAATCAAATATTTGGTACAGGTCTGGTACTCAAGACAGTGGAGCCAGTCAGCATGATTCAGAAATTCCTATGATAAGTTAGAATCTGTCAGAAAAATGGTTATGCCTCAACTCCCTGTTTGGAACCCGAGGGGTTTGCATTTAGTGGAAAAACCCAATGCAAGGAGTCAGAGCTTGGGTGTTCATCGGGATAAATCTGATCACCAATTCATGGACAGTTGTCAGTTCAGACACAGCAATCGGTAATCACCCTCGGATTTGTGAGACAGACATATATTTCAGACATGGTAAATCTCAGCAAAGTCAGCAGCTATGAAGAGAAATGGAGCCAGTATAAACATGAATATGTGAAGTAAGATTGGTCAGGATATGGATACAGCAAAGCAAACAACCCCAGATCTAGTCAGGCAAGTCCGATGAAGAATTTAATGGGAACAATCAACAAAGGAAAATGGATACCCGAGTTGGAAACGGTTTCCTCAAGACAGTATATTCATACTTGTTCCCTGAGCACCCAAATCTCGAGGACTTGATTTCTTTAAGGGGGGAGGGTTTGTCAGAGCCTAATTTTTGGCCCTTTCATTTTCTTTTGTTTTTCTGAGGTTTTTGCTTGAGTTTTCTTTTTCCGTGGCTTTGTGGTCTGGAAACTGAAGAAGATGCCCTCTTCTTTCTTTCCAGAGTGTCTTGTCATAGCCAAATGATTCCCTAGACCTTTCCATTTCCACCTTGGACCAAATCCCAATATTCTTTTTATTGGGAATATTCCTTTTTCTATTAAAGGAATAACCATGTCTGCCTTAGGTTGTGAAGCAACATATATTTCCATCACTCCTAAAATTCCCAAATAATTCGCATAAATTGTTTGGGTCATATCTTCGTAAAATGTGGCAAAACATTTCCTTGCCATGTTCAAAAATAATCCTCCAATATTCATTTTCCTATTCTGCCCTAAATGGCACTTTGTGAAGCAAGTGCTATTTTACTTTGCCCAATTTCCCTCAAACTTCTTGGACATCTTTTCATGTCCATAACATTGCCACATGCCAAAATTCAACTTCATTTGCCTAGTGATTATTTATCAATGATTTCCAAAGTTTCTGTCCAAAAAGAAATTTTGTGAAAGACGTACAAGCTAGGAATATCCAAATGAGTTGTAATTTTGCATGCTCATCATTATCAACATATCAGAGCCCTCCACCAAAGTTGAGCTCATTTCAAGCCTCCATGTGAACTCATCTTCAACTCTTTGATTCTATCCAAATTTTTAGTTTGTGAAGCAAGTATATTTTATCTTGCTCCGTTAAGGCTGAAAATTTGTCTAGACCTTCTACTATATGTATAACCTAGCTCCACAAAATTTGGGCATATTTTGCTTGGCCATTTTCCCTGAGGAATTTTCTCAAGTTCCTGATCAGAGAGGACCATTATGAAGCAAGTACCAATATGGCTTGGCCAATTGGTATGAGACATTCTGAGCATCTTCATATGGCCTAATAACTCTGCCTTGCCCAATTTGAGCTTAAGTTGATACTCCATGCGAGTGCATCATCCAAATCCCCATTTCTGTCCATTATGGAACTTTCTACTGCAACCCCCTTCTAGACTCCTCCATTTGGGCTGATACTTGGTCATCATGATATTCTTTGAGTGTGATCAAGCCCTGCCAGACCTCAGCTTCTGCCTCTTTCTGTGTTTGTCTCCCCGCAGCACAAACACCTTTCTGTTCATGTCTCCTGGATCCTTCTGCCATTCACTTCTTTGCCCCTAGACCGACTTGTTGCTTTGTTTAGACTCAGGGAACTAAGGTAAATGCATTAGACATCGATGGTTCGGCCAGAACACGCCACATGCACTAGCTCACACGGTGACCTCCGCCTTGGCATGCATTAAACGTGCTGTGGCTCCATCTCGGCGTTGTGCTCATCCGTTCTCTCCTCGTCTCGACCCGCAGCCTTGTCCAGTAGCCTCCTCGTGATCGAATGCTTCGCCCTGAGCCCTTGCCCCCTCCGTCTTCTTCCCTGGTGAGCCGGCCCCATCGGCAAACAAAGAGCGCCCACGGGAGAGCTGTCGTCGACCGGCTCTGTCCACGCCTCGGCCGCTTCCTCCCCGTGCCCGTTGGCTCCCTCTGCCCCATGAGATCCCCCCTGTGCCTCCCCATCGCCTACCATTGAGCAAGCTGGCGTGCCCACTCATCCGCGGCTCCGGTGACGTGTCACACGGCCATACTCACTCCCCCGTGTTGCCCCGGCTATATATAACCCCTCATTGAGACCCCTCGAGCACATCACTAGCCTCGCCTCGCTCCATTACCTCTCCCCTGCCTCTCAAACGAGCTCTAGAAGCTCTTCTGGCCGCTCATCACCACCATGGCCGCCGCTCGGCTTCTAATTCGCGTACCCCAGAGCTATTCCTCTCATCTTTCCACCTCCAGAAGCTCACCCAGACTCCGGCGCACCCTCCCCTTCCCTCAGTTTCTCTCCGTAGCTGCTGTGGCCGCTGCCCGTAGATCAACCGCCGCCACCGAGCTTCTGTCCTCCATCGTCGCCGTCACCCTAGCCCTCCTCGGCGTCCGTGTTCGGCCAGGATGGATGCCGCACTCCTCCCCGACTCTAGTGGTGGTCCGAGCACCTCAAACAGTGGCCGGCGGCGCCGGGACGGCCGCCGGCGTCGTGCCCCTCCCTCTGGACCACGGGCGAGCGCGGGCAAGACGAAGACGACGACGACTACTGCCTCTGGGCCCCCTCTATGCGCTTACTGGGCCGGCTTGCTGACGTGGATAAGTGCAGGCGTATTCACGCGATGTCAGGACCCCGATCCTAAGTCACATAGGTCTAGCCTGTAATACATCATATCACTTTGCGGCCTCACGCACGGTATCCCCACGGGTGCCACCTTACCTGGCCCGGGACCGTTTGCGCATTTTGGCACACGTATATGATAGTGTCGCTAGCATCCATATGACAGAGAACCCGGGCCGACATGACTAGTTATAAACCAAAAGTGGCACTAAATTACAAAGACAGGCATACATGACCCAGCAACGAACGTGTCGGTCATCAACGTATGAACCCAAGTCGTAGCAAGCTACAAGGTCTTAAAGGAACAACGCGTGACATTTCCCCTAAGGGACAGACACAGGAACGAAGAAGGACACATGCCGGCCAGCCTAAGTGTTCCGGAGCAGTAGCAAGCTACCAAGGCTCAGTGGAAGCACTAGGAGACATTTCCCTGTAAGATAGGCTACCAAGGGTAAACAACTAGGTGTCGGATCCCACACATAGCAATACACATTACACGTACGCATAACATGCAAGTATGTGCTGTACAACATGGCATCACAACATAACTCAACAACTCATATAGATAAGGCCCAAAAGAGCCATCATAGCATTTATTACAAACAGAGGTCACATGACCCAACATACAGAGCATACAGGCAACGGAAGCATAACATGTCTCAGTACAGACAACTACAAATGAAAAAGGCTGACAAGCCTGACTATCTACCAGACCCTCCCAAGGGTACAAGATCGTAGCTGAGGTAACAAGCTAAACGTCGAAGTCCATGCGGAACCACTAGCGAGACTGAAGTCTCTCTGTAAAACATAAATTAAGCAAACGTGAGTACAAAGGTACTCAGCAAGACTTACATCAGAACTAGCTACATATGCATCAGTATCAACAAAGGGGGTGGTGGTGTTTGACTGCAGCAAGCCAGCTTCGACTCAGTGGCTATCCTAAACTACGACTGCAAGTAACTCTTTTGAGGTGGCGCACACGAGTCCACATATTCACCAATCAATACACCACTATGGATCCGCTCCCGTCTCCCTACGAGAAGGCCATCCATAGCACTCACGCTTATCTTGCGCGTTTTCGAGTATCCACTTTCACTTGTCTATGAACTGTAGAGGCAACCCAGAAGTCCATTTCCGCGGACACGGCTATTCGAATAGATTATATTTAACCCTGCAGGGGTGTACTTCTTCACACATGCTCTCACCACTTACCGCCGTTTACACGACATGTACTCGGCAACCTTCAAGCGGAGGCCCAGCGAGGGTGTCGGCCACGACCTGACTAACCACACAAGTCTCTCATCCAGGTTTATCGCCTATTTGGGTTCCATCCGTGGGGAGATCCGGCCGGGGTGTCGCTCACGGCCCCAAATGATGTGTACAGGGTTCCCGCATCACCAAACGGGCGATCGGTACACAGTGCCATGTACCTGCCGCATCACAGCCCACCCCGAGGGTCAGCGCTGCGCACGACCTCCAGTAAACTACAAACACCAGAAACTAGTTGCAACTCCTGGACAGAGATCATGTTGATTAATAAGTCGAGAGAGTCAATTAAGGATCCCAATGTGTGGTAGTAGCTGTTTCATGGACCAACCAACACAGAACTCAGTTCCTGAGGACGGCTGCAATGAGACAACCCACCATGTACTCCTACATGGCCTCTCATCGCTACCTTTACCAAATCGTGTTCACACACTTAGCTCTCAATAGTAGGACATGTTCACCACATTCCAATTCATCCCCGATGAATCAGACCTGACACAACTCTAAGCAATAGCAGGCATAACCAGAAAGCATGAATGAGTAGGCACAACATGGCTCAAACAACTCCTACTCATACTAGTGGGTTTCAACTATTTACTGTGGCAATGACAGGTCATGCAGTGGAAAGGGGTTCAACTACCGTAGCACGTAACAGTTGAAGCGTTGTTGTCCTAATGCAGTAAAAGAGAGCAAGAGCGAGAGAGTGGGATTGTATCGGAATGCTCAATGGGGTTTTGCTTGCCTGGCACTTCTGAAGATAACAATGAGTCTTCATCGGTGTCATCGATCACATCGTCGGAACACGTCTACTGAAAGGGGACAAACACCGGCAACAGAGAAAGAACACAATCAATGCAATGCGACAATATGATGCATGATCATGACATGGCAATATGCTGTTGATTGAGCTAATGCAATTAGCAACCATGTTAAATGAAGTTGGTTTGAATCAAAGGTTCAAATTCAAACTCCATATGTGATTATTTAAATGCCATTTAATTGATTTGACCTGATCAGCAGGTTTAACTTGTTCAAACATGCATGAAAATGCCGTAAACAGATTCCTTGGATTTTTCTGATCATTTTTCATATATAAATTATTTTCATCTGAGCTACGGTTGATTTTATATGATTTTTAGAAGTTTTGGCTATTTTCTGAAATAAATAATTCATTTAAGATTTATTTTAAAATCCAGAAACACTTTACTGCGTCAGCATGACCACATGCTGACGTCAGCAGGTCAATAGGGGCTGTTCGGGTCAAACCTGACGTGTGGGGTCCACACGTCAGTGACACAACAGTTAAACAGGCTTAACTAAACTTAACAGAAAATTAAACTAAACTAAATAGGCACAGGGGCCCACATGTCAGTGTCTCGGTGGTTAACTAAAACTGGTTTAGTAACTAAACTAATTTTGTAGGGCCCAGGGTCCACCTGTCATCGACCCAGGGGGGGGGGTCATTAGCACTAATTTAAAAGTACCCGCCGGAGTAACTCGCCGGCGACCACAATCCGCGGCGGTGTCTCGCCGGAGTGGCTCGGATTTCGCGTACAAGGGATGGTTTCCGGCGCGGTTAGTCCCGTTGGAAAGCTGGCACTCGGCCGCATCCAACGGTGCAAGCTATACGACCTGAGGTGACCGGAAACAGCGCCGGCGACGAGCGAGGCGACGGCCGGAGTACGGGCTCGGTCGTGCGCGAGGCTGCAGTGCGCGGAGAGGGCGTCGGAAATCCTCCTCCGACGACCAAATGGCCGGCGGAGGGCATCTACCTGGAGCTGGGACTCGCCCGCATCCATTTGTGCCATCGGGAGGGGCTGGGGTGGCCGGAGCTCGTCGGAAAGGAGCTCGCGGCGGCGCCGGAGTTCGGGCTCCGTCGAGTTAGGCGCTGCGGGGCACGGGGAGGTGAGCTGGTGGGTGCGGCGTGCTCCTGGGGGTGCGCTGAGTGTGTTTATTGGCTCGGACGAGAGCGGCAGCAGCTGGGGCCACGTCAGCGAGGAAGCACAGCTCCGGCGAGCTTCGGAGCTCAATGGGACGGCGTCTATGGCGAGAGATGGACCACAGGGTCAAGGGGAAGACGGAGAGGAGCTCACGTAGATTCCAGCAGAGCCAACGACGTGGACGGGGAGGCTCTGGACGGCGCGAATCGATGACGACGATCTCCGGCGGCCGGAGCTACTAGACGAGGTCGCGGAAGACGCTACGGGGCTTCCGGCATCGGGCGGCTCGGCGAGGAGGTAGAGGGCGTCGAGGCGGTTCTTCTGGACACAACAGAGAGGAGAGGGGGTAGCTGTGGCTGCGGTGGTGCACGCCAGCGCGGCTGCGGTGGTTTCGGCCATGGCGAGGAGAAGCTGGGGAGCGAGGGGAAAAAGAGTGCGGGGAGGTGAGGTGGACCGGGGGGGGCGTGGACGTCTTCGTGGCACGACCAGAAGCTCGGAGGCGTCGCGGTGGAAGCAGGAGGTGGCCGGCGTGCCGCGGGCACGCGCCCTCCGTCCCTCTGGCGAGAGGAGGGGGATGACTGGCATCGGCCAGTTGGGCTGGGCCGCACAGTACCGGGCCGGCCAGGCTGGACAGGTAAGCCTCTCCTTCTATTTTAATTCTGTTTCTGTTTTCTAATTCTTTTGTAACTTTGTGGCTTTTCTAAAAATGCTTAGGCACTTTCAAAAAACATGAAACCAAGCATGGCTACTGTTTAGAATTAATCCAACAGTAAACATTTTAGCTTATGAATATTTGAGCATTTAAATTAATATATAAAATTTAAATGCCCAAATGCAAGTAAGACATGATTTAATTCAAAAATCCAGAATGGTCCTAGAAATAGGTGCAACATTTTTGGCAGAGGTTTTTAATCAATCCAAAAATGATGAACTTTTCCAAGGGACATTTTGGGTTCATTGAAAAAGATTTTAATTTGACCCTAGTTAAAATCATTTAGTGCTAGGGTTTGAGCATCCCCATTTCAGGTTTGAGAGAAAATTAAACATGATGCAACACAAGACTAACTGGATCAGAGAAGACCAGAACTGGGGATGTGACAACTCACCCCCACTAAACAAGAATCTCGTCCCGAGATTCAAGCGTAGGGTAAGAAATCAGAGGGGACACTAGCTAACACAATCTTCATGATCCAAGGGCCCTTCATATGAATGTCGATTGTTGGCATCATGTTGATCTTGAAACCCTTGCTTTTGAGGTCTTTGTCCAACACGGTAACGACGAAATAAACTTCGCAATAGTTGATCTTGTGAAAGATCGGGCAACTCAAGATTAACTCATGGAGTGACACGTTGAAACATCTCTTGAACTGAGACACGGAGTACACCTCCAGAGGGATGGAGTGAAATAAATGATGAAGGTTCACTTGACAGACAATAATTCCACACTTAATGAAGATGGTGATCGAGGTCACCAGACGGGGCACCTTAGAGAAGATGACTCCTAGAATTATTCCCTTAAGTGGCAAAAAGAATTACTTTTTATATAGAGATCATTGAAACTCTCTATACCAGCCGGAGGCAAATCACAATCGATCATTTGACGGAGTCCGAAAGAATGACATTCTACATCTAGAATGGATGATGTGGACTGCCTTGTAAAAGACAATGCCAAGGTTGATTTTGCTTATCACCGGAAATGGATGGGCTCCATGGTAAAATGGCACATTGGCAGTGCAAGTTGGGAACAAAATGCAAATGCGGGGAATGATTCTAGTAACTGGGAAGAAACCCAACAGTAGAGAGTAAATTGCTCTTTGAGAGGTTACAACATAACCAAGAACACTGGGAGCAATCCCGGTTAGTGTCGAGGATAACACCTAGTGCTTGTGCGTGCTCTCAAGAACTTGAGCATTCCCGTATTCATCAAGGTTTTACCAATATCCGTGTCAAGGATCCTGGCAACATCACATACTACCATGATGAATAATGATGGATGATGCAGATGCAAAGGAAGACAACACCTTCTCGGATTTCACCTGGGCGAGGCCAAGGGGACGAAATCTGGATGATCAACCGAGAGACATTTAGCACTCCGCTTCTAATGTTCTCCTTGATGTGCTAGAGCAACCCATTTATTAAAATGGTTTGGTACCTAGAACGTCAAGTAAAAGGTCGGACTTCAGGAGCGCAAAAATCCATAAGGAACAACTAGGGAGTAATTCCTACGAAGTCCTTATGGGGAGGTGGTCAACTTCTTCAACCAAGAAACTACAATAATAGGCCTTCCGGCTGGGTGTGTTGGCCACGACATCCACTTTACCGGTTTTCGAGAGACCAATATCATAGATCTTGGGAAAATGCTCCAACCAACATATCTGCCCGAGATTCAGTTCTGGTTGGTGTCAGGATATTCCAGACTCATCGAGTCTAGGAAGAAAAAGAAATTTTACAACACAAATCGACGAGACGGCGTTGCGAGATTTTCAGGAATGAACTACGATAGCAGCTCCAAAACATGAGCGGGTTCCGCTACAAAACCTGTGAACACGTTGTCCCAGACAAGCATGACCACATAGTAGTCTTATGATAAAATACTACCGAGTTTCAGGTTAGGAATCATCACTGGAGATAACGAAGTCTTGTGCATGTCCATCCGGGCCCTTCGGGAATAGCATTTGAACTTCTTTTCTTTGAACAAATCAATCAGTGGCTTGGTGTGCTAGGGATACATACAGAATGAAGATGATCAGTCTATCAGACCATAGAATACTTCGCACGTATGCATGACTGACTTGGGATGACTCCAGAGGAGGTAAAAACATGCTTTCTCGAATTCACGGCGGCAACTTGCATCAAATGCACATGAATTAGAGGAAGTCACTTCTTTCTTCCGTACATATGCTTCACGAACGGGTCATGAAGATAATGCTTATAAAAGTTTCCAATACTAGCTGGATGTTCAACATAGATCATGGAGAAGATAACAATGTTGCTGATGGGCTCGACAACAATTCATCCAGGTTTCCATATAGATGGAATTCCATGATAATGTGAACAAAGTGATAGCATTGGTCAGACCCAAAAGATATAATGGTGTATGCTCAAGGGAACGACCATGAGTAAGTCAACATTACGAATATCATTGGTTCTGATTTGACTTGACGATAACCCATACTCAAATCAAAGTTTGGACAAGACAATAGATCCACAAATGATCACGGGGATCAATTGGAGAAGATATCATCTAACTTCAATACACACACAAAAGATATCCCTTGGAAGGAACTAAGTCAGGCAAGCTTTTATCTTCCAACTCTCCAAGTTTTCGTTTAGCTTAACCAACTAGCTCAAGGGTATGCAATACAGATTCCTGGAGAAGGATTGGTTACAAGAAACCAACTTGATCACGAGCTCAACATAGCGGTCAGGGGACAACCTGGAAATACTTCCGAGAAGATATTCGAAAAATCACGAACCATCGATATGTTACTAAGCTCGAGAACAATCTTGCTTTTCAGGGCAAGACGATATGATCAAATGAGCAAGGACTTAACAAAATCCTAACTCATCAATCAAGGAGTGCACCAGGAAAGTGGACTAGGTAGCACAATCAATCTTAGAATGGTGATTCAGTAATCATCACGCTAAGAATGAAATTGTTGTCCTTTAACTACCAAGCAACGAAGTTGCTAGGAGTATTGATTTCACACATCACAACCCACTTGTCAGCATTCTGGTTATAATAACACGGAGGCCGAGAAATAAACGATGATGGCGAGAAGTATCACCTTATCAAAGGTTCATAGGAGGTGGAGCAATTCCCATGACATTCTTGACATAAAGATGGTAATACTCCAGGGTAGAACAGTTTAGAAGCTGGATTAGCGTTCTTCATCTGCGAAGTACAACTTCTTTGACCCAATCCTGGATATGGATAAGGTACTGGAGTTTGTTTCTCCTAGTCATTCCAGAATAGAATGGCTTGACGGACCACAAGAGTAAAAGGCATCGATGAACACAAGTGCACGACTACTCCTGACTATCAACTGATAGACGAAGGTCATAAAACAACTGAAAAGGGACAACTCAAAGGAACATATATCTTTCTGAGTTGTGGATGCATAGGTTAGTATGTCGAACGAGTTCCACATATTTCTTCTGGATAACCCATGCAGAAAAGTAGGACTGGCAGAGTCACAATATGAATGGAGTACCACTCAGGAGCACTCTGGTTGTGATCTTTTGGTTCGGGAGAACTTCTGCCAAGATGGTTCATGGTATTGGAAGAACGATAACCACAGACCTCGAGGACTATCACAAGGTTACTAATATCCTAAAGGAACGAGCAAATACTATCAGCATGAAGTAAGTAGGGTGAAGCTCGGGTTCAAGAACCCAGGAATAGATTACCTACCAACTAAATAGCATCACGGGATGCTTTCGAGAATGATGGCCAAAATCATCACACTGGAATATAAAACATTGCTGGATTACTGGGTGATCTTCTAAGATACTTAGGGTCATAATAATAACCCCAACATATGTGTCGAGGTAACAAAGTACCACAACTCACCGTCTAGTGTGGTTAATCTGGCCTAAAAGGACATTAAGAACATGTAGGAATGATTTGCAAATGCATCAGTTTGTTTAGAGACCTGGGATGACTCGGACAGCATAACGGCTGCAAATGCTCGAAAATACTTTTGAGATCCAAGCAAAAAGGGTAGCATATCCACTTAACATCATAATGTCAGGGTTCTGAGACCAACTGTTGAACAAACAGAAGTAGTAGAAACTGAGCTGAGGGTTGAATCCACAATAACGTGATCCTGATAAATAGAATGAGAATCCTAGTTTCTTAATCCCCGTAGAAGAAGAAGGTGACTCAGATCAGAAAGTCATGGGGTAAAGGAGTAGAAAGAGCCTTACGTTCCCTTCCACAAACAATTCCCTTACATAACTAAAGAGTTTCTAGACACGACTTCGACCAGTTTGGCTTACTAATCCTACAGGTAGTCAGGCTCTGATACCAAAGCTGTCAGGACCCCGATCCTAAGTCACACAGGTCTAGCCTGTAACACATCATATCACTTTGCGGCCTCACGCACGGTATCCCCACGGGTGCCACCTTACCTGGCCCGGGACCGTTTGCGCATTTTGGCACACGTATATGATAGTGTCGCTAGCATCCATATGACAGAGAACCCGGGCCGACATGACTAGTTATAAACCAAAAGTGGCACTAAATTACAAAGACAGGCATACATGACCCAGCAATGAACGTGTCGGTCATCAACGTATGAACCCAAGTCGTAGCAAGCTATAAGGACTTAAAGGAACAACGCGTGACATTTCCCCTAAGGGACAGACATAGGAACGAAGAAGGACACATGCCGGCCAGCCTAAGTGTTGCGGAGCAGTAGCAAGCTACCAAGGCTCAGTGGAAGCACTAGGAGACATTTCCCTGTAAGATAGGCTACGAAGGGTAAACAACTAGGTGTCGGATCCCACACATAGCAATACACATTACACGTACGCATAATATGCAAGTATGTGCTGTAAAACATGGCATCACAACATAACTCAACAACTCATATAGATAAGGCCCAGAAGAGCCATCATAGCATTTATTACAAACAGAGGTCACATGACCCAACATACAGAGCATACAGGCAACGGAAGCATAACATGTCTGAGTACAGACAACTACAAATGAAAAAGGCTGAGAAGCCTGACTATCTACCAGACCCTCCCAAGGGTACAAGATCGTAGCTGAGGTAACAAGCTAAACGTCGAAGTCCACGCGGAACCACTAGCGAGACTGAAGTCTCTCTGCAAAACATAAATTAAGCAAACGTGAGTACAAAGGTACTCAGCAAGACTTACATCAGAACTAGCTACATATGCATCAATATCAACAAAGGGGTGGTGGTGTTTGACTGCAGCAAGACAGCTTCGACTCGGTGGCTATCCCAAACTACGACTGCAAGTAACTCTTTTGAGGTGGCGCACACGAGTCCACATATTCACCAATCAATACACCACTATGGATCCGCTCCCGTCTCCCTACGAGAAGGCCATCCATAGCACTCACGCTTATCTTGCACGTTTTAGAGTATCCACTTTCACTTGTCTATGAACTGTAGAGGCAACCCAGAAGTCCATTTCCGCGGACACGGCTATTCGAATAGATTATATTTAACCCTGCAGGGGTGTACTTCTTCACACACGCTCTCACCACTTACCGCCGTTTACACGACATGTACTCGGCAACCTTCAAGCGGAGGCCCAGCGAGGGTGTCGGCCACGACCTGACTAACCACACAAGTCTCTCATCCAGGTTTATCGCCTATTTGGGTTCCATCCGTGGGGAGATCCGGCCGGGGTGTCGCTCACGGCCCCAAACGATGTGTACAGGGTTCCCGCATCACCAAACGGGCGATCGGTACACCGTGCCACGTACCTGCCGCGTCACAGCCCACCCCGAGGGTCAGCGCTGCGCACGACCTCCAGTAAACTACAAACACCAGAAACTAGTTGCAACTCCTGGACAGAGATCATGTTGATTAATAAGTCAAGAGAGTCAATTAAGGATCCCAATGTGTGGTAGTAGCTGTTTCATGGACCAACCAACACAGAACTCAGTTCCTGAGGACGGCTGCAATGAGACAACCCACCATGTACTCCTACATGGCCTCTCATCGCTACCTTTACCAAATCGTGTTCACACACTTAGCTCTCAACAGTAGGACATGTTCACCACATTCCAATTCATCCCCGATGAATCAGACCTGACACAACTCTAAGCAATAGCAGGCATAACCAGAAAGCATGAATGAGTAGGCACAACATGGCTCAAACAACTCCTACTCATACTAGTGGGTTTCAACTATTTACTATGGCAATGACGGGTCATGAAGTGGAAAGGGGTTCAACTGCCTTAGCAAGTAACAGTTGAAGCGTTGTTGTCCTAATGCAGTAAAAGAGAGCAAGAGCGAGAGAGTGGGATTGTATCGGAATGCTCAATGGGGTTTTGCTTGCCTAGCACTTCTGAAGATAACAATGAGTCTTCATCGGTGTCATCGATCACATCGTCGGAACACGTCTACTGAAAGGGGACAAACACCGGCAACAGAGAAAGAACACAATCAATGCAATGCGACAATATGATGCATGATCATGACATGGCAATATGCTGTTGATTGAGCTAATGCAATTAGCAACCATGTTAAATGAAGTTGGTTTGAATCAAAGGTTCAAATTCAAACTCCATATGTGATTATTTAAATGCCATTTAATTGATTTGACCTGATCAGCAGGTTTAACTTGTTCAAACATGCATGAAAATGACATAAACAGATTCCTTGGATTTTTCTGATCATTTTTCATATATACATTATTTTCATCTGAGCTACGGTTGATTTTATATGATTTTTAGAAGTTTTGGCTATTTTCTGAAATAAATAATTCATTTAAGATTTATTATAAAATCCAGAAACACTTTACTGCGTCAGCATGACCACATGCTGACGTCAGCAGGTCAACAGGGGCTGTTCGGGTCAAACCTGACGTGTGGGGTCCACACGTCAGTGACACAGCAGTTAAACAGGCTTAACTAAACTTAACAGAAAATTAAACTAAACTAAATAGGCACAGGGGCCCACATGTCAGTGTCTCGGTGGTTAACTAAAACTGGTTTAGTAACTAAACTAATTTTGTAGGGCCCTGGGTCCACCTGTCATCGACCCAAGGGGGGGTCATTAGCACTAATTTAAAAGTACCCGCCGGAGTAACTCGCCGGCGACCACAATCCGCGGCGGTGTCTCGCCGGAGTGGCTCGGATTTTGCGTACAAGGGATGGTTTCGGGCGCGGTTAGTCCCGTTGGAAAGTTGGCACTCGGCCGCATCCAACGGTGCAAGCTATACGACCTGAGGTGACCGGAAACAGCGCCGGCGACGAGCGAGGCGGCGGCCGGAGTACGGGCTCGGTCGTGCGCGAGGCTGCAGTGCGCGGAGAGGGCGTCGGAAATCCTCCTCCGACGACCAAATGGCCGGTGGAGGGCATCTACGTGTAGCTGGGACTCGCCCTCATCCATTTGTGCCATCGGGAGGGGCTGGGGTGGCCGGAGCTCGTCGGAAACGAGCTCGCAGCGGCGCCGGAGTTCGGGCTCCTTCGAGTTAGGCGCTGCGGGGCACGGGGAGGTGAGCTGGTGGGTGCGGCGTGCTCCTGGGGGTGCACTGAGTGTGTTTATGGGCTCGGACGAGAGCGGCAGCAGCTGGGGCCACGGCGGCGAGGAAGCACAGCTCCGGCGAGCTTCGGAGCTCAAGGGGACGGCGTCTACAGCGAGAGATGGACCACAGGGTCAAGGGGAAGACGGAGAGGAGCTCACGTAGATTCCAGCGGAGCCAACGACGTGGACGGGGAGGCTCTGGACGGCGCGAATCGATGACGACGATCTCCGGTGGCCGGAGCTACAAGACGAGGTCGGGGAAGACGCTACGGGGCTTCCGGCATCGGGCGGCTCGGCGAGGAGGAAGAGGGCATCGAGGCGGTTCTTCTGGACACAACAGAGAGGCGAGGGGGTAGCTGTGGCTGCGGTGGTGCACGCCGGCGCGGCTGCGGTGGTTTCGGCCACGGCGAGGAGAAGCTGGGGAGCGAGGGGAAAAAGAGTGCGGGGAGGTGAGGTGGACGGGGGGGGGGCATGGACGTCTTCATGGCACGACCAGAAGCTCGGAGGCGTCGCGGTGGAAGCAGGAGGTGGCCGGCGTGCCGCGGGCACGCGCCCTCCGTCCCTCTAGCGAGAGGAGGGGGATGACTGGCATCGGCCAGTTGGGCTGGGCCGCACAGTACCGGGCCGGCCAGGCTGGACAGGTAAGCCTCTCCTTCTATTTTAATTCTGTTTTTGTTTTCTAATTCTTTTGTAACTTTGTGGCTTTTCTAAAAATGCTTAGGCACTTTGAAAAAACATGAAACCAAGCATGGCTACTGTTTAGAATTAATCCAACAGTAAACATTTTAGCTTATGAATATTTGAGCATTTAAATTAATATATAAAATTTAAATGCCCAAATGCAAGTAAGACATGATTTAATTCAAAAATCCAGAATGGTCCTAGAAATAGGTGCAACATTTTTGGCAGAGGTTTTTAATCAATCCAAAAATGATGAACTTTTCCAAGGGACATTTTGGGTTCATTGAAAAAGATTTTAATTTGACCCTAGTTAAAATCATTTAGTGCTAGGGTTTGAGCATCCCCATTTCAGGTTTAAGAGAAAATTAAACATGATGCAACACAAGACTAACTGGATCAGAGAAGACCGGAACTGGGGATGTGACAACTCACCCCCACTAAACAAGAATCTCGTCCCGAGATTCAAGCGTAGGGTAAGAAATCAGAGGGGACACTAGCTAACACAATCTTCATGATCCAAGGGCCCTTCATATGAATGTCGATTGTTGGCATCATGTTGATCTTGAAACCCTTGCTTTTGAGGTCTTTGTCCAACACGGTGACGACGAAAGAAACTTCGCAATAGTTGATCTTGTGAAAGATCGGGCAACTCAAGATCAACTCATGGAGTGACACGTTGAAACATCTCTTGAACTGAGACACGGAGTACACCTCCAGAGGGATGGAGTGAAATAAATGATGAAGGTTCAGTTGACAGACAATAATTCCACACTTAATGAAGATGGTGATCGAGGTCACCAGACGGGGCACCTTAGGGAAGATGACTCCTAGAATTATTCCCTTAAGTGGCAAAAAGAATTACTTTTGATATAGAGATCATTGAAACTCTCTATACCAGCCGGAGGCAAATCACAATCGATCATTTGACGGAGTCCGAAAGAATGACATTCTACATCTAGAATCGATGATGTGGACTGCCTTGTAAAAGACAATGCCAAGGTTGATTTTGCTTATCACCGGAAATGGATGGGCTCCATGGTAAAATGGCACATTGGCGGTGCAAGTTGGGAACAAAATGCAAATGCGGGGAATGATTCTAGTAACTGGGAAGAAACCCAACAGTAGAGAGTAAATTGCTCTTTGAGAGGTTACAACATAACCAAGAACACTGGGAGCAATCCCGGTTAGTGTCGAGGATAACACCTAGTGCTTGTGCGTGCTCTCAAGAACTTGAGCATTCCCGTATTCATCAAGGTTTTACCAATATCCGTGTCAAGGATCCTGGCAACATCACATACTACCATGATGAATAATGATGGATGATGCAGATGCAAAGGAAGACAACACCTTCTCGGATTTCACCTTGGCGAGGCCAAGGGGACGAAATCTGGATGATCAACCGAGAGACATTTAGCACTCCGCTTCTAATGTTCTCCTTGATGTGCTAGAGCAACCCATTTATTAAAATGGTTTGGTACCTAGAACGTCAAGTAAAAGGTCGGACTTCAGGAGCACAAAAATCCATAAGGAACAACTAGGGAGTAATTCCTACGAAGTCCTTATGGGGAGGTGGTCAACTTCTTCAACCAAGAAACTACAATAATAGGCCTTCCAGCTGGGTGTGTTGGCCACGACATCCACTTTACCGGTTATCGAGAGACCAATATCATAGATCTTGGTAAAATGCTCCGACCAACATATCTGCCTGAGATTCAGTTCTGGTTGGTGTCAGGATATTCCAGACTCATCGAGTCTAGGAAGAAAAAGAAATTTTACAACACAAATCGACGAGACGGCGTTGCGAGATTCTCAGGAATGAACTACGATAGCAGCTCCAAAACATGAGCGGGTTCTGCTACAAAACCTGTGAACACGTTGTCCCAGACAAGCATGACCACATAGTAGTCTTATGATAAAATACTAGCGAGTTTTAGGTTAGGAATCATCATTGGAGATAACGAAGTCTTGTGCATGTCCGTCCGGGCCCTTCGGGAATAGCATTTGAACTTCTTTTCTTTGAACAAATCAATCAGTGGCTTGGTGTGCTAGGGATACATACAGAATGAAGATGATCAGTCTATCAGACCATAGAATACTTCGCACGTATGCATGACTGACTTGGGATGACTCCAGAGGAGGTAAAAACATGCTTTCTCGAATTCACGGCGGCAACTTGCATCAAATGCACATGAATTAGAGGAAGTCACTTCTTTCTTCCGTACATATGCTTCACGAACGGGTCATGAAGATAATGCTTATGAAAGTTTCCAATACTAGCTGGATGTTCAACATAGATCATGGAGAAGATATCAATGTTGCTGATGGGCTCAACAACAATTCATCCAGGTTTCCATATAGATGGAATTCCATGACAATGTGAACAAAGTGATAGCATTGGTCAGACCCAAAAGATATAATGGTGTATGCTCAAGGGAACGACCATGAGTAAGTCAACATTACGAATATCGTTGGTTCTGATTTGACTTGACGATAACCCATACTCAAATCAAAGTTTGGACAAGACAATAGATCCACAAATGATCACGGGGATCAATTGGAGAAGATATCATCTATCTTCAATACACACACAAAAGATATCCCTTGGAAGGAACTAAGTCAGGCAAGCTTTTATCTTACAACTCTCCAAGTTTTCGTTTAGCTTAACCAACTAGCTCAAGGGTATGCAATACAGATTCGTGGAGAAGGATTGGTTACAAGAAACCAACTTGATCACGAGCTCAACATAGCGGTCAGGGGACAACCTGGAAATACTTCCGAGAAGATATTCGGAAAATCATGAACCATCGATATGTTACTAAGCTCGAGAACAATCCTGCTTTTCAGGGCAAGATGATATGATCAAATGAGCAAGGACTTAACAAAATCCTAACTCATCAATCAAGGAGTGCACCAGGAAAGTGGACTAGGTAGCACAATCAATCTTAGAATGGTGATTCAGTAATCATCACGCTAAGAATGAAATTGTTGTCCTTTAACTACCAAGCAACGAAGTTGCTAGGAGTATTGATTTCACACATCACAATCCACTTGTCAGCATTCCGGTTATAATAACACGGAGGCCGAGAAATAAACGATGATGGCGAGAAGTATCACCTTATCAAAGGTTCATAGGAGGTGGAGCAATTCCCATGACATTCTTGACATAAAGATGGTAATACTCCAGGATAGAACAGTTTAGAAGCTGGATTAGCGTTCTTCATCTGCGAAGTACAACTTCTTTGACCCAATCCTAGATATGTATAAGGTACTGGAGTTTGTTTCTCCTAGTCATTCTAGAATAGAATGGCTTGACGGACCACAAGGGTAAAAGGCATCGATGAACACAAGTGCACGACTACTCCTGACTATCAACTGATAGACGAAGGTCATAAAACAACTGAAAAGGGACAACTCAAAGGAACATATATCTTTCTGAGTTGTGGACGCATAGGTTAGTATGTCGAACGAGTTCCACATATTTCTTCCGGATAACCCATGCAGAAAAGTAGGACTGGCAGAGTCACAATATGAATGGAGTACCACTCAGGAGCACTCTGGCTGTGATCTTTTGGTTCGGGAGAACTTCTGCCAAGATGGTTCATGGTATTGGAAGAACGATAACCACGGACCTCGAGGACTATCACAAGGTTACTAATATCCTAAAGGAACGAGCAAATACTATCAGCATGAAGTAAGTAGGGTGAAGCTCGGGTTCAAGAACCCAGGAATAGATTACCTACCAACTAAATAGCATCACGGGATGCTTTCGATAATGATGGCCAAAATCATCACACTGGAATATAAAACATTGCTGGATTACTGGGTGATCTTCTAAGATACTTAGGGTCACAATAATAACCCCAACATATGTGTCGAGGTAACAAAGTACCACAACTCACCGTCTAGTGTGGTTAATCTGGCCTAAAAGGACATTAAGAACAGGTAGGAATGATTTGCAAATGCATCAGATTGTTTAGAGACCTGGGATGACTCGGACAGCATAACGACTGCAAATGCTCGAAAATACTTTTGAGATCCAAGCAAAAAGGGTAGCATATCCACTTAACATCATAATGTCAGGGTTCTGAGACCAACAGTTGAACAAACAGAAGTAGTAGAAACTGAGCTGAGGGTTTAATCCACAATAACGTGATCCTGATAAATAGAATGAGAATCCTAGTTTCTTAATCCCCGTAGAAGAAGAAGGTGACTCAGATCAGAAAGTCATGGGGTAAAGGAGTAAAAAGAGCCTTACGTTCCCTTCCACAAACAATTCCCTTACATAACTAAAGAGTTTCTAGACACGACTTCCACCAGTTTGGCTTACTAATCCTACAGGCAGTCAGGCTCTGATACCAAAGCTGTCAGGACCCCGATCCTAAGTCACACAGGTCTAGCCTGTAACACATCATATCACTTTGCGGCCTCACGCACGGTATCCCCACGGGTGCCACCTTACCTGGCCCGGGACCGTTTGCGCATTTTGGCACACGTATATGATAGTGTCGCTAGCATTCATATGACAGAGAACCCGGGCCGACATGACTAGTTATAAACCAAAAGTGGCACTAAATTACAAAGACAGGCATACATGACCCAGCAACGAACGTGTCGGTCATCAACGTATGAACCCAAGTCGTAGCAAGCTACAAGGACTTAAAGGAACAACGCGTGACATTTCCCCTAAGGGACAGACACAGGAACGAAGAAGGACACATGCCGGCCAGCCTAAGTGTTCCGGAGCAGTAGCAAGCTACCAAGGCTCAGTGGAAGCACTAGGAGACATTTCCCTGTAAGATAGGCTACCAAGGGTAAACAACTAGGTGTCGGATCCCACACATAGCAATACACATTACAGGTACGCATAACAT
Organism: Secale cereale; assembly: GCA_902687465.1. Classification (NCBI taxonomy): domain Eukaryota; kingdom Viridiplantae; phylum Streptophyta; class Magnoliopsida; order Poales; family Poaceae; genus Secale; species Secale cereale. Next base: position 529,888,566 of record LR738710.1, on the reverse strand, counting down.
GCAAGTATGTGCTGTACAACATGGCATCACAACATAACTCAACAACTCATATAGATAAGGCCCAGAAGAGCCATCATAGCATTTATTACAAACAGAGGTCACATGACCCAACATACAGAGCATACAGGCAACGGAAGCATAACATGTCTGAGTACAGACAACTACAAATGAAAAAGGCTGAGAAGCCTGACTATCTACCAGACCCTCCCAAGGGTACAAGATCGTAGCTGAGGTAACAAGCTAAACGTCGAAGTCCACGCGGAACCACTAGCGAGACTGAAGTCTCTCTGCAAAACATAAATTAAGCAAACGTGAGTACAAAGGTACTCAGCAAGACTTACATCAGAACTAGCTACATATGCATCAGTATCAACAAAGGGGGTGGTGGTGTTTGACTGCAGCAAGCCAGCTTCGACTCGGTGGCTATCCTAAACTACGACTGCAAGTAACTCTTTTGAGGTGGCGCACACGAGTCCACATATTCACCAATCAATACACCACTATGGATCTGCTCCCGTCTCCCTACGAGAAGGCCATCCATAGCACTCACGCTTATCTTGCGCGTTTTAGAGTATCCACTTTCAGTTGTCTATGAACTGTAGAGGCAACCCAGAAGTCCATTTCCGCGGACACGGCTATTCGAATAGATTATATTTAACCCTGCAGGGGTGTACTTCTTCACACACGCTCTCACCACTTACCGCCGTTTACACGACATGTACTCGGCAACCTTCAAGCGGAGGCCCAGCGAGGGTGTCGGCCACGACCTGACTAACCACACAAGTCTCTCATCCAGGTTTATCGCCTATTTGGGTTCCATCCGTGGGGAGATCCGGCCGGGGTGTCGCTCACGGCCCCAAACGATGTGTACAGGGTTCCCGCATCACCAAACGGACGATCGGTACACCATGCCACATACCTGCCGTGTCACAGCCCACCCCGAGGGTCAGCGCTGCGCACGACCTCCAGTAAACTACAAACACCAGAAACTAGTTGCAACTCCTGGACAGAGATCATGTTGATTAATAAGTCGAGAGAGTCAATTAAGGATCCCAATGTGTGGTAGTAGCTGTTTCATGGACCAACCAACACAGAACTCAGTTCCTGAGGATGGCTGCAATGAGACAACCCACCATGTACTCCTACATGGCCTCTCATCGCTACCTTTACCAAATCGTGTTCACACACTTAGCTCTCAACAGTAGGACATGTTCACCACATTCCAATTCATCCCCGATGAATCAGACCTGACACAACTCTAAGCAATAGCAGGCATAACCAGAAAGCATGAATGAGTAGGCACAACATGGCTCAAACAACTCCTACTCATACTAGTGGGTTTCAACTATTTACTGTGGCAATGACGGGTCATGCAGTGGAAAGGGGTTCAACTACCGTAGCAAGTAACAGTTGAAGCGTTGTTGTCCTAATGATGTAAAAGAGAGCAAGAGCGAGAGAGTGGGATTGTATCGGAATGGTCAATGGGGTTTTGCTTGCCTGGCACTTCTGAAGATAACAATGAGTCTTCATCGGTGTCATCGATCACATCGTCGGAACACGTCTACTGAAAGGGGACAAACACCGGCAACAGAGAAAGAACACAATCAATGCAATGCGACAATATGATGCATGATCATGACATGGCAATATGCTGTTGATTGAGCTAATGCAATTAGCAACCATGTTAAATGAAGTTGGTTTGAATCAAAGGTTCAAATTCAAACTCCATATGTGATTATTTAAATGCCATTTAATGGATTTGACCTGATCAGCAGGTTTAACTTGTTCAAACATGCATGAAAATGCCATAAACAGATTCCTTGGATTTTTCTGATCATTTTTCATATCTAAATTATTTTCATCTGAGCTACGGTTGATTTTATATGATTTTTAGAAGTTTTGGCTATTTTCCGAAATAAATAATTGATTTAAGATTTATTTTAAAATCCAGAAACACTTTACTGCGTCAGCATGACCACATGCTGACGTCAGCAGGTCAACAGGGGCTGTTCGGGTCAAACCTGACGTGTGGGGTCCACACGTCAGTGACACAGCAGTTAAACAGGCTTAACTAAACTTAACAGAAAATTAAACTAAACTAAATAGGCACAGGGGCCCACATGTCAGTGTCTCGGTCATTAACTAAAACTGGTTTAGTAACTAAACTAATTTTGTAGGGCCCTGGGTCCACCTGTCATCGACCCAGGGGGGGGGTCATTAGCACTAATTTAAAAGTACCCGCCGGAGTAACTCGCCGGCGACCACAATCCGCGGCGGTGTCTCGCCGGAGTGGCTCGGATTTCGCGTACAAGGGATGGTTTCGGGCGCGGTTAGTCCCGTTGGAAAGATGGCACTCGGCCGCATCCAACGGTGCAAGCTATACGACCTGAGGTGACCGGAAACAGCGCCGGCGACGAGCGAGGCGGCGGCCGGAGTACGGGCTTGGTCGTGCGCGAGGCTGCAGTGCGCGGAGTGGGCGTCGGAAATCCTCCTCCGACGACCAAATGGCCGGCGGAGGGCATCTACGTGGAGCTGGGACTCACCCGCATCCATTTGTGCCATCGGGAGGGGCTGGGGTGGCCGGAGCTCGTCGGAAACGAGCTCGCGGCGGCGCCGGAGTTCGGGCTCCGTCGAGTTAGGCGCTGCGGGGCACGGGGAGGTGAGCTGGTGGGTGCGGCGTGCTCCTGGGTGTGCGCTGAGTGTGTTTATGGGCTCGGACGAGAGCGGCAGCAGCTGGGGCCACGGCGGCGAGGAAGCACAGCTCCAGCGAGCTTCGGAGCTCAAGGGGACGGCGTCTACGGCGAGAGATGGACCACAGGGTCAAGGGGAAGACGGAGAGGAGCTCACGTAGATTCCAGCGGAGCCAACGACGTGGACGGGGAGGCTCTGGACGGCGCAAATCGATGACGACGATCTCCGGCGGCCGGAGCTACAAGACGAGGTCGGGGAAGACGCTACGGGGCTTCCGGCATCGGGCGGCTCGGAGAGGAGGAAGAGGGCGTCGAGGCGGTTCTTCTGGACACAACAGAGAGGCGTGGGGGTTGCTGTGGCTGCGGTGGTGCACGCCGGCGCGGCTGTGGTGGTTTCGGCCATGGCGAGGAGAAGCTGGGGAGCGAGGGGAAAAAGAGTGCGGGGAGGTGA
>LR738710.1:529843307-529885271 GCA_902687465.1 Secale cereale | reverse complement strand
GGGGGCGTGGATGTCTTCGTGGCACGACCAGAAGCTCGGAGGCGTCGCGGTGGAAGCAGGAGGTGGCCGGCGTGCTGCGGGCACGCGCCCTCCGTCCCTCTGGCGAGAGGAGGGGGATGACTGGCACCGGCTAGTTGGGCTGGGCCGCACAGTACCGGGCCGGCCAGGCTGGACAGGTAAGCCTCTCCTTCTATTTTAATTCTGTTTTTGTTTTCTAATTCTTTTGTAACTTTGTGGCTTTTCTAAAAATGCTTAGGCACTTTCAAAAAACATGAAACCAAGCATGGCTACTGTTTAGAATAAATCCAACAGTAAACATTTTAGCTTATGAATATTTGAGCATTTAAATTAATATATGAAATTTAAATGCCCAAATGCAAGTAAGACATGATTTAATTCAAAAATCCAGAATGATCCTAGAAATAGGTGCAACATTTTTGGCAGAGGTTTTTAGTCAATCCAAAAATGATGAACTTTTCCAAGGGACATTTTGGGTTTATTGAAAAAGATTTTAATTTGACCCTAGTTAAAATCATTTAGTGCTAGGGTTTGAGCATCCCCATTTCAGGTTTAAGAGAAAATTAAACATGATGCAACACAAGACTAACTGGATCAGAGAAGACCAGAACTAGGGATGTGACACGCGAATACGTCTCCCTTTTCTCGAAAGCATACTTCAGCCCTTCTTCCTCCTAAAATGCGCTTTCTGTGTCAAAAAGCGTATTCCACTTCTTCTTCGGGCCAAATTGTGTTTTCCTCTCTGGAAAACGTATTTCTGAAAAAGACGCGCTCTGTTTTTCCTGTTATAGGCCTGTTTGTGATGATTTTATTTACAAATGGGTCCCTATCAGTCAAAGACTCGTATCTTTTTACCCGTAGCTCCGATTGAGGTGAATCCAACGCCCACATCTTCGTCTCTACGAGCCCGAACTTTTGGTATCATTTTCAATACGGTTTGACATACTAGAAATGACCACTTTGCCCTTGCCCGTAAATAGCTCCTCCGAGAAAGTACCCTTTCCAGCGATTCTTTCGGAGATCGTTGCGCACTTCTTCCCGGAGCCTTCTTCATCCCAGGCAAGCCACAACAACCATTTGCATGATAGCCATGCAGAAGCATTGGTTTTCCACTTGAATCTTTAATAATTGTCTATTTGTTTTACTATTGATGTTGTTATTTCGGTTATGCTTATGGATCGGTGTTTACCGTCTTGTTATGTTTTCTTGCACTCTGTTATTATGTTCTTCATGCTAGTATTACTTTAATATTGGCCATGCTTGGTAGTAGTACATGTTGATGTAGTGATTGTCTTCGGTGCATGACTATTATCTGTTCCGAGTACCGTTATTATGAATGTTCTTTTGCACCTAGTTGGTTAAATGCTTGCATGGTAGTTTTATCGTTAATGCATGGTAGTTTTACCATTATTGCATGGTATTTATTGTTGATGCTAGTGGTCATGTTATGCCTTGAATAGTGTTCTAGTTATGATATTCATGCTCGTCAATATGGCATGCTCGTCAGGATAAATGGTTAAATGTTGTTGTTATGCTCGTTGATAGTGAAGCACCCCCATGCTTATGTTGATATCATGTTCATGCATTGTAGTTGCATCATGTTATTTTTATCATGGCTCAACATATTGCATTCAAGTTTAACCGGATAATAATGAACTTGAACAATTGTTGGTTGAGTGATGGTGTCAACTTATCGAGCTGACCAGTGCAACCACGCTTACCTTTTATGGGAGGGTCTTAACTCGGCCCTTTGCTATGCCTCTCACCGATGCCTCCCGCGAGGGAAGGTTATGAGCGCGCGCTACCCTGATCAGGTAGGTGGACATAACCTTGTGTGCTCGTTTTTATTTTCATGGTACCTTGTCCCCGTTTAGGACCGTTTTGCCACGACGGTGGCCGTTTGTGGCTTTGGTAGGCACGGGGCCACCCAATACCTAGCCCTGGGAGGGAGTTGGTCGCAGTGGCCGGGAGTGTGCCATGACAAAGGGAGGGTTTCGTCGGAACGGCTTTGTTCCACCCGAATGGGAGTGCGAGGCCATGGGTTCCATAGTGTGGGTAAAGTGCGCTACCTCTATAGAGTGTGTGTATTTAATCTATCAATAGCCGTGCCCGCGGATATGAGCCCAGTTCGTGTTGGTCATAGTGTGGGTCAATAGTAATAATAATAATGTGCTTAATAACAACCCTGTTTCGATGATGAAAGAAGTTGGTGGATACTTATGTGATCATGAGTGAATCACTGTTGTATCGTGAGTACCAACTTGTGGGATATTTGGGATGTTATGCGAGAGTCAATGGTAAAGGTCAAGGTCCTTGTGGTCATAAATGATTACTATGGTATTGTTAATACCGAGGTTGATTGGATCATGAGATGATCATGCGATGTCCATGATGGTAAGTGATGCATGTGATGGTTACGAGGTAACCCGAGCAGAGTAAGTTGGTGCATCATAGTTTCATCATTGTTGAATGCTAGTATTATCATGTTCATATGTTCATTCCATGCTTGTATTGTTCTTGCTGTATTATCGTGTTCATGCTTTGATTGATCTGATAGTATCATGTTAATCCTTGTTAATCTGTAGTTGCCATGGTACTGTTTATCTTGATTGCTTTGGTTGTTGTGAGCTTGCAAGTACATTCAATGTACTCACCTGGCGTGTCATGCCAGTTTGCAGGTCATGCCGGATATGATTGCTTTTTTGCCGTGGATTCCTTGTTTGCGAGCTTGGATAAGCATTCTAGCCAGAGTCCTTGCAGAGTGGAGTTCACCACCGCCGTCGTTGTTCCGCTGCCAGTATTCATTCCACTACTTTGTGTTGTTCTGCTGCTTGCATGGAGCAAATGTGGTGCACATGCGTGCCGATGTAACCCCTTGTACCAACATAGATTGTAATAAAGAGCTGATTTGTTCTATGCTAAGCAGTGCCGTATTCCGGAAGACTTCTCCTCGATCTCGGGCAGGAATACGGGGCGTTCCGGTTTCTCTGTGCCGGGGTGCCACAACGTATGTATCATTGCTATTAAGGATAACAAGATTGGGTCTATTCCTACATGAATAGATCTTGTCTCCATCATGTCCTCATTCTTATTGCATCACTCTATTTCTCCATGAACTTAATACACTAGATGCATGCTGGATAGCGGTCGATGTGTGGAGTAATAGTAGTAGAAGCAGAATCGTTTCGGTCTACTAATCTTGGATGTGATGCCTATATAATGATCATTGCCTTGGATATCATCATAATTATTTGATCTTCTATCAATTGCCCAACAGTAATTTGCTTACCCATCATATATATTTTTTCGAGAGAAGCCAATTGTGAAATATACGGCCCCCAGGTCTATCTTTTATCATATTGCTTTCCGATCTATATTCCATCGCATTTGCTTTCAGATCTATTATTCCAAAAACCCAAAAATATCTTGCTGCGCTTTTTATTTGCATTTTTAATTTTGTGTTCTTGCCCGATCTATTTATCCAATCTTATACAAAAAATCTATCTTTTTACCGAGGAGGGATTGACAACCCCTCTTACACGTTGGGTTGAAGGTATTTGTTCTTCGTGTGCAGATACCGTTTATATAGTGTTTCTTGTTTCTTGTACTGGTTCGATAACCTTGGTTTCACATCTGATAAAAATACCTACCGTAGATGTACTGCATCATACCTTCTCTTTGGGGAAATACCTGAAGGAAATATGCCCTAGAGGCAATAATAAAGTAGTTATTTATATTTCCTTCTATATCATGATAAATGTCTTTTATTCATGCTAGAATTGTATTAACTGAAACTTGATACATGTATGAATATGTGACACCCCGAGACCGATGCGCCAAGTGTCTTCCAGTTATTCGCTGCCGTTGCCACGTCATCTGCTTGCGTGTTGCATTATGCCATGTCATCATGCGCATTTCATCTACATATTTTTCAAAACTTGCATTCGTGCGGGTCCCCCAGTCCTCTCCTTTGTCGATTCTGAGCCCAGACACACTCGCACGCGCCCGCGGCATCTCTGGATATTTATTTTATAAGTGGTCGGAAAATGTTCTCGGAATGGGAAGAAAGTTGGTGTGCGGTCTTATTATGGTGTAGGTAGACCGCCAATCAAATTTCGTCACATTCGGAGTCCGTTTGATAGCTCAATGGATAACTACAGTAGCACCATTGTCGGTTAATTCGTAGGACGTTTTTGGTCTCCGAAAACCCCGCCGGGCCACTCTTCTTCCTTCTCTTCTCAGCCCGAGACCTCACCTACACAACCCACCGCAGCCCACCTAGGCATGCATAACCTTCCTCGCGATCGGATCCGTCGGATCGCGATCGTAGGGCTCCGAAAACCCCTGGAACCCTCAAACCCTAGCTAAAACTGCTATATATGACCCCCATGCCATTTTTGGCATCCCCTACCTCTTCCCCTACCTCTAGCCTCCCCCTCCTCATATTCCGTGCAGCTCCACCCCATGTCCGCCACTTGGTGCCGCCGCTGCCACACTCCCAGCCAACCAGAGCGCTCCGCCTCACCCGCCGCCACGCCCCGGACCAATCCGGGCGCGACACGTCGCCCACTCTGCGCCTAGCAGCCACTCAGCGCTCATCACATCGCCTCCCCTGCATCCCCACTTCGTCAAGGCCCACCGGGGCCCGGATCGGGCCCGAACCGCTCTGCCACCGCATGCCCGCAGGCCGCTGCCCTGCGCCTCCCACATTCACCCTGCCGCCTGGCTCCCCGCGTGCCGCTTCGGGCCTCCCGCGCCTCGCCGGCCCTGCTGCCTCGTCCTCACCGCCGTCACGCGTGCTCCGCCGCTCCCAGGTCGCTGGCCTCTCCGCCTTGCCCTCCTTCTCTACCTCCTCTCACCTCTCCCTCACCCCGCCGGCCTTCCTCTCGTAGGTAACCGCCACCGGATATGCTCGCGCCACCGTCGGAGCTCCCACTGTCCCCGTCGACGCCCGAAATGGGCCCCCTAGCCTCGGATCTACGCCTCCCGTGCCGGATCTAGCTTGTCCAGCCGATGCCCCGCCATCCGTCCGGCTCACCGGAGCCTCTATCGGCCACCGCTGACACCGTACTCGTCCCCTGGGAGGACGACGCCTCCCTCTCGCGTCCCGTGGGCCGGCGGAAGATGCCTTGGCCCAGCGTCCGGCCCAACCCAGCATGCCCTCTTACTGGCCTCTTCCTCCCCGAGTTGGGCGAAGGCCCATGGTCAGCCTTCGACCACCCCTCGCCCCGAGCGTCATTTAGTAACTTGCGCCTGACCTATTTTTTTTCCTCTTCCTGAAAACTACTAAGTGTGAGAAATCCAACATCAAGTGTGCTTGTTAGAGTGGTGATAACTTTGTGCATGATTATCCAATTAATGTGTGTAATATGTCGATAAGTTCTTCTCTAAATGATCTATCTGATAGTTGCATTTGCATGCATCTTGCTGTTCATCTTGATGCCTTAATCTCTGTTGCAAAAGTGCATGTTGTTGTTAAGTGCTGAAAGTATTATACATTGCTGATTTGTGTTTTTCATATATTTTTGTGTGATTTTTGTTTGAGCATCATGTCAACATGATTTAGTAGCACAATCATGTCAACTTTGCAATGGTGTAATTAGTTTTTCATGATATGCCTTGTGGTGAGTGGAACAAGCTTGCAAAGTGACATACTCATTGTTTGTTGTTTCTTGAGACTTAGTGATTTATGCTAAGACTGAAACTATTATATTATGATGCCATGTTTGCTTGATGCTACAGTCAAATCTGTGCATAATCTGGAGATGTTCCGTTATCCTGTTTTGTTGTCCATGTAATGCTCTATCCATCCATGCCCTTTTTTGCAATTATTGCCTGTTGTAGCTTGTGTTAACCATGCTATCAAATTGCTAAATAATGTTTCTGTCAGTCTGTTAACAGTAAGTTCATTTTTGCCATGTAAATAGCTAGTGGTCTATGCATCATATGACCATGTTCTTGACATTAGTAGCTTCATAAACATGTCTTCTTGTTGTTGGTTATATTCACATGCCATGATATGCTTTGAAATGAGTTGCACAAGCTTGCAAACATGTCTACTTTCCGCTGTTTCTGCCATGTCCAGTTTTCACCTAGTATGTTATATCATCTTGCCATGTTCACTTGAAGTTATCATCAAATCTCTTGCTCCAATGATCGTGCTCAGTAATGATGTTTTGTTAAGGGTGTTTTGTACATGCTTGCCATGCCCTTTGATGCCATGAATTTGCATATGACGACTTACCGGAATTGTATATGTTGTTTCCGGCCTCATTTGAACTTGCTTTGATGTGATGATCTTGTTTGCATCATCTCTTGCCATGAGTAGCATCATATAGCCTTGACATGCATCATACTTGGTTGAGCATCATGTCTTGTTTATGTGTTGTGTGTTTACCATGTTGATTGCTTCTTCTCGTTAGTTCATGTTTCGTTGCGATCGTGAGGATTCGTTCGTCTACGCTTGGTTCGTCTTCGTGGCTTCGGCTTCTTCATGGACTCGTTCTTCTTCCTAGCGGGATCTCAGGCAAGATGGCCATCACCTTGGATCTCATTACTATCATTGTTATGCTAGTTGTCTCGATGTTATCGCTATATGTCGCGCTTCCTATCTATTGTTGTCAACCTCTCATTGTTGCCATGAAACCTCTAACCTTTGACACCATCTCAGCAAACCGTTGTATGGCTATGTTACCGCTTGCTCGTCCCCTCTTATTGCATTGTTAATTGTAGGTGAAGATGAAGATTGCTCCATGTCGGATCTTTGATAATGGGAATATCACAAATTCACAGTATATCTTACTATAATTGATGCACCTATATACTTGGCAGTGGGTGGATGGCTTGGCCTTTTGCTCGGTGTTTTGTTTCACTCATGTCGCCTTAAGAACCGATAAACCAGTGTTATGTCCCTTGATTTTGCGTTCCTAACACGGTCGGGGGTATGGGACCCCTTGACAGTTCGCTTTAAATAAAACTCCTCTAGCAAGGCCCAACATTGGTTTTACCATTTTCCAAACATAATAAACTTAATTAAATTTGACACATAGGGAGTTAGCGCTACCCGAGGTTCGTTTCAACATAATACAGGGGGCAGTGCAGATGGTGTTGGTCCCAAACTAGAGACACTTGCGGTGCCACCCAGTTATCTGGGGTCTTCGGCTGCTGTACGTACTGCTCATCCGGTCGTGGCATGAGACAAGATATGCGTGGCTACTATCAGGGTGTCGGCATGCCGATAGGTCTTGCCGGACTTGTTTTACCATTATCGGAAGGTCTTGTGCACCGGGATTTCGAGTTTGATAGGGTTGTCCCTAAGATAAGAGGTCTTACCTCTGCTGATCGTGAGAGCTTGTGCTGGGCTAAGTTGGGACACCCCTGCAGGGTTATTATCTTTAAGAAACCGTGCCCGCGGTTATGTGGAAGATTGGAATTTGTTAATATCCAGTTGTAGAAAACTTGACAGAGGATCCGAAATAAAATACACCAACCGCGTGAGTAACCGTGACCGTCTCTTTTCAATTTGAGAAGAGAACACGATGGGGTTATGTTTGGACGTAAGTAGATAGGATCACTTAGTGATCATTACTAGTTGCGACTATTGGTGTAGATGCTCATCTTATTCTTGTACTCGTAAGTTAGCCACCATACAATGCTTAGCTGCTACTGCAACCTCACCACTTAACCTCTCCATACCCTTTAAGCTTTGCTAGTCTTGATACCCATGGCAATGGGATTGTTGAGTTCTCGTGGCTCACAGATACTACAACAACAGTTGCAGGTCACTACAGGAATCAGGCATTTTGCCGTCAGTACGCTACAGACGGCAAAGAAAGGATTAGAGACGGCAATTTTTTTGCCGTCAGCCCATGACGGCAAAATATTTCGGCAACCTCAAAATCGGCAAAGTCTCATTTTGCCGTCAGTCCAACGTCGAGATGACGGCAAAAAATCTGCCGTCAGTGAAGACATTTTGCGGTCAGCCAGAATTCCTACACGGCAAAAAAAAGTAAATAGATGGAACGTCCATCCACCGGACGGCGTGAGTTCTTTTTGCCGTCAGGCTAAAGGTAACCCAGACGGCAAACTACGAATTTTTTTGCCGTCAAGTGCGGGACTACAAGACGGCAAAGCCACCACCTTTTTTGCTGGCAGCGTATACTATACGAGACGGCAAACTTGCTATATCTTTGCCGTCATCTACTTTTGCATAGACGGCAAACCCTTCTGACAGGCTGTACACTAGGGCGCCACGTGTCCTTTTTTGCCGTCATGAACATGACGGCAAAGAGGCTGCACTCTTTTTATTTAAAAACAAAAATCAGTAATGATTCCTGACACATATAGATAAATAGAAAAATGACAGTAGATATAGACAATGAACACGAGAATACATATAGACAATATAACACAGCAATGATTCCTCGCACATATAGCACAGTTCATATACATATCCATGTAGCACAGTCCATAACACATCCATATATATATATATCCATATAGCACAGTCCATAACACATCCATATATATATATCCATATAGCACAGTCCATAACACATCCATATAGCACAATCCATATATAAATGTTTCATAGCATATGAATATGTATAGCAGGCATCACTACATAATATTTCGCATATATATACAGCAGGCATCACTACATAATATTTCGCACTACGATAAATGTCTTCATGCCCATATCATAGTCCAAAAGAGGATCCATATGGCAACCTACAAGAAGAAATCATGCACATATGTCAAATTTTGGCACAACAATAAAATAAAGGGCTACGTGTCCACAAAAACAAAATAAGGTGCTTTAAATCATGAAGATGTCAAATATACAAATGAAAGTACTCGAAGACCCAACAAAATAAATAGTGATCCATATCACACCATATTCATATTCCATTGCAAGTTCCCACAAAAATAGCTTCTAGCCCATATGGAGTTTCTTTAACACTTGTCAAATTTTGAAGATTTCAAATTTAACACTCTAAATCACAAAGAACTTCATGAATGGTCTCTAGTTATAAGTTTGATCTTCAAATGGTTCAAATGGTGATAAATCAACACTTGCAAGTTTCTAAATCATGAAGATCTCTAAGTCATGATAATAAGTAGAAATGGTATGGTTCAAATGGTCTTCAAGTGGTCTCTAAATCATCGTGTGATACAAATGGTTTGATATAAGTTCAATTCAATTTAACATACTAAACAATGAAGATCTCCAGGTGGTCTCTAAATCATAAATACATAGCTTCAAATGGTCTCTAAATCAAGAAAATATATAGCTTCAATAATGCATAGCTAATGGGTCAAATGTACTTGTCAGTTTCTAGATCATGGGCATATGTCCATATGTCACTAAATTATGAAGATGTTCAAGTGGTCTCTACTTGTAAATGAGATATGGAGGCACTAACCGTAGTAGATCTCAAAGATGCAGAGAACCATCAAGGTTATTGCCACCTAAGCCAGGAGCATGTGAAGATCCAGCATTATTCGATCCATGGGTCGATGGATACTTCATGATGCATTACATGGTTAGCATGACACTCGGACAAAGAAATGCAATAATGATCCTTGCAAGTATTTTAGTTAACTAACCGTAGAGCATGGAGTAAAGGCAGACATATCGAAAGCGGGCATACCATTCTGGGTGCAATAAGCCTGCAAATTATGTTAAAGAGGAGTGAAAGTTAAGTACGGGTAGTAAAAGACTACATGTGCTAACTATTAAGGAATTGTGCTTGGCTATTAAGGAACTAAGTGTAAACATCTGAAAGTTTTGAGTATTTTGTGCCCACAACGCCTGTTGTGTCCTCTCATCAGCCAGTCGCCTCTCCTCCGCCCTCTCTGCCGCCCTCTCCTCCGCCGCCAGTCGCCTCTCCTCCACCCTCTCCTCCGCCCTCTCCGCCGCCGCCCGTCGCCTCTCCTCTGCCAACTTCTCCTGGAGTAGAGACTACAGAATATGGGGTCGCAATTGCATCTTCAAATCCAGCATTATGTAAGAATTATAAAAATCATAGGTAGAAAGAGTATTATAGAATACCTCCATCTCAGCCCTTGCCGGAGTCGCGCGTTGACATAGAAAAGATTTTGGCAGACCTAGCCGAGCCTTGTACTCAGGTAGAGTGCGAGTGGAGGACCTAGGGAACATGCCTCCTCCAATCGCTTCCTTGCCATGCTTCCTTCTCTCTCCAGCGATCATAACCAACTCGTGGTCAAGGGGCTCCGATGTCACATCATAGTCGGGCCCTTTCAGCTTTGTTGCCACCTCTTTAACTTTGGTTAGCCGATTGTAGGCGGTCTTGTTGGTGTACGCAGACGATGTGTCAGACGGGTCAAATGGTGTGGCTTTTCTGTACGGTGCCTTATGGGCCAGAGCATACCCAACGAAAAGGTTGGGCTCCGGAACCTTGTGGTAACGCCCCTGCAACCAAACCAACATCATTAGAATTTCATCACAAGGATTGGCAACATGTATGACAAGAAAGAACTTATGAAGAACAAATCAATGGGAGGAAAGATGTACCCATATTTTCTTGAATCCCTTGAGGTTCAAGTTGCCTTGATGGTGTGGTGGATAAATCATTGCCTTTCGCCGATTTTTGTAATCGACGTGTTTCAACATATACTCTTTAGAACACCAGTAGTCCACAATTCGCTCCCAACACTCCCCCTTATCAGCACACCATCTAGGAGTAACCTAATTGATCATTTGCATCTCATATAAGTCAAAAGAAATGAGTGCCGGCAAATTGAGGAAATAACAAGGATGAACATGATTTATTTACCTGCATGTACTCGTCCTTGTGAAGAAAGATTTTCGTAGCTGGTTTCTTAGTAGCCATCTTATAGCCCTGAGATGCCTTATAAGAACGGATGGCAATAACGCGTGCATCATAGAACATATTGCGCACAAGCTTCTTACAATGAATGTTGACGTTCCTTTGTGCCTCCTCCAACTTCCCATCCTCGCATCTATAAAAATCCTGCAAATACACTTGAGATTAAACGAGATTAGAAATTAACTAGCTATGGATTATATATATGCAATGTGTGAACTAAACTTAATGATTACCCAAAGTTCAGCAAAGACCCGCTCGGCTTTGTTGTGAACCTCGATGTTGTTGAATGTACCAACATCCTCACAGGCTTTGTAGTGGTCCCAAGTCGATGCTACCTCCGGAACATTGCCCTCCCCTGGCAAAGTAACCATGCCAGGGAAATGCTCCTTAAGGAGGATCCCAATGGTCATGTACCCGCCTCCTCATCTCCAACTTCCGTCCAACCGCTACATAGCGAGACGCCAAAGTTATGAGCAATTGTTGCATACATTGAAGGTAGAAAAATGGGAAGCCAAAGTTAGTTACCTTACTCCATATGGAGTAATGCACGGCCTTTGCTCGACAGGTTTCTCTCGTTCCGGGAGCCTTGATGCACCACGCATGAACACAGACCGACCCTTGGGAACTGCAATTAAACCATCACCCTCCTCCTCCCCGTCATCAGGCACGGGGGAGTGAGACATTGGCTCGTCCTCAAGCACGGGGGAGTGAGACACAGGCTCGTCCATCCGTTCCTCCTCAGACACAGGGGAGTGAGACACAAGCTCGTCCATCTGTTCCTCCTCAGACACACGGGAGTGAGGCATCGGCTCGTCCACCCGTTCCTCGTCAAGTGGTGTCACGGCAGGTGGTGGCGAGCGAGGCCGAACCGGGTTTCTCTTAGCCTTTCCTCCACGTCCACCTCTTCCTCGGCCTCTTCCTCGAGGATGCTGAGCATGAGAGGGTGCATCGGGAGGATCGGCCAGAAAACTGGTGAGCAGATTTCTCGCTATCTTGAGTGGGGCCTTCTCTGTCATAGCACTAGCAGCCCTTTTTCGATGCGGGCCCACCTGCTACGACAAATAGTAAAGCAATTAGTACGAATACAACATTATAGTCCAAATAAATAATCATAATTTCAAAGAAAAAATGGAATGAGAATCACTAAGACAATTATAGTACAAATACAACACTATTGCTCAAATAAATAAGCAAAAGTTCAAAATATTATAAATTCAACATTACAGCATGTTCGGGATAATGGTAAGGCAACTAGTACAAAAACAACATTACAATTTTACATTACAACTAAAAATAGTCGGGATCATCTAGATCACAATCTGCCTCTTCTTCCTCTTTTGCTTCCTCGTCATCATCAGTATCACGCGTGTCGTCAACAATGTCATCGGAGTGTTGGCTGTCATCGTCAACATCATCGACAATGCCTTGACATAACCGCTCAAGCATTGATAGGTCTTCCACGTTCGTAACCTCTTCTTCTTCCTCATCTGCTTCTTCTTCTTCATCATCATTGTCAATGTGTACTTCCGTGCATGGATGAATGTTGCGACGGCCTCTAGGCCCATGTTCTTGGAAGAATTCTCCATCATATGTGTCGGGGTCAATGTGAGGTTGATAATCCTCTTCACTGGGGGAACATTTTTTACCACGTGGCGGCACATCATACACGACATCCCAACCCTTAAGATGCGCCTTCTTTTGGCATGCGTACTTGAGATAGAAAACTTGCGTCGCCTGTTGAGCCACAATATAGACATCCTCGCATTCCAATTTGCTGTCTTGTCGAATTTCGACTTGCCCAATATCATCTCTCTGCCTAACCTTCTCCGGATCGAACCAATGGCATTTGAAGACAATGACTTTTGGAGGATTTGCCCCAAAGTAATGCAGTTCATATATTTCATCAAGTCTTCCATAATACTCGACTCCATTGCAAATAGCCGACACTCCGGTGTTTTTTGATTTTAGATCGGCCCGACATTCCTCGTTCTCATGTGTGCGGAAGCGATACCCATTGATGTCGTATTTATCGAATGTACCGACCTTATAGTCAAAGCCATTAGCAATTTGTTTCAACTCTTTGTTCAATATTGACGTACCCTACAAGTTCAAGGGGGAAGGATCGGTGTATTAGTCACATGTAATACCAACTTAAGTTCTTCCATAATAAGAAGTATATATACCTTTCCTTTGAACCAAGAAATGAAACCGTAATTCCCATCTGTGTTGCCAGCAAGAAGCTGATACTCTTCGAGTGAATCACGTTCGACCACTCCATTTGAGAATTGAGCAACGAATTCACTGAGAAATGAGAAATGAGAGTACTTAGCCACAAACATATGAGTAATCTTACATGATGTACCAATCGCTTACTCAATGTATGGCCGCACTTCTTTTAGGTTGGTGAGGATATACAACGTAAGAGAGCTCCACTCTTTCATAGCCAAACTCTTATTTGAACCAGAAGCACCAACAGGTCCGAGTTGCCCTTTGAAGAGGCTGAGCTTGGATTCATGTTTGGGGTCGCCAGTATTGTAATGGGACTTCACATTATGCAAGCTTGGAATATTGGCTGCATACCGTGATGTCGTGAAGTTTGTCACCTCTTCCGCCAAGAATGCCTCAGCTATGGATGCTTCAATTCTACTTTTATTTCTACATTTAGCTCGAAGAGTCTTTTGCATTCTCTCAAGTCCATAGCACCAACGATTCTACACAGGGCCACCCAATCTTGCCTCAGAAGGGAGGTGTAAAATCATATGTTCCATCGGATTAAAGAAGCCTGGTGGAAATATCTTCTCTAGCTTGCAGAGCAACTCGGGTGCCCGTTTTTCCATGTCATCTATCACAGTGGGAGATACTTCTTTAGCACAAAGAACACGAAAGAAATAGCTCAGCTCTGCCAATACTTCCCAATCGTCCTCAGGGATATAGCCTCGAATCATCACTGGCATTAACCGCTCAAGCCATATGTGCCAATCATGACTCTTCATCCCGTTGAGCTTCAATTTATCAAGATTCACTGCCCTCATTAGATTCGCTGCATACCCATCGGGGAACAACAAAGTTTTGAACCACATGAGTATCTCCTTCTTTTGTTCCCTTGTAAGAACAAACCTAGCCTGTGGCGTCGTCCAATTCTTCCGGCCTATGGGTTGCCGCAAGTTTTCTTCGGGTCTATCACATAGCTTCATCACATCTAGTCTAGCCTTAGTATTGTCCTTCGTCTTCTCAGCAATGTTGAACAATGTGCCAAAAATGGCCTCGGCGATATTCTTTTCAGTGTGCATTACATCAATGTTATGTGGAAGCTCGAGCTGGTGGAATTAGGGGAGATCCCAGAAGCATGGCTTATGAGTCCAGGCGTGTTCTTCATTATATCCCAAGAAATACCCTGGACGGTTGGGATCAGGTTGGAGAGCGTTTAGTTGATCACAAATCTGTTCACCTGTCATCTCAGGTGGTGCCGAGTGTTCGACAACTTCACCTTTCATGAAGTTCTTCTTGTCTTGTCTGAATGGATGGTCAGGCAACAAATGTTGTCTATGTAAATCGAAGCAAGAATACTTGTGAACATGTTGCAGCCAACGACAATGAAGGTTTGTCTTGCATCTGGGGCATGGGAACCTCCCATGCACAGACCACCCCATGAAAAGTGAAAACGCCGGTAGGTCATGCAATGAGTACTGGTACCAAACATGCATTTTGAAGTTTTTCTTGGTAGCAGCATCGTATGTCTGTATCCCATTCACCCAAGCTTCTTTCAAGTCATCTATTAGTGGCTGGAGGTAAACATTTATATTCTTCCCCGGATACTTGGGCCCTGGAATAATCAACGATAGGAATATGTGCTTGCGTTGCATTAGGACGCCGGGGGGGAGGTTGAGGGGAACAACAAACACAGGCCGACAACTATATGTCTTTGAGACAAAACCAAACGGATTGAACCCATCGAGTCCGATGGCGACTCGTCCATTCTTTGCCTCTTTTGCTTTCTCAGGATGTAATCGATCGAAATTCTTCCATGATTGGGCACAAGACGGATGTATCAACATTGGTCTCCCATGATCATCCTTGTCGCGTCTTATCCCATATTTGTGACATACCATCTGTTAGGCCGTGTCTTCGTTCAAGTAAAGGCGTTGAATTCTTGGCAGGATTGAAAGATACCGAAGAACATTTGCAGGGAATTTGGTATGCTTCTTCGTACCATCACCGAGGACTCTCTCGATATACCTAGAGGAGCCGCACATGGCACAGTACTTGTCGTCGGCATACTCTTTCATAAATAAGACACATCCATTTGGGCAAGCGTGTATCTGCTCATACAGCATCTTAAGTGCACGTAGGGTTTTCTTCGCTTCATACCAGCTTTTAGGCAGTTTGTGACCTTTAGGGAGAGAGCGACCCCAAGAGGTCATCATTGAATCAAAGTTATCTCTGCTCATGTTGAACTGGGTCTTCATAGACAATGCTTGTCCGATGGCATCCAGCTGGCACTGATCTGTGTAGTCGTGAAGATGTTGCTGTGACGAATTCAACATTTCTAAGAACGCCCTCGCAGACTCCTTTGGTACTTCCTCTGATCCGGCATCACGTGCATCATTGAAGTCGGCTACCATGTCATCGATCCCGGTACCATTGTCATCGGTGTGCCGACGCACCACCTCCTCTCTGCTACGTCCAGTCTCGCCATGAAAGGTCCACCGAGTATAACTAGGCTTAAACCCATGCTTCTGCAGGTGTAAACACATAGTCTTCTTTGACTGTTCTAGATAGTTGTTGCACTTCAAGCAGGGACACCAAGTTTTTCTCTTGCCACTAGAAAATGTTACTTCTACGAATTCATTGGTCTTGTCCACCCACTCAACAGTCATGCCAGCCTGACTAGGGTGGCCAGTATACATCCACTCACGATCATCCATACCGCTACTTGCACTGACAATACGGGCACCAAATTCATATTCATCAAGTTATATATAATGTAATTAGGAATAGATACATAACTAATTACTTTTGTCATATTATTTACGCCACAGTTTTATTTTTTTACCATGCAAAAGGAAACAGACATTCATGGATTGAATCCTATCTCTAATAGGTAAATATGGATCCTAATCCCACCCGAGTACGTGTAGATTGGGTTCGTTCCCCATGCTCTACTCCGGTCCAAGGCAAAATTTCGGCAGCACCTCCCCGCTGTTCTCCAGATACACGTCTCAGCAACAAGCAGAGAGAAGGTGTACCCGGAGAACAACGGGGTGGCGCTGACAAAATTTTGCCTCGAACCAAAGTAGAGCACGGGAAACGAAACCCAATCTACACGTACTCGGGCTGTCCATGGATAACGTGGACAATTCGAAAAGATGACGCTTATAAATATGCAAAGAAATGCATATTTATAGATGTCACCCTTTCGAACGGGAGACGCCTAGGTTACGAGACTCTTCATGAAAGCAAAATGTATTGGCATCAGCACGACAACGGGAACAAAGCAAATAGGGGAGGGGGAAGAGATGATAGTCGAGCTCACCCCTAGACCGTACGTAGAGGCAGTAGTCGAACGACGAGGGCAACAACAACGGGACCAATGGTGCTCCTCGAGATGAAGAGAAGATACCTGGACATGAAAAGCACCAGCACAACCAACATAAGCACTCACACAACAATCTAATAAACAACATCAACAACATCATCTCACATCTCAACAACATCTAACCAAAAGAAAATACGCAAGAAAGAAAGAACCCAAAAAATAATATGTTCTGTGTTCGTGTGGCCTTTGTTTGCCATGCTTCTCCAAGTAATGGGAACTACTAGTAACAGGGAGTTCCTGTTTCTTATGTGTTGAGCTGCTGACACCATAAACAATTTGTTATTTTGATTCAGAATATGTCAAGCAGCATTGGAGATGGAGCCAAATGGATGGTCAACATTCAAGCCAGTATAGCATATGCAATTGTAACATTCAACATTCAAGCCAAGCGAAGCCTGTAAGTAGACATAACCTTGCACATAATTTTTTGGTTCAGATATATTAGATCACCAAAGCATATATATTTGATCAATTTAATTTCAACATTCAGTTTTATGGGCTATGGTACAGAGCTTCATTACTCTGCATATATTTCTATATTACGATGGCCTCGACTCTCGAGGTTCCAGTCTGCCTTCCGTCATCACCCCCACAAGAACACAGGTAAGGATGGCAATTTTATCCATGGGTACGGATACCCGCGGATACCCGACCCGAGTGGGTAGGGTTTGGATACAATTTTGTACCCATGGACAGCGCCCGAACCCGACCCGACTAATGATGGATAGGGCAAGGATATAATTTTATACCCGTGGATATAACCGAACCCGACCTGTTCATATACTCTGTCCCTTCTCATTTATATTAGTATTAGTAAATAAAAATACTACTACAAACGAAATTCCCAATCCCCACCGAGTAACTACTCTAGCCACGCCAACCATTCAGATGTGGTGCGGCCTGCAGCTAGCTCCACTGGCCGGTGGTTGCCGAACTCCATAAATCCCCTCGACCCCTCCATCTCAGCTTGTCAAAGCATGCATATACCATCAGTTCACACATGCGACGGAAGGCTCGATCTAGAGGTGGAGCACGACGATGGGGCGCACGGCAACATCGCCGCAGCACGCAGGACCAGGAGCACGACGGCAGGGAGGTGTAGCGAGGTGGGCGCAGATCACGATGAGTTGTAGGACCCCGTCGTGGAGGCGACGACCATGCCAAACAATCAACCTTGTAGGTAATATTTTCGTTCCTGCTAGTGTATGTGCATCAGGTGTTCTTGTGCATGGATGTGCATCACGTAATTGTTCATAACTTCTGGCAAAATATTCTTCAAATTTGTAGTAGTAACTGGAGTAGAGAACTGGGATTTCTAGTGGCCAATTTCTGCTTGTTAGTTTCTGGCCGTAAAAAAGGTCTTTTCTTGTGATTTACAAACGCAGGCAGATTTCACTTTTCTACACATATGACCTGATCTGTAGCTAGTAGATACTCTGCCGCAGTAGTAAGTTTTTTCGTCAAAGAGTACTAGTAGAAATTTTATTTAACAACATGTGAACCAAAGTGTATGAACGGGAGCAGAAATTTGTACCTGAACCGAGGGCGGGGACTGACGGGGACGGCGTGGATCGGGAGCGGTGGCTGACGGGGACCAGCGCGGCCGGCCCTGATCTTGGGGTGGCGGGCTGCGACCGGCGGGGAGGCACTACGGCCGGCCGGTCTCCTCCCTCGCGGTGGGGCGGGAATGGCCGGCGGGATGCCTAGCCTCCGGCCATCTTGGGGAAATCGGCGGCGGCGGCGACCGGTGAGGGCGGCGGCGGCGACCGGTGAGGGCGGCGGCGATGACCGGTGTGGGCGGCGGCGCGCACGGGAGGCTGGGGGTGGAGTGGGGAAACTGAGAGCGTGTGAGATCGGGGTGGGTTGGGGTTTTTTTTGGGAGGGTGGGGGTTTTCTTTTCTTTATTTTTTCAGTCTTTGCTCTTTTTTTTCTGAGAAGAGATGTTAAGCTTTGCCGTCATCTGTATAGAGCAGCAGACGGCAAATCATCTATTTTTGCCGTCAGCTGGGCCAAGAACAAGACAACAAAATATGTCCGTTTAGGCCCGTTTACATCACAGTTTTTTGCCGTCAGTCACAGTGAACCAAGTCAGCAATTATTCATCTTTGCCGTCATTTGCACACGTAGTTGACGGCAAATATGTTTTTGCCGTGTGTTGCCTTTTGCCGTCTGTTTTTTTATTATTTTTTGCCGATAATATTTTTTTGCCGTCTGCTCATGACGGCAAAACCACCATTTGCCGTCTACCCCGACGAAATGTTGACGGCAAAAAGAGCACATGTCGGCAAAATGCCTGATTCCTGTAGTGGGTGCAGGTTTCTGATGACTTGACATGAGGGCGATGTTTACTTGTGTTGGTGTTCTTTCTTCTTCTTGTTCGTCGATCTTGGGATAGGTTCCTGGTCGGCAGCCCAGGATAGCAGGATGGATGACGTGTGTTTTCTTGTGTTTTCATTCGTAGTCGGATGTCTTGTGTATGATGTGTTGTATTCATGTGGCAATTGTATGACTTGTATGTAGCCCCCATCTATGTATGTAGTGGTATGATGTAATGATATCCATCTTGCTAAGTGTCTGAAATGCGGTTGTGCCCCAACTCACAAGTTCACCATGTGATCGGGATAGAATCACATCTTGGGCGTGATAAGTTGGTATCAGAGCCTCGACCGACCATAGGAGCCCCCTTGATTGATCGTAGTTTGGCCGTTGTCGAGTCTAGCAAAAACAATTTTTGGAGTCTAGTTATATCAGAGAGTAGGAATTCTTTTAACTCCTCAGCCCCTTCGTCGCTCTGGTGAGGAATCTTGACGTAGGTGTTTCGAATTACTCCTCTTCCCCTTCAATTTTTTTGAGGATCACACACTTAGTTTTCGTTCCTTGTGATTTAAGCTCTTTTCATCCGATGCATTTCTCGTCAAGTGGATTCAATCCTCTTTGTCTTTTGCAAGTTCAATCCTCAGTTCTTTCCAATCGGCGTCATTTTCCCCATCCGAAGTGGTGTTTCTTTTTCCCACCCGCTCAGCCTCTTCTTCTCAGAACCGGAGTCTTTACTCGAGTATCCATCCTACTCGTGTGAAGTCTTTGCCTTCTTTCGTTAATTATTCCAACTGGTGAATTCTTGTCTGGTTCATCACTCTTCATCTCTTTTTCTTCTCCTGTGGGTTCAATTAAAGTTTTCGATGTTGTTCATACTCTTTCCCTCGGGTCAGATGTTTTCCTTGACTCGTTCGCCTCTCACCATTTAATTGTTCCAAAAACATATCAGGACATTCCTCCCTGATCTAATTTATTCGAGGTTGTCACCTCATTCGAATCTTTGAATTGTTCTGGTACATTATCTCATTTTCATCCTTTCAACGGTGTTTTCTCTTCGGTGGGCTCATAACCCACAGGTATTTTCCCAGGATCTTACCTGACTCTTCTAATATTCCGGAGTGATTCCCAAATTCTTTTCAAAGTGTGACATAAGAATGGATTCGATCAGTCAGATGCCTTCTCCAATATCACTTTCAATTCTTTTCATGTGTGGTTCAACCTTTTCCTCTTTTCATTCGTCTAGAATAGCTCAACAATTATTCATGGTGTTTCTCGTCGACATTTGAAGATCGAAGTAGAGTTCTTCTAAATCTTGACCGTTCTGTTGAAGAATCGTGGTTCTAGCGTCATGTTATCCTCTCGAATTATTCCATTTGTCATAAATTCTTTTGATACACATCCAGACTATTTCTTGTATTCTTACCATTGTGATCTTCCAAAGGCTATCATTTCAGAAGATTTCTTTGTTCTCATTTTTCAACTTCGTCCTCCAACTATTCTGAATTAGTGCATCTTCGTTCGTCTTCGTATTCTTCCGGTGCTTCGTCCAAGTATTCTTTAATCAGTTCACGACCTCTTCGTTCTCTTGTATCTAAATTTCCTCAAGTGCTTTATTCTTCCCGGTGATTCATTCTCTTGTATTCACTCAATTTCAATTCCTTATGATGGATTATTCTCCTTCTTCACTCGGTTTCAATTCTTACGGTGGTTCGTCCAAGATCCTTTTCCTTTGTTATCATGTTAACTCGCTCGTTCTTTTCAATCATACTAGTGGCTCAGGAAGATTTTCTCAAGTTTTGCGCTATATCTCACCTTAATCTTTATCAACGCGAATAAGTGATATGCAAATCCATTGCTTCACATCAATATAATTGATGGAGCATAAGCATAACATAATTCTTATTCTTATCATCAAGTTGATTTAATCCGATCCTTTAGAATTTGTTCATGATGAATAAATTCTAATCCCATGTCCTTTCATCTTTTCTTTCCGGAGTTCAATGTTTTCCTCGGCCATCTCGCCGGAACCTCCTTCTAAATCATCGCAAGGCTTTAATATTATTCTTTTCATCTTCATTTATATATCATCATCCTTTTGTCACCGGAGTTCTTCATGGCGGTTCTTCATGATTTAATTCATTCTTCAAATATTCATCAAAATTCTTGTGGAGCAGCTCAAGCATTATTCTTCTTGCACCTTGAGATGCAAATAATTTTATTTATTCTTTTGAAGTGGACTTTTGCAATTCCTAGTTCTTCTCAGCTATTCAAGCAGTGGTTTGTGGCATAATCTCATGTCAAGCTTTGAGATGTTGTCCATAAGTTCACACCAAGCTTATTCTTATGTCGTTGATTTTCTCAAAAACTCTGTTCTTCCCTTCTTCGTAAGGATGCTTTCAAACTCATCTGTGCTAGAACATGTCGTTCTTTCTCCTTTCTTCGCACTCTTAATTTGATCCGGAGGCATTGTGTTCTTTCTCTCGTCGAGTATTATTCCATCTTCTCGAGTTTATGTTCTATCGCTTTCATTTTCAACCGGAGTGCTACCCAAATTCCTTCGTTTGAATGCCTATTCTATATCTTATTAGCCGGAGTGGTTCCGAGTTCATTCTTATTACTTCAATTCTTGTTTCTTATCATTCAACCTTTGGTTCTCATCGTGTTCCTTGTTCCTCTTTTGCAATGGTGCTTCTCAATCTTGTTCATCTCCGTTGTGTTCCTTCTTTCAAGTTGGTCAACCTCTCAAGATTATTTGGTTTCACTCTTTTGTCCAAGAAGAACCTTGTTCTTCTTATTCCTCTCCCGTATCGTTCCTAAGATCTCGGGATGAGATATCTTGTTAGTAGGGGAGTGTTGTGACACCTCGAGACCGATGCACCAGGTGTCTTCCAGTTATTCACTATCGTTGCCACGTCATTTGCTTGTGTATTGCATTCTGCCATGTCATCATGTGCATTACATCTGCATAGCTTTCAAAACTTGCATTCATGTGGGTCCCACAGTCCTCTCTGTTGTTCGTTCTTAGCCCAGACACACTCACACGCGCCCGCGGCACCTTCGAATATTTATTTTATAAGTGGCCGGGAAATGTTCTCAGAATGAGATGAAAGTAGGCGTGCCGTCTTATTATGGTGTAGGTAGACCGCCTGTCAAATTTTGTCGCACTCGGAGTCCGTTTGATAGCTCAATGGATAACTATAGCGGCACCGTTGCTGGTTAATTCGTCAGACGTTTTCGGTCTCCGAAAACCCCGCCGGGCCACTCTTCTTCCTTATCTTCTCAGCCCGAGACCTCTCCTACACAGCCCACCGCAGCCCACCTAGGCCTGCCTAACCCCCCTCGCGATCAGATCCATCGGATCACGATCGGAGGGCTCCGAAAACCCCTAGAACCCTCAAACCCTAGCTAAAACTACTATATATAGACCCCCCACCCCATGCCATTTTTGGCATCCCCTACCTCTAGCCTCCCCCTCCTCAGATTCCGTGCCCCTCCAGCCCCTATCTGCCACTTGGCGCTACCGCCGCCGCGCTCCCAGCCAGCCAAAGCGCTCCGCCTCACCCGCCGCTGCGCCCCGGACCAATCCGAGCGCGACACATCGCCCACTCCGGGCCTTGCAGCCACTCAGCGCCCGCCACATCGTCTACCCTGCAACCCCACTTCGCTGAGGCCCGCGCAGGGCCCGGATCTAGCCCCCTCGTGCCAGATCGTTCCTGAACCGCTCTGCTGCCGCGCGCCCGCAGGCCGCCGCCCCGCTCCTCCCGCATCCGCCCCGTCACCTGGCTCCCCGTGTGCCGCCTCGGGCCTCCTGCGCCTCGCCAGCCCCGCTGCCTCGTCCCCACCGCCGTCGCGTTTGCTCTGCCGCTCCCAGGTCGCCGGCCTCTGTGCCCTGCCCTCCTTCTCTCCCTCCTCTTACCTCTCCCTCACCCCGCCGACCTTCCTCTCGTAGGTAACCACCGTCGGAGATGCTCGCGCCACCGCCTGAGATCCCACTGTCGCCGCCGATGTCGGGAATGGGCTTCCTGGCCCCGGACCCCCCCCCCACTCCAGGTCAAGCCTATCCGGCCAGGTCCCCGCCATCCCTTGGGCTCACCGGAGCCTCAATCAGCCACCGCCGCCGCCGCCGTGCTCGTCCCCTGGGAGGACGACACCTCCTACTCGCGTCCCGTGGGTCGTTGAAGCTGCCTCGGCCCAGCGACCGGGCCGACCCAGCGTGCCCTCTGCCTGGCCTTTTCCTCCTCGATGTGGGCCAAGGCCTGTGGTGAGCCTTCGACTATCCCTTACCCGGAGCGTTGTTTAGTAACTTGCTCCTGACCTATTTTTTTATTCTTCCTGAAAACTACTAAGTCTGAAAAACCATCAGGTGTGCTTGTTAGACTGGTGATAACTTTGTGCATGATTATCCAATTGATGTGTGTAATATGTCGATATGTTCATCTCTGAAAGCTCTATATGATAGTTGCATTTGCATGCATGTTACTGTTCATCTTGATGCCTTAATCTCTATTGCAAAAGTGCATGTTGTTGTTAAGTGCTGAAAGTATTATAACTTGCTGATTTGTCTTTTTCATATCTTTTTGTGTGATTTTTGTTTGAGCGTCATGTCAACATCTTTTAGTAGCATAATAATGTCAACTTTGCAATGGTGTAATTAGTTTTTCATGATAAGCCTTGTGGCGAGTGGAACAAGCTTGCAAAGTGACCTACTCACTTTTTGTTGTTTCCTGAGACTTAGTGATTTCTGCTAAGTCTGAAACTGTTATATTATGATGCCATGTTTTCTTGATGCTACAGTCAAATCTATGCATAATCTCGACATGTTCAGTGATCATGTTTTGTTGTCCATGTAATGCTCTATCCAACCATGCCCTTTTTGCAATTATTGCCTGTTGTAGCTTGTGTTAACCATGCCCTCAAATTGCTAAATAATGTTTCTGTCATCCTATTAACAGTAATTTCATTTTTGCCATGTGAATATCTAGTTGTCTATGCATCCTATTACTATGTTCTTGACATGAGTAGCTTCATATACATGTCTTCTTGCTATTGGTTACATTCACATGCCATGATATGCTTTGAGATGAATTGCACAAGCTTGCAAACATGTCTACTTGTCGCTGTTTCTGCCATGCCCAGTTTTCACCAAGTCTGTTATATCATCTTGCCATGTTCACTTGAAGCTATCCTCATATATGTTGCTCCAATGATCGTGCTCAGTAATGATGTTTTTGTTAAGGGTGTTTCGTACATGCTTGTTATGCCCGTTGATACCATGAAATTTTCCTGTAGGATTAACTTTTGTTGCCTCTAAGTATGCATCATGAATATGTTTTCTGCCATACTCTGTTTTTCACTAAGTCTGTGAATCTGTTAACATTTGCAATCTTGCCATGATAATTTGAGCATGTTCTGGTGGATTCTAATAATAGCTCAGTGATCATGTTTTGTAATGCTTGACATGTAATTCACTGCCATGCCTTTTGTTTTCATGTTGGGGTGCTGTAGCATATTTAGTTGTTGCATATTAAGTGCCTAGTTGTTGTTTAGGCAGATTGTTGTTATATCTTGTTTCGTGTGTATGTGCTGAACCGTTGCTCCGTTTTGATCATGTCCTATATGAACTTGCTTGGTTTTGCATGTAGTTTCATCATGCCATGTTGCATCCATGTTTTGGAGTGTTTGTGTTTGTGTTTTGCTTGCATTTGCATCAATGCCATGCTTAACTTGTTTTGCTCATATCTTCTAGGCCGTAGCTTCAAATTAAATGAACTTTATATGTAACTTGACTAGAAAAGCGTGTAGATCATCTTGGTGCATCTTAACTTGCTTTTTAACGACAAAAATTTAAGGTTTGTTCAGATCTGGACCAATTTTGAAATTTGCATATGACGACTTACCGGAATTGTATATGTTGTTTTCGGCCTCATTTAAACTTGCTTTGATGTGATGATCTTGTTTGCATCATCTCTTGCCATGAGTAGCATCATGTAGCCTTGTCATGCATCATACTTGGTTGAGCATCATGTCTTGTTTATGTGTTGTGTGTTTACCATGTCGTTTGCTTCTTCTCGTTAGTTCCTATTTCATTGCGATCGTGAGGATTCGTTCGTCTATGCTAGGTTCGTCTTCGTGGCTTCGTGTTCTTCATGGACTCGTTCTTCTTCCTAGAGGGATCTCAGGCAATATGACAATCACCTTGGATCTCATTACTATCATTGTTATGCTAGTTGTCTCGATGCTATCGCTATATGTTGTGCTTCCTATCTATTGTTGTAAGCCTCTCGATGCTATCGCTATATGTTGGACCTTTGACACCATCCCAGCAATCCGTTGTATGGCTATGTTACCGCTTGCCCGGCCCCTCTTATTGTGTTGTTGGTTGCAGGTGAAGATGAAGATTGCTCCATGTAGGATCTTGGATAATTTTGGAATATCACAGTATATCTTACTATAATTGATGGACCTATATACTTGGCAATGGGTGGAAGGCTTCGCCTTTTGCTCGGTGTTTTGTTCCACTCATGCTGCCTTAAGAACCGATAACCGGTGTTATGTTCCTTGATTTTGCATTCCTAACACGGTTGGGGGTATGGGACCTCCTTGACAGTTTTGTTTGAATAAAACTCCTCCAGCAAGGCCCAACATTGGTTGTACCATTTGCCCAACATAATAAACTTTATTAAATTTAACGCATAGGGCATTAGTGCTACCCGAGGTTCATTTCAACATAATATAGGGGTGCCAGTGCTGATGGTATTGGTCCCAAACTAGAGCCACTTGCGGTGCCACCTAATTATCTGGGGTCTTCGGTTATTGTATGTACTGCTCATCCGGTCGTGGCCTGAGATGAGATACGCGTGGCTACTATCAGGGTGTCGGCACGCCGGGAGGTCTTACTGCACTTGTTTTACCATTGTCAAAAATATCTTGTGCACCGGGATTTCGAGTCTGATCGGGTTGTCCCTAAGATAAGACGTTTCACCTCTGCTGATCGTAAGAGCTTGTGATGGGATAAGTTGGGACACCCCTACAGGGTTATGATCTTTTGAAAGCCGTGCCTGTGGTTATGTGGCAGATTGGAATTTGTTAATATCGGGTTGTAGAAAAATTGACAGGGATCCGAAATAAAATACACCAACCGCATGAGTAACCGTGACCGTCTCTTTCCAATTTGAGAAGAGAACACGGTGGGGTTATGTTTGGACGTAAGTAGATAGGATCACTTAGTGATCATTACTAGTTGCGACCGTTGGCGTAGATGCTCATCTTATTCTTGTACTCATACGTTAGCCACCATACAATTCTTAGCAGCTAATGCAACCCCACCACTTAACCTCTCCATACCGTTAAGCTTTGCTAGTCTTGATACCCATGGTAATGGGATTTCTGAGTCCTCGTGGCTCACAGATACTACAACAACAGTGTTAGGTGTAGGTTTCCCATGACTTGACGTGAGAGTACAGTTTACTTGTGTTGGAGTTCTTTCTTCTTCTTCTTCGTTGATCTTGGGATAGGTTCCTGGTGGGCAGCCTGGGATAGCAGGATGGATGTCGTGTGTTTTCTTGTGTTTTCATCCGTAGTCGGATGTCTTGTGTATGATGTGTTGTATTCATGTGGCTATTGTATGACTTGGATGTATCCCCCACCTATGTATGTAGTGGTACGATGTAATGATATCCATTTTGCTAAGCGCCTGAAATGCGGTTGTGGCCCAATCACGAGTTCACCACGTGATCGGGATAGAATCGCATCTTGGGCGTGACAGAATACATAGGCAAAACAGAGTGTCCCTAGTATGCCTCTACTAGACTAGCTCATTAATTAAAGATGGTTGTGTTTCCTAACCATAGACATGTGTTGTCATTTGATCAACGAGATCACATCATTAGGAGAATGATGTGATGGACAAGACCCATCCGTTAGCTTAGCACAATGATCATTTAGTTTTATTGCTATTCCTTTCTTCACCACTTATACATATTCCTCTGACTACGAGATTATGCAACTCCCGAATACCGGAGGAACACCTTGTGTGCTATCAAACGTCCCAACGTAACTGGGTGATATAAAGATGCTCTATAGGTGTTTCCGGAAGTGTTTGTGGTGTTGGCATAGATCAATATTAGGATTTGTCACTCCGAGTGTCGGAGAAGTATCTCTGGGCTCTCTCGGTAATACACATCATAATAAGCCTTTTAAGCGAATGACTAATGAGTTAGTCATGAGATGATGTATTACAGAACGAGTAAATAGACTTGTTGGTAACGAGATTGAACTAGGTATGATGA
This sequence comes from Secale cereale, assembly GCA_902687465.1. Lineage (NCBI taxonomy): Eukaryota > Viridiplantae > Streptophyta > Magnoliopsida > Poales > Poaceae > Secale > Secale cereale. The sequence continues at coordinate 529,858,200 of LR738710.1, read as the reverse complement.
TACCGACGATCGAATCTCGGGCAAGTAACATACTGATACCGATGACAAAGGGAACAATGCATCTTGTTATGCGGTTTAACCGATAAAGATCTTCGTAGAATATGTTGGAACCAATATGAGCATCTAGGTTTTGCTATTGGTTATTGACCGGAGATGTATCTCGGTCATGTCTACATAGTTCTCGAAGCCGTAGGGTCCGCACGCTTAACGTTCGATGTTGATTTATATTATGAGTTATGTGTTTTTGATGACCGAAGTTTGTTCGGAGTCCCGGATGAGATCACGGACATAACGAGGAGTCTCGAAATGGTCGAGACATAAATAATGATATACTGGACGATGTTATTCGGACACTAGATGAGTTCCGGGGTTCACCGGATAAATATCAGAGTGCCGGAAGGGTTATCGGAACCACCGGGGAAGTAATGGGCCTTATTGGGCCTTAGGGGAGAGAGAGGAAGGTGTGACGCCCGGATAGTTAAGCTACAGTAATCATGTGCTAATGAGGCCACGTCATCACTGTTACTATTACTAAACTCGCTTGGGTTCGAAACCGGTTCAAATTCAAATTTAAAACAAAGTCAGATTTAAAAGTTTTCAAATGTCAAAACTAAAATGCTCAAGGTGTGTCAAATATTTCATAAATAATTATGATGGTGACCCAACACTTTTTGTAAAGTATTTTAAAGCTCTTTTGGGAGTATAACAGTGGCTTAAACAATTATATAAGTGCCTTTTATAATTTCTAAAATGTCAAACTAACTTGTTTGAGTACCAAACTTTTTGTGGCGGAGGTATAATTAGTAATACCAATTTATATACTAACATCATATTTTTATAAAGCTAAAATAATAAAAACTAAAAGGGAAAACAAAAAAAGGAATAAAAGAAAAAAAAAGAAAAAAAGGGAAAGCTGTAAAGAAGGATAAAACGTCCCCCTCCCCTGGGCCTTGGCCCAGCTAGCTGGCCAGGCCGGCCCACGAGCACCCTTCCCCTCCGCTCTGTTCACAGGGGATCGTGGACAGAGACGATGGCTGCCACGGCCGCGGCCATCGCCATGGCGGCCATCCGCCGGCTCCCCCCGGCCTATAAGGCCGGCGCCCTCCCCCGTTGAACCCTAATCCCCCCTCAACTCCCCCTCTCGCTCACCCCTCTCCCTCTCTCTGTCTGGTCGACCGGGCGAGAGGTCACCGCGCCGTCGTCAAGCCCGCGGCCACCGGCCACCGTTCGCCGCACCGACTAGTCCAGGAGAACCGCCACCGTGGACCTCATCCATTCAGAGCTTCAAATCGACCAGAGCCGTCCCGTGCGTTCGTCATCGAGCGCATCTCCGTCGCGTACATCGCCGGCGTTCGGCGTCGTTTTCCGCAGCTCCGGTCCACCTCCGGCCTCCTCTTCACCTTAGTTGGAACCATTGTGAGCCAATCTTCCTAATCCCCACTTTTTCCCCTTCGATTCGTTGCCGTAGTCGCCGTCCCCGAGCTCGTCCGAGCTCCCGCGTATGCGTAGACGTATGTGCGTGCTTGGTGCCGCTTCTCTCCGTCTCTGGTGCTGCCTGTACTGCTTGTTGCCGCTGCTCCTCACACTGCTATTGCTCTTGCCGCTGCTGCCGCTTGTTGCTGCGCCGCTTGCTAATGCACTAACTGCTACTGCATTGCTGCTGTTGGCTGTGCTACTGCTGTTATGCCGCTGCGTCGCTGCCGCCAGCGCCCGCCTGCGTGCACCCCAGCCGCGTCGCGCACGCACGGCCACACCCACACCCACATGAGCCCACACCCTCCCCTGGTAGCGCCAGCGCACGCCTGGGCAGTGGCCGACTGGCCGTGGCGATGGCCTGTGCGGCTTTGCCTCCCGTGCTGTTCGTGTGTGTGTACATGGGGCTGGCCCTGTTTAATACAGTACGTACTAAGATAGATACGTATTAGTCTAATTGCCTAACTAGTTCAACTACTAGTAGACTATGACGTGCGAGCCACCTCTTGTTTAACTATTTGTTTTATAAATAAATCTAAAACAGGTTCTGTCTATGAAAGTAGGACCCACCCCCTATCTAAATTATTTATTTCTTTTAAGTTGCCTATGTGACTATGACAGCTGGGTGCCATGGACCTTGTTGACCAGTCAATTTGACTATGTTGACTTTGACACAGGCCCCACATATCATTGACTGTGGCTGGCCACCGCTATGTAATAAAAGTATATTCTTTTTTTATTCGAATTAAAATAATTTAGAATATTATTAAAACTTTGAAAAATCATAAGAAATAATCCGTAACTCGGATAAAAATGTTTTATATATGAAAGTTGCTCAGAACGACGAGACTAATCCGAACACGCGGTCCGTTCGTTCGTCACACGTCCCTAGCATAGAGAACCTGCGACTTTCCGCCTCTGGTTCGCCTGTCTGAAAATGCCTAACACTGGGAAAACATTCCCAGATGTTATCCCTCTTCTCCAGTACCGTGTAACACCGCGATAGAACACCCTAGCACTGCGTGTTAACTTGCTGTGCTTCTTTTTTGCATCTGTATGCTTTGTATTTATTGTTTCTTCCCCCTCTTCTCTCCGGTAGACCCCGAGACAGATGATGCCCCGGTGATCAACTACGGTGTTGACGACCCCTCCTTCTTGCCAGAGCAACCAGGCAAGCCAACCCCCTTTGATCATTCCGATATTGCCCATTCTCTTCTTTCTTATGCTTGCATTAGAACTGCTACTGCTTTTTGTATGATCCGATTCTGATGCATAGCCTGTTGTTGATACTACTTTCATACCTTACATGTTTATACTAAATTGCTTAGTATAGGCTGGTTAGAGATCCACCAGTGACCCCCTACCTTGTCCCGACTGCCTCGCTGGATTATCAGAAGACTCGATCAACGGGAACGGGATCGAAGACTAGGATCCGGCACCGCACATCACTTTCCCCTTAATTGCTCGACACTACTGGGTTACTATCGAGTGCCGAGGATGAGACCTCATCAGCACTTCTGATGTTAACCTTGTAGGTTAGTTCATCGGTTGTGGTCATCGAGGGTTATTCCTCTTTCTCCACTCCCGATAACGACAGTGTCATGCAACTCCTCAAGAATGGACCTCGAGGGTGACTCCTCTTTCGTTCACCTTGACGATAAACATCAGGTGGAATTCCATCGAGGGTGATTTCCTCAGGTTTTCCTTTGGTGTCAGACACATAGTTACTATGGTTACTATGACTTTACACTGAACCTGGTTACTAAAGACGGGTCGACCCTGAGGGGTACCCGCGCGAGCTTAGTTGCGAGTGATGTGTAGTCGGGTTGACCTGGAAGGTGCCCGTGAGATAAATACGAGGCGTGGCCGGGCACTCGCCCTTGCCGCAAGTTCTCGAGACGGGGCGATGGGGTCACATTTTCGTGAGTCTCTGCTCGTTAGCACTAACCATCACGTGGGCATAGTATGGGCGTTATGCGTCGTATGCATCAGCCGAAGCTTAACTGACGTCATTGCGACTGAGCGGCGCGCGCCGGGTTGGATTGGTTAGGCTCCTACCTTTTTAAAGGTGGTTGCTAGGTCTGCTCATCGGCCGCCCACGCAACGTGCAGGAGTTCCCGGGGCGATTGGCCCATGACCCCTGGGAGCATAGGGTTTAGTCCGGCGTGCATGACCTCTCTATTAAGCCTAGGTCAGGTTGCGGCGTATTGTTTGGCCGAGGGCGGGCATGACCTGATGGTGTGTCCGGCCGGAGTTAAGCAAGCGTGTTGGGTAAGTTGGTGCACCCCTGCAGGGAAGAAAACATCTATCGATAGCCTGTCCTACGGTAACGGACACTTGGAGTTGTATCCCGATCGCTACAACTAGAACTGGATGCTGAGGCATTGTTTGGATATGTTGCTTCGGGAGTCGAGAAATGATCCCGGAGCGTTGGAACAACAACATAAATATGACTTATGTTATACTACTCTACTCCCCCTGTTGCTGCAAGACGGTGGTTTCCAGAAGATGCTAGTCTTCGATAGGACTAGCTTCTCCCCCTCTTATTCTGGCATTCTGCAGCTTAGTCCACAGATACTACCCCTTTTTATTGATACCGATGCATATGTAGTGTAGATCCTTGCTTGCGAGTACTTTGGATGAGTACTCACGGTTGCTTTGCTCCCCCTTTTCCCCCTTCTTTCTTCTTTCTGGTTGATACAACCAGATGGTGGAGTCCAGGGTCCAGACGCCACACTTGATGACTGCTACTACCCCGACGGAGCCTACTACTACGTGGAGACAGCTGACGACCAGGAGTAGATAGGAGGTCCCAGGCAGGAGGCCTTGCCTTTTCGATCGTGTTGTTTTGTGCTAGCCTTCTTAAGGCAATCTTGTTTAACTTATGTCTGTACTCATATATTATTGCTTCCGCTGACTCTTGTGTATTCGAGCCCTCGAGGCCCCTGGCTTGTAATATAAAGCTTGTATTATTTTAATTTGTGTCTAGAGTTGTGTTGTGATATCTTCCAGTGAGTCCTTGATCTTGGTCGTACACATTTGCGTGCATGATTAGTGTACGGTCAAATCGGGGGCGTCACAAGTTGGTATCAGAGCCGACTGCCTCTAGGAACCCCCTTTCCAACTCCTTGGCCGAAGTTGAGTCTAGTCTTTGAAAAACTGTTTTACTAACATGGCTGTGTGGCTTACGGGCCCACGTCGCCAATTGGGTGGTATTAGGATCTTTTATTCCTCGTCCTTACTCTGGGATTATGAACTCTCTTCTATTCGGGTTAAATGATTTTGCTAAAATCTAACTTTAGGTTCTCGTAAATACTTTCTCCCGGAGAGCCCTTCATTCAAGATGATGGCCTACTGCACGTCTGTACCAGAAGATTCCGAAGATACTCTACGATGTTCTCTCGAGACTTTGTGCCCTTCGCCGTTACAATTCCATATCACCGATAAATCCCTGAGGATAGTTGCATACACTTGTCGTCCATACCTTCATTTCAATTGTTCTTGTTATTACAAGATACCCTGAAATACTTCGGATATTTCAATAATCCTTGGTGCCTGCTGCCTTGCAGCTCCTTTTCCGCATGAATACATGTATGAATAATTCCTCACACTCACTAGGGATTCGTTCCTCCCTAGTTGTTCATGTGTTTCACAAGGGTCTTCGAGATGCTATCCAATCTTCTGAAATCCTCAGCAACCTATTGCTCTGGGAAGTTTTACCTGCTTGCATTATGGTTAATTCCATATGTATATCAATATTCATTAAAATCCTTTGTGATTGACTTTCTGATCTTATTGATTCAATAGGTTGCAAATACTTGCAATCATTAGTCAAACTAAAATTCGTTCTTCCAGCTCAAACGTCATTCCGAATATGAGCTAGTTCTCGACCAATCTGTTTATCGTCGGTTCTACCCCTAAGTCTATTCAACTTATGCATCCTTTATCAGAGCATTCGCTTCTGATCCCTTGGTTTGGAAATCGTAATTCCTTTGCATCCGAGCTTGAATTAGCCGGTTGTTTCTATAGTCTGGCCCCCCTGTATTCTTTCTTCTTCTGGTTGAGTACCGATGCTCACATCAGATCCCTTGTAGACCACTGGATCCTTTGTTGGATTTTATCCGACAGCGGCCTTCATATTCAAATACCTTGTGAGTACTGCCATGATATATAATGCCTTGGGTAAAATATATCATCTACTTTCTAAACCATGCTCTGCTTTCGAGCTTGTATAATTTGCTCCTCAAGTTTCCGTAGTATGTGCCTAAGATGCCCCGATGGGTTGAACTTATGCCTTCCTTAATCTGTGTGAACCCAAAAGTTTTCGAAGGTTCATACTCCTCTGGTAATTCACCAGGCAAGTCTTCGCAATCAATACTTTTTTTATAGAGCAGTGAATGAAAGCTTATGCATTGAAGAAGTGGGAGTCAACCTTGAACTTTCTATTCATGCCCATGGACACGATATAGATCTCATCATTAAAGCTTCTCTTAAATTAATTATCCCCTTGATATAAGTGCATCTTATATCTGGGATCTGGCCATTTCAATCGTGGTTCCGACCATGCTCTCCTTTAAATACCATCCTTTCCCCTCGATGATTTGTATTAACATCGACAACATTCTTGCATTCCCTCCAACACAAACTTGTTCTTATTTTGTGTTATACCTTGAGTTCCTTGTTATCCGACTTATGATGTGCTCTACCTTGGAGTACTACCATCTTTCATGTCAAGAATGCCATGAGAATTCCACCACCTCTTAAGAATTCTTGATACAGGTGATACTTCTTGCCATATCCATTCATTCCTTGGTCCCCGTGTTGTTTCTAACCGGAAACCCAACAAGTGAAGTATGACGTGCGAATTCAAAACTTCTAGCAACTCTATTGCTTTGAAGTGAATGGTTGATAGTCTCATTCTCGGTCTTTTGGTTATTGAATCACCATTATAACATTGATCGTGCTACTTAGTCCATTTTCCAGGTGCACGTTCCATTCAATGTTTACTTATGGATGTTCTCCTCTAACATACTGCGGTATGTCCAATGTTATCATAGTGTTCACTTCAATGTAGAAATCCTTGCTTATGGGAATCTCGATGGATTGTTGCTGAGCCCGTCGGCCACATCCTCATCTTTTCCTTACTGAAAATGTAAGACTTATTCTATAAGTTATTCCTGATGGATCATTTGTGCATTCAAAGTCTGATCTTTACCTAATGACCATGTCGGTGGTACTCCGAAGATCCACAAGAACATAGTAAGCGCAATGCTAAATGTTTCTTGATCAACTACCCAACATCGTCGTGTGGGTACATATCATAATTCTTCTTACACCTTTAATCTATATGGTTAGGACTTTGATCTACTGACAAGTATATCATGCCCTGCTTAATCTTGGGAATGATATACTCGTTTCATTGTGTTTAAACACATTTTCCTTTCAATTTGTTTGTTTAACCTTTCTTTGATCTACATATAATCTAAGCAGTAATAATTTTTGCTTATGTAAACACCTGGGTGTACAACTCTGTCAGTAATACCCTGTTACTATTGTTGATGACATTCCGGTAGCCACCGATGGACGAGAACTTTGCCTATTGGTCCGCCTCGCCTTAAGAGCAGGAAAATGGTTCTCTTCATCCCTCGCCCTTAGTACCAACGTTGTTGCCAACATAACTGACAGTCTATACTCTGACGGGCCTTACTATCATCGCCCTTCCTAATTTTAACCCACATGGTGGGCCCATAACCCACAGGTCCCAGGATCGAAACTTGACTCTCTTGTATACCTTTGTTGCGAAATATGTTCCTCGCACTTGGCTTCCTAAGTAAATCACGAGCCACATTCCTAATGATCTATTTTGGCATCAGACACAATACTTATTCTCATTGCTCTGAACCCCTTTCACCCTCTGTTTAAGGCAACGAACGATTGCCTACCCGGTTGAAGCTTCTTATTGCACCTCCTTATCTTGCTCTAGACATCTTTCTTGAATTTTTACTCGAGAGGTGCCTCCATGCCACGTTCACTAAGATAGCCCCCAGGTACCTATCTTATGTTGAGCTCCGTCCTTCCCGAGTCTTTCCCCCTTACTCCAACCCTTAAATCTCGGGATGAGATTTCTTGTAGTGGAGGAGATTTGTGACGCCCGGATAGTTAAGCTACAGTAATCATGTGCTAATGAGGCCACGTCATCACTGATACTATTACTAAACTCGCTTGGGTTCGAAACCGGTTCAAATTCAAATTTAAAACAAAGTCAAATTTAAAAGTTTTCAAATGTCAAAACTAAAATGCTCAAGGTGTGTCAAATATTTCATAACTAATTATGATGGTGACCCAACACTTTTTGTAAAGTATTTTAAAGCTCTTTTGTGAGTATAACAGTGGCTTAAAAAATTATATAAGTGCCTTTTATAATTTCTAAAATGTCAAACTAACTTGTTTGAGTACCAAACTTTTTGTGGCGAAGGTATAATTAGTAATACCAATTTATATACTAACATCATATTTTTATAAAGCTAAAATAATAAAAACTAAAAGGGAAAACAAAAAAAAGGAATAAAAGAAAAAAAAGTAAAAAAAGGGAAAGCTGTAAAGAAGGATAAAACGTCCCCCTCCCCTGGGCCTTGGCCCAGCTAGCTGGCCAGGCCGGCCCACGAGCACCCTTCCCCTCCGCTCTGTTCACAGGGGATCGTGGACAGAGCCGATGGCTGCCACGGCCGCGGCCATCGCCGTGGCGGCCATCCGCCGGCTCCCCCCGGCCTATAAGGCCGGCGCCCTCCCCCGGTGAACCCTAATCCCCCCTCAACTCCCCCTCTCGCTCACCCCTCTCCCTCTCTCTGTCTGGTCGGCCGGGCGAGAGGTCACCGCGCCGTCGTCAAGCCCGCGGCCACCGGCCACCGTTCGCCGCACCGACTAGTCCAGGAGAACCGCCACCGTGGACCTCATCCATTCAGAGCTTCAAATCGACCAGAGCCGTCCCGTGCGTTCGTCATCGAGCGCATCTCCGTCGCGTACATCGCCGGAGCTCGGCGTCGTTTTCCGCAGCTCCGGTCCACCTCCGGCCTCTTCTTCACCTCAGTTGGAACCATTGTGAGCCAATCTTCCTAATCCCCACTTTTTCCCCTTCTATTCGTTGCCGTAGTCGCCGTCCCCGAGCTCGTCCGAGCTCCCGCGTATGCGTAGACGTATGTGCGTGCTTGGTGCCGCTTCTCTCCGTCTCTGGTGCTTCCTGTACTGCTTGTTGCCGCTGCTCCTCACACTGCTATTGCTCTTGCCGCTGCTTCCGCTTGTTGTTGCGCCGCTTGCTAATGCACTGACTGCTACTGCATTGCTGCTGCTGGCTGTGCTACTGCTGCTACGCCGGTGCGTCGCTGCCGCCAGCGTCCGCCTGCGTGCACCCCAGCCGCGTCGCGCACGCACGGCCACACCCACACCCACATGAGCCCGCGCCCTCCCCTGGTAGCGCCAGCGCCCGCCTGGGCAGTGGCCGACTGGCCGTGGCCATGGCCTGTGCGGCTTTGCCTCCCGTGCTGTTCGTGTGTGTGCACATGGGGCTGGCCCTGTTTAATACAGTACGTACTAAGATAGATACGTATTAGTCTAATTGCCTAACTAGTTCAACTACTAGTAGACTATGACGTGCGAGCCACCTCTTGTTATATAAATAAATCTAAAACAGGTTCTGTCTATGAAAGTAGGACCCACCCCCTATCTAAATTATTTAATTCTTTTAAGTTGCCTATGTGACTATGACAACTGGGTCCCATTGACCTTGTTGACCAGTCAATTTGACTATGTTGACTTTGACACAGGCCCCACATATCATTGACTGTGGCTGGCCACCGCTATGTAATAAAAGTATATTCTTTTTTTATTTGAATTAAAATAATTTAGAATATTATTAAAACTTTGAAAAATCATAAGAAATAATCCGTAACTCTGATAAAAATGTTTAATATATGAAAGTTGCTTAGAACGACGAGACTAATCCGAATACGCGGTCCGTTCGTTCGTCACACGTCCCTAGCATAGAGAACCTGTGACTTTCCGCCTCCGGTTCGCCTGTCCGAAAATGCCTAACACTGGGAAAACATTCCCAGATGTTATCCCTCTTCTTCAGTATCGTGTAACACCACGATAGAACACCCTAGCACTGCGTGTTAACTTGCTGTGCTTCTTTTTTGCATCTGTATGCTTTGTATTTATTGTTTCTTCCCCCTCTTCTCTCTGGTAGACCCCGACACCGATGATGCCCCGGTGATCAACTACGGTGTTGACGACCCCTCCTTCTTGCCAGAGCAACTAGGCAAGCCAACCCCCTTTGATCATTCCGATATCGCCCATTCTCTTCTTTCTTATGCTTGCATTAGAACTGCTACTGCTTTTTGTATGATCCGATTCTGATGCATAGCCTGTTGTTGATACTGCTTTCATACCTTACATGTTTATACTAAACTTCTTAGTATAGGCTGGTTAGAGATCCACCAGTGACCCCCTACCTTGTCCCGACTGCCTCGCTGGATTATCAGAAGACTCGATCAACGGGATCGAAGACAAGGATCCGGCACCGCACATCACTTTCCCCTTAATTGCTCGACACTACTGGGTTACTATCGAGTGCCGAGGGTGAGACCTCATCAGCACTTCTGATGTTAACCTTGTAGGTTAGTTCATCGGTTTTGGTCATCGAGGGTGATTCCTCTTTCTCCACTCCCGATAACGACACTGTCATGCAACTCCTCAAGAGTGGACCTCGAGGGTGACTCCTCTTTCGTTCACCTTGCCGATAAACATCAGGTGGAATTCCATCGAGGGTGATTTCCTCAGGTTTTCCTTTGGTGTCAGACACACAGTTACTATGGTTACTATGAATTTACACTGAACCTGGTTACTAAAGACGGGTCGACCCTGAGGGGTACCCGCGCGAGCTTAATTGCGAGTGAGGTGTAGTCTGGTTGACCTTGAAGGTGCCCGTGAGATAAATACGAGGCGTGGCCGGGCACTCGCCCTTGCCGCAAGTTCTCGAGACGGGGCGATGGGGTCACATTTTCGTGAGTCTCTGCTCGTTACTGCGCGTTCCCAAGACACTAAACGGTTTGGATATTTGATCCAAGGGGCCTCTGGCCTGATAGCACTAACCATCACGTGGGCATAGTATGGGCGTTCTACGTCGTATGCATCAGCCGAAGCTTAACTGACATCATTGCGACTGAGCGGCGCGCGTCGGGTTGGACTGGTTAGGCTCCTACCTTTTTAAAGGTGGTTGCTAGGTCTGCTCATCGGCCGCCCACGCAACGTGCAGGAGTTCCCGGGGCGATTGGCCCATGACCCCTGGGAGCATAGGGTTTAGTCCGGCGTGCATGACCTCTCTATTAAGCCTAGGTCGGGTTGCGACGTATTGTTTGGCCGAGGGCGGGCATGACCTGATGGTGTGTCCGGCCGGAGTTAAGCAAGCGCGTTGGGTAAGTTGGTGCACCCCTGCAGGGAAGAAAACATCTATCGATAGCCTGTCCTATGGTAACGGACACTTGGAGTTGTATCCCGATCGCTACAACTAGAACTGGATGCTGAGGCATTGTTTGGATATGTTGCTTCGGGAGTCGAGAAAGGATCCCGGAGCGTTGGAACAACAACATAAATATGACTTATGTTATACTACTCTACTCCCCCCTGTTGCTGCAAGACGGTGGTTTCCAGAAGATGCTAGTCTTCGATAGGACTAGCTTCTCCCCCTCTTATTCTGGCATTCTGCAGCTTAGTCCACAGATACTACCCCTTTTTATTTATACCGATGCATATGTAGTGTAGATCCTTGCTTGCGAGTACTTTGGATGAGTACTCACGGTTGCTTTGCTCCCCCTTTTCCCCCTTCTTTCTTCTTGCTGGTTGATACAACCAGATGGTGGAGTCCAGGGTCCAGACGCCACACTTGACGACTGCTACTACCCCGACGGAGCCTACTACTACGTGGAGACAGCCGACGGCCAGGAGTAGATAGGAGGTCCCAAGCAGGAGGCCTTGCCTTTTCGATCGTGTTGTTTTGTGCTAGCCTTCTTAAGGCAATCTTGTTTAACTTATGTCTGTACTCAGATATTATTGCTTCCGCTGACTCTTGTGTATTCGAGCTTATGTATTCGAGCCCTCGAGGCCCCTGGCTTGTAATATAAAGCTTGTATTATTTTAATTTGTGTCTAGAGTTGTGTTGTGATATCTTCTAGTGAGTCCTTGATCTTGGTCGTACACATTTGCGTGCATGATTAGTGTACGGTCAAATCGGGGGCGTCACAGAAGGCAGCCAAGGGCTGGCCACCCCCCCATGGTCCTAGTCCGAATTGGACTAGGGGGAGGGGCAGCGCCCCTGTCGATGTCAAAACCGGCAGATCTTGGTTAGGGGGTCCCGAACTATGCGTGTGAGGATTGATGGTAACATGAGGCAAGGGACACGATGTTTACCCAGGTTCAGGCCCTCTCGATCGAGTTAATACCCTACTTCATGCTTGATTGATCTTAATGAATATGATTACAAGAGTTGATCTACCTCGAGATTGTAATGGCTAAACCCTAGAAGTCTAGCCTGTGAGATTGCTATATCTTGTCTCTACGGACTAAACCCTCTGGTTTATATATGCACCGGACGAACCTAGGGTTGTACATGATCACCTTGCAGAGGAAGGAAAGTATTACACCCATACTCTAAACTTTCTATTTTACACACGGGGTGTCCAATCCGGATACGGGAGATTGTCTTCATCGATATCTTTACGGCCCACCAGTCCGGCCCATAGCAAACGATCCGGCCACGTGAGGACCCCTTAATCTAGGACTCCCTCAGTAGCCCCTGAACCAGTCTTCGATCACAACGAGTTCAGCTGACGCACTGTCTTTAGCATTGCAAGGCGGGTTCCTCCTCCCCAACATATTGAAGAAATATTCCCTACAAAAGGTACTGTCTCCGGCTATACATGGTTAGTTCAACCCTTAGCCTCGAAGGCAAGGTACCAAAAAACGGATACCGTGTCTTTACTGACAACCTTTCAACGAAGCTTCATGTCTGTGCCTTCAACACATATCAAACCATTTTCTTGGCCATGGTTCCGCATTCGAGGTATAGCCTCATTGGGACATCATATCACAACAGAGATCGTTACCGTTTATTATGGGATCCTTATCAACGTGATGTGAGCATCTTAACCGTGCCTTACGCATGACTCGTTTGGAACCGGCGAGTTTTACGGCTGGTGTGGGGGCGTTTAGCATTCACCGCTTATAAAAGGATCAAAGTTTTACCCTTTATCCCCACGCACTCCTCAAGACCTAGCATTCCAATCTCCTCAGCCTCCAGCATCCACATCTCGTGCGCCCTCAATCCTCAACTCCTCCACCACCGCCGTCGTATCCAGCAATGGCTAGTTCCGGCTCCAAGGGCAAGTGGGAGGCATCTTCGATCACGGAGAAGACCGTGAAGAGCCTCTAGAGTGCGGGCTATCTAGCCGATGATGTGGCGCATCGGGTCCCCGAAAAGGACCAAGTGATACCCGTCCCTAAGGCGGGTGAGAGGGTTGTATTCCTCTCGCGCTTCATTTGGGGGCTGGTATTTCCCCTTCACCCTTTTGTACGGGGACTTCTATTCTTCTACGGGCTAGATTTCCATGATCTAGCCCCGAATTCAATCCTTCAGATATCCGCTTTTATAGTGGTGTGTGAAGCGTTTCTCTGAATCCCCCCACACTTCGGCCTCTGCCTCAAAACCTTCAATTTGAAGCCAAAGGTGGGCGATGGGCAGCATGTTGAGTGCGGACGTGCAATGATAAGCAAACTCCCCAATGCTACCTGGCCAAAGAGGGCGTTCATGGAGACGAACAAGACTTGGCAACAAGAGTGGTTTTACATCACAGATCCCCGCGACACCAAGTGGGCCGCCGCTCCTGCATTCAGATTTGGATCCCCGGAGAGGCTACCCTCCTGGACCGATAAGGGTCCGAATTGGGTATCCCAGATGTTGGTGCTAGCCCTCCAAAAACACATCTTCGATATGATCTCCAAGGGCACCCAGCTCAACAACATGGTCTAGGTAATGCTTGCCCGTCTCGTCCTACCTTGCCAACACCGGGGCTCCTATCTATGGGAGTTCAATCTGGAGGGGCGCCGACCCTTGAAGCGCCTCTTCGGCTCTACGCACGAAGACATCTGGAAGAACCTCTTCAAGGCCCAGAAGGGGTGGCCAGTGGATACTGAAGACAAGGGCTTCAGCACAGAGCTCACTGCATCAAAGGTATTTGAGATTCCTGCTGAGCATATATCCCTTCCCTGTCTTCACTATAACAGGAGCTGGAGTTTTTGCGTTCAATCCAGGTCTGGACAAAAAAGGCGGAGCGGATCAAGTGTCCGGGTCCCCTACAAGAAGACCCAGAGTCTCCTCAGGTGATGGCGATGTTGATTCCGGCGCCATACAGGGTGCCGGAGAAGAAGGCCAAGAGGAAGGGCAAGGAGGTCAAGGGTGACCCCTGCCCCGCTGGCCCTACAGACACGTGGTCTGAGGAAATAGGCTCCCAACTATCTCCCGAACAAGAAGAGGAGGAGGGAGAAGAAGAAGACTCCCCGGTCCTAGCCAAGGGGAGGAAAAGAGCGGCCCCTACTGATGCAGGCATGGCCGTGCCCAGGAAGAAGCTAACTCTTCTTGTTAGTTCGGACTCATCGTCCGAATACAGTTATCGGGTTCAGCCCTGGATCAAGCCCCTGGTCGAATTGTAAGTATTTAGAATTGGCTATGTTCAGAAGATTTTCATTCTTCTGGCATCTGATATGTATTTTACCATTATATAGCCCTCTGCACGACATCCCCGTGGCTTCATTGTCCTCGGGGAACTCCCTGGCGCCCAGAGAGACGAAGAGTGGTACACCTCCGCGGGGCTCATCGCCCACCGTAGGGGATACCAAAGTATCATCCCTACTGACTCCCCCTATTCCAGCAGGTGGGAGTTGGGCAGATGAGAGAGCGGCAGGGGTCAATCCCTTAGCCGCGGTCGACCAGGGGGGAGCAATCCCCATGGAGACCAAACTCGGGGGGCCCAATGAATCTGGGACCCCGCCGAACACTGCTCGGGAGTCCAGCACGACTGCGGAATCAAGGGTCCAGCCCCCTATAACGGGGGAGGGAGCGACTGCTCCTATGGCGCCTACCGTCAATCCGGAGGCGCCGAACACTCTGGACGGAGCACTGCAAAGTGCTTCCATCGTGGACGAACACCGCACTCTGATGAGTGAGGTCATGGGGAAGATTCAATCCGTCAAAGGCAGACTAAACGAAGCCATCAACAGCCTTCTAACAGGCTTTGAGGTATGCAATGTAATGTTCTATAAAGAGAACTTTTATTTTGTTTTAGACACACACACACACACACACACACACACA
>LR738710.1:529789713-529843289 GCA_902687465.1 Secale cereale | reverse complement strand
TATATATAGACAGTGGCCCCTGATGATTTGTTTGATTCTGAACAGAATTAGACAAAGCATCCATGTTTGTAACAAATGATAGAGCTTAAATGTGAATTTGGTGCATGAGCAGGTTGCGCTAGTTACGTTGTCTGCCCATGCCGCAGAGGTTTCCGAGCTAAATTGGAGACTTGGACTAGTCGGTAAGGATCTCGACCGCATCAACAAGCATTTTGACGAAACGCAAGGTATGCGGGTTTAGGAAATTCGAATATTGACGCACTATATGTCCAAGCATGATCTAATACATGTCATATACTTCTTGTGAAACAGCTGACGCAGCTGCGTTTGAGGCTCTAAAGGGCGAACTTGCCACGGCCAAAGAGGAGGTCAGAGCGAGTAAGGCAGCCGTTGATAAAGCGGCTGTCAACCTGGAGGCCGAGAAGGCCCTGCGTCAACGGCACGAGACATGGGTGACCGAAGTCGAGGCCGAGCTCCAAGAAGCAATTTGCCAATGTGACACCTTGGAGAAGGAAAATTCGGAGCAAGCTGCCGAACTCGCTACGGCAGTTAATCCTACCAAGGAGGCACGAACAATATCGCGTGATGCTCAGGAGGAGATTAAACAAGCGCGTCAGATAGCAGCTGGTAAGGTTTTTCTCTTGCAGAGCATCTTCAGAGGTCAGAGGTATCTTGGGCTGACACGATTGTGGAGTTTTTCAGGCGTGTTTGCGGATCTCCCAAGGAGCATCGCCGACGCCACCAAATACTTCCGAGCTCAATAGGGGAACAACACAGAGAAGCTGTTTTTGTCGTAGTTCCTTGCGCCCAATAATCCGATGCCCCTCAACGGCCAAATGAAGTAGCTGGTCGAGCTGCACAACATGGCGAGTTCAGCCATCAAGGACTTGATAGTCCTGCTATGGCCCGCTGATCCGATCCAGAATAATTACTTCGGATTGGTGAAGAGGCTCATCGATGCGAGTCCGCGGGTTGATGATGTCAAGCGCTCGGCCTGCATAGAGGGTGCTCTGATGGCCTTCGCCCGTGTGAAGGTGCATTGGGCGAAGATGAAGGCCGCAGAAATAGCCACTGCTGGCCCTCCAGAAGGCAAGGATCATTGCAGACCGGAAAGGTACTTTGATGATGTCCTAGAAGGAGCCCGCCTTGTAGAGAGACAATGCTCAAAGGATATAGCCTTTGAGTGATTTGTGTTTGGGTTATAAGGACTAAGTCAATGTGCCGATGTATATAAATGGTGCGCTTTTATATTAATGATCGACTTTTCCCTCCTATGCGGCTGTTTATGTAAATCCGAAAGTTTCCAGTCGTCGGCTTCAGCCCCCATGTAAATATTACACGACTGTTCAGTAAAACGCAGAAACACTCTTTATCCAACGTATTGGTTCTTATAGGAGGTGTTTGCATAGTGAACCAGGCAACCAGACTATGCGGCTTTATTGCTTTCACTTAGCCATACGAGCTTGACTAGTGGGGCTAAGTACTAGCCCCTGGTGCGTAGCAAGTTTTTAAAAATATAGTGTCTTTTTTATGCGGCTGGGCGAAGACCAGCCCCTCGTATAACACGGAGTGGATGCTATCTGTCATAGTATAACACTAGGTCACCGAATCGCTTGACCAGCTCCTGCTTCATCATGACAGTCGGATTTTGGCTTTCTCTACCAAGGTACTTGACCGGACGAACCAGAAGTACAATCCCAGTAGTTCTCCCTTTACTTCCTTAGCCAAACAATGCGGAACGTAAGGTAGCAAGCACAGGATCCGGGCAACCCAACTGTTGACCAAAGACGTGATTCGGAGCCGATGCATATAACGCAATATCCGGGACGCCGAATAGTTCCCAATAGGTGTTCAGACTTTTGTAGGCGTGCCAAGCTGAATACTACCCCTAGTATGAAGTCCAGGTATTAGGGCATACACGGCGATCTGTCTTGGGTGTAGAGAATACAGGTGGTGAAAATAAACAATAGCCCAAACGAATTGGAACCAAACTGCCTCTTTTATATCCCATTTAATACATCCAAGTCGTGAGGTTACAGTAACGCCGATAGCAGCCTCGGGCATTTTACATGCCAACAAAAAAATAAATAAAAATAAAAAAATAGGGAAAAGGTTTACACAGAGACCTAATCTATGGGAAAGGAATTTCAACAAGTGGCCCTGCTGCACGTCTGCACCTTTTTCTCCATGGTAATTTGTCCTTGAGAAGGAGAGTTGTAATGGCCTCCTGTAAAAGAGAAAAAAGAAAAAAGAAGCAAGGAAAAGAGTATCTTGTTCAGCTGTAAACAATGTAGGTTTTTAAATGAACCTGAAAAAGATATATGTGAGAGTCCAAATAGGGTCAAGCCAAACTATGTACTAACGAAGTGTTGTATGCCCCTATCGCCGCCCAAGGTATTTTAAGGGCATAATTGTGTACGCGAGGTACGTAAGCTGCTACCTTATGGGGCAGTCGACCGGGGCACAACTGCTAACTGAGCTTAGGTTTCTCTGACCTGTCGCATTCTAGTGCGGACAGGGCATTTTTAGCAGTATTTGTAGTCTTGACAACTGATGAGCCGTTCAGCCTAAATAGGCCGCTTTGGACTTTGGCCGCTAGAGCCGTAGTGTCTTCCTCCGTACGGAGGGAATGCTCCATGTTTCCATTGACCGTGATAACGCCACGTGGTCCAGGAATTTTGAGCTTGAGGTAGGCATAATGCAGGACTGCATTGAAGCGGGCAAAGGCCGTTCTTCTGTGTAGTGCATGATAGCCACTGCGGAATGGAGCGATGTCGAAGATTAGCTCTTCGCTTTGGAAGTTATCGAGGGAACCGAATACAACTTCCAATGTTAAAGAACCTGCGCAGCGGGCTTCGATGCCTGGAATTACTCCTTTAAAGGCAGTGTTGCTGGGCTTAATTCTTGACGGGTCGATCCCCATCTTGCAGACAGTGTCCTGATATATCAGATTGAGACTGCTGCCGCAGTCCATAAGGACCCGAGTAAGATGGTATCCGTCTATTATGGGGTCGAGCAGTAAGGCAGCCGAATCCCTACGGTCAAAGGTGATCGGGCAAGCCGACCATGGGTTGAACCTGGGGGCAACAGGCTTGACGCCGTATACATCCTGGAGTGCGTGTTTACGCTCCCTTTTGGGGAAGTGGGTGACGTAGATCATGTTCATCATTTTTACCTCCGGGGGAAATTTTTTATGACCCCCTGCGTTTGGCTGGCCAGGTTCATCCTCGTCTTCACTTTGGGTTCCTTTTCCCTTGTGTTCGGTGTTTAGCTTGCCGGCCTGCTTGAAGACCCAACAACTACGGTTGGTGTGATTTGCAGGTTTGTCAGGGGTGCCATGGATTTGGGAGGACCTGTCTAGTATGTTGTCCAAGCTAGATGGGCTATCCCTGTTGCCTTTAAATGGCTTCTTCCATTGATCGGGCATGGATGCACTACATCCGGCATTTACCGATGTATCCTCTATGTTTCCATTGTAGTTTCAACGTTTATTCTTATTACGCCGTAGCTTGCCATTGCCATCCCTGACTTCAAATGTGCCAGTGTTGTTGGTACTGTTGCTGCTACGAGCCAGCCAGCTATCCTCACCCACGCAAAAGAGGGTCATGAGTGTGGTTAAGGCTGCCATTGTCCTCGATTTCTCCTTGCCGAGGTGTCTAGCCAGCCATTCGTCCTGGACACTGTGTTTGAATGCCGCTAAGGCTTCGACGTCCGGACAGCCTACAATCTAGTTCTTTTTAGTTAAGAACCAATTCCAAAGCTTGCGGGCTGACTCCCTGGGTTGCTGGATTATATGACTTAAATCATCAACATCCGGGGGCTGGACATAAGTCCCTTGAAAGTTGGCCCGAAAAGCATCCTCAAGTTCATCCCAGCTTCCGATAGAGTTCTCCGGGAGGCTATTTAGCCAATGCCAAGCTGGCCCTTTTAGCTTGAGGGGTAAGTATTTAATGGCGTGGAGATCATCACCCTGAGCCACGTTTATGTGTAGAATAAAGTCTTCTATCCATACGGCGGGATCTGTTGTTCCGTCGTACGTCTTGATGTTTACGGGTTTAAACCCTTCTGGAAATTCATGATCCATCACCTCATCGGTGAAGCACAGAGGGTGTGAGGCACCCTTGTATTTTGCGATTTCGTTGCGCATGGATGTGACTAGTCTGTCTAGCTTGATAGCCACCGCCCCGTGTGTCTGTACGTTCCCTTGGTCCATAGACTGATCTAGTCTAGCCAGCCTTTTTATTCAGGTCCTGGCGTAGGTCGTACTTATGGACATGAGCCACTGTATCCTTGCCTTTACGGTGAGGAGGTGCGGGCTTGTGTATGGCGTCACTAGCCGCTTTGTCCCATCCACGGGGTGGTCGGTCTGGTTGACCGGCCTGATCATACTTCGGCGGAACAGGCGCTAGGGCCTCGTCGTCGAATTGGGGCAGCAGTTTGCGCTTAGGATAGCTCTTTGCTTGGCATTTAGAGGCGTATAGTTCTTCAGCGTCTAACACGTCGTTCCATCTCTCGTTGAGCATATCATGTTTGGCTCTAAGCCGTTGCTGCTGCTTTTTCAGGCTCCTTGAAGTGGCAATGAGCTGTTGTTGAAAATGCTTCTGTTTGAGCGGTTCTTCTGGGACGATATATTCTTCGTCTCCCAAACTGATGTCCTCTTTGGAGACAGGTCGATAGCTACTGCCGTCCGCGTCGCTGTGATCGGTCAGCGGTTCATTTGGACTATCTTCCACATCCTCCCATTCGTCCTGCTCTATCGATGGCACCATGGTGTCATCTACTTGTTCCAGATCGTCATTGTCGTCAGTGACAGTGTTGCTCTTTTTCCCTTTATGGGATCGAGATCATTGCTTCTGACGCCAGCGTTTGGGAGGTTCATCGACGGGCTTGTCCCTCATTTTCGTGAGGTGTGTCCACCATGTATACATCGTATGTAGAAGTAGCCGTCCACCGCCCGGTGGCAGGCGGGTTTGTACTTAATTAGATCGGCTTCGGCATCGTGGTCCATCCCGTCGATGTCTTCGGAAGCATAGTCTAATAGTTCAGTTAAGTCCTCGATCGTGGCTACCAAGTGGGTGGTGGGTGGGGAGCGAAATCCCTTGTCCTCAGCCCCCAGGTCGAACTGGGCATAATTCGGCTGAGAATCCTCCGTTAGAGAGAGAAATTTTAGTAAGTCCAGCACTTTGTCTAAAGGCGTGCGCGTGTCATGTGTTCGGATGTCTGTAGGGCTGAGTTTGACAACAGCCGCTTGATCGGGCCCAATAGATGCAAATCCTGAGAGTTCGGAACTTGTAGATGGAAACGAGTCCGGAGATCCGATGAGGGAAGTCCCGCTCAAGGCCAGACCTGTGTGCGGCTCAAGTGCCACTGAGCTTGAGATATCCGTGGCGGGTTTAATCTTTCCGTCCTCGGATGAAGTGGCCGGCTCTAGATCTAAGGCCGGAGCTGTTGCGGGTGTTACCCCCTGTACGGGGTCTGATGACAGATCTAGTTCATGTTCGTCATGGTGGCAGAGAGCAATTGCCATGGGTGCGAATCCGTCAAAGATCAAATCTGCACGGACATCAACAACGTAGTTTATGATTCCAAACCTGATATGATGACCAGGGGCTTAGCTATCAACCTGCTCGAGGTGGCCTTCAGTGTTGGCGCGAAGTACGAAGCCACCGAACACGAAGAGCTGGCCGCGGAGGAAGACTCCCTCGGTAGTGGCGCCGTTGGTGATGAAGCAAGCCATTGTTCCTTCCGCCGATGACACAGTTGAACTCTCAATGAAAGCACCAATGTCGGTGTCAAAACCGGCAGATCTCGGGTAGGGGGTCCTGAACTATGCGTCTGAGGATCGATGGTAACAGGAGGCAAGGGACACCATGTTTACCCAGGTTCAGGCCCTCTCAATCGAGGTAATACCCTACTTCCTGCTTGATTGATCTTGATGAATATGATTACAAGAGTTCATCTACCTCGAGGTCGTAATGGTTAAACCCTAAAAGTCTAGCCTATGAGATTGCTATATCTTGTCTCTACGGAATAAACCCTCCAGTTTATATATGCACCGGAGCAACCTAGGGTTCTACATGATCACCTTGCAGAGGAAGGAAAGTATTACACCCGGACTCTAAACTTTCTATTTTACACACGGGGAGTCCTATCTGGATACAGGAGATAGTCTTCATCATAATCTTCACGGCCCACCAGTCCGGCCCATAGTAAACGATCGAACCACCTGAGGATCCCTTAATCCAGGACTCCCTCAGCCCCCTCCTTCCTTCTCCTTTCCCTGTCCTTCCTTCTTCTCCTAGTTGGACTAGGAAAGGGGCGGGGTCCAACTCCTACTAGGTTTAGGATTGCCCCCCTTTTGGCGCGCCCTATAGGGCCGGCCGCCTCCCCTTTGCTCCTTTATATACGGGGGCAGGGGGACACCCTAGGACACGAGTTAAAAGTTGTTTTAGCCGTGTGCGGTTCCCCCCTCCACAGATTCCACCTTAGGTCATATTGTCGTAGTTCTTAGGTGAAGCCCTGCGCGGATTACATCATCAACACCGTCGCCACGCTATCATACTGACAGAACTCTCCCTCGTCCTCAACTGGATCAAGAGCTCGAGGGACGTCATCGTGCTGAATGTGTGCTGAACATGGAGGTGCCGTACGTTCGGTACTTGAATCGGTTGGATCGTGAAGACGTTGGACTACATCTACCGCATTACTAAACGCTTCCACTTTCGGTCTACGAGGGTACGTGGACACACTCTCCCTGCTCGTTGATGTCTACTACACAACCTTCTTCTTGTAGACGTTATTGGGCCTCCAAGTGCAGAGGTTTGTAGGACAGTCGCCAATTTCCCTCAAGTGGATGACCTAAGGTTTATCAATCCGTGGGAGGCGTAGGATGAAGATGGTCTCTCTCAAACAACCCTGCAACCAAATAACAAAGAGTCTCTTGTGTCCCCAACACACACAATACAATGGCAAATTGTATAGGTGCACTAGTTCGGCGAAGAGATGGTGATAGAAGTGCAATATGGATGGTGGATATAGGTTTTTGTAATAATAAAATATAAAAACAGCAAGGTAGCAAGTGGTAAAAGTGAGCATAAACAGTAGTGCAATGCTAGGAAACAGGGCCTAGGGTTCATACTTTCAGTAGTGCAAGTTCTCTCAACAAGGATAACATAATTGGATCATATTACTAGCCCTCAACATGCAACAAAGAGTCACTCCAAAGTCACTAATAGTGGAGAACAAACGAAGAGATTATTGTAGGGTACGAAACCACCTCAAAGTTATTCTTTCCGATCGATCTATTCAAGAGTCCGTAGTAAAATAACACGAAGCTATTCTTTCCGTTCAATCTATCATAGAGTTCGTACTACAATAACACCTTAAGACACAAATCAACCAAAACCATAATGTCACCTAGATACTCCATTGTCACCTCAAGTATCCGTGGGCATGATTATACGATATGCATCACACAATCTCAGATTCATCTATTCAACCAACACAAAGAACTTCAAAGAGTGCCCCAAAGTTTCTACCAGAGAGTCAAGACGAAAACGTGTGCCAACCCCTATGCATAAGTTCACAAGAACCCGCAAGTTGATCACCAAAACATACATCAAGTAGATCATGTGATATCCCATTGTCACCACAGATAAGCACATGCAAGACATACAGGTTTCGCATGAGCTCCGTTAGTATAAGAAAACAAACCACTAGTCAAAGGTACTGCGATGAACTCATTCTTTGTTTATGTTGGTGTTAAACCTACTGTATTCCAACTTCTCTATGGTTCATACTTCCCTATATTACTCATAGATCCATTGAAATAAGCAAACAACACACGAAAAACAGAATCTGTGAAAAACAGAACAATCTGTAGTAATCTGCAGGTTTCGCATACTTCTGTAACTCCAAAAGAATTCAAACTAATTTGGTAAATGTGAGGAATTTGTTGTCGGGGAAACTGATCGCCCACGAACACCTATGGGACCAGAGCCCCTTTTCGGTATGGCAAGGGAGCGGAGGGTGCACGAAGAGCGGATCGAGACGAACACGCGAGCAGTTTACCCAGGTTCGGGCCGCACAGATGCGTAAAACCCTACTCCTGCCTTGGTTTGTATTGCGTTCTTGGCTCGGGAGCGAGAAGAGCTACAGTACTTATCGCTAGCAACACCGAGCGTGAGAGTGATCGAAGATCGGAACCCCCTGTACGTTGCGCATGGGCCTCCTTTTATAGATCAAAGGGGTCACCGACAGGTGGCAACGTAGGTGAGGGTAAAAACGTAAAAATGGTGGTAGTTGGAACAGTGTATGCATAGTGCTCTATACCTAACCCTGACGGCAGGGGACAAGGGTATTAAATGCCCGTCGCCGTCGCCCCAAACAGTGCAAAAAGCATCCGTCAGGGCGTCTCCGTCCACCATGAAGGTGGCCTCGTCATCGCAGCTCGCCACCGTGTACCCCTGGCTGCACAGCCTTCCGCCACGTGCGCCTGGAAGGGTCCCAGGGCGATGCGTGGGCGGATGAGCTGGAGCGCGGGTACTTAGTGGGAGTTTGCCGCGGCAAGGGCCTTGCCGTGGCTGTTACCTTGTCACACCCGGAAGCTTGTCGCTCTCCGGGCCTTGCCGGGACACGGGGGTGCGTCGCGGCAAGTCTCTTGAAATGCCGTGTTTGGCCTTCCCAGCAAGCTCCCCTTGCGAGGGTCTTGTGCTAAAGAAGTGGTCTTGAGCCTTGAGTGGCCTTCCCGGCAAGCTCCTCTTGCCGGGGCCTTGTTTCTTTATCTTGAATACTTTGTTCTTGAATGGCTCCAAAGGAACCATGGTGGGCCTTGGCGGATGCGTGGCAAGCCCTGCCACGGGACGTTGCTACTGCCCGTGCACAAGTTCGGGATACTAAGGTACCCCTAGTTTAGTACACCGACAGGAGCCCCCGGGCCTGGGCCAGACACGGTGCCAAGCGCTGTTGGGCCAGGCCCAAAACAGTGCACGGGCACACGCGGCCCGCGGCGCGCCGTATCCCACTCCGTATCCGCCGCGCCCCTCCCGAACGGCACGCGTCAATCGCGGCGTCGTGGGAGAGATCGTGGCCTGTTTATTTAATGGGGAAATGCGGAACGCCCCCCCCCCTTAAAAGTAGGGGAAACAGGGGCAATTCCTTCCATTCGCCTGTTGCTTCTTCATCCTCCAAAACCCCCCGCTGCTCCCCTCCTCCCTGAAGGTTGAAAGAGAGCAGCGCTCCGCCCTTCCTCCGCTGCCGCCAGCATCCCTAGCGCCGTCGACTTCCCTCGCCGTCCCCGCCATGGCCCCGAAGGGCGACAAGGCGAAGGCCGCGAAGACCGCCAAGGCGTTGAAGCTAGCAGCAATGCGGAAGAAGATGGCGGTCTTCCCACCGAGGCTCAGCGCGGAGGAGCTGAAGGACTCCTTCTACCTCTTCTGGTCGAGGGAGACAAAGGCGCATCCGCGCACCAAGGTACTCCCCGCCGTGGCCTGCGATATGTTTCCGGGAGGCTACGCCTTTTTTGCTCTGTTCTTCTACTGCGGGCTCTGCCCGCCCTACTCGAAGTTCTTCTTTGATATCATGAATACCTACGGGTTTCATCTCCTTGATTTCACCCCAAACGCTGTCTTGACCATGGCCGTTTTCGCACATCTGTGCGGAAACTTCGTCGGAGTCTACCCCAATGTAGCTCTCTTCCGCCATTACTTCACGCCCCGAGTCGAGTCTGGGTCTCCTCTGTCCGGCGGAATTTCTTGGATCTTCAGGCTCCATAAGAAAGAGGCTTACTTGACTGGGGAGCTCCGCGGCAAGTGGGAAGAATGGAGGGCCAACTGGTGCTGGATCATGGAGGACGACCCACAACAGTTCACTTCCCGGTGCCAAGTTGCAGTAGTGCGCGGCAATGACTGGAGTGACCTGGCCCCTGAGGACGACAAGCTGAAGATAGACACCACTAGGATTCTTCGCCTCCGGCAAGCCAAGCTCACTGTAGGTGCCGTCGGGGCAGACTTTCTGCGCCGCCGCATCGCTCCCTTGCAGCAGAGGAAAAGGCCTGCTTGGGAGTTTGATAACGTGGCAGACATCATGAGGCTGCGCCCGGGCGTCAATTATAATTTCACGGTCTTGGAGCTCAACGCAATGCTCCAAGCGCTATTCAAGTACGACCCCAAGCATCCAGAGTGGTTTGCGTTGCCGCAGGGCGTAGTTCCGTTGTGCAACAACGCGTCGCTCAGCGCCATTCGCGCGGTGATGCCGTGGTGTGACTCCCATGGAATCGACCCCACTTGGCGGGAACCTTCCGATGAGGTTGTGCAAACGTTCTTCGACAACCTGGTGGAGCTGCCAATCAAGCCCGACGAGAAGAGGGGCCTCACCCGTGACACCACTGATGAGGAGATGTCGTATATTGCCACCAGGTTGGAGGAGGCAGCCGCAGCCAGGGCCACGGGTGAGTTTGGATATACTATGGAGGAGGCGGACGCAACGGAGGCGGTAAGTCTGGCCGAGGAGGAAGAGTTCCTCAAAGTGGGAAAACTTGCCGGGCAACCTGCCGGGACGAGCGAGGCCGCCGAGCAAGGCACAGAGTCGAGCGGGCCCGCCAAGCAGGGCGTCGGATCAAGCGATCCTGCCGAAGACTCAGGCGGGTCGCTGAATCTTGACTCCTCTTCTTCGTCCTCGGGTAGCTCACCACCACCACCAAGTCCTCCAGTTGCGCCGAAAAGGCGCATCCGCAAGGCCGCAGACGTGAAGGGGCGGCAGACGAGCCAACAGCCGCAGCGCCGCCCGACACGCGCCACTACGACGATCAAGGCCGCCAAGGGAGCGCCCCGTGCCTCAGCGGCAACAGGAGGGGGATCTTCCCGGACTGGCGCCCCCGTGCCCGCCGCCCCTCGAGCTTCGGCAACAACCGGAGCAGGGTCTTCTCAAACCACCGTCCCGGCCCCCGCCAAGAGGCCAAGGGAGCAGACTCCTCAAGCTCCTCGTGCCGGGACGCGCGAGCCGGATTTTGACTTCTCGGCGCTCAGCTCCGACGATGAGGAGGAAGAAGAGTAAGTCTTCGTGATTCTTGTTTCTCGTTGGTCTTTTGTTGATCCTTTGTCTTGTACCTTCTTTGCCTGATTCTGATCTTGTTTTTCTTCCAGGACCCTGGCCCAGAGAGCGGCGAAGAGGGCCAAAGTCCCAATAATCGTCGCTGAGGACGAGCCCGCCGCCGCAGCAGGGGGTACGCCCGCTCCGAGCTTGCCGGACCAGGCAGCTGCTCCCCAGAGCAGCCCCCAGTGCAGCCCTCCGCGTAAGTCTTCTGTCCACTCTCCGCTCGTCAGGCGCGCGCGCGCGGGCTTCTTATCCTTGTTAACGTTTTGTTTGTTTGTTGACTGTCGGGGGAAACTGTCCTCCCACGAGCACCTATGGGACCGGAGCCCCTTCTATGTTGCGGTAAGGGAGCGGAGGGAGCACGGAGAGCAGATCGAGGAGCGCACGCGAGCAGTTTTACCCAGGTTCGGGCCGCGCGGACGCGTAAAACCCTACTCCTGCCTTAGGTTGTATTGAGTTCTTGAGCTCGGGAGCTTGAAGACCTACAGTATTAGCTACACCGAGCGAGAGAGTTGTCTAGGTTTCGAACCTCCTCTACGTTGTGCATGGAAATCCTTTTATAGCTCAAAGGGGTCACCGACAGGTGTCAACGTAGAGGAGGGTAAAAGCGTAATTTTGATGGTAGTTGTAACAATGTGTGAATAGTGCATGAACAGTGGATGAACAGTGGTCTTCACCTAACTTTGACAGAGGGGGACAAGGGCATTAAATGCCCGTCGCCGTCGACCCCAAAAGCGTCCGTCCATGCTCCTCCGTTCGCCACGGCGGTAGCCTCGTCCCCGTGGCTTGCCACCGTGTGTCCCAGGCTGCACGGCCATCTGCCACGTGCCCCTGGAAGGGCCCTAGGGCGACGCGTGGGCCGATGAGCTGGAGCGCAGGCACACAGCATAGGTTTCCCCGGCAAGCACCTTGCCGGGGTAGTGATCTTGCCGGGCCCGGAAGCTTGTCGCTCTCCAGGTCCTGCCGGGGCGCAAGATGCGCCGAGGCATCTCTTGAGGTATGTGTTCCTTGGCCTTCCTGGCAAGCCCCTCTTGCCAGGGTCTTGTGCTAAAATGATAACCTTGAGCCTGGTGCGGCCTTCCCGGCAAGCTCCTCTTGCCGGGGCCTTGATCTTCTGTCTTGTATACTTTGTTTTTGAACGGCTTCATAGGGACAGGAAAGGTTCTTGGCGAGCACGTGGTAAGCCCAGCCACGGGAAGCTGCTACTGCCCGTGCACAAGTTGGGGTACTAAGGTACCCCTATCTTAGTACACCGACAGGAGCCCCCGGGCCTGGGCCACACACGGTGCCGAGCGCTGTTGGGCCAGGCCCAAGACAGTGCACGGGCACGCGCGGCCCACGGCAAGCCGTATCCCCTTCCGTATCCGCCACATCCCTCCCTAATGGCACGCGTCGATTGCGGCGTCGTGGGAGAGATCGTGGCCTGTTCTTTAATGGGAAATGCGGAACGTCCCCCACTTCCCCCTTAAAAGCAAAGGAAGCAGGGGCAGTTCCCCTCCATCGTCTTCATTGCGCCTTGATTCTCCAGAAACCCCCGTCGCCCTCCGCCTCCCAAAGGTCGACAGAGAGCCAAGCCCGTTTCTTCATCCGCCGTCTCCCACATCCGCGGCACCGTCGACCCCCTTCGCCTCTTTCCTCGCCGCCCCCGCCATGGCTCCGAAGAGCGACAAGGCGAAGAGCGACAAGGCCAAGAAGGAGAAGTCCGAGCAGGCGGCGAAGCTGGCAGCCCTGCGGAAGAAGTGCGTGGTCTTCGCGCCGAGGCTTGGCGCAAGGGAGCTGCGGGACAAATACTATTTGTTCTGGGCGAGGGAGACCAAAGCTCATCCCCGCACCCAAGTCTTCCTTGCCATCGCCAAATATATGTTCCCCGGCGGGTACTTTTTCTTTGCTGCATTCTTCCATTGTGGTCTGTGCCCTCCGTTCTCGAAGTTCTTTTGTGATGTCATGAATACATATGGCCTCCACCTCCTAGATTTCACCCCCAACGCCATCCTTACGATGGCCGTTTTCGTACATTTGTGCGAAAACTATGTTGGGGTTTATCCAAATGTAGCCCTCTTCCGCCACTTCTTCATGCCTAGAGTAGACTCCGGTGCCCCCCTCTCCGGTGGCATCTCCTGGATCTTTAGGCTGAACAAGAAGGACTCGTACTTGAAAGGAGAGCTTCGCGGCAAGTGGGAGGAGTGGAGAGCCGATTGGTGTTGGGTGTTGGAAGATAAGCCAGAGCCCTTTACCTCGCCGCGCCAGACTGCCATAGTGCGCGGCAGGGATTGGAGTGAATTGGCCCCGGAGGACAGCAAGCTTAATATCGCCCTCATTAGGATCATTCGTCTCCGGGTCGCCAATCTGACTATCGGAGAAGTTGGAGCAGATTTCCTCCGCCACCGCATCGCCCCTTTACAACAAAGGAAAAGGCCCACCTGGGAATTCGGCAATGCGGCAGACATCATGAGGCTGCGTCCTGGATTGAACTACAACTTCACCGCCTTGGAGTTGAAGGGGATGGTCCGGGAGCTCTTCAAGCATGACCCGGCCCACCCGGAGTGGTTCAAACCTTCCCGGGGAGTGGTGCCGCTGTGCAACATCACTGCCCGCGATTCCCTACGCGCGATGATGCCCGAGTGCGACTCCCACGGTGTCGTCCCCACTTGGCTGGAGCCTCCACCGGAGACCGTGCTGACCTTCTTCGACAACTTGGTCGAGAAGCCCCGCAACACCGAGGAGAACAAGGGCCTCACCCGGGCTACTACCGACCGGGATATAGCCTACATCGCCACCAGGATGGAGGAGGCCGCCGCAGCTGCGGCTGCGGGCGACTTTGGATACACTGTGGAAGAGGCACAGGCCGCGGACGCAGTGAGTCAAGCAGAGGAGGCGGAAATCCTCAAGCTGCTGAAGATTGCGCCCGAGGAGTTTGCCGGGGAGCCTTCCGTGAAGTTTGCCGGGACGAGCGTGGTTGCCGGGGGGAGCGAGGCCGCCGGGCATGGTGCTGAGTCCAGCGGGCCTGCCGAGGAGGAGGAAGACGCCGAGGCTGGAGAATCCGACGAAGATTCTGGTGGATCTCTGAATCTTGACGACGATGCCTCCTCGTCCTCGGAGAATTCTCCGCCTCCGCCAAGTCCTACGCAGCAACCGAAGAAGCGCCTCCGCAAGGCAGCTGAGGCGGCGAGGCCACAGGCGTCTCAACAGCAGCCGGCGCGCCGTGCGACGCGTGCCACCAAGACGAGCGAGGTCGTCAAGGAGGCGCCCCGTGCCCGAGCGCCAAGCGGAGGGGGATCTTCCCGGAGCGGAACGGGCGCTCCTTCTGCTCCTCGGTCCTCGGCGACAACGGGGGCCGGGTCTTCACAGCCCACAGCCCCGGAGACCACCAAGCGCCCGAGGGAGCCTTCTCCTCCAGCTCCTCGCGCGGGAGCACACCAGGCGGAGTTTGACTTCTCCGCCCTCAGCTCCGACGAAGAGGAAGAGGAGTAAGTTCTTGCAATTCTTTTAGTTCCTTTGATTTTTTCTTGATTTTCCTTGCTGGTTCTGATCTTGCTTTTGTTTTTCTTCGCAGGACCCTGACCCAGCGGATGGCGAAGAGGGCCAAGATCCCTGTGGTTAACGTTGAGGACGACGAGCCCGTCGTGGCGACAAGCAACGCGCCGGCGACGAGCTTGCCGGATCAGCCTGCTGCTCCGAGGAGCAGCCCCCAGCGCAGCCCCCAGCGTAAGTCTGGTGTTCGTCTTTCTGCTTGACGGGTGCGCTCGAGGTAGTTGCTTGTACTGATATTTTGTTGCTTTGTGCAGAAGTGGAGCCGCAGCCGCAGGAGCACCCGGAGGTCGCCCCCGACGAGCCACTTGCTCCACCCTCCCCGCCAAGGATGAACTCCCCGGCGAGGGAGAACGCTCCGCCAAGGACGGGTACTCCGCCAAGGGCGAGTACCCCGCCAAGGGTGAGCAGCCCGACAAGGGTGAGCACCCCGCCAAGGGAGGGCGCAGGCGGCCCTCCGCCAGCAGGGGCAACTACTCCGCCGCCAAGGGAGAATTCCCCGGCGAGGGACCCCGTCGTTGAAGAAGTCCGCGAAGGTAAAGCTTGTAATTTCTTCTTCCCGGATTCGTCTTTTTTGGATATTTGCTTGATTCTTTCTTTTCTTTTTCTTCTGCTAGATCCTCCTGCACCGGAGCGGATGGAGACGGAAGTCACCGCTGAGGAGGAGGTGCACGGCGACGGCGGCAACGCCACTGCTCCCGAGGGAAGGGCTGGAGCCGACGAGCCTGCCGCTGAAGAGACCGCCCCGACCGCAGACGCCGCGGCTGGGGAAGGGACCGGCGACCGCACTGCCGGCCCGGAGGCCGCAGGAGCGCCGGACGCTGCACCGGCCGCCGACCCTTCCGCCTCCGCGGCTGGGCAGGGCGTCTACCTGGAGGCCGCCAACGGGGTCTTCATACAAGTCTCGTGGGCGTCCTCGTCTCGAGCACCCATGGAGGGAGAGACCTTTGACGGAGAGGTCCTCGCCTCCGCCGGATTGAAGGTCGTTGAAGCGCTCGGCAGCAGCGACGAGCCCGAAGAGGAGAGACTCCTTCGTCGGCTCCTGGCCTTGTACCGGGCCAGGCAGGCGAAGTTGGAGTCTCGGGAGGCTCTCGCCGCCAAGGGTGGAGCTGATCTGGAGAAACGAGCCGCGGAGCTCCGCGCCGCCAACCAGGCGGCCCTCCGTAACTTGGCGGAGGAGCGTGAAGAGCTTGCCGGGGCGCAGCAAGCCTTCCTCCTTGAAAAAGCTGAGGCCGAGGAGCAGCAACGACTGGCCGCCGAGGAGCTGTCCCGGCGAGAAGGAGTACTCAACCAGCGGAAGGTTGACCTCGATGCCCACGAGGACGACCTCGATGCCCACGAGGACGACCTCGCCGCCCGGGAGCAGGCCATTGGCGGGGCTCTGAAGGAGGCGAGGAGCGCTGCAGCCGCTGCAGAGACCGCCAAGAAGGACCTGGAGGCCAAGGTGGAGCAGCTGGAGTTGTTCCTGAAGGCGAGCGAGGACAGAGTCACTGCGCTCAACGTGGAGCGGGAGAAAGATGCCCACACCAACTCTGAGCTGCAGGTACGTCTCTCCGAGAAGGGCACAGAGCTCACTGCCGCCAAGGTTTCCATTGCTGACTTAGAGCTGAAGGTCTCCACCCTGACTGACTCGCTCGACGCCGCCCGGGACCGCGAGACGAAGCTGAAGGACGAACTTCGCAAGGAAAGGGCCTTGGTGGAGAGCGCCGCCGTCTCGGCAAACAACTTCAACCAGGCGGTGGAGCAATGGACTGATGAGCTGGTCACCTCCGCTGCCAGTATTGACATGGAGATGATGGCGCTGAGGGCGGAGCATCTCGTGTACTCCTCGGACGAGAACCTCCCCCACAGCGCCAAGTTGGGCCTGTTCTTCAAGGGAATTGCGCCGGCGCTTGCGCGGCTGCGGGAGAAGATCCCCGTGCAACTGGCCGACGAGGCGCGTCGGCTCTGCATGGGCACCATGGAGTGGGTCTTGTCGAAGATCGTCTACCGCAACCCCGGCATCAACCTCGTCAACGTCCTCTGCACCTTGCCGCCCGAAGCTGATCAGGAGGCGTTGAAGGCGCAGGTTGCCCACATCGTCGCCAAGGTGGGCAAGATCACGAGGCGTGAAGGCGACCGCGTAGATTAGATTCCTTTCTTTCTGCTTCCTTTGCCGCTGCAAGGCGTGTTATGGACAAGAATCTGTTAGTATTGCGGCAAGCTATCTTTGTAATATACATTCTTATTTTGAGCTATCAATGCAGTGTTATCTCCCTTGCTTGTGGTCCTTCACTTTGTATGCTTTTTACCCTACGCTTTTAGGGAACTTGCCGGCAGGGGGCCCTTGCCGCGAGCGCTGAGTGCTGGACTCTTAGCAGCCTGCTGGCAACACCCTTGCCGGCAAGAAACCTTGTCGTAGCTAGTCGCAACGCACCTAGATTGCTGAGCGAACTCGAAAACGAAGTAAGGGCGCGACACTTGTCGCAGCTCACTTAAGTCGTTGAGCGTGCTCGAAACAAAATAAGGGTGCGGCTAGCCACGGGTAGGTTCCTCCGCCCACAGGTTTTCCATACAAAGTGTGGTTGTTCAAGGAAGACAACTAAAATTTAAAAAATTTGAATTACTCAAACTTTGGTAACTTAGCTTTCATAGATTGTTTGCTCCCGACAAGGCTTCTCTTTCTTGAACAGCACTTGGTTCGTACGCCTCCATCTCCTCCCCCCCGGCAAACTTGTGCGCGAGGAATACTCCTTCTGCTTAAGAGGGAAAGAAGAAGAGGAGGAAAAACAAGTATAGGGCCTCATGGCTTGCTAGTGCTTACCGGGGACGTGCGTTGCACATAGTGTCAGATGACGCATGCAAATAACAAATAAAAGCATGAAAATGACAAATAGTGCTAAGCACAAAAGCTTTACTGATGCACGGGGTCTGCGCCCGGCTTTGTACAAAGGTTTACATGCAACAACGGCAAGACTTGTACAAAAGGTGGTTGCCGGAGCGGATCACGGCAACCGCGCCTTATGGGTGAAACTTGCGAAGATGCTCTATGTTCCAGGAGTTGCTCACCGGTAAGCCTTCTTCGGTCTCAAGGCGGACAGCGCCGGGCCTTGTGACTTGTCTCACCCGATAAGGGCCTTCCCACTTCGGCGTCAACTTGTTGGAATTCTTGGCGGACTGAACACGCCGAAGAACAAGGTCGCATTCCTCGAGACTCCTGGCCTTGACCTTGCGGCTATGATAGCGACGCAAGGCTTGCTGGTATCGAGCAGCTCGTACAGCAGCCTGGAGACGTTCCTCCTCAAGGAGCAATGCATCATCTTGCCGCAGTTGCTCTTGCTCGAGCTCATCATAAGCGAGCACTCGAGGAGATCCGTATACGAGTTCCGTGGGGAGAACTGCTTCTGCTCCATAGACAAGAGCAAAGGGTGTCTATCCGGTAGCTCGATTTGGTGTCGTCCCGATTGACCAAAGAGCCGCCGGCAACTCCTCTATCAAGTTTCTTCCGCACTTGTGCAGCCTGTCGAAGGTTCTTGTCTTGAGCCCGCGCAGCACTTCAGCATTGGCCCTCTCCGCTTGACCATTGCTCCTCGGGTGAGCAACAGAAGCGAAGCAGACCTTGGCGCCAAGGTCTTGGACGTACTGCATGAAGGTGCGACTGGTAAACTGTGTGCCGTTGTCGGTGATGATCCTGTTAGGGATTCCGAAACGGCAAACAATCGATCTGAAGAACCTGACTGCTGACTGTGCTGTCACCTTTCTCACTGGCTCCACTTCTGGCCTCTTTGTGAACTTGTCGATTGCTACGTACAAGTACTCAAAGCCCCCGACTGCGCGGGGAAAGGGGCCGAGGATATCGAGCCCCCAGACCGAGAAGGGCCAGGACAAAGGAATCGTCTGGAGAGCTTGAGCTGGCTGGTGAATTTGCTTGGCATGGAACTGGCACGCTTCACACTTGGTTACTTGTGCAGTCGCATCTTGGAGGGCCTCTGGCCAGAAGAACCCTTGCCGGAACGCCTTCCCGGCAAGCGCCCTTGCACCAATGTGGTGGCTACATATGCCTCCATGTATCTCTGCCAACAGCTTCTGTCCATCTTCTCTGGAAATGCACTTCAACCTGACACCATTGAGTCTTCTTCTGTACAGTTCATTGCCAACGAACTGGTACATACTTGACTGCCTGGTTATTTTCTCTATCTCTTCTGGCTCGTCGGGAAGTTCTCCAGTTTGCAGAAAACGGACGATTTGCTGTGCCCATGCTGGAGCCTGAGGCTCAACAACAAGGACTAAAGGCATGAGGGCTGCTGCGGGGACCTCAGCTTCTACGGCAAGAACCTGCAGCTCTGCCAAAGCTGATGGTCCCCCGGCAAGCCTGCCGGGGCAAGGCTTGTCGGGAACGCCTGCTTCAACTGTACAGATCCTTGGATCTGCAGGAGCAAACTGTTCCTCAGCATCTTGGCTGTTGATCTTGGGGACCTTGGCGGCGGCTTCTGGAAGATCCGCCGGCAAGTAGTCGCCGGAGACCAACTTTCTCTTCTTGTTTTGCCCAACTGATGGTGTAACGGATGGCTGAGTTAACTTGAGCAGGAAGGTCCCTGGTTCCACAGGTATCTTCATTGCAGCACACTTTGAGAGGCCATCCGCAATATCATTCTGAGCTCTTGGGACG
Organism: Secale cereale; assembly: GCA_902687465.1. Lineage (NCBI taxonomy): Eukaryota > Viridiplantae > Streptophyta > Magnoliopsida > Poales > Poaceae > Secale > Secale cereale. The sequence continues at coordinate 529,824,022 of LR738710.1, read as the reverse complement.
TGCTCCATTTGCAGACCCTCAAAGTGTTCTTCAAGCTTCCTCACTTCATCCACATAAGCTTCCATCAAAGGGCTCTGTTAACTCTTATTCACTTGTCGGACCACCAACTGTGAATCTCCCCGCACAATCAACTTCTTGATCCCAAGCTCGGCCGCAATCCTGAGGCCGGCAAGCAAACCCTCATACTCAACAGTATTTTTTGTCGCTTGTTCCTTGGGAAAGTGCATCTGGATAACATACTTGAGGTGCTCTCCGGTGGGCGCTATGACTACCACGCCGGCACCGGCGCCTTGCAGCGAGAAAGCACAATCAAAGTACATTATCCATTCGCTGCTCGCTTCTTGGACGGGGACGCTTGTCTCTGGGACTTCTTCATCTGGCGTTGGGGTCCATTCTGCTATGAATTCTGCCAAAGCTCTGCTCTGTATGGTTGAAGTACTCTCAAACTTGAGACCAAAGCTTGACAACTCTAGTGCCCACTCGACGATCCTGCCTGTTGCTTCTGGATTTTGCAATATCCTCTTCAACGGAAAGCGAGTGACCACCGTTATCTCGTGTGCTTGGAAGTAATGGCGCAACTTCCTTGAGGCCATGAGGAGGCCGAAAAGCAACTTCTGCACCCCAGAGTATCTTGATCTAGCCCCCTGCAAGAGGGAACTTACGAAATACACTGGGCGCTGCACCATCTTCTTTCGCACTTCATCTTGTTCCTGCGCAGACTTGTCCTTGTCGGGGCCAGAGCTTGTCGGGGAAGCCCCCTGCTTGTCGCTGGATTCGCTTGCCGGGGATGTGGGTTCCTCATCTACAAGCTCTCCGCTACTAACGCAGCACTAACCACTTGATTGGTTGCCCCTAGGTACAGCAACAACTTCTCTTGTGGCCTAGGTGCGACAAGTATCGGAGTGGAGGACAGGTATCCTTTCAAGTCTTGCAGCGCTGCCTCCGCTTCCGGAGTCCATTTCATAGGACCTGCCTTTTTCAAGATTTTGAAGAAAGGCAGGGCGCGTTCTGCAGACTTTGAAATGAACCTGCTGAGGGCAGCCACACAACTAGCAAGTCTTCTTACGTCTTTGACGCGCTTCGGGGCTTCAATCTGCTCGATGGCTTTTATCTTGTCGAGATTGGCTTCAATCCCCCTCTGGGACACAAAGAACCCAAGAAGCTTGCCGGAGGGGACTCCGAAGACGCACTTCTCGGGGTTCAGCTTGAGTTGGATCTTGCGCAGATTCTCAAAGGTTTCCTCTAAGTCCTGGATCAGGGTATCCCTGCTCTTGCTCTTGACCACTATATCATCCATGTAGGCTTCTACGTTTCTGTGGATCTGTGGCTCAAAAGCAGTGTGCACCACCCTTGCAAATGTCGAGCCTGCATTCTTCAATCCAAAGGGCATGCGTGTGAAGCAATATGTGCCACACGGAGTAATGAATGCAGTCTTTTCTTCATCTTCCTTGGCCATGAATATCTGGTGGTAACCTGAGTATGCATCAAGGAAGGAGAGCAGCTCACATCCAGCAGTGGAGTCAACAATCTGGTCAATACGCGGCAAGGGAAATGGATCCTTGGGACACGCTTTATTCACATCAGTGAAGTCTATACAAAGTCTCCACTTCCCATTAGCCTTTCGTACGACAACTGGATTGGCCAACCACGTGGGATGTATTACGCCTCTAACCAGGCCTGCTGCTTCCAACTTCTTTATCTCTTCGGCGATGAATTCTTGGCGCTCCACGGCTTGCTTTCTGACCTTCTGCTTGACGGGCCGCGCACGAGGACAAACAACAAGCTTGTGCTCAATTACCTTCCTGGGAACACCGGGGATGTCAGATGGTTGCCACGCAAACACATCGACATTCGCCCGCAGAAAGGCAACGAGCGCGCTTTCCTATTTGTGGTCGAGTGTAGCACTGATGGTGAAGGTACCACCAGTGCCGTCCTCCTTGGCGGACACCTTCTTGGTTGCCGGTGGAGCTGCCATCCCTTTCTTACACTTGCCGGTGGAGCTCGATGGCGCGTCCTCGATGGTAGCGCAGCACTCCGAAGAGGTGCGTTTGCCGGAGTGGGCTCCATAGCTCTTGCCGGACTTGGTCTTGGTCTTCCCCCCGGGAGCTTCAGCGGCAAGTGTGTTGCTCTCTGCCGCGGCTGCTGCGTCCCGGTAGATTTTGTCGGCGCAGATAAGCGCATCCTTCTTGTCGCCGGGGACAGAGATGACGCTTATCGGCCCCGGCATCTTGAGTACGTTGTAGGCATAGTGGGAAGCTGCCATGAACTTGGCGAGGGCAGGACGTCCAAGTATCCCATTGTATGGTAATGGGATATCGGCAACATCAAACGTGATCCTCTCCGTCCTGAAATTGAGCTCCCTGCCAAAGGTCACTGGCAGCGTAATCTTTCCCTTCGGCTTGCTCCTTCCCGGGTTGATCCCTTGGAATGACCCGGTTTCTTCGAGCTTGCCATCTGGGATCTGTAGCTTCTTGATCACAGCTGAGGAGATCAAGTTCAGGCCGGCCCCGCCGTCAACCAACATCTTGGTGACCTTGAGGTTGCAGATAGTTGGTGAGACCAACATCGGCAAGCACCCGACCGCAGTGGTGTGGTCAGGGTGGTCCTCAAGGTCAAAAATGATGGGCGTGCTGGACCACTTCAGCAGCCTGCATGACTCGACGGGCGGCTCAGCTGCATTCACTTCTCGCACCCACTGCTTGAGCTGGTGGTGGGAAGTGTGCAGAGAGGCACCCCCGTCGACACACAGAACCTCTGTGGCCTTCTGGAACTCCTGCTCGCTGTTGTCTCCTTCTTCCATGTCATCATCGTCGTCTTCATCCTCATCCTTGTCGCGGCCCCGGGGAGGTCTGTCACCTTGCCGCTGCTTGGCCTTGCCGCGGCGTCCTCCCCGGCCATTGAACGGCCGCTTCTTGCTGGGTTCTCCTCCGCCTCCCTGGGCCTTCTCCTTGTCGCGACGCTCGTATTCAGCCTTTTGCTGCTCTACGAGGTACTCGACTCTTTTGCAGTTCTGAAGATCGTGGCCCTTGGTGCGGTGGATCTTGCAGTACTACTTGTCGGAGCCGTCCTGCTTGTCGGCTGCCGCTACAGGGGCGGGCTCCTTGCCGAAACCGCCAGCCTGTGCCTTCTTGGCGGGAGCCTCCTTGCCGGACTGCTCGACAACCAGCACCTCCTTGCTCTTCTTCTTTCTGTTGTTCCGCCGCCGGCTCTTCCTTGCCGGGGCGGCATCCTCGCTGTCGCTTCCTCCTGCGCCAGTATTCTCTCCGGGGAGTCTCCTCCCCTCTTCGGCGCGCGCGCACTTGTCAGCCAGAGCGTAGAGCTCGCTGACATCCCGGATCTTGGTCATGGCCATCTCCTCCCTCATCCGGCGGTTACGCACGTTCTGGTGAAACGCGTTGATAACCGCGGCAGGGTGGACGTCGGGAATGTTGTGCTGGACGCGGCTGAATCTCTGGATGTACTTGCGCAGGGACTCTCCCTCCTTCCGGGCTAGGATGTGGAGATCGCTCTCCTGGCCGTGGGGTTTGTGGCCGCCCGTGAAGGCGCCAACAAACTGGTGGCACAGATCCGCCCACGAAGAGATGGAGTTCTCCGGCAAGTGCATAAGCCAAGACCGGACGTTTGGCTTAAGCACTAGCGGGAAGTAGTTGGCTAGGATCTTCTCGTCGCGTCCCCCGGCAGCATGCACCGAGATGGTGTAGATGCTGAGGAACTCCAAGGGGTGTGTCTTGCCGTCGTACTTCTCGGGTACGCCGGGCTTGAAATTCTTCATGCTGGGCCACTAGACTTGCCGCAGCTCATGGGTGAACGCAGGGCAACCCGCCGCGTACGGCAAGTCGCCTGGTTCACCGGGCGCGTGCACGTCGATAGCGGTCCCAGCGCGCTGATCTGACTGTCTTCGGGCTTCTCGTCGACGCTCGATGCGAGTCAGAGCGTCTTCTTGCCGCCTGTCGTCTAGGACTTGGCGCTGATCGCGGCGAGCCCGCGGATCCGACGACGCCATGGAGTCGTCGTCGACGTTGATCCGGCGGGGTGGCGATTTCTGCTTCCGCGGCGGGGAGTGCACGGTAGTTGCACCCCCGGTGGTCTTGTTGCCATCGGTCTTCGCTTGATCGACTTGCCGCGGCCGTGAGGTTACCGGCTGCTGTGGCGCATCATTGTTGGCGAAGGCGATGAGGCTCTGAATCGTCGCCCTCCAGTCTTCGGCCTTGTCTGCCGCTGGAGGGAAATCGAGGAGCAGCTGTGCTCTTGCTAGAGCTTCTGCTGGGGAAGAGGGGAACGGCGGCGAGCGGTGCGAGGAGCGGGACACGCTCGGACTTCTAACCGCGTTAGAAGGAGCATGTTCCCGCCCCGGCGACCGCGCCTTGCTCGTGCCAGCACGCTGGCCTTGAGCGTCCCGCGATCCTCCGGCTTGGCCACGCCCCAACAAACGTATGGTACCTCCAGTACCACGCCGCTGCGGGTCTTGTACGTCCTGAGAGAGACGTGGTGCGTCCACGGACACCGAGGCTTTGGAATTCGCCCGGTCGTCCGTCTTGTCCTTGGACTTGGTGGCGCCGTGAGTTTCCTCGCCGGCGACCACCCTTCCGCTGGCGCCTCCTCCACCAACCGTTGGTTCTGGTGGCGGTGGAATCGACGCAGACGGGCCTCCGACCTCCGAAGCCTTCTTCTTCGGAGGCATGTTGTTGTAGCTGAGGAAGTTGATGAAGCTGGAGAGGTTGATGAAGAATGCGCCCGCGTGAGCGCCGGATCAGGTTCGCACAACCTCGACTTCCCCTACCTGGCGCGCCAAAGATGTCGGGGGAAACTGTCCTCCCACGAGCACCTATGGGACCGGAGCCCCTTCTACGTTGCGGTAAGGGAGCAGAGGGAGCACGGAGAGCAGATCGAGGAGCGCACGCGAGCAGTTTTACCCAGGTTCGGGCCGCGCGGACGCGTAAAACCCTACTCCTGCCTTAGGTTGTATTGAGTTCTTGAGCTCGGGAGCTTGAAGAGCTACAGTATTAGCTACACCGAGCGAGAGAGTTGTCTAGCTTTCGAACCTCCTCTACGTTGTGCATGGGCCTCCTTTTATAGCTCAAAGGGGTCACCGACAGGTGTCAACGTAGAGGAGGGTAAAATCGTAATTTTGATGGTAGTTGTAACAATGCGTGAATAGTGCATGAACAATGGATGAACAGTTGTCTTCACCTAACTTTGACAGTGGGGGACAAGGGCATTAAATGCCCGTCGCCGTCGACCCCAAAAGCGTCCGTCCATGCTCCTCCGTTCGCCACGGCGGTAGCCTCGTCACCGTGGCTTGCCACCGTGTGTCCCAGGCTGCACAGCCATCTGCCACGTGCCCCTGAAAGGGCCCCAGGGCGACGCGTGGGCCGATGAGCTGGAGCGTGGGCACACAGCATAGGTTTCCCCGGCAAGCACCTTGCCGGGGTAGTGATCTTGCCGGGCCCGGAAGCTTGTCGCTCTCCGGGTCCTGCCGGGGCGCAAGATGCGCCGAGGCATCTCTTGAGGTATGTGTTCCTTGGCCTTCCTGGCAAGCCCCTCTTGCCAGGGTCTTGTGCTAAAATGATAACATTGAGCCTGGTGCGGCCTTCCCGCCAAGCTCCTCTTGCCGGGGCCTTGATCTTCTGTCTTGTATACTTTGTTTTTGAATGGCTTCATAGGGACAGGAAAGGTTCTTGGCGAGCACGTGGTAAGCCCAGCCACGGGAAGCTGCTACTGCCCGTGCACAAGTTGGGGTACTAAGGTACCCCTATCTTAGTACACCGACATTGACTTGTGCAGAAGCAGAGCAGCAGCCCTAGAAGCGCCAGGAGATTGCTCCCGACGAGCCGCATGTCTCGATCTCTCCGCCAAGGAGGAGCTCCCCGGCGAGGGAGAGTACTCCGCCAAGGGCGAGTACTCCGCCAAGGGAAGGAACCCCGCCAAGGGAAGGCGACAGTAGCTCTCCGCCGGCGGGAGCTACCACCACGCCTCCGAGGGAGAACTCCCCAGCAAGGAACCCCATCAAAGAGGAGGCCCGCGCAGGTAAACTCCTGAACTTTTCTTTTTCCGATTTCCTCTTTTTGGATATTTGCTTGACCATTATTTTCTTCTTTCTTCTTCTTTTCTTGTCTTCAGATCCGTCCGTAGCCGAGCCCATGGAGACGGAAGTCGCCGTCGAGGAGGACGCGCGCGGCGACACCGGCGACGCCGCAGCCATTGAAGGGGCGGTCGGTGCTGACGAGCTCGCCGTCGAAGAGGCAGCCAAGGCCGCCGGTGCGGTAGCCGAGGAGGGTACCGGCAGTCCCACTGACAGCCCTGAGGCCGCAGGAGCGTCAGACGTTGCGCCGACTGCCGACCACGCCGCTGCCGCAGCCGAAACAGGCGCCTACCTGGAGGCCGGCAACGGAGTCTTCATCCAGCTCCCGTGGGCGTCCACGTCAAGGGCGCCCGCGGAGGGAGAGGTTTTCGACGGGGAGGTCCTCGCCTCCACTGGGCTGAAGTTCGTCGATGCGCCCGGCAGCAGTAGCGAGTCCGAGGAGGAGCGGCTTCTGCGGAGGCTTCTGGCCCTGTACCGCGCCAGGCATGCCAAGTTGGAGTCCCGAGAGGCTCTGGCCGCCAAGGCGGGTACTGACTTGGAGAAGCGCGCTGAAGAGCTCCGGGCTGCCAACCAAGCAGCCCTCTGATCCTTGGCGGAGGAGCGGGAGGAGCTCGCCGAGGCGCATCAGGCGTTTATTCTTGAGAAGGCCGAAGCAGAGGGGCAGCAATGGCTCGCCGCCGAGGAGTTGTCCCGGCGGGAAGGTGAACTAACGCAGCGGAAGGTCGACCTCGACAGCCACGAGGACGACCTTGCCGCGCGCGAACAGTTTCTTGGCGGAGCTCTGCCGGAAGCGAAGGACGCCGCTGCAGCTGCTGAGACCGTCAAGAAAGACTTGGAGGCGAGGGTGGCGCAACTGGAGGTCCACTTGAAGACGAGCGAAGAGAGGGTTGCCGCGCTTGTGTCGGAGAGGGAGAGGGACGCCCACAACCACTCCGAGCTGCAGGTCCGCCTCTCCGACAAGGGCAAGGAGCTTGCCATCGCCAAGGACTCCATCGCCGATCTGGAGTTGAAGCTTTCCACCCTCACCGCATCACTTGACGGTGCCAGAGAGCGGGAGACGAAGCTGAAAGAGGATCTCAGGGGCGAGAGGGCCCTGTTGGAGAGCGCCGCTATCTCCCAAAACAACTTCAGGCAAACCATCGAGCTCTGGATGGAGGGTCTTGTCCTTGCCGCCACCAACATTGACAAGGAGCTGGAACTGCTGGGGGCGGAGTATCTCGGGTACTCCACCGACGAGAATCTCCACCCTAGCGCCAAGCTTACCTTGTTCCTCCAGGGCGTGGGGACGGCCCTCCAGCAGCTTCGGGAAAAGATTCCCACGTAGCTGGCGAATGAGGCGCGCAGGCTTTGCACGGGCGTCTTGGAGAAGGTGCTGATGAAGATAGTCTTCCGCAATCCAGGACTCAATCTCAATAACGTCCTCAGGACCTTGCCGCCCGACGCCGACCAGGAGACGCTTAAGGCCCGTGTCGCACCTATCGTGGCCAAGGTGGGCAAGATCAAGAGAGTCGAGGGCGACCGCGCAGATTAAGCTATTTTTCATTCTGCTTCCTTTGTTGCTGCCAACCATGTTATGAACAATAGTCTATTAGAACAGCGACAAGTCATTTTGTAACATACTTTATTTTGGGTAGTCAATGCAATGTTATTTCCTTTACTTGACTTCTTCGCTTTGTATGCTTTTACCCTACGCTTTTAGGGAACTTGCCAGCGAAGAGACCCTTGCCGCGAGCGCTGAGTGCGGAACTTTAGCAGCCTGCTGGCAGTGCCGTTGCCGACAAGAAACCTCGTCTCATCTAGTCGCAGCACACTTAGGTTGTTGAGCGAACTCGAAAACGAAGTAAGGGCGCGACACTTGACGCAGCACGCTTAAGCCGTTGAGCGTGCTCGAAACAAAGTAAGGGCGCGGCTAGCCACGAGTTGGTTCCTCCGCGCACAGGTTTTCCATACAAAGTGCGGTCGTTCAAGGAAGATAACTTTAAAATTTAAAAATTTGATTGCTCAAACTTTGGCGACTTAGCTTTTGTGTCGTCTACTTCCCGGCAGAGGCAAGGCTTTCTTGAACGGCATTTGGTCCATACCACTGTCCCCTTCCCCCCCGGCAAACTTGTGCGCGAGGAAAACTTCTTCTGCTTGACAGAAAAGAAAAGGGAGGAAACATAGACATGGAGCTTTGCGGCTCGTTATTGCTTACCGGGGATGCGTGCTGCACAAAGTGTCAGATAGTACATGCAAGAAAGATGAAAAGGCATGAAATGACAAGTTGTGCGGTACATATAAGTTTTACTGATGCACGGGGTCTGCACCCGGCTTTGTACAAAGGTTTACATGCAACAGCGGCAAGACTTGTACAAAAGGTGGTTGCCGGAGCGGATCACGGCAACCGCGCCTCATGGGTAAAACTTGCGAAGGTGCTCAATGTTCCAGGAGTTGCTCACCGGTAAGCCTTCTTTGGTCTCAAGGCGGACAACGCCGGGCCTTGTGACTTGTCTCACCCGATAAGGGCCTTCCCACTTCGGCGTCAACTTGTTGGAATTCTTGGCGGACTGAACGCGCCGAAGAACAAGGTCGCCTTCCTCGAGACTTCTGGCTTTAACTTTGCAGCTATGGTAGCGGCGCAAAGCTTGCTGGTATCGAGCAGCTCGTACAGCAGCCTGAAGACGGTCCTCCTCAAGGAGCAGTGCTTCATCTTGCCGCAGCTGCTCTTGCTCGAGCTCATCGTAAGCGAGCACTCGAGGCGACCCATATACGAGTTCCGTGGGGAGAACTGCCTCTGCTCCATAGACAAGAGCAAAGGGTGTTTGTCCAGTGGATCGATTTGGTGTCGTCCTGATTGACCAAAGATCCGCCGGCAAATCTTCAATCCAGTTTCTTCCGCATTTGTGCAGCCTGTCGAAAGTTCTTGTCTTGAGTCCGCGCAGCACTTCAACGTTCGCTCTCTCCGCTTGACCGTTGCTCCTCGGGTGAGCAACAGAAGCGAAGCAGACCTTGGCGCCAAGGTCTTGGACGTATTGCATGAAGGTGCGACTTGTGAATTGTGTGCCATTGTCGGTGATGATCCTGTTAGGGATTCCGAAACGGCAAACAATCGACCTAAAGAACTTGACTGCTGACTGTGCGGTCACCTTTCTCACTCGTTCCACTTCCGGCCACTTTGTGAACTTGTCGATCGCGACGTACAAGAACTCAAAGCCCCCGGCTGCACGGGGAAAAGGGCCGAGGATATCGAGCCCCCAGACCTAGAATGGCCAGGACAAAGGGATCGTCTGGAGAGCTTGAGCTGGTTGATGTATCTGCTTGGAATGGAACTGGCATGCTTCACACTTGGTTACTTGCGCAGTTGCATCTTGGAGGGCTTCTGGCCAAAAGAAACCTTGTCGGAATGCCTTGCCGCAAGTGCTCTTGCGCCAATGTGGTGACCATATACGCCTCCATGTATCTCTGCCAACAGCTTCTGCCCATCTTCCCGGGGAATGCACTTCAATTTGACACCGTTGAGTCTTCTTCTTTACAGTTCATCGCCGACAAACTGATACATACTTGACTGTCGGGTTATTCTTTCTGCTTCTTCTGGCTCTTCGGGAAGTTCTCCTGTTTGAAGGAAATGGACAATCTGCTGTGCCCATGCTGGAGCCTGAGGCTCAACAACAAGGACTAAAGGCATCAGTGCTGCTGCGGGAACGTCAGCTTCTACGGCAAGAACCTGTGGCTCGGCCGGAGCTTGACGTTCCCCGGCAAGCTTGCCGGGGCAAAACTTGTCGGGAACGCCTGCTTCAACTGTACAAACCCTAGGGTCTGCAGGAGCAGACTGTTCCTCAGCAACTTTATCGTTGATCTTGGGGACCTTGTTGGCGGCGGTTTTAGGAAGTTCTGCCGGTAAGTAGTCACCGGAAATCAACTTTCTCTTCTTACTCTGCACAGTTGACGGTGTTACTGAAGGTTGAGTTAGCTTGAGCACAAAGATCCCCGGTTCCACGGGTAGCTTTAGTGCAGCACACTTTGATAGGCCGTCTGCGATGTCGTTTTGGGCTCTTGGAACGTGCTCCATCTGCAAGCCTTCAAAGTGTTCTTCAAGCTTTCTCACTTCGTCGACGTATGCTTCCATCAATGGACTCTGGTAGCTCTTGTTCACTTGTCGGACGACCAACTGCGAGTCACCCCGCACAATAAGCTTCTTGATCCCAAGTTCCGCTGTGATTCTGAGGCCGGCAATCAAACCTTCATACTCTGCAGTATTGTTCGTTGCTTGCTCCTTGGGAAAGTGCATTTGGACGACGTACTTAAGGTGTTCTCCGGTGGGTGCGATAAACTGCACGCCGGCACCGGCGCCTTGCAGCGAGAAGGCTCCATCAAAGTACATTATCCATTCCTTGCTTGCTTCTTTGACGGGGACGCTCGTCTCTGGTTTCTCTTTGTCTGGTGTTGGCGTTCATTCTGCTATGAATTCTGCCAATGCTCTGCTCTGAATAGTTGAAGTACTTTCAAACTTGAGGCCAAAGCTTGACAGCTCCAGTGCCCACTCGACAATCCTGCCTGTTGCTTCTGGATTTTGCAGTATCCTCTTCAGCGGAAAGCGAGTGACCACTGTTATCTCATGTGCTTGGAAGTAATGGCGCAGCTTTCTCGAGGCCATGAGGAGGCCGAAAAGCAGCTTCTGCACCCCAGAGTATCTTGACCTAGCCCCCTGCAAGAGGGAACTGACAAAATAAACTGGGCGCTGCACCATCTTCTTCCGCACCTCTTCCTGCATCTGCGCAGACCCATCCTTGCCGGGACCAGAGCTTGACGGGGAAGCCCCCTGCTTGCCGCTGGATGTGCTTGTCGGGGCTGTGGGCTCCTCATCTGCCTCCCTCTCTGCTACCAACGCATCACTAACCACTTGATTGGTTGCTGCTAAGTACAGCAACAACTTCTCTTGTGGCCTAGGTGCGACAAGTATTGGAGTGGAGGACAGGTACCTATTCAAGTCTTGTAGCGCTGCCTCCGCTTCCGGAGTCCATTTCATTGGACCTGCCTTTTTCAAGATTTTGAAAAACGGCAGGGCGCGTTCTGCGGACTTAGAAATGAACCTGCTGAGAGCAGCCACACAGCCGGCAAGCCTTCGTACATCCTTGACGCGCTTCGGAGCTTCGATCTACTCGATTGCTTTGATCTTGTCGGGATTGGCTTCAATCCCCCTCTGGGACACGAAGAACCCGAGAAGCTTGCCGGAGGGGACTTCGAACACGCACTTCTCGCGGTTAAGCTTGAGTTGTATCTTGCACAGATTCGCAAAGGTTTCATCTAGATCTTGGATCAGGGTAGCCCTGTCCTTGCTCTTGACCACTATATCATCCATGTAAGCTTCTACATTCCTGTGTATCTGTGGCTCAAAAGCAGTGTGGACTACCCTCGCAAACGTTGAACCGGCATTCTTCAATCCAAACGGCATGCGTATGAAGCAATAAGTGCCACATGGAGTAATGAATGCGGTCTTCTCGTCATCTTCTTCAGCCATAAATATCTGGTGGTATCCTGAATAGGCATCAAGAAATGAAAGCAACTCACATCCAGCCGTGGAGTCAACAATCTGGTCAATGCGCGGCAAGGGAAATGGATCTTTGGGACAAGCTTTATTCACATCGGTGAAGTCTATACAAAGCCTCCACTTCCCATTTGCTTTGCGCACGACAACAGGGTTGGCCAGCCACGTGGGATGAAGTACACCTCTGACAAGGCCTGCCGCTTCCAGCTTCTTGATTTCTTCTGCAATAAACTCTTGGCGTTCCACCGCTTGCTTTCTAACCTTTTGCTTGACGGGCCGCGCGTGAGGACAAACGACAAGCTTGTGCTCAATCACTTTCCTGGGAACCCCAGGGATGTCAGACGGTTGCCATGCAAACACGTCGACTTTCGCCCGCAGGAAAGCAACGAGCGCGCTTTCCTATTTATGATCGAGCGTGGCACTGATGGTGAAAGTACCACCAATGCCGTCCTCCTTGGCGGACACCTTCTTGGTTGTGGGTGGATCTGCCATCGCCTTCTTGCACTTGCCGGTGGAGCTCGATGGTGCGTCCTCGACGGCAGCGCAGCACTCCGAGGAGGTGCGTTTGCCGGAGTGGGCCCCAGAGCTCTTGCCGGACTTGGTCTTGTTCTTTCCCCCGGGAGCTTCAGCGGCAAGTGTCTTGCTATCTGTTGCGGCTACTGCGTCCCGGTAGATCTTGTCGGCACAGATAAGCGCGTCCTTCTTGTCGCCGGGGACAGAGATGACGCTTATCGGGCCTGGCATCTTGAGCATATTGTAGGCATAATGAGAGGCTGCCATGAATTTGGCGAGCGCTGGACGGCCAAGTATCCCATTGTTAGGCAATGGGATATCGGCAACGTCAAAGGTGATCCTCTCAGTCCTGAAGTTCAGCTCTCCACCAAAAGTCACTGGCAGTGTGATTTTCCCCTTTGGCTTGCTCCTTCCCGGGTTGATCCCTTGGAATGTGCCGGTTTCCTCGAGCTCGCTATCGGGGATCTCAAGTTTCCGGACCACAGAAGAGGAGATCAGGTTCAGGCCGGCCCCGCCGTCAACCAACATCTTGGTGACCTTGAGGTTGCGGATAGTTGGTGAAACCAACATCGGCAAGCACCCGACCGCAGTTGTGCGATCAGGGTGGTCCTCAATGTCAAAGACGATGGGCGCGCTGGACCACTTCAGAAGTTTGCGCAATTCGACGGGTGGCTCTGCCGCGTTGACTTCCCGCACCCATTGTTTGAGTTGGCGGTAGGAAGTATGCAGAGAAGCTCCACCTTCTACGCACAAAACCTCCGTTGCCTTCTGGAACTCCTGCTAGCTGTTATCTCCGTCCTCCATGTCTTCGTCGTCGTCCTCGTCTTCGTCCTTGTCGCGGCCGCGGGGAGGTCTATCTCCTTGCCGCTGCTTGGTCTTGCCACGTCGTCCTCCCCGGCCATTGAATGGCCGCTTCTTGCCGGACTCTCCTCCACCTCCCTGGGCCTTCTCCTTGTCGTGTCGCTCGTACTCAGCTTTTTGCTGCTCGACGAGGTACTCGACCCTTTTGCAGTTCTGGAGGTCGTAGCCCTTGGTGCGGTGGATCTTGCAGTACTACTTGTCGGAGCCATCCTGCTTGTCGGTGGCCGCCACAGTCTCCTTGTCGGAGCTGCCAGCCTGGGCTTTCTTGGCACCAGCCTCCTTGCCGGACTGCTCAACAACCAATACTTCTTTGTTCTTCTTCTTCCTGTTGTTCCGTCGCCGGTTCTTCTTTGCCGGGGCGGCATCCTCACTGTCTGTTCCCCCTGCTCCAGTTTCCTCTCCGAGGAGTCTTCTCCCCTCCTCAGCGAGTGCGCACTTGTCGGCCAGGGCATAGAGCTCACTGACGTCTCGGATCTTGCACATCGCCATTTCCTCCCTCATCCTGCTGTTACGCACGTTCTGGTGGAACGCGCTAATAACCGTGGCAGGGTGGACGTCTGGGATGTTGTGCTGGACGCGGCTAAATCTTTGGATGTACTTTCTCAGGGACTCTCCTTCCTTCTGGGCGAGTATATGAAGATCACTCTCCTAGCCAATGGGCTTGTGGCCGCCCGTGAAGGCACCGACAAACTGATGGCACAGGTCGGCCCAAGAAGATATGGAGTTTTCCGGCAAGTGCATGAGCCAAGATCTGACGTTTGGCTTGAGCACTAGCGGGAAGTAGTTCGCGAGCATCTTCTCATCTCGTCCCCCGGCAACCTACACCGCGATGGTGTAGATGCTGAGAAACTCCGACGGATGAGTCTTGCCGTCGTACTTCTCGGGTACGTCGGGCTTGAAGTTCTTCATGTTGGGCCACTGGACTTGCCGCAGCTCACGGGGGAACGCAGGACAACCCGCCGCATACGTCAAGTCGCCTGGTTCTCAGGGCACGTGCATGTCGACAGCGTGCCCAGCGCGCCGGTCGGATTGTCGCCGTGCTTCTCTTCGACGCTCGATGCGAGTTCGAGCGTCTTCTTGTCGTCTATCGTCAAGGACTTGGCGTTGATCGCGGCGAGATCGTAGATCCGACGATGCCATGGAGTCGTCGTCGATGTTGATCCGGTGAGTCGGCGATTTCGGCCTTCGGGGCGGGGAGTGCACGGTAGTTGCACCCCTTGCGGTCTTGTCGCCATTAGTCCGCGCCTGGCTAACTTGCAGCGGCCGCGACGTCGTAGGCTGCTGCGGAGTGCCGTTATTGGCGAAGGCGATGAGGCTTTGGATGGTGGCCCTCCAGTCTTCGGCCTTGTCCGCCGTTGGAGGGAAGTCGAGGAGGAGCTGAGCTCGAGCTAGAGCTTCTGCTGGAGTGGCGGGGAGGGGTGCGAGGAGCGAGATATGCTCGGACTTCTAACAGCGTTAGAAGGAGCAGCGTCTCGTCCCGGCGACCGTGCCTTGCTCGTGCCAGCACGTTGGCCTTGAGCGTCCCGCGTACCGCCAGCTTGACCTTGGCGCAGCAAGCGTATGGTACCTTGTGTACCACGCCGCTGCCGGTCCGGCGCCTCCTGAGACGGACGCGGAGCATGCACGGACGCCGAGGTCTTGGAGTGCGCTCGGTCGTCAGTCTTATCCTTGGACTTGGCGGCGCCGTGAGTTTCCTCGCCGACGTCCGTCCTTCCGCCTGCGTCTACCCCACCAGCCATTGGCTCCGGCGGTGGTGGGATTGACGCGGACGGGCCTGCCGCCTCCGAAGCCTTCTTCTTCGGCGGCATGTTGATGAAGTCGATGAAGTTGATGAGGTTGGTGGAGATGTCGCCCACGTGAACTCCGGATTGGATTCACACAACCCTCGACGCCCCCTACCTGGCGCGCCAAAGATGTCGGGGAAACTGATCGCCCACGAACACCTATGGGACCGGAGCCCCTTTTCGGTACGGCAAGGTAGCGGAGGGTGCACGAAGAGCGGATCGAGACGAACACGCTAGCAGTTTACCCAGGTTCGGGCCGCACGGATGCGTAAAACCCTACTCCTGCCTTGGTTTGTATTGCGTTCTTGGCTCGGGAGCGAGAAGAGCTACAGTACTTATCGCTAGCAACACCGAGCGTGAGAGTGATCGAAGATCGGAACCCCCTGTACGTTGCGCATGGGCCTCCTTTTATAGATCAAAGGGGTCACCGACAGGTGGCAACGTATGTGAGGGTAAAAACGTAAAAATGGTGGTAGTTGGAACAGTGTATGCATAGTGCTCTATACCTAACCCAGACAGCAGGGGACAAGGGTATTAAATGCCCGTCGCCGTCGCCCCAAACAGTGCAAAAAGCGTCCGTCAGGCCGTCTCCGTCCGCCACGAAGGTGGCCTCGTCATCACAGCTCGCCACCGTGTACCCCTGGCTGCACAGCCTTCCGCCACGTGCGCCTGGAAGGGTCCCAGGGCGACGCGTGGGCGGATGAGCTGGAGCGCGGGTACTGAGTGGTAGTTCGCCGCGGCAAGCGCCTTGCGACGGCTGTTACCTTGTCGCGCCTGGAAGCTTGTCGCTCTCCGGGCCTTGCCGGGACGCGGGGGTGCGTCGCGGCAAGTCTCTTGAAATGCCGTGTTTGGCCTTCCCAGCAAGCTCCCCTTGCCAGGGTCTTGTGCTAAAGAAGTGGTCTTGAGCCTTGAGTGGCCTTCCCGGCAAGCTCCTCTTGCCGGGGCCTTGTTTCTTTATCTTGAATACTTTGTTCTTGAATGGCTCCAAAGGAACCATAGTGGGCCTTGGCGGACGTGCGGCAAGCCCTGCCACGGGACGCTGCTACTGCCCGTGCACAAGTTCGGGATACTAAGGTACCCCTACTTTAGTACACCGACATTTGTCTATTAATCATCTGCAAAAATAATCAACTAAATATCACGCTCGAGTAAAATCTTATGACCATTCTAGCGAGCGCTAACGATTCTGTTTTTTCACAGCAAGATCATATAAACTTCAGACAAGTCTTCCAAAGGTTCTAGTTGGCACAAACACTAAACAAATCAGAAAACCACATCTAAACAGAATCTAGATGCAATATTTATTCCTAAACAGAAGCAAGAACAAAAAATATAAAATTGGGTTTCCTCCCAACAAGGGCTATAGTTTTACGCCCCTAGCTAGGCACGATACATGGATAGATCTATGTATTGCCATCTTTGGAAGGCAATTCTTTAATTAAGCACTTGTGATTCTTAGGCACTTCTTTTTCCCTATTTATAATCAAACTCTTGGGCAAGAAATCAAGAAATTCTAAAGTGTCAAAAGGGTCTCTTGCAAAAGTACGAAAATTGGGGTGAACACTTATGGATTTGAGATCCGCAATTCCTTTACTAGATGTTTCACCCTTGTCTTTAGGGACATAAATGAACTTAGATAATCTAGTGGTAGAAATATTTGGAGTAGTTTTTATAGCAGAAAGAGCAGAACCCACATTAGTAATAATATCCTTAAGCTTATTGATTCTAGTAGAATCCTTATCTAGCTTTTCTTTAACTATGGGTTCCTTTTCCTTAAGATTTTTCAGAACAACTCCTACCTTGGATCCATATTGGGTAATTTCATTATGGATTTTTCTATCCAAGTTTTCTACCAGTTCTACCGTAGCAACTTTGTTTTCAATGATTTCTAACCTATGCATAACATGCTCCAAAGTTAAAATGGTCCCATTAACCATAAGAGGGGGTGAGCCAAATAATTCAGTCATCGCATTATAAGAATCAAAAGTATGGCTACCCAAGAAATTCCCTCCGGTAATGGTATCTAAGTTAAATCTATTCCACGGACTTATGCCAACATAAAAGTTGCGAAGAAGCACGGAAGTGGAAAGCTTCCTATTAGATCTATTTTGAGCATTGCAAATTCTATACCAGGCATCTTTTAAGTTTTCTTCCTCCCTTTGTTTAAAGCTGAGGACCTCACTTTCGGGAGTGTTGATAATGATAGGTGTGCTAGACATGATGACAAGCAAGCAAGCAACACACACAAGCAAACAAGAGGCAAGCGAACGAAAAACACACGGCAGAAGAAGGGCAAATAAAACGTCAAGGGTGAAGTGGGGGAGAGGAAAAAGAGAGGCAAAAAATGTAATGCGAAGGATAAGGGTTGGTAATTGGTACTTGGTATATGACTTTTGCGTAAGCCTCCCCGGCAACGGCGTCAGAAATTCCTCTTGCTACTTCTCGAGCTTGCGTTGTATTGCCTCGAAGAGGAATGGGTGATGCAGCACAGTAGCGTAAGTATTTCCCTCAGTTTTTGAGAACCAAGGTATCAATCCAGTAGGAGACCACGCGCGAGTCCCTCTCACCTGCACAAACAAATAAGAACTTCGCAGCCAACACGATAAGGGGTTGTCAATCCCTTTACGGTCACTTACGAAAGTGAGATCTGATAGAGATGATAGTTTGATATTTTTGGTATTTTTGGTTATAAGAACAGAAAGTAAAAAAGCGGAAAAGTAAAGTAAGTGTAGATTGATATGTTGAGAATAGACCCGGGAGCCATAGTGTTCGCTAGTGGCTTTTCTCTCATGATAGCGATATTCTACGGTGGTTAAACAAATTACTATCGAGCAACTGATAGAAAAGTGAATAGTTATGAGACTATCTAGGCATGATCATTATATATAGGCATCACGTCCGAGACAAGTAGACCGAAACGATTCTGCATCTACTACTATTACTCCACACATCGACCGCTATCTAGCATGCATCTAGTGTATTGAGTTCATAAGAACAGAGGAACGCCTTAAACAAGATGACATGATGTAGAGGGATAAACTCAAGCAATATGATATAAACCCCATCTTTTTATCGTCGATGGCAACAATACAATACGTGCCTTGCTGCCCCTACTGTCATTGGGAAAGGACACCGCAAGATTGAACCCAAAGCCAAGCACTTCTCCCATTGCAAGAACTATATATCTAGTAGGCCAAACCAAACCAATAATTCGAAGAGACTTGCAAGGATATTATAATCATACATAAAGAGTTCAGAGAAGAATCAAATATTTCTCAAAGATAATCTTGATCATAAACCCACAATTCATCAGATCTCGACAAACACATCGCAAAAAGAGATTACATCGAATAGATCTCCTCGAAGACCGAGGAGAACTTTGTATTGAGATCCAAAGAGAGAGAAGAAGCCATCTAGATACTAGCTATGGACCCAAAGGTCTGTGGTAAACTACTCACAACTCATGGTGAGGCGATGATGATGATGTAGAAGCACCCCGTGGCAGATCCCCCTACGGCTGAGCTCCGGAACAGGCCCCAAGATGTGATCTCACGGGAAAAGAAGGTTATGGCGGTGGAACTAGGGTTTTCTCTGTTCGTCTGATGGTTTTCGGGTATGTAGGTATATATATATATAGGAGGAAGGAGGGCACCGGGCCCAAACGTGGGGCCCACGAAGCAGGGGGCGCGCCCTAGGGGGGAGCGCCCCCCACCCTCGTGGGCACCATGTAAACCCTACTATGTGGTTCCCTAGTCTCTCGTGCGTGACTTTCTCCAAAAATATCTTTCCCGAAGGTTTCATTCCGTTTGGACTCCTTTGATATCCCCTTTTTGTAAAACCCTGAAATGGGCAAAAAAAACAGCAATTTGGACTGGGCCCTTGGGTTAGTAGGTTAGTCGCAAAAAATAATATAAAAGTGTATAACAAAGACCATTAAACATCTAAAACATCATAAATAATAGCATGGAACAATAAAAAATTATAGATACGTTGGAGACGTATCATGGCCTAGTTTTAAGAAATATGTTATTCCGGCCACTAGCAAACCACGGAGAAATAACAGCACTGACTACAAACAAAATAAACAAGACAATAAGGAAATAAATAAGCAAGCAATTAACACTAGCTTATTACCGCTATTACACATACGACATCCACTGGGCATCAAAGTTCGCCACCAGTGCAAATATAGGGAACAAAGCAGCATATTACATACACTGGCTGTCAAAATTGGCCACCAGTGCAAATTAACGCGGCAGCAAAACATGAGCATAACTGAAACAACTTCACAAGAGCTCAAGAAACGTGGTATCCACCATGCTGGCAATAAGCTTAGCAAGCTAATTAGCTTTGAACTGTTTGGCACTAAAATCCTCCAATGCTTGTTGTTGCACCAGAAAGTATGCATCTGAGTGCTCCAGGGACTTCCGCAGTCCTTCCACTTCTTGTCGCATCACAGCTGATCGATGTCTTTCAGCTTGTAGTTGATACTCAAGAAACCGAAGTGATTCAGAAAGTGAGTTTGAATAGCTTGTGCAAGCGGTAGTGGCCAATAACTCCAACACTAAACCAGGACAAAACTTTCGCGTTGTCTTGCTGTCTTCGAGATATTCTTCCTTAGATGTTTTATCAGATTTGTTGGAGACTAACAAGGATGTGTCACTATCCTGAACCTTATCTGCATTACTTCCTTTACCATTGCTTAATAAGGCACTCTTCCCCAATATTATGTCAGCATTCTAAAAGAAGAAACAAGCAGACACATAGCAGTTTAGCATGCACTAGTATATGAAACTCATTTCGGTGAACCAGTTCATTAGTAAGGAGGACAGGGTTAAACTACCAAGTCCTCTATTGCCTAGTACTAGTACATAATAAAAGCATCAAACAAACATATAACTATGTCCTATGGTCACTTCATTGTCTTGCCAAATTAAAATAGAGACACGGTTCAAATCATATCAGTTCAAGACAAAGCAGTAGTGAAAGAATACAAAGCGTGGGAAACTACATGGCACAACAAGATTTCATATGGGTACCACGGGTGTACATGTACAACAACACTATTTGCTTTGTTGTGATGCTAGTAATGTGCATGATATGAGAAGTCAATTGTATACACAATTGAAATTGAAATCAATAGAGCTATTGATAAGAGCAAGCCTGTTAAAGAAACATGCGTGAACATACCTGCTGTGACATTGGAGTTTCGATTGGATCCTTCAATTTAAAAATAAGCTTGTATGAGTAAATACAGTGATACAAGAGCAAAGCAGTATGCACGATAGCAATCATAGTTAAAAAAGCCGCGCCTAAGCGAGCGCTTAAGGGCGCCTAGGCTCTAGGCGTTGGCAAAAAGCATTACGCATAAGTACGCTTAATCTGTGCATAACTGCGCATAAGCATGTGCTTTGGTCAGTAAAGCGCAAGGCGGTGGCAAAACGCACAATTAATGCCTAGCGCTTTTTGGAACCATGATAGCAATGGAATCTTAAATTAGAACAATTGTTCTTCAGGTTTAGGCACTTGTTCAACATGAACATAGTAAAGTAAGACGCAAGAATATAGTACTTAAAAATAGAAAATGAGCTCATAGACCTTACCACATTCTTGGATCGGGACCAATACAGAACAATGCGTTCCCAGTCATCGTCCAATAAATGTGTCTCAAGAGAACGTAAGGGAATTTGATGAGTTTCTTTGCCGGTGAAATACGTTTTCTTCAGGTAATTCCGATACTGCCACCATGCTTTCTTGAAGATAGCAGAGGTATTAGCATAGGTTACCTCATCCTGAGATTCCAAATCGGTCCTTCTCTACAGAGAAAAATGGGATAATTTGCTGTATTATAACCATCATGGAGGTCGGATGTATGGGATAAAGCAAAGTAATTGCCATGAATAACATTACTTAAACATAACTCCTGGACAAACACCTGCAACTGGTATTTTCCTTCATCTTCAGTATAATATTTCCAAGATGGGAAGATACACACATACGATTTAACAACATCAAATGCGATAGATGCTAAAGTACGACTAGCTGGTTGTGCTTCCACCACAGGAATAGGCGTACTGACTGGTGGAGTTGGGGTTCGCCGTGGTAGTACTGGCCCTTTGGGCACTGGAGCCGCCTTACTAACTGCTCTTGTTTGGGAGCTATGTGGTGGAGATGGTGCTGTGTCAACAGGAACTCGGTTACTATCTACTGGGGTTGGGGTTAGATTGGGTGAAGCTGGTTCAATGTCCATCATAGTAGGGGTACAATCTGCAAGAGTTTGGGTTATGTGTGGTAGGGTTGGTTCTCGTGCATGTACAACCGGGATGCTATCTCCACCAAGAGGTAGCACTGTTTTATTTGAAGACCGTGTTTTAGTTCGCTAGATGCTGGCATCACCCGCTCCAATTAAAATGGCTGATAAACAGGAAACATAGTTGAATGTAGAGACATTGTATGAAAGACAGATGCAATAGATAGTGTGTAAAAAAGAGGACATGAAATAGTTGACATGTATATTGTTTAACTAAAACGGATAGCATGACATAATTTCACATATATGATGTCCATCTAAGCTGGATAACATAGCATAACATAATTCAAAGATATGATGAATAACTAAAACACCATGCCAAGTTAGAGTATACACCTCGATGGGGGGATACGACTGGTCATCTGTCTCTGAATCCAACTCTGAGGAGCTATCGAGACCCAGCAAGAGATCTGCTTCGACAGGTAGCACTGTCTGCTCTGAATGCCTTGTTTTCACTCCAGATTTTTCAATCTCCCACCCAAATGGTTGATTCACAGGAAGAGTAGTTTAATGTACAAACATTGTCGACAAATGGAAATGTAATGAAGAAAAGGATGGGCAAGATATCATTCAAATATATGATGCCTCGTTAAACAGGATGGAATTGCACACATATATTATGGTTGGCTAAAAGACATGAGACTACATAATTCCCATATATGATATAGAAACTAAACAGGTGGCGACAGAACATGTCTAAACTAAGCAGATGACATATATGATGTCGAAAGTAGGCACTGCAATGCAACATATGCATGATATGACTAACATCATCATGCCAAGGTAGAGCAAACACCTTGGGGGGTAATTAGGAGTGATCAGCGGCGTCTAAATCCACCTCAGAACAGATATCTTCTTCTGGACTACAATCTGGAGAGGGGTGGGGAGGGTTTTCCATTGAACCCACCATGGAGCGATGTCTGCATGACATTGTATTGCCGCGCAAAACTCTTCTCTTTTTCTCTACATGTTCAGCATGACTGTCTACAATATCTGACATGCATACGGAAAAATATGGTGAGATTATGTAAGGAGAGCATGCAGAAATTTAGAGTGATGGTAACAACTAGTGGATGGATCCA
The DNA here is from genome assembly GCA_902687465.1 of Secale cereale. Lineage (NCBI taxonomy): Eukaryota > Viridiplantae > Streptophyta > Magnoliopsida > Poales > Poaceae > Secale > Secale cereale. Next base: position 529,801,866 of record LR738710.1, on the reverse strand, counting down.
AAAATAATGATAGCAGGCTAATGATTGCTTTAATTTAATAAAAATACAGATGATGATTGCTTTACTATTTGTTTCCCACCCAAGATGAACAACATAGGCATACCCTAGGTGAACCAGATATTAGACAGAGATACTATTCATTGCTTCCTCGATATGTGCCCCACAACTAATTTAGAAGTCAAGTTTGAACATTAATTTAGACCTGACTTGGAGTCCAAGAGGTGAACAGGACGATAAAGTAGCAAGTAATTTTAAGCAATGCATAACATAAACAGAATCAAAAGAGTGTGACCTCTCTTGTGGACCCATGTACTCCTCAGGTTCATGTGCTGAGTCGATGATGGTGATGCCGTTGCGGTGGGTGCCGGTGGCAGGGAAGGAGATATGAGGCGGCGAAAGACGGTCATGAGTTGTGATGTTGATACGTCCAAAACGTATCTATAATTTTTGCTTGCTCCATGCCACTTTTGGGTGATATTGCTATGATATTCATACACTTCCATACACTTTTGATCATATTTGGACTAACTTACTAATCCAGTGCACCCCAGTGCCAGTTTCTGTTTTCGGCTGTTTTTGTATTTCAGGTTTTCACGTTTCGAGAACTGCCCAGAAAAATCCAGAAGAATTATATAAAAAATCAGCTAACCGGAAACAACACTGCGTCCGAAGGGCAGCCTGGGGGGGCACAGGGGCTCCAGGCGCCCTGTGGGCGTGCCCCCCTGGGCCGCGCTGGGGGGGGGGGTGCCTGGGCCCCCCGAGGCTCCCCCGGTGCCCTACTTTGGCATATATTTAAAGGGTCCTCCGTAACCCTCAGAACAGGACTTCTTTTCGCGATCCCATCTCTGTTCCGCCGCCGCCGCCGCTTCCAAGATCGGGAGCACCAGGAGAACTCTTCCCGGCACCCTGCCGGAGGGGAGGATCACCACCGAGAGCTTCTCCACCACCATGGACGCCTCCCGGATGACTCGTGAGTAGTCTCCCTTGGACCATGAGTCCATGACCAGTAGCTATGTGATGTTCTCCTCCCGTTCTTGTGCTTCACTAATTAGTCCTCGTGAGCTGCCCTACATGATCGAGGCACCTATGTAATCCTTATGCTGTTGCTATGTTGAGTTTGCTGGGATCCGATGGATTATGAGATTATGTTCAGATTGATCTTGAGTAATATATTTGATTCACCTCTTTTATATTTTAGTTCATAAGTAATTCTTGCATGTTCTCCGTTGTTATTTATTGCTTTGGCCGAGTAATAGGTAGTGACTCCAAGAGGGAACGTTATGCTCGATTGTGGGTTCATGCCCCTCGATGACTAGCTTGAGTGACAGAAACATGTGTCTAGGGAATGTGCTGTTGCCACAAGGGGGAAAACAATGATGCTTGTGCCCGCGGGTGCAAGGATTGTTTACTTTACGCAAAGTTCTTTTAATGCAGTTGTCTGTTGCATTGAGTTTACACTATGGGTGGGACTCGCAACTTAATACCAACGAGATGTTCTAGATAGATATCTCAAGGTGGATGATTAGTAGTAGATATTGATGGATTTCGGTCTACTTACTTTGGCGTACCGCCCATGCTTTGAACCTCAACCTTTCTTGCAATGTAATCAGCATTGGTTTGCGTTCGTGGTCCTGTCAATTGCCCAGCTATAATTTGTTTACCTCACATAGCTGTTTTATCGTCTTTTGGGAGGGAGACATCACTAGTGAACATCATGAGACTCCGGTCCATATTACCATCATTGATCACATTCACAATTTACTTTTCGCTATTTACTTACTATTGCAAAACACTATCTATCACTACTATCATATTGCTTTTAACCCTTTGTGAACTACAAGGCCGGAGAGATTGACAACCTCTCTGTACTCGTTGGGAGCAAAGTTATTTGTATCTGTGTGCAGGTCCACGTTGATTGCTAATTGCGCCGTTAGCAGTTGACACCTACTTGTTGAACCTAGGAGTCTCTGGGGATTCGATCCTTGGCATCTTTGCTAGGGGAAAACACTTCTACTTACTGCATCTTACACCTTTCACTTGGGGTAACCAACGAGGGGTTCGAGGCCCATCAAGGAGTATTTTCTGGCGTCGTTGCCGGGGACTCCACTCTTCAGGATATGGGAGTTGCATGCTATCTTTTACCTTTGCTTTTTAGTCTTGTTAGTTTACTTTTCATTTTTTGCTTTAGTTCCTTTTATCGAAAATCACAAAAAAATAGTTATCTTGCTTGCTTGCTACTATGGGTTCCACCGAGAACACCAAGTTGTGTGACTTCACTAGTCACAACAACGATGACTTTGTCAGCACACCTATCACTACACCTGCAACTTCAGCACCTTCATATGAAATTAAACCTGCTTTACTTAACTTAGTCATGAAAGATCAATTCTCCGGTGCTGGAGATGATGCTGCTTTACACTTGAACAACTTTGTTGGACTTTGTGATATGCAAAAGTACCAAGAAATAGATGGTAATATTGTGAAGCTTAAGCTTTTTCCTTTCTCCTTGAGAGGAGGAGCAAAAATTTGGTTTCAGTCTTTGCCTAGAAATAGCATAGATTCATGGGACAAGTGCAAATATGCTTTTATCGGAAAATACTATCCACCTGCTAAAATTATCCAACTTAGAAGTAACATCATGAATTTTAAACAATTGGATAATGAACATGTTGCCCAAGCTTGGGAACGTATGAAATCTCTTATCAAGAACTGCCCTACTCACTGTTTGACTACTTGGATGGTTATCCAAACTTTTTATGCAGGCTTGAACGTTACCTCGCGGAACTTGTTAGATTCTGCCGCGGGAGGAACTTTTATGTCAACTACACTTGGTGCTGCCACAAAGCTTCTCGATGAGATGATGAACAACTATTCCCAATGGCACACCGAACGCGCTCCAACAGGTAGGAAGGTAAACTCTGTCGAGGAGATTTCCTCCCTTAATGAAAAAGTTGACTTGATCATGTCTCTACTTTCGAAGCAATCTACTATTGATCCTCGTGATGTTCCTTTAAATTCTTTGATTGCTCAAGAACAAGTAGATGTGAATTTTATCTCTAGAAACAATTTTAACAACAATGCTTATCCTAGTACCAAGAACTCCAATACTGAACTAGAGATCATGCTTAGAGATTTCATCACTACCCAAAAAGCCTTTAATAAGAATGTAGAAGAGAAACTACATAAACTAGATGATCTTTCTTTTAAGGTAGATCACTTAGCCAATGAGGTAAAATTGCTAAAAACTGAAACTTCTCCTCTTAAGGAGAGGGAAGTCATCCCTATTAATGCTACTCAAGTACAAATTAATGAAAATATTAGGATGATGGCTAAGCTAAAAGAAAGATGGGCTAGAGAAAGGGAGGAAGAAGAGAGAATTAAGAGCCTTCCTACCTACCACACTGTTGCTACTATCCAAGTTATTGAGGATGTTCACACTCTTAGCACCCAATGTACTCCTGGTCCCAATGGACCTATTAATGGTGATGCTATAGAAACTACCAAACAGGTGAACCTTAAGGACACCACTACCACTTTACTTGATGCTCGTGACCTTGATTTTGATAATTGCACTCTTACAGAAGTTATTGATTTCCTTCACAAGATGTCTAGAGATCCCCGCACTAGCACGCTTAACCTTGCCTTCACGGAGCATATCACTAATGCTCTCATCAAAGCTAGGGAGGAGAAACTTAGAGTAGAAGCCTCCATACCTAGAAAGCTAGAAGATGGTTGGGATCCTATGATAAAAATTTATTTGAATGACTTCTCTTGTTATGCATTATGTGATGTTGGTGCTAGTACCTCTGTTATGCCCAAAAGGATATATGATATGCTTAAATTGAAACCTTCTGATTCTTGTTCTTTTGGTGTTCGTCTCGTTGATTCTTCCATAAAGAAACCTTTGGGGAGGATCGCCGATGTTCTTATTGTTGTCAATGATAATTATGTGCCCGTTGATTTCACTATTATGGATATTGAATGTGATCCTTCATGTCCAATTATTTTGGGACGTCCCTTTTTGCGCACCGTTGGTGCTGTCATTGACATGAAAGAGGGTAATATAAAATTTCAGTTTCCTCTCAAGAAAGGGATGGAACACTTCCCTCGTAAGAAGGTCAAGTTACCTTTTGAGTCCGTTGTATGGGCTAGTTATTCTTTTACTCTTGATAAAACATGATCTATGCATTATGCCTAGCTTAAAGGCATAAAAGAAAGCGCTTTTGGGAGGCAGCCCACATGAATAAAAAATTTGTTTTTGTTGTGTCTTGATGTTGTTTACTGCTGTAGCATCATCATTCTATCTTTGCTTTTCATATTTGTGCCAAGTATAGCCTCTGATTGCTAGAAAGTTCAAAAGTTGTGAGGTGCTGTCCAGGAAACAGATTCTTTCCTTGGATAGAAAAATTCGTATAAAATCACCAGATCATCTTTTTGGTCTGAATTTTTTCGACAGCGTTCTCTATATAATTGTATTTCGTGCGTCAGTTCTGAGTTTTTTGATTTGAGTTGCAAAAGTATCCCGAACAGGTAAATTACTGCCTGCTATTCTGTTTTTCACAGATTCTGTCCTGTTTTGCCTTACCTTCACTTTGCAAATTAAGAACTTGCTTTTTCTTTGCAAAAACCTTTTGGCAATCTTGAGAAACAGTAGAACTTCAAGAATATCCTTATTTCCAGCAAGGTATAATTATTTTATTAAGGGTACTAACCTCGCTAATTAGATTATGATGAGTTGTGTATGAAGGGAGTTTTCAAGTGTGCGAGGGAAGATGATAAAAAGATTCAGGAGTGTCAAGCGCTCAAGCTTGGGGATGCCCCCGTACACCCCCAAGAAATATTCAAGGAGACTCAAGCGTCTAAGCTTGGGGATGCCCCCGTGCATCCCCTTCTCCATCAACATTATCATTTCGTCTTTCGTTTCGCTATATTTTTATCACTTCATATGTTATGTGCTATGCTTGGAGCGTCTTGCTTTTAGTTTTCTTTTTAGTTTTTCATAACGAGTCGGAACTTAGCATTCCTTTATGTGGGAGAGAAACACGCTCCACTTCTACCTAGAACATTACATAGAATTTTCATGTCTATCTATGCTGTGTGTGTTCTTTGTCTTTTAATAGCTACTATCATGCTCTGCTCTTAGTATTCATGCTTATCTTTTCAAGAGCTTTTATTTAGTTGGTTGCTTGAACTCTCTTTAATTACCATGCTCACCTTATTAAGAGAGTTTGCTTCCGTTGCATGGGTTAATGTGTCTATGATAAAGATGCTACTTTCGTGATGGTGCTTAGTAGTTCAGGTTTTTTTGGTTAATCTCAAATAGCTGGGGGGTTCCCAATGTGTTATTGGAATACCAACTTGGTTTGTTTGCCTATGATGTGGTATGGTTTAGTAATATCTTCCTTCGAGAATTTATTTTTATTGACTTGGCGTATGCTCACGCATATTCAAGACTGTAAAGAAAGTCTGTCAGGCCTTGATGATCTTTTGTTTCTAAGTAGCGTTATAACTACCATGCCTGATTCAATATTGCTTTGTCGCTCTGCATGATTATGACCATCATTGCTCTCTTAGTTGGTCGCTCCCAGTCCTTTGCTAACTCCACCTGCACTAAGCAAATCAACCATGCAATACATAGCTCATGGGAAAGTAGCCTAAAAACTATTGTGGTAAAGAATATGTTCCTTATGTATCTTATTTCTTATGAGTTGCTTGCTGAGCGGTAACCATGTTTCTGGGGACGCCATCAACTGTCACACTTTTGTTGAATATCATGTGAGTTGCTATGCATGTTCGTCTTGTCTGAAGTAAGGGTGATTTACCGTGGGTTGAATTAATATGCATATTGTTAGAGAAGAACATTGGGCCGCCAACCAAAGCCATGCATCATGGTGGAAGTTTTAGCTTGGACCTTAATCCTCAATCTCTCATGAGAATATGCTTATGCATTAAAGAGGAGTCCATCATCTATTTTCTATGTTGTCCCGGTATGGATGTCCTCAAGTTGAGATTTATCAAAAACGAGAAATCAAATGCGATCTATCTCCTTGGACCTTTGTACAGGTGGCATAGAGGTACCCCTTTGTGACACTTGGTTAAAACATATGCAATGCAATGTTAACCCCTGGGGATCCGAGCTAATTAGGACAAGGAGCGAGAACTATTGGTATTCGATGCATGAGGCTTGCAACTTATAAGATGTTTTATACATGAGACATATGAAGTACTACTACCGTTGACACAATTGCTTCCATGTTTTCAAAATAAAAAGCTCTAGCACTTAACCTTTCTTTTACCTTTATGTTGAAGCACCAACTACTGAGAGCATGATTGTCATTCTGAGTGTAATGTGCATTGTCCCAAAGTAGCATTGTCTTTTGCATGATTGTGATATCGTTTATTCTGAAATGATTGTATCTAGTCATCACTTAAACCTTGAAGGTGCCCTTGCATTTATGTTTTGCATAACTAAAGGGGGCAAGCTAGATATCACTTTATCATATTTGCACATCATGTTCATTGCAAATCTTTTTGATGTTTCAGTTTCATATTGTAAAACTTTCAGTCATTTGTGATTTTCTCTTGAGACCACTTAATTACTATAGAATCATTGTCTCAGTAAGCTTTTGTCATATGACTATGAGAAAGTCCTATATGGTTAATAGCATGTCACCACATAAATTATTCTTGTTATCATTTACCTACTCGAGGACGAGCAGGAATTAAGCTTGGGGATGCTGATACGTCCAAAACGTATCTATAATTTCTGCTTGCTCCATGCCACTTTTGGGTGATATTGCTATGATATTCATACACTTCCATACACTTTTGATCATATTTGGACTAACTTACTAATCCAGTGCACCCCAGTGCCAGTTTCTGTTTTCGGCTGTTTTTGTATTTCAGGTTTTCACGTTTCGAGAACTGCCCAGAAAAATCCAGAAAAATTATATAAAAAATCAGCGAAACGGAAACAACACTGCGTCTGAAGGGCAGTCTGGGGGGGGCCACAGGGGCTCCAGGCGCCCTGTGGGCGCCCCCCCCTGAGCCGCGCCGGGGGGGCGCCTGGGCCCTCCGAGGCTCCCCCGGTGCCCTACTTTGGCATATATTTAAAGGGTCCTCCGTAACCCTCAGAACAAGACTTCTTTTCGCGATCCCATCTCTGTTCCGCCGCCGCCGCCGCTTCCAAGATCGGGAGCACCAGGAGAACTCTTCCCGGCACCCTGCTGGGGGAGGATCACCACCGGGAGTTTCTCCACCACCATGGACGCCTCCCGGATGACTCGTGAGTAGTCTCCCTTGGACCATGAGTCCATGACCAGTAGCTATGTGATGTTCTCCTCCCGTTCTTGTGCTTCACTAATTAGTCCTCGTGAGCTGCCCTACATGATCGAGGCACCTATGTAATCCTTATGCTGTTGCTATGTTGAGTTTGCTGGGATCCGATGGATTATGAGATTATGGTCAGATTGATCTTGAGTAATATATTTGATTCACCTCTTTTATATTTTAGTTCATAAGTAATTCTTGCATGTTCTCCGTTGTTATTTATTGCTTTGGCCGAGTAATAGGTAGTGACTCCAAGAGGGAACGTTATGCTCGATTGTGGGTTCATGCCCCTCGATGACTAGCTTGAGTGACAGAAACATGAGTCTAGGGGATGTGCTGTTGCCACAAGGGGGAAAACAACGGTGCTTGTGCCCGCGGGTGCAAGGATTGTTTACTTTACGCAAAGTTCTTTTAATGCAGTTGTCTGTTGCATTGAGTTTACACTATGGGTGGGACTCGCAACTTAATACCAGCGAGATCATCTGGATAGATATCTCAAGGTGGATGATTAGTAGTAGATATTGATGGATTTCGGTCTACTTACTTTGGCGTACCGCCCATGCTTTGAACCTCAACCTTTCTTGCAATGTAATCAGCATTGGTTTGCGTTCGTGGTCCTGTCAATTGCCCAGCTGTAATTTGTTTACCTCACATAGCTGTTTTATCGTCTTTTGGGAGAGAGACATCACTAGTGAACATCATGAGACTCCGGTCCATATTACCATCATTGATCACATTCACTATTGCAAAACACTATCTATCACTACTATCATATTGCTTTTAACCCTTTGTGAACTACAAGGCCGGAGAGATTGACAACCTCTCTGTACTCGTTGGGAGCAAAGTTATTTGTATCTGTGTGTAGGTCCACGTTGATTGCTAATTGCGCCGTTAGCAGTTGACACCTACTTGTTGAACCTAGGAGTCTCTGGGGATTCGATCCTTGGCATCTTTGCTAGGGGAAAACACTTCTACTTACTGCATCTTACACCTTCCACTTGGGGTAACCAACGAGGGGTTCGAGGCCCATCATATGTCTGGTTTGGTGGATGTTTCTGTCGATGGACCACCTCAGGTGAGGTGGACAACATTGAGGCAGGAGCAGGACAAACCACACAAAGTTCCCTTCGACACTTACCAGTAACTAAAGTAATTCTGTAAGGGCTCATTTGGCTTGCATGATTCTAAAAACGTAGGGATAGGAAAAACACCAGAATAGGATAGGAATGCACGTGGTAAAAAGAGCATTTGAAAACACAGGATTTGTGTCAACTTGGGTGTTTGGTTTACATGAATTGCAAGAGCAGAGGAATGCAAAGAAACATGGCCAAAATAAAGTGAAACCATATGAAAGCGTGTATAGTTAGAATGTTATTCTGCCACTAATGGACTTGGTCTTGTTTTCATGCATAGGATTTTGAAAAGTAGGTCCAGGTGGATGTTTTGCTTCATTCCTTTCAACAAAATGCATGAATAATTGAATAGTAGAGTGCCATTGGAAAATTCTCTATTGTTATGTTTTTCCATCGAACCAAAATAGCCCTAATGGATCGACATGAATGTGTAGTAATAAGTGATTCAACAAGTGTACAACCTCTTTGCTGTAGCCGTGTCGACCTCAGCATCATTGGGTTGGTCGCTGATGTAGTTGAGGCAGAGGTGGTTGTCGGAGGTGTGGAGGAAGATCTGAAGAATCTGTAGATGGCATCCAGGGCACTGCTCTGTTGTGACGGTTCGTTCTATCGTTGGAGTCGCCCCGGTGAGCTGTAAGACGTCAAGGTTGAAGCAGCACAAGACATACATCGTCAATCTCAAGTGGGATTCTAATAGCAGCTCCAATAGATGATGTAAAATAGATGTAAAATTTACATCACCAAAAACCACCTGACTACAACAAACGAGGTAAAAACTGTTGACTCTGAACTTAACTGTCGAAACTGAAATTTACTGTGGAATCTGAATGTTACTGTCGAAACTGAACGCAATGGTAGCAGAGAGGCACTTGACATGTAGTTTAGGGAGGGCCTGCAGTTCATCTTCAACATGCACCCCCCCTGAGCCGCCAGCCACCACCGGCCGAACCGTCGGCCCCAGCGCCGCCTTGCCGCCCCAAAACAACTCCCCATCGCTGGTCCGCCGCCGTCCTGGCCAGCCCTATAGGCCTCCCGCACCCACCCTGAACCCTAAGATAGATAGTGGGTTACCTCTCCGGCGAGCCCCCGTCGCCGCTGTGGGTGGTTCTTCCTTAACTCCGGAGAGCCCCCCCCTGAAAATCGACTGACCCAAAAGTCGATTCAGTCGACTGAAGTGTAGCTAAATTGGAGTAGAGCAGCAGCATGAGCGAGGGGGAGAGCAGCAGCAGTAGCAGCGCGAGCGAGAGCTGGAGCAGCAATAGCTGGGCGAGAGAGTGATCGAGCGAGAGCCAGAGCAGCATCATCTGGGCGAGCGAGCGATCGAGCGAGAACCGGAGCAGTAGCAGCAGTGCGAGAAAGCGAGCGAGAGCCAGAGCAGCAGCTGCTGGGCGAGCGAGCGATCGAGCGAGAGTCTGAGTAGAAGCAGTGCAAGCCGGAGCAGCAGCAGCAGATCCGGCTGGTATGGATGCCACCGCCGAATGGGCCTCGCACTGGGGGAGAGCCGTCGTGGAGATGTCGCTCGCGGCACCGGCTTCAAGGTAGCCGCACCATGGGGGTGTGGGATGGAGCACCCTCGGCGCTGGGAGGTTGAGCTAAGGAGAATGTGTGATGTGATGAGTGTGCAACATCTTTGGTGGCGCCGAGTAGACCTTGGGTGAGGATGCAGCGGTTTCGGTGGAGCAGGTAAAGACGATGTTGTGGGGATGGAGCAGCCGCGATAGATGAGGCGATCGTCGGAGCAGCTCCTTGGAGGTGGAGGACGGGGCGGCTGAACCGGCGGGACAACGATATGGATGACGGATCCTCATCTAGGGAGGTGGACGAGGGACGTCAAGCTGTTGCGGTGGACGATGTCATCGGGGAAGAGGCTCCGGCGGGGCAGCGGTGAGGTGGCGGACGGAGGAGGGTGGGGTTTCGCGGCTGGAGCGGAGAGGTTATGGTGGCCTGGGATTTCGAATGGCAAAAAGGAGGCTATGGAGACGCGCTTGTCCAAAATATAGGGTGTTACAAAAGTACGCCCCACCGATTTGAACTAGCGGACCTTTCGTCTCAGGGTTAGAAGGGGGATTTCGCGTGTCGGGATTTGGCAGCTGGAGGGAGTTTTTGCGCGCGTTGTAATTTCGGGATAGCAAGGAGCGGGTTGTGAAGGCGCCCGTTTTGGGAGCACGATATCTGAATTTTCGAAGCACGGGTAGGATTTTAGGGACAAGCCTAATGTTTAATATTGTACTTGTACGTACAAAATCTATTCGCACTTCCCTCAACCAAAAAGAAAACGAAAAAAATAAAACTATTCACACCACACAAAGAGAGAGTCTTGCCCCGTTTTACTATAAAAATGCTATTTAAAGCTACTCATACCAACAATTCAGTGCATTAAATGCTATTTGGTAGTATGAATCCATGTTATGTCCAATTAAATTTTTTCGCTTGCTGTATAATGCATGTAACCTACTCATACCAACATTTTAGTGCATTCCAAATGTCTATACTACCACTGCAATTCGAACTGAATTTGAATTCGTTTCTCTATTTCAATAACAATCTACAATCATGATTGTTGCCAACTTCAACCATCATTCGTGTATTACCTTCATAACACACCACATGATTACTATAGAGATAGATCTGAACTATGTGTACTACATGAACTCAAATTCTATTTTCTGAATACACTTGATGTTGATTCCAAATAATAGTACATTTGATGTACTAACTATATATTCATAATCTAAACCATGTTCCATACGTGTACACCGTGTTTATCACACATAGTATAGTGCCCCGCCCCCTACATTATGACAAGTATTTAGACCTGAGCTGCAAAAGCCACACATTAGCCCAAATTATGATCAATGTTATATATGTTATACGTACTACTAGCAAGATGTCCATGCGTTCCACAGAACATCAACATGATCAAGGGGAGGCCTTATTTGCAAATATGGAGAGGGGTGTGGGTATATTTTTTCAAAATTGACATAGTTTCTTCCTATCCGTCAGATATAAATCGGACGACCTATATTGCAGGATGGAACCATCATCAACAACTCCGTTTTCTTATAAGAGTAGAGATAAAATATATTATATGTAGTATAACATGTTCATAACCACACCATGTGTATCACCGTTATATATATTCACACATGCGTCGGTTTAAAACACTATGATAAATTCTTCAAATATCTTAATTCACTGTTTATAATGAAGTATGATCTCTATTCGTCTTTTAGACCCACACAATCCTCTTATCTTTGTAGCTAGCTAGCGCTAACTTTCTCTCGTGCATGCAGATGCCCGCATCCCTCTCACCCTCCCTCATCATTCTCTAGCTCCATCGCGCAAATTTGTCTTTTCACTTTAGAGCGTTCACCCACGGTGTGTGTAGGCACCCCAGCTCCTTCTTTACGGAACACATCGATCGATATGCCTCTCTAGCCAGGTGTGCTAGCACAAAATACAAGCTTCCCCTCTTCTATTATCACCGTCCATGCCTCACTCCCACCATTCTCTTCATCGATCTCGTACTTGCACACTCCTCCCCCCTCGATATAATATGACTCTCGCACCACCTCCTAGATGCATCCCTCTCTCTCTCTCTATCCTTCTCCCTGTGCCTCATTTGCTTCTAACACACACATGCATGTCTACCAATCGATCTCCCAACATATACCTAGGTCGACTTTAACTA
>LR738710.1:529756251-529781019 GCA_902687465.1 Secale cereale | reverse complement strand
GGGGTAGGGTGCGGTGGGTCGTCGGCGGCGGTTGAGTACGGGAGGGTGCGGGGGGTCGGCGGCGGCGGCCGGTGGTGCGGGGGTGCTCGGCGGCGAGGGGACCGGATCTGGCGAGGTGGGATAGCGATCGAGATGGAGGGGGATCGAGATCGAGTGTCCATGAAATTTAAAAACATTCAAGAGATCAAAAAGTGCCCATGAAATGCAATCGAGAAATGAAGGCTACGATTTAAATACAATCGATCTTAGCTAGCTATCTGTTCACAATCTTCTTGCCCTTCTTTTTCGCAAATGGAGTTCTTTTGTGGAACGGACGTCCTTTAGGTAGGGTTGTCCTGCTTCTTCTTGTGGTGTATGCTGCTACTTCATCATCGTCGTCATGTTCGATCCTCGGGTCGCCGTAGTTGTCGAAGTATTGCTCATTGGCTACTCCATCAATTCCGATGATCTTCCTTTTGCCTCTCCTCACGACAACACGACTGGGCTTTGACAGGTCGGTAATGAAGAAGCATTGGTCAACTTGGGAAGCTAGTACCCATGGCTCATTTTTCGCGCTGACGTTTGCGCCCGCTGTCTTGGATTTGGCTTCTGGTATAACCATGGTGGTGAAATACCGATCTTCTTTTAGGACACTCTTGGCCCATCTGACACAGAACATGGGGACCTTCTCTCCAGCGTAGCTCAGCTCCTAGATCTCCTCGATCCTTCCGTAGTATTTGTCCTTGTCGTTACCGGTGTAGGATTCCATCGTTACCCCGGAGTTCTGATAACCATCGCTCTTCATGTCCTTGGCCTCGGTGTAGAATGTGTAGTCGTTGATATCGTACGCCTCATAGGTCATCAGGTTGTGCTCGGCGCCCTGTGACAAGGCGAATATGAGTTGTTCTTCCATGGAAGAATCCTCATGTAAAGGGTACGACATAAGCTTCTGCTTGAACCAACGCGTGAAACATGAGTTGTGTTGTTTGATTATATCTCCGTCCGTCCTCTGTTGGCCTCGGTCATTGTACGTCTTCTCAATAAAGGTTTTGTGATCTACCACCCAAGGATCGACCACGTCTATGTGTTGTAGCGCGACTAGGTTTGCTCTTTCAAAGTCGGCGAGTCGACCCTCGAAGTCGACATGCATTTCGCGGCGACCCTCACGGTGACCCCATCCAGCGAGCCTGCCGAGGTGCCTGTTGACGGGAAGACAAATGGGGTTCTCGATGCCTAGATAATTCGTGCAGTAGAAGATGCACTCTTCGGTCAGAAAGCCCCTGGCTATGCTTCCCTCTGGACGTGACATGTTGCGAACGTATCCTTTGATGACACCATTCATCCTTTCGAACGGCATCATGCTGTGCAGGAACGTCGGCCCGAGTTGGATGATATCGTCCACGATATGGACCAGCAGATGCACCATAACATCGAAGAATGCGGGCGGGAAGTACATCTCAAGCTCGCATAGTATCACCACGATCTCTTCCTGTAGCCTTCTGAGTTGCCTCACACCAACGGACTTCTGAGAGATGACGTCGAAAAAGTTGCATAGGCCAAATAGCGTTTCACGGACGTGCGCGTCCATGATCCCACGGATTGCAACTGGAAGTATCTGCGTCATCAGCACGTGACAGTCGTGAGACTTCATCCCTCTGAACTTCAGCTTCGTTGGGTCTATGTATCTGTTTATCTTCCCCATGTAACCGTAAGGAAGTTTTACTCCTACGAGGCAGGTGAAAAACTGCTCGATCTCCTCCTGACTTAGAGTGAAGCACGCGGGAGGGTAGTCATTTCCGGTCTTCTTGGCCTTTTTGCCTTTGCGATGACTTTCCGTGTCCTGCTTCGCCTCATCATCATCATCATCATCATCATCATCATTAGCGTGAAGCTCCTGCCTGATGCCCATTGATTTCAAGTATGCCCTTGCTTTCGGCCCATCTTTGGTCCTCTCTGGCATGTTGAGCCAGGTACCAAGCAGACTCTCGCACACGTTCTTCGTGATATGCATGACATCAAGGCTGTGAGGCACACGGTGGATCTTCCAGTATGGCAAGTCCCAGAAAACAGACCTTGTTTTCCATACCTTCAACAACGGCTCTGGCGCCTTTCGCTTCTTTCCCGGCTATGGCGCCTTTTGCTTCTTTCCCGGCACTGGGCAATCTTTCCAATTTTTCAACAGCTCGTCTATTTCCTCGCCGCTCCTCGTACGCGAGCGTCCTCGGGGTTCGGTTTCACCATCGAACAGATCCTTGTGTTTTCTCCACAGGTCATCGTCGCGAAGCCACCTTCGATGTCCCATGAACACGGTTTTCGAAGACCCGGGATCTCTATCTAGCTGGCGATACATTGTGTCATCCATGCACCTGACGCATCCAGAAAATCCGTGGACCACCTGCCCCGTGACATATCCGTAACCGAGATAGTCGTGCACCGTCGTGAGCAGTGCGGCTCTCATAGGGAAATATTCTTTCTCTGCGGCGTCCCACGTATTGGCTAGCGTTTTCCACAGCATGTCAAGCTCCTCTTTCAGCAGCCCCAGATATAGATTGATGTCGTTCCCTGGTTGTTTTGGTCCTTCAATTAGCATACTCATGTGAATGTACTTCCTCTTCATGCACAACCAGGGGGGAAGGTTGTACATCCACACAAACACAGGCCAGGTGCTATGTGTGCTTCTCTGGCTGCCAAACGGATTGACTCCATCGGTGCTCGTGCCCAGCACGATGTTCCTTGGATCGTTCCCAAATTCTAGGTCTTCAAAATTCAACGCTTGCCACTGGCTCGCATCCTTAGGGTGACTCAGCATCTTGTCTTTTTTATCTATCTCCGGATCATTTGCGTCAGCTTCTCGCTTCTTCTCCTCCCTATCCGCGTGCCAACGCATGAGCTTTGCTACCTTAGGGTCCGCGAAATACCGCTGTAGACGAGGAGTGATCGGAAAGTACCACACCAGTTTTCGAGGAGCTTTCTTCCTCTTCTTGTATCGAGTGACGCCGCACACCGGACATATGGTAGACTCCGCGTGCTCGTCCCGATAAATGATGCAATTGTTCATGCACAGATGGTATTTCACGTGCGGTAAATCCAGAGGACACACGATTTTCTTCGCCTCCTCGAAACTGGTCGGGCACTTGTTCCCCTTGGGAAGACGTTCGTGCCAGAATGACATGTTCTCGTTGAAGCATGCGTCGGTCATTTTGTGTTTTACCTTCATCTCCAGAGCCATGAGCGTTACTTTCAGGCGGGTATCCTCGGGCCTGCATCCTTCATACAATGGAGTAACTGCGTCTAACTCCAGTTGATCCATCTTGGCTTTCTCTCGGGCGGCAGCTCTTGCGTTATCCTTCTGCTTGAGAAGCAGCTCTTGAATATGAGGGTCCTGCACCCAGCCCATCGATGGTCCAGCGTCGTCTGCTCCGCCGGCATCATCATCTTCATGATCATGCCCGTCGTCTGCTCCGGCATCTTCCTCATCATCATGTCCTGCATCTTCTACATGATGACTGTGTACAACATCACCATCGTGATCATCTCCTTGGGATTCTTCGTCTTCTCGCCCGCCCGAGCCGCGGTGGTTGTCTTGCTGCCCTTCCTCATTTCTTGCCCGGCCCCCATGGACGACTTCGTAGTCATCTTCATCACCTTGCCACCGATAGCCATCCATGAAACCACGCAAGAGCAGGTGGTCCCGCACCTGCCCGGAATCCGGGTCCGCAATAAGGCTCTTCAGCTTGCATCTTCGACACGGACATCTTATCTCCGTCTCGTTCTTTTGAAGCATCTCGGCCTTCGTGGATCTCAAAAACCTATTCATGATGCCTTCGGTCATCGTGTGGACCATGGTCGCCTGCGGGGTAGAGCAAAACGATATTTTAGAACCAAGAAAAAATTTGGCATGACTTTCCCTAAAAATAGGACCAAAAAGAATACTTAATGCCAAAATTCTCGCCGAAACGGAAATGAATCAACATTCCGGCAAAATATTGGCAACTATCGCATTTCAAATACCGGTACACCTCCAAACATAAACACATATGCAACACCACGAACATACATAGATCTAGCTAGGCCATAAAAAGTGCATGTGCACATTGTTGTAGGGAGAACAACATAAATATAGCTTCCCCCCTTACTTACATATCAAAACAAGGTAATTTAACCACTATAGTAATACACGAGATAGGCCTCTCCCCTCCTCCACACATATACCAGCCATTGTACCTCTATAGTTAATTAGGACTCCCTTCCCCCCCACCCCTCCACCACACACCGATAGTCGAGCGCTGTAGGTAGGTATCCATGCCACAGAGACAAACTGCACCTCTCCCCTCTCATGTTCCAGTAGGCCATCCACTCTATATCTTTGACATGGGCACACACAAATTTGATGGCACTCTTTATCGATCACGCGCGCACGCACACACACATATCATCCCTGTCTTCGATTCTATGGACATATCAAGCCGATGATACCTCTACTCTCTTCTCGTGGATCGCCCCCTCTATATATATGACATATCCAGGACTCTATTTCACACACGTTGCATATGTTACATTTTTTGATTGAGCCCCCCCCCCAAAAAAACACTTACGAACCCACACACTACATCTCTCTACGTTTGTCTCTCTCTCTCTCACAACCAAACGTAGGTGGTGTACATATACAATAAGACAATAGGTGCACCGTGCACGTACTCACGCTTCGTGCCCAGCCACACCCGCGTGGGTACACGGTGGAGCTCATTTCTATATGAAATGGCAGCCCACATGCTACTTTGAACACGTGTAGCGGTTGTTTACCTACGGAGGTCGTGTACCACGCGTGCACGAAACAAAGTTCGACTATATGCGCTGGCGCGTTATTTTTAAATAAAGTTATATCGCTCAATGGCACGTACACATAATATAAAACAATTTTTATGGAGAAAAAGGTCGTCCGCTCCACTATATACAATGGAGCATGCCTGCCTGGTTTGCCTCTCTTCAGAGTATCTGACACAAGGCTGCGGTGGCCTCTCTCTCTCTCTCTCTCTCTCACCGTTGGTCACTGACCCGGCCGCATCTCGTCCGCCGGCGGCGAAAGGGAGGACGTGCATCGTTTCCCTGTTCGGCGGCGCCGAGGCAGCACGTTCGGATCTGCGGTACACGCTGTTCTCTCTGACAAAGCTCCGGCGTGGTAGGGCCTACACCACCTGCTCGCTGCCGCGGTATGGGCAGATGCCACCCGCCGCCGCTCACCTAGTCACATCCCGACGACCTCCAGGTATCCCCTCCGGCCTTGCTCCATTGCTCGTCTTCCCACGTCGCTGCATGTGGATCTTCCATAGTTCTTTGCCCAAAACGTAGCTCGTCCGGCGTACTTTCCATATTGCAATCTCGTCCTCACACCGTTTTAGACAAACACAACCGTGTTGTTATCTTCCCTTAGGACAAGGAATATGCTTCTTTTTTGTCGTCACATGTGTCATCAACTTTTATTGGCCAGTAATTGTTTCCTTTCTACCTCTTTTTTGCAAACAGGGCTATCCATTTCACCTCATTGCTATTGCGAACTTTTGGTGAACTACACAAATCACTTTTTTCTTAAGAGTGTTTTGTGCAGATCTACCAAAATGTCACACGGGCAACGTCTCTACATATTAGTGCGACTGCACAAAGGCAGATTGGTTTTGCTCTATCCTCCTCATCCAACTCCGAGCCTAATCTTCTCCAACTAGTTAGTCTTAAGAGAGACTGCAAAGGTGATCGGCTTCTATTTGTGTGTTTATTGTTTCATGAGCAGTCCTCTATTATCGTAATCACACTTAATATCTTTGGAACAGGGATGCTCAGCTCTATTTTAGTGGAACTGCACAAAATGATCGGAATCTTGCATGCTCCAGACAGCTACTTTTTTCCCAACATGCCTTGTTGATTTAGACAGAGCTGGGGGGACGTTGCTGCCAATGAAAGAATGGATCAATTTTAATTTAACACCTACTCACAACTTTGTCTTCAGTTGTGATGTAAATATTAGCTCTGATTAGCAAAGAAGTTAGTTTTTTGTTGTTTCCGAAAGAGCATCGATGGCAAGACACACGAAACAAAAGCTGAAAGCTCACACCATTGTACAATTTCATGTCGCTCGAATTTTTTTTGTATAGTATGTCAATTATGTAAACAAATGCTGGAAGCTTGATAGCATTGCCAGAAGCCTCTTCGGCATCTGGGTCCATGTGCCATACAAAAAAATTATACTCCTTCGTTCCTAAATATTTGTCTTTTTACATATTTCAAATGGGCATATTTTAGAGTGTAGATTCACTCATTTTGCTTCGTATGTGTACTCCCTCTGTTCCTAAATATTTGTCTCTCTAGAGATTTCAACAAGTGACTACATACGGAGCAAAATTGGTGAATCTACAATCTAAAATATGTCAATATACATCCGTATGTAGTAGTCCATTTGAATCTCTAAAAGGACACATATTTGAGTAGTAACTCGTTGTAATCTCTAGAAAGACAAATACTCCGGAGTATATTTAAGAACCGAGGGGGTAGTGCACAGCCGCATGGGAGACTCAGACCGGTCGTTGCGCCGCATTAATAGTGAGTAATGAGCAGTCAAATCATAAGCCCCACCTTTCCCACTGTAAGTTGCTCGGAAGAAGCAACCATCAATATGCTCTTCTTTGAATCCGCTCATACTACTCCATCCGTCACTTATTATAGAGCGCGCTTCAGAAAAAAGAGAAAATCTCTGGGACCAAGGCAACTAGAGAACGGCCTGAAAAATAGCATTGGTACTTATAGCACGGCCTCTATTACTAGAGGAAACAATGCGTACACACATGCATGCAGTGCTTCCACCCCGGGTACACACATGCATGCACTTACTCCACTCTATAGTACTACATCGACAGAAAATTGCGGTTACCATGCCCTAATTAATTGAGCATTAAACCAAACGCGTCTAAAGTCTCTCTGGTGGTGGAAATGCATTGAGAGAAATGCATCATAATGAAGTGCGCCCTGTAAACTGTGACGGAGGGAGGAGTAGTATGAAGGTGCAAATCCAAGTACGTGTACGACCAGTCGGTCAACACACCTCCTCTTGGCATATCACTGACTTGTGGGACCGGAGTGTGAGCAAACCAATCTCCATTGATGGCAAAATGGCCAACCCGCCGTTCCTTGAGAGAGACGAGGAGTGAGAACACACAGACGGGCTCGCACGAAGTCCAAGATATATTTGAGCATGGTTGATCGATATCATCATTACATGTTGGGCTGTCGTTTTCCGCCCTTCTCCGGAATAAATGTGTACTTTATCACAGATTAAAGAAAAATAAGAGCACAGAGGCTCCACCATGCGGTTCTAATAGTAGTAATACTCGTACTACTAAACCTTGCGCGTGGCTCTTCGCCTCTTCGTGATGTCGAACAATGATGGCACTTCGCATGTTCGGTACTACAGTGTATGCCTCTGGCAATCTGACACCGAATGAACTGATGCATGTCTACCGCCTGGGCGAGGATACGTTGCATTAGTCAAAAGGAGTAAGCGAGCTTCACCTTGTCCTGCAAGCTTCTTTTCATTCTGCGAGTTGACGGGACACACCAACAAGTAGTGCTAGTCCATACTCCCTCCTTTCTGGTTAATATGGCTTAATCTTTTTTGCGGGTAAATGAGAGAGCTTTATTCATATATAAGCATTCTTAGGACGATCAGCCAAGACACTCGTCACTAGGAAGCGAGGTACCCCACAAAAAAAGAAGTAGGAAGCGAGGTGTTTCATCAAGCCAGCTCTGAGCCACATTCAAAGTGCAGCAAGCACGGTTCGCACAAAGATGCACCGCAAGGTTTGCTGACCTGTTTACATGCTGAATAAAAAAAAAGGAAATATTACCGAGCGCTCCTATTTGTAACAAGATATGAGCCAGAATTAAGCGAGAATTGTGGCGGGTGTTCCATGCAATCAACTTCCATTATCACATGCGAGAACGCTCAAAGAGAACCAAATGTGCTGAAGATTGCTTTATCACATTTTAAAAATATAATAAGATTGCAGACGCTCCTCCATCCGGTTCCTAGTGTACCTCTATAGACTACTATAAACTTTGCGCTTGGCTATTCGCCTCTTCGGGAAGTGCAACAATAATAGTACTAGTAGTATATTGTATGCTTCTGGCAATCTGACATGGAATTAACTGTTGCAGGTCCACCGCCTGAGCGAAGGACATCTTGCATTAGTCAAAAGTTTCTCCTTGTCCTACGAGCCACCGCGCGCAACCTTCTCCCGTCCTGCAAGCTTCTCCTCGTTCGGCCAGTTGACGGGACACAACAAAGTAATGCTAGTCCATACTGCCTCCTCTCCGGTTAATATGGCTTAATTTCAAACGAGATAAATACACTGTATGTCACAGTATATTTGGAAAAATATGGTCAGTGGACTTCATAATACGCTCATTGCGCTCGATATATACATTTTTCGGTGTTTATACGGTCACTGGCTCACCCTGGCTGAGTATGTGTGTGCATGCATGTGTAGGTTGAGCACTTGAGCGTGACCGTGTGTGTTCTGTCGTGTGCTTGGACGTGCATGCATTAGGGCGCCGCGCGCGTTTTTGCGTCCATGGGTACGTATGACTGTTGCATACACGTAGGGGGAGTACGTGTAGGGGCCACTAAAGGAGCAGTCAAATCACACAGTAAGTTAGTCGGAAGAAGCAACCATCATTTCACTCTTCAATGATGGCCCCAGTGACAAGTCGCGTCCGCTCAGGCCGGGCATGAATGTGGCACTGACCGTTTCGGGCGGGAAGCACGCGCGGGTGATGAAGAGGGTTCGGGTGGGTCAGGAGCAGCCGTGGTATCGGTCCGGACGCCCGCAAAAAAGAGATGATGTACGTTAATATTGTCGCGTATATAATTAACAACGTAAATAATGTGCCAGTTGGACAAATATGATTGGAGATGGAGATGGAAATGGAATTTTACGTAAACACGGATATGCATGTCTATGTCTATGTGTGTGTGCGCGACGACTCTCGCGACCTGGAAGCGGGGGTGTGTTTCTGATCTAGTTTTCTTTCTTGGTACGTTAAGAAATTGTCCGCCAGTTTTCGTTTCTTTTCTTCGGGAACGCGCGTATTATATTTAAAACCACTGCTATGGAGAGATTGTTTTACTCCATTATAGCCTCTTGTTTGATAGAGTTCTCGTGTCTCGCTCTCTCACCCTCTCCATACCAAAACAAGATGACAGTGTCCACACTATCTCTGTCCTCACCGGTGGTCAAAGATCCGGCCGAATCCCGTCCGCTGCGGGAGGTGAGGAGGTGCAGCATTGAAGTTGTCGCCGTCGGTGATGGAGGAAGCCGATGCGCACCGTCCTCTCGGAGTCGGCGCTGGCGCGGACGAAGGTCCTCCCCGCCCTTGTTCGCTGCCGTCGTGTGGGCAGATCCCGCCCGCCCGCCTAAGCAACATCTCACCCACCTAAGGTATAACTTCTTGTACCGGTCTAGCTCCCTAGGTCGCTGCATGCGGCTTTTCTTCTATGCGACTACTCCCCAGCTCCCCATGTATAGTAGCTAGGGTTCGTCGGCTGGTCCAACATCACCTACTACTATTATAGGAGAAATGCCACTCAAAAAGTTGTCCTGATTTATGCCTCGGTGGAGGTTTACATGTTGTTTCGACAAAAAATACATGGTGGTTGTGCGGTCGTCGTCCATATGCTCCTATTGCTGCTGCTAATCTAATACTATCACTGGTTAAATGAAGAAATGTTTTTTTTCTCGGGTATCCTGGTTTAGTTCCCATCAAGATAATCATGATGCTTCTGTTTGTTGGTGTACTTTTCATATATTCTTATTGACAATTGATATGTCGTTGTTAATCTTGTAAAACAAAGTTACAACACTATATCCCTTTTTTATATTTTTGGAAACAGCGATGCGTATCTCCATACCCGGGCATGTCTTCCTCAATTTTAGTGGAACTGCACAAAATTGGATGGCCATTGTTGTTCCGCATCACTGTCCTCTACCATGCGGTTCTTCCTTCCTCGAGCTTGACTACTGAGAATAAACAGACCACAGTGAGGATTTGTCGAACTTCATAGGTGCCTCGCCCAAACTTGATGCCAAAAGGATGATGCATCACCATGATGACCTATCGATGCTCATGGTTGCGTCGGCTGGTGAAGCTGAAGGATTTTCAATGAAAAACAAGCTGTCTTCCATCAGTGCTCTTTGCTTCTTACCCACAAAGATGATATCCTTCGTCGATTCACCTTGGTTGCGTTGGAGACGCAGTCGTCTTTCACGTTGGTGCAATTTTATCACACAATTGGCTATGAACCAAATGTATCCTCGAAGAAGGATCGACGTTGATACTAAGAGCATAAGTTTTGTATTGATTTCTACGCCTTCTCACAACTTCATCTCCAGCTCCCCTGTAATTTTATTTGTCCAGCTATTAACTTTGATTAAAAAATGGTGTGGACTAAAAACCCGGATGGACGTAGTAGCCCTCCATTTTTATTTACTCCGGATATTAGATTTGACTAAACTTAAACTTTGTAAAGTTTGACCAAGTTTAGGCCGAACACAACAAACCATAATTATTAAAAAGGGAAAACTGTAGATACTCTCAAACCTTTCCAACAATTGTAATTAATATTCTTTCTTTGTACACACTCTCACACGTTTCCAATAATTTGGTGCATGTGTGGTTGTTCACTTAAGGGAGGGTAGTGTACCGCATGTGAAGGACGGGAAGTGCGACTAGGACGCGTGGATCGTTAGTTCATCGGAAGTACGTAGTAGTTTTCTTCACTGGTACGTTAAATAAAGAGTTTTGTTTCGTACTTACACAATTTAAAACGATTTTTATGGAGAGAGTAAGAAAAATACTCCACTATATATTAGTCGTATACACAAGTACTATATGGATGCAGCTTCATTGACTTCAGTGCACCTGCCTTTGGGTTTATGAAAGGTGGGCCCAAAATGTGGCTGGCCCACCTGTCATATAGCCAAAAGTAGGTGCAGTTAAGTAGGTGCAGTTAAGGCACCGGAGCTCAGTCTGTACTACAGTATATATATATAAGCAGGAGCCTCAGCGCTTGTTCGCTAGGGTTTGCACTCTCCACACTCTTGACGCACTACATATATATAGACACGCTGGAAGCTCAGTGTTCCTTTGCTAGGGTTTGCTATATTCACTGTCTCTCACCCTCTTCACCAGATCTAAACAAGACTGTGATGTGGCCTCTGTCTCTTTCACCCCCCTCACAGCTGGCGAAGGAGGCGTCCGGATCCCGTCACACCGGGAAGGGGAGGAGGTGCAGCGTTCACTCTATCGCCTTCAGCGAGGGACGCAATCCACTGTCGGCTCCGCTTTTCTCTTTCACCCAGCGCCTGTGCGGGAGGGCCACCGACCCCTTCTTCCTCGCTGCCGTATGTAGTGTGGGTAGATCCGACCTCCCTCCGCACGCCTTTCCACATCCCGACGACCCTAAGGTATAAGTTTCTTTGAAACCGTCATTGGTCTAGCTGCATGCTGATCTTTTTCGATTATGTAGTCGAATCTAGGTCTTGGTTCAAAGAGGAAAGAAGGGTGCGGTGGGGTGGAGCATGAATCTAGGACGTGGTTCAATGAGGAAAGGAGGGAGGGAAAGTAGTATAGACTAGCTATCCAGCTGCTTTGTTGGTCGAAAAGGGAAAAGGGGGTAACCCAGTACACACATCTGTAAGGAACCGAACTATTTGTTGAAAAGGGAAAGAAACTGGGGGTCGGGTAGTTTGTGCAGGACTAGATTTACTGCCCTCACATCGGAAAAAGTTTCAAAAGAGAACAAATATGGGACCAACGCAGATATGCTACTTGGCTACATACTCTGCATCACCCATTTATATGTGTGGACGCACATGGTGCTGGCATGTCCCATGTCCCATGCATCCACATGATCGTGCAGTGAGTTTTGAGATGTTGTGCTACTTGTATTAGTACTGTTTTAAATAAACTCTGCATCACCTCCTTTATAAGTAGATGGAAGCACATGTTGTTGTTGCGCCCACTCTCCCCTGGAACTGTTTATGCTTTTTGTTAATCTAATGCCGCAGGTAAAATTAAGCAATGCCACTCTCAGAATTAACTACAGAATTTTATTTCAAAACTGCAACACTTGTTAGGGATTGGCGGGATTACCATTTTTTTGGCCGCATGTTTCATCGTCCTTTATTGGCCAGTAATTGATTCCTTTTTTGCCTCTGTTAAAACAAGGATATCTATTCAACTTGTTGCTATTGCGACATTTTGCTTCGCTTAATTTTGGTGGAACTGTACAAAATGAGACCGGATTTCTATATATGTGTTGAGATCTCTTTGAGGTCTTCGTCACACGTTATTTCAAATCTTGGTCTTGAAAGGTCAGTACCGACTTTCCTTAGAATTAACTAGTGAATCTTAGTTCAAAACTGCAACACTTGTTAGGGATCAGCGGGAGTACCATTTCTGTTAGGGATTGACCGGAGTCCATGTTTATGAAATGTATTGTTCAGACAATGTCTCTGTTATTATATATCAGTTACAGTGTTTTACAAATGGTACTATCCTGATTTTTAGTTCTTTCTACATGTTTAACCAAGGCATTGTTAAGATAATGTCTTTATTAAAATGAATCAGTCGCATTGTTTTAGGAATGATACTTTTCTGCTTTGTCGTTCTTTATACATGTTGAAACAAGGCATTGTTAAGATAATGTCTCAGTTAATATGAATGAATCACACTGATTGAGAATTGCTACTCTCCTGCTTTGTTTGCCATTAAGATAAGGTAGATCAGTAGATGTTTTTCTTCTGGGAGTACAAGTCATCAACCGTTATTTCTGAGTAATTGTTCCCCTTATACCTTTTGTTGCTTACAAGGATATCAAAATTAAAGCTCGGTTTTATTCCGACTTTGATTTTAGTTGAACTGCACAAAAGGAGCCAATGTGTCTAAGGCAAACTGCTGCATTAGTGGGTCTAGTTGGTCTTACCACTTTGCAGAAAGAAGCAGTCACTGTTTGCGCTACATTACACAAGGAATGAGCGAGAAGCTTTACAGAGTATTAGTAGACGCTGGTGACATGACTAGTCTGCAGAGAGCACAGGAAAATCAACAACACTTGGAGTGCACTGGGCAAAAAGTGCCCAAACAAGTACAGGAAGCCAGGACAGGACTCCAAATTTGTCAATGTCATTCTAAGCAACAATGATGGGGCATCTGGGTATGGTAATCTGTTTACCGTACTTTCAGTTTGTTAGTCCACCGATTGGTGGGTTGACACTGGGGCCAATATTCAGGTGTGTGCTGATGTGTCTTTATTTTCTGGCAGCATAAATACGAAATCCACAAGGATGCTCAGCTTGATTTTAGTGGAACTGCACAAAATATTCAGATGGTTCTTGTCCTCCATAATAATACTTCATCATGCATAATACATCAAATGGTTCTCTAATCATTCGTCATCACCTTGAGCCACCGGACTATCAGATGACAAACCCTGCCCGTTCCACAATCATAGGCATTAGCTATTTTGAATGGGAAAAGCTTGTCAAAGTTGACATTAGTTTAATATATTGGAATTGGAAAACCTTGTCAATGTTTGCTCATTGATGTCAGCCAGAAGACATGCATTTGATATTTTTGAGCGGGACGCCCTTGCTGTGAGCAACGTCGATCATTTTTTCCTATTCCTGTCTTAAGTTCAGAAGTAAATATTTACTCTGCTGAGATGCATAGTCACATGAATGTTGACTTATCTAAGATATTTTAAGAGTTTGTTCCGAATATTGTCTATGTAATGCCAGGCCTTGTGTTTGATTGCAAAGTTGAGCTTGAAATGTTGTGGCATGCGGCATCACAAGTTGTTCACCGTGCCTCTTGAGAATAATGCTTCGTATTGTTTTGCATGTCGATCTATTGCCAGTGATTTTCTTGTTAGGAAGATCATCCCCTTCTGTTATTTCCGTGATTAAGAAGTCCATCGTCTTATGTTTCATTGATAGCCTATATGACAAGTCGGGTAGGTTAGACGTGAAAGCATATGATCTTCCGACCAACTCATCATCTTAGGCCGTGATTGGGTCGTCGTTTTCCAACCAAAACCGCTTGTAAAACTGATGCTTGTAAATAAAAGCAGATGGTCTCGGGCGAAGCGCTTGGTTGGTCGATTTTGACTAGTAAAATATACAGATGTCTCTCAGATTACACACATAACTCGCCGGTTTATTTACAAACCTCGGGCCCTCGGTTTCATTACGCCTGTATTTTATGCATTGTTTCCGATGACGAGTAAATTACACTTGTATCTTAATATAGGTGTGAAATAAACCAAAGCTCTCAAGCGCGGCCTTACCGTTTCATGCTGTCTAAGTCTCTCGAAGGTGCTCATAGGTCTCCAATGATCCAGGCTTCCTGAATGAGCAGCAGGCGCTGTATCAGACCATCCGTAGGGCCCGCGAGGCCCTCTCCGTCGTCCTTCGAGTTGTTGCACTCACCGTGGCTCCGAGCATTGTTAACATGGTCAATGAACATGTGGATTCAGGAGATGACTTTATTTTGACTGGTTGACAGTAGGGGCCCACTAGGGCCATAGCCGTACGTACGCAAGTGCCTCCTTATTATGTACAACTATATTTTTTTACTTCCTCCTGGTTTCCTGACATCACGGTCCCACACCATTGTCAACCTATGTAGTCAATATAAACGAGAGAATTGCACAAGGTGCGGCCGACAGCTCGGACCAAGAAGCTCGAGCAGTATTTGTGTTTCTAAGGCGTGAGCACTGTAGAGTTTTTCTTGGCGATGTTTTCATTGTTATTCAGAGGAGAGCAGGGTATTAACTGGGCAGGTTGTGGCCCGTCTAGCGCAGGACAGATATCCAGCCCAGATATTAATTTTTTTCAAGATGAAAATGGCTAGCCCAGCTATATGTTTCTTTGAGGAATACCCAGGCAAGGTCAACTTGTTATTCTCCACCCCGTTGGGCTGCAAATCTTTCCTAGGAGGGATACATTAGGCTTAACAGGAAAATCGGCTTTAAAAAATAAAAAATGGGATGTAATTATAAAAACTCGGTAGTAAATATAAAAAATGCACCAAACATGAAATTAGTTTATAAAATATTATTTATGGATTTTGAAAATCTTAATTTTTAATTGTTGTGCGGGCAATATTTCGTTAGTTTTTACATAATACAAATTTATATTTAATCTGACTAGAAATTTCGGGATACAAATATTTTGGATCCCAAAAATGTGGGAAATTTTACTGAATTCTGACTTGAATGGTTGGTTGAAATTATAATCGTTGTACTACGAGAGAATGGGTTGTACTTTTAACAAACTGTAAAATGAGCCCAGTTTATTTTTTCTAAAGAATACCCAATCTAGGCCTATTTATTTTTCTACGCCCTGATGGGCTGCAACTCTTTCAAGACGCCTGCAAATCTTGAAAGTAATATGAAATTGGCTGTAAATATAAAAACAGATGCCAAATTGGCAATTACTTTATAATTTCTGAATTTTCTGACATTTTCAGATTCCTATTTCACCGGGCATTAACCTAATTTAAATATATCTTCAAAGTACTTTAAATCTCGCTCGACATTTTGTATTAAAAATAGTTTGGAACCCACAGAAATATGCGAAATTGGCCCTGCCCAACTAAAAAATGGACTGCAATAAATTGCATAAGAAGTCGCAATGAGCTATATATAAATTATTAAAAAAAGGGGAATGGTCTGACTTATGGGCCTATTAAGTTGACACGTAGGCAAGATTTTTTAGTTATTATATACGTCAACAAATGATTCTAGCAGACGTAACCGTTGGATGTCAATCCAACGGCCGTCCTGTTTCTTCAATCTTTGATCTTCTTGCTCCAGCCGCCAAATCCAGCGCCGGCGGGACCGTCTGCTCCCACCTCCCGTGCAGGCCTCACCGCCCCCTACTACTCCCACAGCTGTCCAGGGCATCCCTCTACTCACCCACACCCTCTGTTATTCTGCGGCGACGGCAGCCTCACACCGCAGCCAAACCAGTGAACCCTCGTACTCCTCTGCGCATGGGCATCCACTTCCGCGTCTTCCCCGGCTCTGCGTCGTCCCCTTCCTAGGCCTCGTCTTTGTCCACCGCAGTGGTGCTCTCGACGCAGCATGGTCAACATGGTCAAGGAACGACTTCCATCAGAAGAGTACTATCGTGGAGAGGCTGAGAGCTGGGTCCACGGCTGCCACAAGGAAGTGCCTCCTTATTACGCGGAAAATAATAATTCCTCCACCTGACAGCAGGGACCAACCGGACGGGCCATCGTATTTGGCAAAAAAAACGTTTCCCCCTGACTGCTGGGACCCACTGGACGGTCCATCGTATTTCGCCAAAAAAACTTTCCCCCCGCTGTCAGCTCGGACCCACCGAAAGTGCCTCCTTATTACGCACACAAAAATGAATAATCCCCCTTCTAGCTGGGACCCACTATAGTGGGAGGCTGACTTGTGGGCCTACTAAGTTGCCGTGGACGGAGGGCTTTCTCAACTTAGTCAATATGCACGATTCTATCTCCATTGTCCGTACGATGTCCATCCAACGACCGTAGTGCTTCTTCAACCTCTAGTCTCCTTTCTCTAGCCGCCCAAACCAGCGTCGGTCGTGCCTCGTGCTCCTGCCTCCCGTGGCCGGCTATGATGCCGCGGAGGCCTCACCGCCCCTACTACTCCCACCGCTAGCCAGGCCATCCCTCTACTCACCTACACCCCCTGTTATTCTGCGACGACGGCAGCCTCACACCGCAGTGAACCAGTGAACCCTCATACTCCCCTACGCATGGGTATCCACTGCCGCCTCTTCCTCGGCTCTGCGTCGTCCCCTTCCTAGGCCTCGCCATCGTCCACTGCCCTGGTGCTCTCGGCGCGGCGTGGTCAACGTGGTCAAGTAATGGCTTCCATCGGACGTGGGCTACACGTGGAGAGGCTGACAGCTGGGTCCATGATACGTCTCCAACGTATCTGTAATTTTTTATTGTTCCATGCTATTATTTATGAAGTCTTGGATGTTTAATGGGCTTTATCATTCACGTTTATATTATTTTTTTGACTAACCTACTAACCCAAAGGCCCAGTCCAGATTGCTGTTTTTTGCCTATTTCAGGGTTTTGTAGAAAAGGAATATCAAACGGAGTCCAAACGGAATGAAACCTTTGTGAGAGATATTTTTGGAGAAAATCACGCACACGGAGCTTGAGGACCAAGTCAGGGGACAGAGAGGGGCCCTCGAGGGTGGGGGGCGAGCCCCCCTGCCTCGAGGCCCCCTCAAGTGGCCTCCGGTGCCCTCCTTCTTCCTATATAAGTCCATGTACCCCAAAAACTCCATATACAGAGAGAAAACCCTAATTCCATCGCTGTAGCTTCTGTTCCCGTGGAGATACCATCTTGGAGCATGTTCCGGAGCTCCACCAGAGGGGGATCCATCTCGAAGGCCTTCATCATCATCATCATCATCATCATCGCCCTCACCATGAGTTGTGAGTAGTTTACCACAGACCTTCGGGTCCATAGCTAGTATCTAGATGGCTTCTTCTCTCTCTCCGGATTTCAATACAAAGTTCTCCTTGGTCTTCGAGGAGTTCTATTCGATGTAATCTCTTTTTGCGGTGTGTTTGTCGAGATCCGATGAATTGTGAGTTTATGATCAAGGTTATCTATGAAAGCTATTTGGTTCTTCTCTGAACTTTTTATGTGTGCTCATAATATCCTTGCAAGTCTCTTCGAATTATTGGTTTGGTTTGGCCTACTAGATCTATAGTTCTTGCAATGGGAGAAGTACCTGGCTTTGGGTTCAATCTTGCAGGGTCCATTCCCAATGACAGTCGGGCAGCAAGACACGTATTGTATTGTTACCATCGAGGATAAAAAGATGGGGTTTACATCATATTGCTTGAGATTATCCCTCTACATCATGTCATCTTGCTTAAGGCGTTACTCTCTTCTTATGAACTCAATACACTAGATGCATGCTGGATAGTGGTCGATGTGTGGAGTAATAGTAGTAGATGCAGAATCGTTTCGGTCTACTTGTCTCGGACGTGATGCCTATATACAATGATCATGCCTAGATAGTCTCATAATTATTCGCTTTACTATCAATTGCTCGACAGTAATTTGTTTACCCGCCGTAGAATATTGCTATCATGAGAGAAGCCACTAGAGATACCTATGGCCCCGGGTCTATTCTCAACATATCAATCTACATCTACTTTGCTTTTGCCATTTTTATTTTCTGTTTTATTAAACTAAAAATACCAAAAATATAAACTATCATCTCTATCAGATCTCACTCTCGTAAGTGATCGTAAAGGGATTGACAACCCCTTATCGCGTTGGCTGCGAAGTTCTTATTTGTTTCTGCAGGTGCGAGGGACTCGCGCGTGGTCTCCTACTAGATTGATACCTTGGTTCTCAAAAACTGAGGGAAATACTTACGTTACTGTGCTGCATCTCCCTTTCCTCTTCGTGGGAATACAACGCAAGCTCGAAAAGTAGCAAGAAGAATTTCTGGCGGCGTTGTCGGGGAGGCTTACGCAAAAGTCATATACCAAGTACCTTTCACAATCCCTTATCCTTCGCAGTACATTTATTTGCCTCTTGTTTTCCTCTCCCCCACTTCACCCTTGCCGTTTTATTTGCCCTTCTTCCGCCGTGTGTTTTCCATTCGCTTGCTTGCTTGTCATCATGTCTAGCACACCTATCATTATCACCACTCCGAAGAGTGAGGTCCTCAACTTTAAACAAAGGGAGGAAGAAAACCTAAAAGATGCCTAGTACAAAATTTGCAATGCTCAAAATAGATCCAATAGGAAGCTTTCCACTTTCGTGCTTCTTCGCAATTTTTATGTTGGCATAACTCCGGGGAATATATTTATCCTAGATACCATTACCGGAGGGAATTTCTTGGGTAGCCACACCGTTGATTCTTATAAAGCTATGACTGAATTATTTGGGTCACCACCTCTTATGGTTAATGGGATCGTTTTAACTTTGGAACATGTTATGCAAAGGTTAGAAATCATTGAAAACAAAGTTTCTACGGTATAACTAATAGAGAACTTGGATAGAAAAATACATAATGAAATCACCCAATATGGATCGAAGGTAGGAGTTGTTCTGAAAAATCTTAAGGAAAAAGAACCCATAGTTAAAGAAAAGCTAGACCAGGATTCTACTAGAATCAATAAGCTTGAGGATGTTATCACTAATGTGGGTTTTGCTCTTTCCTCTATAAAAACTACTCCAAATACCTCCACTAAATTATCTAAGTTCATGTATGTCCCTAAAGACACATCTAGACTTGCTGATCTCAAATCCATAAGTGTTCTCCCTAATTTTCTTACTTTTGCAAGAGACCCTTTTGACACTTAAATTTCTTGATTTCTTTCCCAAGAGTTTGATTATTCATATGGACAAATAAGTGCCCAAGAATCATAAGTGCTTAATCAAAGAATTGCTTTCCAAAGATGGCAATACTTAGATTTATCTTGTATCGTGCCTAGCTAGGGGCGTAAAACGATAGCGCTTGTTGGGAGGCAACCCAATTTTATGTTTTTTGTTTTTGTTGATATTAGGGCATAAATATTGCATCTAGCCTCTGATTAGATGTGGTTTCATGTTTTGTTTAGTGTTTGTGCCAAGTAGAACCTTTGGGAAGACTTGTATGAAGTTTATATGATTTTTCTGTGAAAAACAGAATCGTTAGCGCTCACTAAAGTGGTTGTGGGATTTTACTGGAGCGTGCTTTTTAGTTGATTCTTTTTGAAGATTAATGGTAGACAAATTGCGAAAATTTTAAAATTTAGTTTGAATTATTTGGAGTTCCATAAGTAGGCGAGTCCTGCAGATTACTACAGACTGTTCTGTCTTTGACATATTCTGTTTTTCGTGTGTTGTTTGCTTATTCCGATGCATCTATGAGTAGTATTGGAGGATATGAACCATAGAGAAGTTGGATTACAGTAGGTTTGACACAAATATAAACAAATAATGAATTCACTGC
The DNA here is from genome assembly GCA_902687465.1 of Secale cereale. Classification (NCBI taxonomy): domain Eukaryota; kingdom Viridiplantae; phylum Streptophyta; class Magnoliopsida; order Poales; family Poaceae; genus Secale; species Secale cereale. The sequence continues at coordinate 529,760,959 of LR738710.1, read as the reverse complement.
TGTACCTTTGAGTAGTGGTTTGCTCTCTTATATTAACGGAGCTCACGAGAATTTTTGTCTAAGTTTTGTGTTGTCAAGTTTTCAAGTTTTGAGTATCGCTTTGATGGACTATGGAACAAGGAGTAGCAATTGATGGACCATGGCACCCAAATTAAATTCAAGGTAATCAAAAGCCTAAGCTTGGGGATGCCCCGGGAAGGCATCCCCTCTTTCGTCTTCATCCATCAGTAACAATACTTGGAGCTATATTTTTATTCGCAACATGATATGTGTTTTGCTTGGAGTGTCTTGTATAATTTGAGTCTTTCCTTGTTAGTTTGACACAATCATCCTTACTGGAAACACCTATTTGAGAGAGTTAAAAATGGCCTAGAAATTGTTAGAACACTCTATGTGCTTCACCTATATCTTTTGAGTTGAATAGTTTTTGATCTAGTGCTTCACTTATATCTTTTAGAGCACGGTGGTGGTAATATTTTGTAGAAATTGTTGAACTCTCATGCTTCACTTAGATCTATTTGAGAGTATATTAAAACAGCATGGTTATGTGTTTAGGCTAAAGAAACTAGTCTTCACATGATAAACATCCAACATCAATGCAGTAAAAAAATTCACACCAAGTGCATTGAATAGAATGAGATGTTGGATGCTTGATAATTGTTTTGATATATGAGGATAGTGATATTAGAGTCATGCTAGTGGAGTTATTACGAAATTGAGAAATATTTGTGTTAAGGTTAGTGATTCCCGTATCATGCACGTATGGAGAACCGCTATGTGACGAAGTTAGAGCATGAGGTATTTGTAGATTGCCAATCTTTGTGTGGAGGTCGGGGGCGCGTGAGGTTAACTCCTACCAACCTCCCCCCTAGGAGCATGCGTTGATTGCTTTGTTTTGATTACTCATAGGTTTTTGCAATAAGTATATGAGTTCTTATGACTAATGTTGAGTCCATGGATTATACACACTCTCACCCTTCCACCATTGCTAGCCTCTCTTGTACTGCGCAACTTTCGCCGGTGCCATAAACCCACTATATATCCTTCCTCAAAACAGCCACCATATTGTTCCTCAAACAGCCACCATACCTACCTATCATGGCATTTCCATATTCACTCCGAGATATATTGCCATGCAACTTTCCACTGTTCCATTTATATGACACGCATCATATTTTCATATTGCCAATGCATGATCATGTAGTTGACATCGTATTTGTGGCAAAGCCACCATGCATAACTTCATACATGTCGCTCTTGTTTCATTGCACATACTGGTACACCGCCGGAGGCATTCATATAGAGTCATACTTTGTTGTAGTATCGAGTTGTAATTTCGTGTTGCAATGAAAGTGTGATGATCATCATTATTAGAGCATTGTCCCATGGGAGGAAAGGCTAAATCTATAAAGAACCACCGCAAAAAAAGGCCAAAGAAAAAAAGAAAGGCCCAAAGAAAAAAAAAAGAAAAAAAGGGACAATTTCTACTATCTTTTTTCCACACTCGTGCTTCAATGTAGCACCATGTTCTTCATTGTAGAGAGTCTCATGTTTAGTCACTTTCATATACTAGTGGGAATTTTCATTATAGAACTTGGCTTGTATATTCTAGCGATAGGCTTCCTCAAATGCCCTAGGTCTTCGTGAGCAAGCAAGTTGGATGCACACCCACTAGTTTCTTTTGTTGAGCTTTCATTCATATTTAGCTCTAGTGCATCCGTTGCATGGCAATCCCTACTCACTCACATTGATATCTATTGATGGGCATCTCCATAGCCCGTTGATACGCCTAGTCGATGTGAGACTGTCTCCCTCCTTATTGTCTTCTCCACAACCACCTCTATTCCACCCATAGTGTTATATCCATGGCTCACGCTCATGTATTGCGTGAAAGTTGAAAGGTTTGAAAAGATAGAGTATGAAAACAAATGCTTGGCTGAAATCGACGTTGTGCATGATATGAATATTTTGTGTGATGAAGAGGGAGAATAGCCAGACTATATGATTTTGTAGGGATGACTTTCTTTAGCCATAGTATTTTGAGAAGACATGATTGCTTTGTTAGTATTCCTTGAAGTATTGTTATTTCTTATGTCAATATAGACTTTTATCTTGAATCTTTCAGATCTGAACATTCATGCCACAATTAAGATAATTACATTGAAACACTATATTGGTTAGCATTCCACATCAAAAATTCTTTCTTTATCATTTACCTACTCGAGGACGAGCAGGAATTAAGCTTGGGGATGCTTGATACGTCTCCAACGTATCTATAATTTTTGTTTGTTCCATGCTATTATTTATGAAGTCTTGGATGTTTAGTGGGCTTTATCATTTACATTTATATCATTTTTGGGACTAACCTACTAACCCAAAGGCCCATTCCAAATTGCTGTTTTTTGCCTATTTCAGGGTTTTGCAGAAAAGGAATATCAAACGGAGTCCAAACGGAACAAAACCTTCGCGAGAGATATTTTGGGAGAAAATCACGCACGCGGAGCTTGAGGACCAAGTCAGGGGGGTAGAGAGGTGGCCCTTGAGGGTGGGGGGCACGCCCCTTCCCAGGGCGCGCCCCCCTGCCTTGAGGCCCCCTCAAGTGGCCCCCAGTGCCCTCCTTCTTCCTATATAAGTCCACGTACCCCAGCAACTCCATATAGAGAGAGAAAACCCTAATTCCACCGCCGTAGCTTCTGTTCCCATGGAGATCCTATCTTGGAGCCTGTTCCGGAGCTCCACCGGAGGGGGATCCATCACGGAGGCCTTCATCATCATCATCATCGCCCTCACCATGAGTTGTGAGTAGTTTACCGCAGACCTTTGGGTCCATAGCTAGTATCTAGATGGCTTCTTCTCTCTTTTCAGATCTCAATACAAAGCTCTCCTCGGTCATCGAGGAGATCTATTCGATGTAATCTCTTTTTGTGATGTGTTTGTCGAGATCCGATGAATTGTGAGTTTATGATCAAGGTTATCTATGAAAGATGTTTGGTTCTTCTCTGAACTTTTTATGTGTGCTCATAATATCCTTGCAAGTCTCTTCGAATTATTGGTTTGGTTTGGCCTACTAGATCTATAGTTCTTGCAACGGTAGAAGTGCTTGGCTTTGGGTTCAATCTTGCGGTGTCCTTGCCCTGTGATAGTAGGGGCAGCAAGGCACATATTGTATTGTTACCATCGAGGATAAAAAGATGGGGTTTCCATCATATTGCTTGAGTTTATCCCTCTACATCATGTCATCTTTCTTAAGGCGTTACTCTGTTCTTATGAACTCAATACACTAGATGCATGATGGACAACGGTCAATGTGTGGAGTAATAGTAGTAGATGCAGAATCGTTTCGGTCTACTTGTCTCGGACGTGATGCCTATATGCAATGATCATGCCTAGATAGTCTCATAATTATTCTCTTTTCTATCAATTGCTCGAGAATAATTTGTTTACCCGCCGTAGAATATCGCTATCATGAGAGAAGCCACTAGAGAAAACTATGGCCCCCGGGTCTATTCTCAACATATCAATCTACATCTACTTTACTTTTACCGCTTTTATTTGCTGATTTATTAAACTAAAAATACCAAAAATATAAACTATCATCTCTATCAGATCTCACTCTCGTAAGTGACCGTAAAGGGATTGACAACCCCTTATCGCGTTGGCTGCGAAGTTATTATTTGTTTGTGCAGGTGCGAGGGACTTGCGCGTGGTCTCCTACTGGATTGATACCTTGGTTCTAAAAAACTGAGGGAAATACTTACGCTACTGTGATGCATCTACCTTTCCTCTTCGAGGGAATACAACGCAAGCTTGAGAAGTAGCAGTACATGGCCGCAGCAAGGAAGTGCGTCCTTATTACGCGCAAAATAATTATTCCTCCACCTGACAGCGGGGACCCACCGGACGGGCCACCGTATTTTGCAAAAAAAAAAACGTTTCCCCCTGACTGTTGGGACCCACCGGACGGGTCACCGTATTTTGTGAAAAAAACGTTCCCCCGCTGTCAGCTCGGACCCACCGGAAGTGCCTCCTTATTACGCACAAAAAAAATGAATACTCCCCCTGCTAGTAGGAACCCACCTTGGTGGGTGGCTGACTTGTGGGCCTACTAAGTTGACGGGGAAGGAGTGCTTGGTCGACTTAGTCAATATGAATGATTCTAGCTCCAGTGACCGTACGATGTCCATCCAACAGCCGTAGTGCTTCTTCAACCTTTGGTCTTCTTGCTCCAGCCGCCGAAAGCAGCGCCGGTCGTTCTGAATGCTCCTGCCTCCCGTGGCCGGCTGCGATGCCGTGGAGGCCTCGCCGCCCCCTACTATTCCCACCGCTAGCCAGGCCCTGCGGCGACGGCTGCATTACACCGCAGCCGAACCAGTGAACCCTCGTACTCCTCTCCAAGCGGGCTTCCACTGCCGCGTCTTCCTCGGCTCCGTGTCATCCCCTTCCTAGGCCTCACCGTCGTCCGCCACCCTAGTGCTCTCGGCGCGGCGTGGTCAAGGAACGACTTCCATCAGAAGAGTACCGTATGTGGAGAGGCTGACAGCTAGGTCCACGGCAGCTGCAAGGAAGTGCCTCCTTATTACTCGGAAAATAATTATTCCGCCACCTGACAGCAGGGACCCACCGGACGGGCCACCGTATTTGGCGAAAAAAAGTTCCCCCCCTAACTGTTGGAACCCATCGGACGAGCCATCGTATTGCGCGAAAAAAA
>LR738710.1:529645098-529747103 GCA_902687465.1 Secale cereale | reverse complement strand
CCGGAGACTTGGAGCCTCGGAGCCGCCCCACGTCCACCAGGAGAGTTGGAGCCTCGGAGCCGCCGGAGACTTGGAGCCTCGGAGCCTCGGAGCCACCCCACGTCCTCGGAGCCGCCGCCGGAGACTTGGAGCCGCCGTCTATCCCCGCCTCCCCAAACTCGCCGTCTCCCTATGCCTCTCTTCTCGGTTAGTTCATCCATCATGCTACTTTAAGGAATTTTCTTGCCTCGTTTCTATGTAAAAAATAAAATAAAAAGAGTGGATGTGTTGCTTCCCTTGAAAACACAGGAAATTAGTAGTATTCCTAAGAAATTTTTCTGTACACGTGCATCTATAGAAATTTTTGCTATGGAATCCTTGTTCCTATGTAACCCCAAACGGAATGTGGCCTAAAATCTGATTATTATTATTATTTTAGAAAGGAATCATTATTCCTTCCGGGAAAAGGCTATGAGTAGCTACTTTTTGAAAGTTGGAGTTAGAAGCTCATTTTTTTTCTTATTGTCTAAAAGTTCGAGTTAGAAGTTCATTTATTTCTCCTTCTTATTATCTAGACTAGATACACATTTCAATTTCTAGAACCCATGAAAGAAGAAGAAAATAATAAAACCAATAGTTAGATGTATGGAAGTAGTTCAAAGAAGGTGACGCTAATGGAGTGGGAGGATGATGGATATTTTTCCACTGGAGCAAGAAAAGTGCCATGTTATTTGAATTTTGAAAGGGCCTGAGGGTGTGGGTCTGTGGGAGTAGCACTAGTAAGATCGATGCATTTGGACTATACCAGTAAATAAAAGAGATTGATTGGATCAATCTTTTACTTTGTGTCACACTCCACAGAGACATCAGTCCACTGGGCAATGTTGCCTGCCTCCTACGTACTGCTCTGGTGAGCACAGTCCATAGGAGTATAGCGCAGTACAGTACAGTACAATAGGGGGAACAGACCGGGTGGCGTCAGCGAGAAGCAGGGATAGTACTACTCTAGTACCCTGCAAATCAAAGTAGTTCTGATTTATTTTAAGATAAAATGAGGCAAGAACCGGCAAAAACAACTTTTACCCAGAGTATATCTCTCATTTATGTGAGGAAAACCATTATCTATAATAGTTCTCATCTATCTCATATATGAGCATACGTTTTTTGCGTACGAATCTGTATAATAGCCGATAGCATTGAGTAGTTGAAATTGCATCCCCAGCGAGTCACTTCTTCTGTTTACCTATCCCTGCAATGAGATATGAGTAGTTTTATGAGAATTATTATAATCAGCAGCATAATTATTCAACACAGTAGTATAAATAAAGTGCATTTACATTGTCAAGGTAAGCAAAGAGCTCTGGTGGCTAGTGTTAATCAGGACAAGAAAACTTGTTTTTGTCGTGTGAGTAAGCGCAGGTAAATCCTGCTACTTAATCTCATCAAATGCTCGTAGAAGCAACCTTACTAAAATCGATAGATAAAATATCTAAAAATGACCATGATAGAGCCATTGGGCTGAGCTAGCAAAGTAGATATGGTATTTCTGTCAGCTAGTTGTATGTTTAAGATTAAAAATACACTAGGTGTCAGGACCCCGATCCTAAGTCACACAGGTCTAGCCTGTAACACATCATATCACTTTGCGGCCTCACGCACGGTATCCCCACGGGTGCCACCTTACCTGGCCCGGGACCGTTTGCGCATTTTGGCACACGTATATGATAGTGTCGCTAGCATCCATATGACAGAGAACCTGGGCCGACATGACTAGTTATAAACCAAAAGTGGCACTAAATTACAGAGACATGCATACATGACCCAGCAACGAACGTGTCGGTCATCAACGTATGAACCCAAGTCGTAGCAAGCTACAAGGACTTAAAGGAACAACGCGTGACATTTCCCCTAAGGGACAGACACAGGAACGAAGAAGGACACATGCCGGCCAGCCTAAGTGTTCCGGAGCAGTAGCAAGCTACCAAGGCTCAATGGAAGCACTAGGAGACATTTCCCTGTAAGGTAGTCTACCAAAGGTAAACAACTAGGTGTCGGATCCCACACATAGCAATACACACTACACGTACGCATAACATGCAAGTATGTGCTGTACAACATGGCATCACAACATAACTCAACAACTCATATAGATAAGGCCCAGAAGAGCCATCATAGCATTTATTACAATCAGAGGTCGTATGACCCAACATACAGAGCATACAGGCAACAGAAGCATAACATGTCTGGGTACAGACAACTACAAATGAAAAAGGCTAAGAAGCCTGACTATCTACCAGACCCTCCCAAGGGTACAAGATCGTAGCTGAGGTAACATGCTAAACGTCGAAGTCCACGCGGAACCACTAGCGAGACTGAAGTCTCTCTGCAAAAACATAAATTAAGCAAACGTGAGTACAAAGGTACTCAGCAAGACTTACATCAGAACTAGCTACATATGCATTAGTATCAACAAAGGGGGTGGTGGAGTTTGACTGCAGCAAGCCAGCTTTGACTCGGTGGCTATCCTGAACTACGACTGCAAGTAACTCTTTTGAGGTGGCGCACACGAGTCCACATATTCACCAATCAATACACCACTATGGATCCACTCCCATCTCCCTACGAGAAGGCCATCCATAGCACTCGCGCTTATCTTGCGCGTTTTAGAGTATCCACTTTCACTTGTCTATGAACTGTAGAGGCAACCCAGAAGTCCATTTCAGCGGACACGTCTATTCGAATAGATAATGTATAACCCTGCAGGGGTGTACTTTTTCACACACGCTCTCACCACTTACCGCCGTTTACACGACATTACTCGGCAACCTTCAAGCGGAGGCCCAGCGAGGGTGTCGGCCACGACCTGACTAACCACACAAGTCTCTCGTCCAGGTTTATCGCCTATTTGGGTTCCATCCGTGGGGAGATCCGGCCGGGGTGTCGCTCACGGCCCCAAACGATGTGTACAGGGTTCCCGCATCACCAAACGGGCAATCGGTACACCGTGCCACGTACCTGCCGCGTCACAGCCCACCCCGAGGGTCAGCGCTGCGCACGACCTCCAGTAAACTAGAAACACCAGAAACTAGTTGCAACTCCTGGACAGAGATCATGTTGATTAATAAGTTGAGAGAGTCAATTAAGGATCCCAATGTGTGGTAGTAGCTGTTTCATGGACCAACCAACACAGAACTCAGTTCCTGAGGACGGCTGCAATGAGACAACCCACCATGTACTCCTACATGGCCTCTCATCGCTACCTTTACCAAATCGTGTTCACACACTTAGCTCTCAGCAGTAGGACATGTTCACCACATTCCAATTCATCCCCGATGAATCAGACCTGACACAACTCTAAGCAATAGCAGGCATAACCAGAAAGTATGAATGAGTAGGCACAACATGGCTCAAATAACTCCTACTCATACTAGTGGGTTTCAACTATTTACTGTGGCAATGACGGGTCATGCAGTGGAAAGGGGTTCAACTACCGCAGCAGGTAACAGTTGAAGCGTTGTTGTCCTAATGCAGTAAAAGAGAGCAAGAGCAAGAGAGTGGGATTGCATCGGAATGCTCAATGGGGTTTTTCTTGCCTGGCACTTCTGAAGATAACAATGAGTCTTCATCGGTGTCATCGAACTCATCGTCGGAACGTCGTCTACTGAGAGGGGACAAAACCGACAAACAGAGAAAGAACACAATCAATGCAATGCAACAATATGATGCATGATCATGACATGGCAATATGCTGTTGATTGAGCTAATGCAACTAGCAACACAATTAAATGAAGTTGGTTTGAACCAAAGGTTCAAATTCAAACTCCATATGTGATTATTTAATTGTCATTTAATTGATTTGACCTGATCAGCAGGCTTAGCTTGTTCAAACATGCATGAAACTGCCATAAACAGATTCCTTGGATTTTTCTGATCATTTTTCATATATAAATTATTTTCATCTGAGCTACGGTTTATTTTATATGATTTTTACAAGTTTTGGCTATTTTCTGAAATAAATAAACCATCTATGATTTATTTAAAATTCCAGAAAATACATACTGCGTCAGCATTGAGTAAGCATGACGTCAGTAGGGTCAAAGGACTGCCATGGGTCAAACCTGACCAGTGGGCCCACTGGTCAGTGACTAGCTAATTTAACAAAGACTATTAGTGTGAAATTAATCCTAACTAAAGTGTCAGGGGGGGGGGTGGCCCACATGTCAGTCTCTCAGGCCTAACTAAGTTTAGTTTTTAAACTAAACTAATTTAACAGGGGTTGGCCCCACGTGTGAGTGACTCACTAACTAACCTAATAGTTAAACTAAACCAGGTTAATTAACAGGGCGGGACCCCACATGTCATAGACCCAGGGGGGGTCAAACCTCGTGTCAAAGAAGCCAAGCCCACTGGTCAAGAAGTCAAAAGCGCCGGCGGCTAGCCGCCGGCGAGGCTGGGCGCGGCGGAGGGCGTCGGAAATCCTCCTCCGGCGACCAAATGGCCGGCGGAGGGCATCTACATGGAGCTGGGACTCGCCCGCATCCAGTTGTGCCATCGGGAGGGGCTGGGGTGGCCGGAAAGTGGCCGGCGACGAGGTCCAGCGGCGGCAGCGGTCGGGCTTGCGCGGGCGCGGCGCTAGGGGGCTCGGGAGGAAGAAAAGAAGTGGCTACAGGCTCCTAGAGGAACGCTGAGCACGCCGGTGTGCTTGGGCGCGTGCGGCAGCAACTGTGACTACGGCGGCGACATGGCCGGCGGACCACATCTCCGGCCGGAGGTGGGGCTGTAGCTAGAGAGCGCGGGGAGGTCGGGGAAGAGGGGGAAACGGCTCAGGGGCTCACGGTGAGTGCAGAGGCGACGACGTGGGCTCGAGGGAGGCTCGGAGCAGAGTAGGGCGGCGGAGGGGATCTCGTCGGCCGAAGGTTGAAGACGAGGTCGGGGAACACGCTAAGAGGCTCCCGAGCTCGCGTGCGTGGGCGTGTAGACTCACGGGTCCGTGGCGGAGCTCGTGGACACGTCGAGGGGACGAGGTGGAGGCGGTGGCTGCGGCTACGGCCGTCGATGCGCCCACGGGCGCGTCGGCCATGGCCCTGGAGAGACGAGGGAGGGAGGAAGGGGGCGAGTGAGAGGTCAGGGGGGTTCCAGGCGCTTGCGGCGTGTCCTTGGCGGCGTCACGCTGGCGAGGGGAGGCCAGGCAGGCAGCTGCGTGGAGGCATGGCCGTGCGCGCGCGCCGGCCACACGCCCTCGTGCCTTGTGGCACGAGGTTGAAGGAGGCGGTGCTGGGCTGGGCCAACAGTGCTGGGCTGCACAGGTTAGTTAGCCCAGGTGAGTCTCTCTCTCTCTCTCTCTTTTAATTCTATCTGTTTTCTATTATTTCTGCAGGTTTGTGGCTTTTCTAAAAATGCTTAGGCACTTTCAAAATTCACCAAACTGCTCATGCCCACTGTTTAGCATATAACCAACATGGAACATTTCAGTTTGGGATTATTTGAGCATTTAAAATAATATATAAAATTTAAATGCCCAAATGCAAATAAGATATGATTTAATTCAAAAATCCAGAATGGTCCTAGAAATGTGTGCAACATTTTTGGCAGGGTTTTTTAATCAATCCAAAAATGATGAACTTTTCCCAAGGGCATTTTGGGTTCATTGAAAAAGATTTTAAATTTGACCCTAGTTAAATTCATTTAGTGCTAGGGTTTGAGCATCCCCATTTCAGGTTTCCTTTGAAATTAAACATGATGCAACAGACAGGTGCTGTCCTAATGCAAGGTGAAGCTGGGGATGTGACACTAGGTATCCGTTCCCTTTTACTCTATTCTGCCAATTTGCAAATAAAGCGGTTATTTTATTCTGAATACAAAGATTGCATATTTTTCCATGTGGGTCTTTGAAGTTTGATCCAAATGTGAGATAACATACATGTAAACGGGCGTCCTTAAATGACTGCAAGCCTTCGACATGCATTTTCTTTACTTAAATGCACACTACATCTCCTTTGTCTTAATGATATTCTGTCCAATGATATCGGATTGTTTCATGATGTAACTGCGAAAGCAAATGATATCCGTTGATTTCTGAAAGTTGTGTACCGGATTTTAAGAAGCGAGTGTATGATGAGGAGCAAACTATAGATCATTTAGGAGCAAACCTCAAACAAGCAACTCCTGTTCTTCTCTGTTGGTAGATAGCTTTAATAGTAGGAAGCATGTGGTAATCTAGTACCGATTTTATTTTCTCTTATACCATGTTGGTGCTTGTCTTTATGAAGCTTCAGTACCAGACAATATATGCTTTTGCAAGCTATACACAGCTATTTGAAATGATATGCTCAAGCCTATGCAAACCGGAAATATATGCTTTTGCAAGCTATACATGTGCTTGTCTTATTGCTGCTGCTTTAATTTGTTTGTACTGTAACATCTTATAGCTTCATTGGTCCAATCAGCTACTGGAAATATCCATGTTTAGACATGGCAGATTTCCCCACTTTGCACTGCTGGGTTTTGTCTCCGACCATCGTGTCGTGATGATTTTGCAGGTACCCCGAGAGGCCCTTGAGTTTGCTGGAATGTCGATTAACTTCCGTTCCAGCAAATTTGGGTACTCCATATGTCCTATTTTCAGCAAAGGTCATGCTGAAATTTTTCGTGAATTTTAGCATGACTTTGCTAAAAATAGGACATATGGGGTACTTGTGACTAATCCATGGGCCGGGGTATCTTAGTAGTTAATTAAGTAGGATCAAGTGCCCCTTTATTCTAGCTGCATTAAACCATAGGCGGCAATAGAGCCAAGTGATTAGGCCCAACTTAGAATTCTCCTTCCCAGCTTAGCTTTTAGGATGCCTCGGTGTAGACAAACCATAAATTATAAAACCTTGGCTTTTAGGGTGCCTCGGTGTCGATAAAAACCGAAATGATGAAAGCTTAGGCTTTTAGGGTGCCTCGGCGTCGAAAAACCCTCAATGATAAAAGCTTAGCTTTTAGGATGCCTCGGTGTCGACAAACCATAAATGATGAGACCATGATCTTGTTCCTTGACAATAACCAACTTTTTGACCAAACTTTTTTCCTATTTAGAGAGAAACATGGCCAACAACGATGAGACCGGGGGTTCGGGCGGCAAGGCATTCTGGGAGCTGTCCCAGGAGATGGAGGAACAACCTCACTTGTATGAGGACGCCGCCTTCCCCACCGATCCTGAGACCACTGATGGTACCGCCGAGGATGACCCCACTGATGGTGCCGCCGAGGATGCCACCACTGATGGTGCCGTCAAGGATGCCACCACTGATGATGGCGGCGCACGCACAGATGGCAGCCAACCGAAGAGGCAACGGAAGGACCGGCGCCCGAACGTGCTCCGCGCCCTCAAGGAGGAAGTTACTAAAGTGGACTCCGACGGGAATACAACGGCGCCCGAACGAATAGTCAAGGGGTACTCGCTTCAGCTCGGGTGCATTCTCCGGAGCACCGTCTCGATCAACACCGAGAACCTGAGGCATCCTGACCGAGGGAATTTGCGCAACCTCCTCTTCACGAAGCTGCACGAATGATACAAGTTCCCCGCTGAATTTGAAAACACAATCCTCAAAGGGAATAAAGTGAACAATGCTGCCCTCACGAAGATGAGCAAGGCCCTGTCTACTTGGAAAAGCAATGTGAAGAGAATGATCGAGAAAGGTGAGAGTTATGAGAATATCAAGGAGAAAAATCCTTCGATCACCGAAGATGACTACAGCGACTTCAAGATCAATTGCTCGAGCACCGCTAACTCCGAATCAAGTCAGTGGGGGAAAGAAATGCGGGAGCTGAACTTAGGGGAACACACACTCGGTCCCGGCGGTTACAGTGTGTCGGAGCCTATATGGGACAAGGAGGAGGCGGACCGTGCCGAGCAAGGCCTACCGCCCCTCTTCGATAAATACGGTGACAAGCAGACCAGGAACTTTGTCAGGGCCCGGTACAAGAAGGACCCGAAAACAAAGGAGCTTACCAGAGATCCGAAGACCAGGGCGCTTGAACTTGTTCTGGTAAGGAATACACCCCCGCGTAATTAGCTCCATATGGTTGCATTCTAATTAATGAAGCCAAATTTCTAAATGGCTCACATTCCTTTCGCAGGCGACTGAAAGCAGTAGTGTGGGGTCGACTAAGAGCAACCCTTGGGACACCACTCTAAATAGGGTGTTGAATGTAATGAAGAACAAGGATAAGCTCAGTAAGCCGACGTCAGCTGGTCGTGTGGCCGGCAAAGGCTTGTCGACAAAATGGTCGTCATACTATAACACTGGTGGGCGAAAGGAGAAAAATACCAGCTCGGAAAGCCAGGCGCGCGAGTTTCAAGAACTCAAGGCACAGGTGGCGCGGATTCCGGAGATTGTCCAAGAGCAAGTGCAACAACAACTCAGAGCGATGATCACCGCCATTGTGCCTACCTTGATCGAGGGGTTGAGTGCGTGGATTGCGGGCGGCCAATAGGGGCCGCCCCCGATTCCTAGCTTCACGGCCAGCAACTCACAAAACGCGATGGCGGGGCTATTGGTGTCTCCGGCGGAGGCGGCATTGGTGTCTCCGACGCCGGCACGGGAGCTTAATGCACCGGGGTGTACGCCGGCCGGCACCTCTGCAGCAAACGGCCCCTCTGTCAACTGCACGCCCGCCGTTGGCGGTGCCTCGACATTAGCCGAGCTCGACGCCATCATCACGGTAACTAATTAAGCCTCTCTCAGCCGAGGACTTCATCTCCTTGCCTTTGACTGGGCATCCCTGACGCCCTACATGTTTTCGCAGGGCGCCGCCGACGTTCCGTGCACTCTCCTGCACTTCGTGAACAACGAGTTGGTCGATGTCGCCAAGGGCAAAATCGTTCAACCGGGCAACGCCTTGTTCCACTGTACCCAGATGCCACCCAACTTGTTTAGGGTTCAACTGGTTCGGGTGCAGCCAGGATGCGCCGAGTTGTTACCTCCGATTCGACCCGTCGGGGCCGACGATGATGACATGATGACCCTAAGCGCCTGCCTGAGCTGGCCCCTGCTTTGGCCCAAGAGCCAGATTCGTTTGGGGGCGGGGGACACCACCCCAAAGACAACACCGCCAGTCGTGCCGGCGCCAAGTCGGCCCCATGGCAAGACCACCGCAACGGTGCCGGACATCCCTATGCCACTGGATCCAAACATGCATATGGCACAGGATCAGAACGACGACGGCGATGATACATTTGGCAACGAAAATCAGTACTTTGCCGATCATGGGTACGGTGGCGACTTCATGGGGCCTCCTTCTCAAGAACCCAACCCAACAAAAGACGTGCGCGATCTAGCTGGTACCGCGGAGAAGCCAAGTTACAACAGGCGTCGTCTGCCGTTCAGCTCTCAGGAGACGCCTCTAGCTGCCGACTTCACCGAGCCTCAGATAGGCGAGGTGCGAAATATTATCAGCCCCAACACACTCAAGAAGGCGGTCAGTGAGCAGAACTCGGTCCCATTACAGGAGAAGAAGAAGGCACGCAAAAGAAAGACTAACAAGGGTGCGAGCCAGCCGGCACCGAGTATGATCCGTGCTCAGGACGGGCTACCTTCACCTGAGGATGTAATGAGGAGGGTGCATGTGGCGGGGTAGGCCGATGCTACCGAGAAATATGCTCGATGCTGCAACCGATGCTATGCGGAGTCTGCATGACAGTGTTCTTTCTTTGGAGAAGCGGCGTCTCAGAGAGAAGGATGCGGCATACCCGGTTTTCACGGCCAAGGTGCCAGAGGGCAAGGGCTTTGTGGATAACTCCATCGGGGTATGATCGTCCTGCGGTTTGATGACATCCATGCTATGTTGAACCTTCATCCGCTGCACTACACCTTCGTTCGGCTATTTTCGCTGAGTATGGAGATTCGGATCATTCGCGACAAGACCCCGGGCATCGTGATAGTCCAACCCTTCTACATGCGTGCCACGATCTTGGGCAGCGCTGGGGACCGGTGATCAATTGATAATACAGCGGGGGTTTTACGCCCAAACTGCAAGTGTCGTGTTCTCCACAGGGACTAGGCGATGGCGAGTATGCTCGGCTAAAGCTAGGTGACAGAATATAGATGATGATTGTAAGGAAATATAACATAAACTAACCAAAGTCGACGACAAAGAAAATGAAAATAAGCAATGGGGAGATTCAGATTGTCTATATTGTCTTTTTGGTGTTATCATATTATTTTAGAAACTGAAATGCTAACACAAAATGGAAACAGCAGGACATGTAAACAAGATTATATGATAGGGACAGAACTATATCACCACACAAATGATTATATTGCAGACATATATATCACAGGTACAAAACTAACACATGTACTAGAAATTGTCGAATTCACACGTCTCAATTGACAAAGATAAATCTCAACAGAAAATAAAAATCACAAGTAGTAACATGAATTTATTACAGTGAACTAACTGACCCGATTTACATCACAAATCACACATGTCTTTATATAGCATATGTACTGGAGCTAACACATGGACAACTGAATAAATTTCTGTAGTTAGGAACAAACACATAAGGGATCTCACACATAAAGTAGCAGAATACTAATTAACACATGACAAGTACGAACTGAACATATAGCAGGTTACAGGCACTTATAGAATCTAAATATTATTAAGCTTCCTACTTCTCAAATTGCAGAATATTCAGAGAGAGAGAGAGAGAGAGAGAGAGAGAGAGAGAGAGAGAGAGAGAGAGAGAGAAGCAGCAGCAAGATTGAAGAAAGAGAAGCTGCAGGGACATGGAGAGAGGGATCAGCAGCAGTTTTGGGGATAGAAGAAGAGAAGCAGCAGGAAATTGAGGGAATCAACAGCAGCAAGAGAAAGGATTGAGGGGAGATCAGGGGCAGCAGCTAGATTGCGCAAGTGAGGAGCAGTAGCAAGGAGAAGTTCAGAGGTGGAGGAGCAGCGAGGCAAGACAAAGGAGCGGCGAGGCAAGGCAAGCGAGAAGCAGCAGCAGGGGCATGAAGAAGAAGGACGTAGCAGCAGGAGATGCGGATCTAGGTGCTCTCACAAGGGGCCAGACACCACGCCCCCCTAGTCTGGTGGGTGGTACTGGTGGCTGGGTGGCGCACCACCACGTCGGCCGGGCCGTGGCGGTGGCGGGAGGTGGAGAAGGAGGGTGAGGGAAAGAGGAGATGGATCTACCAGGCCCAAAGGGGATCGATGGTTGCCGCTAGGGATTTGATCCCCTCCCTGATCTGCCATTTTGCACTTTTGCCCTCCTTCTTCTCTTCTTTTGGCACATGATGATCCTCTCTTCTATAGTTGTCCCCATGGTTACTTTGTTTCCTCTCGCATAAGTCCATTCTTCCTCCTCTTCTTCGTTCTCTTAGCCACTTAGTCCGGATCTTGACGATTATTAGTGCCTTTGCGCACATTTCTGCAAAATAAACAAGTGACTAGTCAACAATCCTTTTATATGATTTTCATGCAATATTCGATAATTCTTAGCCAGAATAGATGGACACATCTGAATAAATGGAGAATTTGTGTGTCAAAATTATATATATGAAATGTGCTTTTCAGCCGGTAAGTCGCGAGTTCTTACCTCGAAGGCGTCATTCTGGCAAACCGAGATAAGGATAACTTCCTCGTGCCTTACTTTCCCGAGAAAGTCCTCCCCTCAACCGCCCCGTAACATATGAATTCTTATATTTCGATCGTTTTTCTTTTAACATTCCGTGTTTTCTGCAGTGACACACATTGCACGCTCATCCTCCTAAGCCCCAAATATTCCATGGCCACGTATTTCGACCCGGACCGTCAGTCGAATGTAGACTACACAAATGTCAAGAAGGTTCTTGATGATGTTCTCCCCGGCTACGCCAAATCTGGAGGCACCTTCACCAGGCCTATTCGTAAGTACGGCAAGCACGTGTTCTCCCACAATACGACGTTCTGCTACGTCAAGCAGCCGCCTGGCGGTCAGAAGGGTGCCTACTACGCCATCCATCACACGCGGGTGATCGTACGGGACCATCATCAACTTCTGCTACTGAGTAAACTCAAAGATTGGGCCGCGAGCGTGTCGGCAATCCAGGACGCGGACATCAGACACGAATTCTTTCGCATCCAGTCAGAGTTTGCGGAAATCATCCATCAAGATGTCCTTCGTACCTCGGGGTAGTTCTACCTCAGAAATCAACCGTCCAACAGTGACATCGACACAATGCTACAAATGCAGTCTGACAACGCCCGTGATTTCATGACTCCCACGATAGACGGCGGCTTCATCCACGCTCCGGT
The DNA here is from genome assembly GCA_902687465.1 of Secale cereale. Lineage (NCBI taxonomy): Eukaryota > Viridiplantae > Streptophyta > Magnoliopsida > Poales > Poaceae > Secale > Secale cereale. Next base: position 529,734,839 of record LR738710.1, on the reverse strand, counting down.
CCCTTGAGTCGAGTCGAAAGTAGTCATGCTGTCTCTAGTTCTGAAACATCGATTGGCTCATGTTGTAATTAAACTTTAATGAACTTGTAGTATGTCTCTTTGGTTTCGAGAGTCGTTCAACTTAGATGTAATCGATGCTATTGATGTCTTGCTTTTCTCTTCCGATCGTTCTGTTGCATACTTATATATTGCTTATGTATTGTCTGTGAATTGGTACTAACATTTCGTTTGGCTAGTGCATAGCGATGTCGTCGTATGTCATGTACAAGGGTAAGGTTCCCGAAGTCTACGACGACTGGGAGGAGTGTCGGAGACAGGTTCACCGATTCAGCGGTAACAGTTACAAAGGGTACACCACTAGGGCCGAGGCGGAATCTAGATATGCCCGCTATCTAGCGGGAGAGGGGAGGGAGCGTTGGAGGAACCGGATGAAGACGAGTTACATCGTGATGATGCTCATCGTGATGACCGCAGCTCTCTTCTATGTGATGGTAGTTTAGATGATCGATATCGACTTGTAGTGTGAAGACAAACTCGCTACTCGCGGACTCGAGACTTGTAATATAATGTTCTATCTTTGTTCGGTCTTTTCAATTCGGAGACTAATAGGATGAATTGTATTCGGAGACTAATATGATGAATTGTATTTAGAGACTAATATTCTATTGTATTCGATGAATCTGTTGTTGATGTGTGCTGTCTATATTCTGTCCAATAATACATTTTGTAACCTGTGCAAAAAACAAAAAATAAAAAAACCTAATATTCATACTAATGGCGCATCACTATGAGTGCGCCATTAGTATGCCAAAGGATACTAATGGCGCATCATTAAACAGTGCGCCATTAGTATGCCGAAGTTACTAATGGTGCATCTTGTTGTTGTGCACCATTAGTATGCCAAAGCACCTGGGTATACATGGCCCCCTGGGAGACATACTAATGGCGCACTATTGTATATACTAATGGCGCATCTAAGGTGCGCCATTAGTATACGAGATACTAATGGCGCACCAGAGGTGCGCCATTAGTAAAATATACTAATGGCGTGGCACTAATGGTGCACCACTAATGCGCCATTAATGGCCAAATTAGGTGCGCCATTAGTAGGCCTTTTCCTAGTAGTGCAAGTAAAGTTACCGATGAACGAAGACGAAAGAGGGGATGCCTTCCCGGGGCATCCCCAAGCTTAGGCTTTTGGTTGTCCTTGAATGTTACCTTGGGGTGCCTTAGACATTCCCAATCTTAGGCTCTTTCCACTCCTTATTCCATAGTCCATCGAATCTTTACCCAACACTTGGAAACTTCACAACACAAAACTCAACAGAAAACTCATAAGCTCCGTTAGTATAAGAAAATAAAACCACCACTTAGGTACTGTTGTGAACTCGTTCTTTATTCATATTGGTGTAATATCTAATGTATTCCAACTTCTCTATGGCTCATACCCTCCGATACTGCTCATAGATTCATCAAAATAAGCAAACAACACATGAAAAACAGGATCTTTCAAATACAGAACAGTCTATAGTAATCTGTAACTTTCGAATACTTCTGTAACTCTAAAAAATTTGAAATAAATTGGTAAACATGAGGAATTTTTCTATCGATCATCTGCAAAAAGAATCAACTAAAAAGCACTCTCCAGTAAAAATTTACAGCCAATTTCGTGACCGCTAAAGTTTCTATTTTTTACAGCATGATCATATAAACTTCACACAAGTCTTCCCAAAGGTTCTACTTGGCACAAACACTAATTAAAACACAAAACCATATCTAAACGGAGGCTATATGCAATATTTATTCCTAAACAGAAGCAAAAGCAAAGCAAATAAAATTGGGTTGCCTCCCAACAAACGCTATCGTTTAACGCCCCTAGCTAGGCACAATGATTTCAATGATGCTCGCATAAAAGATAAGAATTGAAACATAAAGGGAGCATCATGAAGAATATGACTAGCACATTTAATTCTAACCCACTTCCTATGCATAGGGATTTTGTGAGAAAATAACTTATGGGAACAATAATCAACTAGCATAGGAAAGTAAAACAAGGATAGCTACAAAACTTCAAGCACATAGAGAGGAAACTTGATATTATTACAATTCCTACGAGCATATGATCCTCTCTCATAATAATTATCAGTAGTATCATGAATGAATTCAACAATATAAATATCACATAAAGCATTCTTGTCATGATCCCCAAGCATAGAAATTTTACTACTCCCATCATAAGCAAAATTCTTCTCATTCATAGTAGTGGGAGGAGCAAATTCAACAAAATAACTATCATGTGAAGCATAATCCAATTGAAAATTAAAATCATGATGACAAGTTTCATGGTTACCTTTATTCTTTATAGCATACATGTCATAACAATAATCATCATAAATAGGAGCCATGCTTTTGTCATAATAAATTTGCTCATCAAAACTTGGGGGCTAAACATATCATCTTCATCAAACATAGCATCCCCAAGCTTGTGGCTTTGCATATCATTAGCATCATGGGTATGCACAGAATTCATACTAACAACATTGCAATCATGCTCATCATGCACATATTTTATGCCAATAATTCTATGTAATTCTTCTTCTAGTACTTGAGCACAATTTTCCTTCCCATCATTTTCACGAAAGATGTTAAAAAGATGAAGCATATGAGACAACCTTAGTTATATTTTTTGTAGCTTTATTTATAAGATAAACTAGTGATAAAACAAGAAACTAAAAGATTCAATTGCAAGATCTAAAGATATACCTTCAAGCACTCACCTCCCTGGCAACGGCGCTAGAAAAGAGCTTGATGTCTACTACGCAACCTTCTTCTTGTAGACGTTGTTGGGCCTCCAAGTGTAGAGGTTTGTAGGACAGTAGCAAATTTCCCTCAAGTGGATGACCTAAGGTTTATCAATCCATGTTAGGTTTAGGATGAAGATGGTCTCTCTCAAACAACCCTCCAACCAAATAACATAGAGTCTCTTGTGTCCCCGACACACCCAATACAATGGTAAATTGTATAGGTGCACTAGTTCGGCGAAAAGATGGTGATAGAAGTGCAATATGGATGGTAGATATAGATTTTTGTAATAAGAAAATATAAAAACAGCAAGGTAGCAAGTGGTAAAAGTGAGCATAAACGGTAGTGTAATGCTAGGAAACAAGGCCTATGGTTCATACTTTCACTAGTACAAGTTCTCTCAACAAGGATAACATAATTGGATCATATTACTAGCCCTCAACATTAACCAAAGAGTCACTCCAAAGTCACTAATAGCGGAGAGCAAACAAAGAGATTATTGTAGGGTACGAAACCACCTCAAAGTTATTCTTTCTGATCGATCTATTCAAGAGTCGGTAGTAAACTAACACAAAGCTATTCTTTCCATTCAATCTATCATAGAGTTCGTACTACAATAACACCTTAAGACACAAATCAACCAAAACCTTAATGTCACCTAGATGCCCCATTTTCACCTCAAGTATCGGTGGGCATGATTATACGATATGCATCACACAATCTTAGATTCATCTATTCAACCAACACAAAGTACTTCAAAGAGTGCCCCAAAGTTTCTACCGGAGAGTCAAGACGAAAACGTGTGCCAACCCCTATGCATAAGTTCACAAGAACCCGCAAGTTGATCAGCAAAACATACATCAAGTAGATCACGTGATATCCCATTGTCGCCACAGATAAGCACATGCAAGCCATACATCAAGTGTTCTCAAATCCTTAAAGACTCAATCCGATAAGATAACTTCAAAGGGAAAAATCAATTCATCAGAAGAGAGTAGAGGAGGAGAAACATCATAAGATCCAACTATAATAGCAAAGCGCGCGATACATCAAGATTGTGCCATCTCATGAACACGAGAGAGAGAGAGAGAGAGAGAGAGAGAGATCAAACACATAGCTACTGATACATACCCTCAGCCCCGAGGGTGAACTACTCCCTCCATGTCATGGAGAATGCTGGGATGATGAAGATGGCCACTAGAGAGGGATTCCCCCTCCGGCAGGGTGCCAGAACGGGGTCTAGATTGGTTTTCGATGGCAACAGAGTCTTTTGGTGGTGGAACTCCCGATCTAGGTTATTTTTCGGAGGTTTCGGTATATATAGGAGGTGTTGGAGTCGGGGAAAAGTAAAGGGGGTCTCCGAGCTGTCCACGAGGCAGGGGGGCGCGCCCAGGGGGGCACGCGCCCCCTACCCTCGTGGGCAGCCCGGGAACCTTCTGGTCCCCCTCCGGCACTTCATGGGCTTCTTCTGGTCCAAAAATAACCTTCTTTGAGTTTCAGGTCAATTGGGCTCCATTTCATATTCCTTTTCTGCGATACTCTAAAACAAGGGAATAACAGAAACTGACATTGGGCTCTGGGTTAATAGGTTAGTCCCAAAAATCATATAAAAGTGTATATAAAATCTCATAAAACATCTTAGAAGGATAATATAATAGCATGGAACAATAAAAAATTATAGATACGTTGGAAACATATCACTTGTTGCTATCCTTCTCCTAGATAGATCTTGCGTGATCGTAGTTTTATTTATGAAATACTACGTTCCCCAACAATACTAGCGCAGTTTCAAGCCGCGTCAGGAGGCTCATGGTTAGTACATGGCACATGTAGTAGAGAAGAAATCCCGAACTCGTGACAAGCTCTTCATGAGGCAGCTTGGGCTCGAGGTTGCATGTGGACAAGGGGAGAGGATAACGAATAAGGAGGAGCGAACCACTCAGCATTTTCACTTGATTTACTCCCAGGCTGATCAGTCCTCCACTGCTGCTACTGCTGGCGAGGGCTCGGGCGATCACGGGGAGTGGTGATGCTGAGGATCTCTGGCATTGCTATCATTTGTGCCCGTTTGTAGCACACTCTGCCCTTTTGGTGTCTCGATCCCAAAGGGGAGAGTGTTTAGGGATTTGCTGAGTTACGAGTGTGTCGTATTTTCTTTGCTTTTATCTCTCGTAGAACTCTTTTATTTCATTCGTTTGCTTTGCTTTGGTTTGTGTCATTGAGAACTGGAGTCTATATCATATGGTGTGAGACATATGCTACCTTATCCTATTCTTTATGTTTAGTACTATGTCAGTCTCTGAGATGGTACGCCTATTGTATGTCCTATCTTTATGCTCGCGTGCTATTCCTTGCATCCTTATTTATCTCTCATACCATGTTGATGCAAGTATTGTCGGTCTATAAAATATAGGTGGAGTGTTGATCCTGGTGTGTGTGCCTTGCATTCCATAAGCATATCTAATTAGTGCACACATCTAGCGGGAGCCCGTCTATATTTTGTAGATGTTGGGTTGCTTATTATCTAGTTGTATTCCTTGTGCAAATCATGTGTTTTCATCAATCCACAAAAAAGGAGGAGATTGTTAGGGCATATTTCTCCCTTAGTGGTTTTGGTGATTGATGACAATACTTTTGCGGACTAATCATGTGCATTGAGCATTTTACATATTTCATTGTATGGCACTAGACGGTTAGTGCCCCTCAAAGTTTTATACAGAAGACATTTTATTTTCCTTCGTTTCATTTTTGGTGGATTTGAGCCGTAGGAAATACCGTACTATCAAGAGGGGCTACACTTCGGAAAGGTTTAGGTGGAATCAACACGTACACATCTCCATTTCCACCCTCCGTATTTTTTCCCTTCTCTGGACTTTCCTTTACTTTATTTCAGAGTGCCTTGGAATGTTGCCAGCGGTAGTACCGTGGTTGGTAGTGGTAGTACCGCTCCCAGTACCACTTATACTATCTCCTTGATTCGGGTCTCAATTTTTCGTGTGTGGTTCAACGGTAGTCCAGTAGTGGTCCCACTAGCATACTACCACTAAACCCAGTTGGACCCAGTTGAGAAAGCATCAGTAGGAGCGGTAGTACCACACCTACCACCACTGTCACTATCGCTTGCGGCTCCTGCCATCTGAGCCCTCCCCTGTTTTCTCAGCGGTAGTAGAGCAGCAGTGGTGGGCGGCAGTATCGCTGGCTCCAGCAGCAGTACTACTAGGCGATAGTACTCCTCCTCCATTTGTCTTGCTCGGCTACCTTAGCACCATGTGCTGCAATCCTAACGGTAGTACCACTGGGGCAAGCGGTAGTACCACTCCGGCGGCACTACCGGCTCGAGGACTTGTGCCTTTTGTACTGCACCTTGTGCTCTGCCGCCTGGTCAGTAGTACCGCTCATCTGATTTGTAGTACCGCGCGGTGCGGGCTGAAAACAGGATAACGGTTGGATAGGTTCCCCCATATATATAAAGGGGGTCTTCTTCCCCAAGAAGACTCACCTCTTCCTCCCCAAACTCCATTGTTTCTCCAAAGCTCATCTTTACCCGATCGCTCTTCCTAGACAATCAAACTTATTGTTCTAGAGATTGGTAGATAAGGCCCCGATCTACACTTCTACCAAGAAAAAATTTATTACCCCCCCCCCACTAATCCCTTGCAGGTCTTGTTACTCTTGGGTGTTTGAGCACCCTAGATGGTTGAGATCACCTCGGAGCCACATTCTATTATCGTGAAGCTTCATCGTATTGTTGGGAGCCTCCAATTCAGTTGTGGAGATTTCCCCAACCTTGTTTGTAAAGGTCTGGTTGCCGCCTTCAAGGCACCACTAGTGGAATCACATCATCTTGCATTGTGCGAGGGCGTTAGGATAATACATTAGCCCTAGTGGTTTCTTGGGGAGCATTGTCCTCCACACTGCTCTAACGGAGATGTACTTCACTTCAAAGGGAAGGAACTTTGGTAACACATCCTCATTCACCGGCTCCACTTGTGCTTATGTCTTACTTTACTTGTGCAAGCAATAATTGTGTTGCATCCTTTGCTTGCTCTTGTTGTTGTTATTAGCATCATGTAGGTGGTTCACTTAGTTGCATATATAGTCAACATGTTTGTTGCTAAACATAATTTGTTAAGAAACGCTAAAATTTGGTAGTTGCCTATTCACCCTCCTAATACGTCTCCATCGTATCTATAATTTTTTATTGTTCCATGCTATTATATTATCAATCTTGTATGTTTTATATGCTTTATTATGCTATTTTATATCAATTTTGGGACTAACCTGTTATCCTGTGCCTAGTGCCAGTTGCTATTTTTTCCTTGTTTTGTCTTTACAGAAAATCGATACCAAATAGAGTCCAAATGGAACGAAAATTTTGATGATTTTTCTTGGACCACAGGACACACAGGAACTTCAGGAGGATACCTGAAAGCACAAGTGCTCCCTGGGTAATTTTGGTAATTAACGTCAACATATTTCTAGTTGGACTAATGTTTTCATCTAGTATATTTCAGACAAGTTCAACAAATGGGGTGGCATGGACTAGACTATGTGCAAACCCTTCAAGATGATAAGTACAAAGGATTGGCTCAAGCTCAAAGCTCAGGACTCTACATTTTCTATTTTAGTGATCCAAGATCACATTGAGTCCATAGGAAAGCCAATACTATTAAAAGAGGATGAGTTCTTGCTTAATGACTTGCTTGCTCAAAGTGCTTAGTGATATGCTCCAAACCCTCAACCACTTTCACACATCCGCATATGTCACAAACCAAAAGTCAAACTCGACCCCACCGAAAAGTTCTATCCGGCGCCACCGAGTTCATTTGACATAGCCACTGCCAGAAACCCTAATCATTTTGGTCTCACCGAAAGGGATCTCGGTCTCACCGAGATGGGAATGTAAACTCTCTGTTTCCTATTTGAAACATTTCGGTCTAACCGAGATGTGAAAATTGGTCTCACCGAGTTAACACTGCAAACTCTCTGTTGCCTCTTCGTAACGTTTCGGCCCCACCGAAACGAGCGAATCAGTCCCACCGAGTTTGCGTGACCAACTCTTTGTAAGCTTATTACCAAAATCGGTCCCACCGAGTTTGTGTAATTGGTCACACCGAGATTACGTTATGACCTAACCCTAATGAAATCGGCTCCATCGAGTTGATCATATCGGTCCCACTGACATACCTAACGGTCACATTATGAACTAAATCGGTCTGACCGAGTTCTCTGAATCGGTCCCACCGAGTTTGGTAAATTGTGTGTAACGGTTATATATTGTGTGGAGGCTATATATACCCCTTCACCCACTCTTCATTCGAAGAGATAGCCATCTGAACATACCTACACTTCTATCATACATGTTCTAAGAAGAGAACCACCTACTCAAGTGTTGAGATCAAGATATTCCATTCATACCATATGAATCTTGTTCTCTAGCCTTCCCCAAGTTGCTTTCCACACAAATCATTCTTCCACCATATCCAAATCTATGAGGAGCTGTTTGAGTGTTGGGGATACTATCATTTGAAGCATTAGAGCAAGGAGTTCATCATCAACACACCATCTATTACCTTTTGGAGAGTGGTGTCTCCTAGATTGGTTAGGTGTCACTTGGGAGCCTCCGACCAGATTGTGGAGTTGAACCAAGGAGTTTGTACGGGCAAGGAGATCCCCTACTTCATGAAGATCTACCCTAGTGAGGCAAGTCCTTCGTGGGCGATGGCCATGGTGGGATAGACAATGTTGCTTCTTCGTGGACCCTTCGTGGGTGGAGCCCTCCGTGGACTCGCGCATCCATTACCCTTCATGGGTTGAAGTCTCCATCAACTTGGATGTACGATAGCACCACCTATCGGAACCAAGACAAAAACATCCGTGTCTACACTTGCGTTTGCTCCCTCCAAACTCCTCTCTTTACCTTCATATGCAATTGTTTTACTTTCCACTGCTATACTCTTAGAATTGCATGTGTACGTTGATTGCTTGACTTGTGCTAAGTTGCTAAAATCTGCCAAGAACTAAAATTGGAAAAGGCTAGGACTTAACCAAAGTTGCATGCTTTACTTTCCAAAACATATATACTCTTGTTATACATGTTCGTTAGGTATTGTGAATGTTTAAACATGTGCTAAAACTCCACTCCAACATCAAGTAATTTAAAAGTTGCCACTTTTCTTTGCTAGGAGTTTATTCACCCCCCCTCTAGACACATCTTCTTGATCCTTTCAATTGGTATCAAAGTGTTGGTCTCCATTGCTTTGGTTTAATCACCATTGGAGTAATATGGATGAGTCTACATTGGGGAGTATTAGACGTAGAGTGCCTATGCTTGATGGAGAGTACTTTCATGAATGAAAAAATGAGATGTGTGAGATCTTCAATGAATATCATTTGAACAAATACATTACTACTCCTTGTGCTCGTCTTGTTGATCATTTGCATCCCGCACCCGATGAGGATCTTGACATGGTTCGCAATCTTAGAACTGTTAATCTTATCCCTAGAGGATTGCCTAGAAAGTTGCTTGTATGATTGCCAACTTTTGAATGTGCTTATACTATATGGATATTTCTAGAGGAACAATTCCCAAATTATTCCTTGAAAAATCTGGATGAGATTCTCCATAAGTCTATTGCCTTGAATAGGATGAGTACTAGTAATCCTAAGTTTGGTGATTGTCTTGAGCTTTGTGAACTCATGCGTGCCAAAGGAGATGTTGGAATATTAGCAATATCATTTCCGAAGTCATTATAATTCATAGAGATGAACATTGTTACGGTCATACTTCTAATGAATCACTCTCTCTAGGTGTTGATCAATCACATGACGATGTGGAACATGGATACTATGATGAGGATGATGATACTGACTTTGATCTTGATGAACAAATGAAACATTTTGGTCTTATGGAAAATCTTCATGGTTACACGGCGGAAGGAAAGGAATGGGTGCTTGATAGTGGTTGCACGGATCACATGACCGGAGATAAGGACATGTTTAATGAGCTTGCTAGAAATGATGGTCCATGAAGGTATTTTACCTTTGGTAACAACTCTAAGGGTAAAGTTGTTGGCCTTGGTAAGGTGGCCAAATCCAATGATAGCTCAATTAAGAATGTCATGCTCGTAGAATCTCTCGGATATAATCTTCTCTCCGTGTCTAGATTAGCTAATTTTGGTTTAAATGTGCTATTTACTCATGTTGATTGCCAAGTCTTTCATAGAGATAATCATAATATGATCTTTACCGGCATTCGTAGAGGTGACCTATACATTGTTGACTTCAATAAGAAAGCCCAATCTCGCACTTGTTTTATTGCTAAATCTTCTAAAGGTTGGTTGTGGCATAGAAGGTTAGGTCATGTCAGCGTGAGAAATCTTGATAAGCTAATTAAAGGTGATAATATCCTTGGTGTTAAAGATGTTATACTTGACCAGGATAGACTTTGTAGTGCTTGTCAAGCAAGAAAACAAGTTGGAGGACGTCATCCCGTGAAGAACATCATGACTACTAGAAGACCACTTGAGCTACTTCATATCGATCTTTTTGGTCCCAATGCTTACAAAAGCCTCAGTGGTAAATCTTTTGGACTAGTCATTGTTGATGATCTTTCAAGATTTACGTGGGTGTTCTTTCGTGATGATAAATCGCAGTTTCAAAAGATCTTCAAAAACTTCGCTAGGAAGGCCCAAAATCAATTTGAAGTGAAGATCAAGAAGGTTCGCAGCGACAACGGAACGGAGTCCAAGAACACAAATGTTGATACCTTTCTTGACGAAGAAGGGATTTCACATGAGTTCTCAGCTACGTACACGCCTCAACAAAATGGAGTTGTTGAGAGGAAGAACCGGACACTCATCAAAATGGCAAGAACGATGTTGGACGAATACAAGACACCAAGACACTTTTGGGCAGAAGCGGTTGACATAGCTTGTCATGCAACAAATCGCTTGTATCTTCACAAGCTTCTCAGCAAGAAAACATACGAGCTTCTCACCGGTAACAAACCCCAAGTTGGACACTTTCGAGTATTCGGCTCAAAGTGCTACATTCTTGATAAGCATCGTCATTCTAATTTTTCTCCTAAATCCCATTAAGGTTTCCTACTTGGTTATGGTTCATACTCTCACACTTACCGTGTCTACAACAATTTCACTCAAAAGGATGAAGAGACGATAGATGTGAAGTTTGACGAATCTAACGGCTCGCAAGTAGAGCAATTTCCAATTGATGTAGGAGATAAAGATCCTTCGGAAGCAATTCAAGACTTGTCTATTCGCAAGATCTGTCCAACGGAGGTAAAGGAGAGTACTTCGTCCGTCCATGTGGAAGCTTCTACCTCACGACAAGGTGAACCACAAGTCGACTTGGAGGCATCCACAAGTGGAACACGCCATGATGAAGGAAATGAGGAGATGCATCAAGATGAACCTCATCGACCTCGTTCTCCACCTCCACAAGGGGACAACAACACCAACGACAATGAAGAAGGACAAGAAGAAGAAGATGATGAAGAGGATGTTCCACCCCGACCCAAGAAAAAGCTGTCACGAGTTAGAGCAAGAATTGCTAAAGATCATCCCGTAGAAAAAAACTATGATGATATCCAAACCGGGAGAATCACTCGCTCTAAATCTCGTCTAGCTAACTTTTGTGAACATTAATCTTTCATATCTAACCTTGAACCAGTGAAGGTTGAAGATGCTCTTGATGATCCGGATTGGGTGAACGCTATGCACGAAGAGCTACACAATTTTGAGAGAAATCAAGTGTGGACATTGGTCGAGAAGCCCGACAACAATCACAACATCATTGGTACCAAATGGGTGCTTCGCAACAAGCAAGATGAAGATGGTCAAGTCTTCCGCAACAAAGCACGTCTCGTCGCCCAAGGCTATACTCAAGTCGAAGGTATGGACTATGGTGACACATATGCTCCCGTTGCTATAATTGAGTCCATTCGCATCTTACTTCCTTATGCTAATCACCATGATATCACCTTGTACCATATGGACATTAAAAGTGCATTTCTCAACGGTGAAATTGAGGAGGAAGTTTATGTTAAACAACCTCCCGGCTTTGTCAATCCTAAGAAACCCGATCATGTTTACAAACTTCACAAAGCTCTTTATGGTCTTAAACAAGCTCCTAGAGAGTGGTATAAATGTTTAACCAAGTTCCTTATTGAAAAAGGCTTTGAAATTGGAAAAAATAGATTCCACTCTTATTACTAAAAGGGTTAATGGTGAATTATTTGTGTGCCAAATTTATGTTGATGATATCATATTTGGTACCCCCATTTTAGTGAAAAGTTTGGAAATCTAATGTCGGAAAAGTTTGAGATGTCTATGATGAGTGAACTCAAGTTCTTTCTTAGTTTGCAAATCAAGCAAACTAAGGAGGGTACCTTTGTTTCTCAAACAAAGTATACCAAGGACTTGTTCAAGAAGTTCAACATGAAATAATGCAAAGGTATGACCGCACCCATGCCTACTAGTGGACATCTTGGCTTGACTAAGGATGGCAAACTGGTCGATCAAAATTTTACCGCTCGAGGATTGGTTCATTGTTATATCTATGTGCCTCCCGTCCTGATATTATGCTAAGTGTGTGCATGTCTGCACAATACCAAGTGGCCCCTAAAGAATGTCATCTTAATGCTGTGAAAAGGATAGTGAGATACTTAATTCATACACCACATTTTGGCATTTGGCATCCTAAGAGGTCTTCTTTTGATCTTGTTGGCTACTCCGACTCGGACTATGCCGGTGACAAGGTTGATAGAATTTCCACTTCGGGTACTTATCAATTTCTTGCTAGATCTCTTGTGTCTTGGTCTTCCAAGAAACAAAACTCGGTATCCTTATCCACCGCTGAAGCGGAATACATTGCCGCTGGTTCATCTTGTGCTCAATTGCTTTGGATGACCCCAACTCTTAAAGATTATGGGATCTATGTGAAACATGTTCAATTGTCTTTGCGACAATGAAAGTGCTATTAAGATTGCTCATAATCCCGTGCAACATTCTCGAACTAAGCATATTGAAGTTCGTCATCATTTCATTCAAGATCATGTTGCTAAGGGTGATATCAATCTTAAACATGTTCTCACCGATAAGCAATTAGCTGATATATTTACTAAACCACTTGATGAGAAAATGTTTTGTAGGTTGAGAGGTGAATTGAACATTATTGATGCCTCAAACTTGGAGTAGGAACTCCATTTGGATACATGCAAGGCATGAGCCTTTGACTAATCCTTGATATTTCTCTTATGACGATGATCATATGTCTTGGGTATTCGTACCCTTGCATGCTATCTAACCCTTGTAGGCACTTGGATGAATCTAAATCCATGGGATTGCAACTCACTCACATCTTGAGCAATCACTACATCACCAAGTCCCTACACTGTGGTGGTTGAAGACAAGGAAGCATAGAACCCATCATTATATCCTTTGACAATTTCTATATATCAAATTTCATTTGGTATCAAGTTATCATGATTGTCATTTTGGATACACAAGTGCTCTTCCTTGCAAATCTAACCCATATAGGAAGATGAACTCAAACTACAAGTGGTGCTCCCAATTCTCGATGAGCTACATCAACCTTGAGCACCTCACACAAGTTCAACTACATGATCAAGATCAACATCACCACCCAAGGTATGTCATTCTATCCTAGAGAAGTTTTACCCCAAGACATGGGTCAAAGCAACTCAACAAGATGTGAATACATCAAATCCTTAAACGAAAAATGGCAACCCCATTTTTGAGCTTAAACGATGCGTATGACCTATGATCAAGTGTCTTCACTTGACTCCTAAGTCAATATACTCTAACATAGGTGACTTTGTCGCCGACCAATTCTAGATGAAGTTCTCTACTGTTTCTTTGTGCTCTTGCATTTGTTCCTTGCTTTTTTTGTTCCCCTTATTTATATATGTACTTCATCTCGATTTTCTTTTCTCTGCTTTTATTATGCATTTTCTGCATCCAATTCATTACAAATCCTTCAATTAATTCCTTGCAAATATTTGTGAGATCTAATTGGCCTAGTAAGCTGAGATGAAAAATTGTTCTCTCTGTGTTGAACTCGGACAAGCCGATATGTCTCTCTCGGTCAAACCGAACCATCTCGGAGCCATCGATGAAAACAACTCGGTGCAATCGATTTCAATACTGAGAAGACAATTTGTCCTTTGCATTCTGCATATTTATTTTAGCTCCACTCAATGATACTTTTCCTCTACCAACATCACATTTTTATACAGCTCTGCTCTGTGACTCAAGGACCAAACCTATTTTGACTCACACTCCAGAAGACCCCTTCTTGGAAACTGATGTCAAAGGGTGGAGAGTTAACATCAAAGCTTAAGGAGGAGAGCTTAAGGGGGAGAAAGAGCTCACATCAAATCACATGCCCCAGATGCTTGGTGTTCAAGAGGAGAGAAGCCACATGTCTATGAGGGGAAAGACATGTCTATGTTGTTGCTCTGATTCTGTTTCCCTACTTTCATCCATTATCCAATATAAGATTCAGGGGGAGAAAGACTGCTAGGGAAGAAACTCTTTGAAGTCATTGCATATCTTCTACTTTTTGGAACATGTCTGCATTCCTGAGTACCGAGTACTCACACTCTACATGTTTTCCCAATCTTTGTATTCTTGTGACTCTTTTGTTCCTCTGTCTAGTAGGTGTACCTGTGTTATCTAACCTTGTTTACTTAGGTTCATCCCTTCATAAGCCAGCTCAAGACCACAAGGTAAGTATATGCATCATACTCAGGTGCATGAAGATTTATTGCTAATGTACATATTGTTTGCAAGAAGTATACACTTCACATATTCATATCATTTGCTCTGATGCATATAGCCAAGATACATGTAACTCATTGCTTGCTCTGTCATGTCTATGCTTTCACATGTTCTTATATTCCATATTCACATGATTGCATACATATAGGGGGAGCCTATGCATGTTACATGTCCTTCCAAAGCTTTATTTGTTATTCTTCATATCTTTATCTAAAGCTTTGATGTATGTTATCATCAATTACCAAAAAGGGAGAGATTTAAAGCACAAGTGCTCCCTGGTTGATTTTGGTAATTAATGTCAACGTATTTCTTGTTGGACTAATGTTTTCATCTAGTATATTTCAGACAAGTTCAACTGATGGAGTGGCATGGACTAGAGGATGTGGAACCCCTTCAAGATGATAAGGACAAAGGGTTGGCTCAAGCTCAAAGCTCAGGACTCTACATTTTCTATTTTAGTGATCCAAGATCACATTGAGTCCATAGGAAAGCCAATACTATTAAAAGGGGATGAGGTGTTGCTTAATGACTTACTTGCTCAAAGTGCTTAGTGTCATGCTCCAAACCCTCAACCACTTTGTCACATCCACATATGTCCCAAACCAAAAGTCAAACTCGGCCCCACCATAAAGTTCTATCCGGCGCCACCGAGTTCATTTGACATAGACACTGCCAGAAACCCTAATCATTTCGGTCTCCCCGAAAGGGATCTCGGTCTCACCGAGATGGGAATGTAAACTCTTTGTTTCCTATTTGAAACATTTCGGTCTAACCGAGATGTGAAAATCGGTCTCACCGAGTTAACATTAAAAACTCTCTGTTGCCTCTTCGTAATGTTTCGATCCCACCGAAACAAGTGAATCGATCCCACCGAGTTTGCCTGACCAACTCTCTGTAAGCTTATTACCAAAATCGGTCTCACCGAGTTTGTGTAATCGGTCTCACCGAGATTACGTTATTAACTAACCCTAATGAAATCGGTCCCACCGAGTTGATCATATCGCTCCCACCGAAATGCCTAACGGTCACATTATGAACTAAATCGGTCTAACCGAGTTCTCTGAATCGGTCCCACCGAGTTTGGTAAATTGTGTGTAATGGTTATATTTTGAGTGGAGGCTATATATACCTCTCCACCCACTCTTCATTCGAAGAGAGAGCCACCAGAACATACCTACACTTCCATCATACATGTTCTGAGAAGAGAACCACCTACTCAAGTGTTGAGATCAAGATATTCCATTCCTACCATATGAATCTTGTTCTATAGCCTTCCCCAAGTTGCTTTCCACTCAAATCATTCTTCCACCATATCCAAATCTGTGAGGAGCTGTTTGAGTGTTGGGGAGACTATCATTTGAAGCATTTGAGCAAGCATTTCATCATCAACACACCATCTATTACCTTTTGGAGAGTGGTGTCTCCTAGATTGGTTAGGTGTCACTTGGGAGCCTCCGACGAGATTGTGGAGTTGAACCAAGGAGTTTGTACGGGCAAGGAGATCGCCTACTTCGTGAAGATATACTCTAGTGAGGCAAGTCCTTTGTGGGAGATGGCCATGGTGGGATAGACAATGTTGCTTCTTCGTGGACCATTCGTGGCTGGAGCCCTCCGTGGACTCGCGCAGCCATTACCCTTCATGGGTTGAAGTCTCCATCAACTTGGATGTACGATAGCACCACCTAACGGAACCAAGACAAAAACATCCATGTCTACACTTGCGTTTGCTCCCTCCAAACTCCTCCCTTTACCTTCTTATGCAATTGTTTTACTTTCCGCTGCTATACTCTTAGAATTGCATGTTGAAAGGATCGATATGGTTGACTAGAGGGGGGGGGGGAATAGGCAACTAACAATTTTTAGCATTTCTTAGCCACTTTAAATTAAGCGTCAAAGTAAGTTGTCTAGATAAATTACTAAGATGACAACTAGTAGGAAGTAAAGATAACAACCTCACAAGCAAGCTATATAAGATAAACAAGTAAAGCTTGCATAAGTAAAGGTAAGAAATAACCACAAGTGGAACCGGTGAAGACGAGGATGTGTTGCCGAAGTTCCTTCCCTTTGAGGGGAAGTACGTCTCCGTTGGAGCGGTGTGGAGGCACAATGCTCCCCAAGAAGCCACAAGGGCCACCGTATTCTCCTCACGCCCTCACACAATGCAAGGTGCCGTGATTCCACTAGTCGTGCCCTTGAAGGCGGCAACCGATCCTTTACAAACAAGGTTGGGGCTATCTCCACAACCGAATTGGAGGCTCCCAACGACACCACGAAGCTTCACCACAATGGAATATGGCTTCGAGGTGACCTCAAACGTCTAGGGTGCTCAAACACCGAAGAGTATCAAGATCCGCAAGGATTAGTGGGGGGAATCAAATATCTCTTGGTGGAAGTGTAGATCGATGCCTCCTCAAGCTCTCCCGAGGAAATCAACGAGTTTGATTGGCTAGGGAGAGAGATCGGGCGGAAATGGAGCTTGGAGCAACAATGGAGCTTTGGGGTGGAAGAGGTAAGTCTTTTTGGAGAAGAAGACTCCCTATATATAGTGGGAGAACAAATCCAACCGTTATCCCACATTTCTGCCCGCAGAGCGCGGTACTACCGCACGTAAGTTGCGGTACTGCCGCTTGGCCAGCGGTACTACCGCTCCGGGTGCGGTACTCCCGATGTAGTAGTACTAGCCAGAATGTACTCTATTGCGAAGACATACGGGCGGTAGTACTACCGCTCGCCCTTGCGGTACTACCGCAAGGCAGAGACAAGCAGGCTGAGGACAAGCACGGATGAAATAAAATACACCCGTAGCTACATCCGCAGAAATACCGTAGTAGCAAAACACGGCACGGTACTACCGCTAGACCCAAGCGGTACTACCGCGTAGGATGCGGAAGTAAAAAATTACTTCCGCACCTACTTCCATACTTGGTGCAGTGCCGGGCCAGATACACGGTACTACCGTCCTAGAGACGCGGTACTACCGCCGGTGCGGTACTACCGTGGCCAGATGCGGTACTACCATGTGGTTGTGCAGTACTACCGCTTATATGAGCGGTACTGCCGCTTGCCAGGCAGATGTACAAGTAGGAAGCCATGGTTTGCATATATGAGAAGAAACGGCCGGAGCTCTAGAGAAGCAAAGGAAAGGTGGTGCGAGAGTAAGATGTGTACGTGTTGATTCCACCCAAACCTTTCTGAAGCGGACCCCCTCTTAATAGTACGGCTTTCCTATTACTCAAAGCCACCGAAAGGGAGCAAAAAGGAAACACCGTCTTCCATCGAATCCGAGGGGCAAACAATCGTCTTGTGCCTAGGTGAGATATACCTGAAAGAGCTTAGAGCACACGATTAGTCCGCAAATGCATTGTCATCAATCACCAAAACTACTTAGGGAGAAATATGCCCTTACAATCTCCCCCTTTTTGGTGGATTGATGACAATACGGGATTTGCACAAGGATATATAAGAAAGTATGCAATCCTAATAAACGCTAGAATTTAGGTAAGCTCCCCCTAGATGTGTGCATACAAGAGAGAGTGCTTTGGACTGCACAACACACATACTAGGATCAATGCTCCCCCTATATTCTACAGATAATATAGTCCTTGCATATAAACAATAAGAGTCTACGGACAGTAGTAAGGAGGATAAGGTGAGCACAAAAACAAGGAAAAGTAAACTAACTGCTCACGACATAATAGTAGAGACATAACAACGAGTTTAACGGTAGAGGAGCATATGTCTTACACCATACGATAGTCTCACGCACACGACACAAAAGCAAACAAGCAAATAGAGTTCGACCAACGAAAAACACAAAGAAACGGCACAAGACGCAAATCCCACTCTCTCCCCCTTTGGCATCGAGACACCACAAAGGGAAAGAGGACACTAAGAGAGGTGGTAGCCCTGGCAGAAGATCTTAGTCATCATGCTCTCCGTCGGACTCCTGCTGCTCCTCGTCAGACTCAGACCACTTGTACCCCTGTTGGGCCATCCATGCTGCCTCACGGGTGATGTTGTCCTCGGATCCATTGGACACATTCTCACCGAAGATCCTCATGATCTTCTTGTCACGCTGGCGAGACTCCTTGTGAGTGACATGAGCCCTGTACTGACCTTGAGCTTGCATGCAGGAAAGGGCCTTCATCTTCTTCTTCAGCTTCTTAGCCCAAGAGGGCTCAGATGAGGGAGGAGCATATCCTCCAGGACTTTCCTCAGCTGGCTCCTCCACAGGCTCCTCGTCAGTACCCATCTGAGCAGCAGCAGCTTGTGCACGAGTGGTAGTGTTGGACCATCGAGTCTTGATGCGAAGACGAATGGGGTCATGACGGATACACTCTGCCTCGAACTCCTCATCAGGGTAAAGCTTCTCCCAAGTCTTGGAGATGAGCAGAAACAGGAACGGACCATAGATGGGCACCTTGCGAGTGTAGATCGCAAAGCGAAGCTCACACCACATGATATGGGAAATGTCAAGTGGTGGAGACTGAGCTGTGCGAGCCGCCTCACACATCAGCAGCATATCAACGAGGTAGGAGTGAATCTTGTCCTTGTCCCCAACTAGAGGAAACAAGGTGTTGCGGAAGATCCTATGCATGATGTCCAAAAAGGGGTTCAACACCCATGTCTTCTTGCCACTCGCAAGAGTCTTCTCCACATAGAATGGTAACAATTGGTCTTTGTTGGCAGCTTCTGGATTGGCATGAGGCCGTTCTCCAATTGGGTTGTGGAGTCCCTCGTCAGCAATCTAAATAAGATCCATGAATTCCTTCCAAGTCGCAGTCATCTTGTGACCATTTGTCATCCAAGTCATTGGGCGATCTTCCTTGGTGTGAAAGTGGACCGAAGCATAAAACTGAGCAATGATTTCTTGGTCAAAATCATTCTGAAAGGTCATGAAGTGCTCAATCCCAAACTGCTCTACCAAATCCAGAGCCTCGGCAAAGTAGGCCAGGTTATCGGCCCTCTGCATGTGGGCCATGTCCACCCAATGAGCATCCACATACAGGTTGTGCTTGCTCTTGAGCACCTCTGTGTAGATGCGATACTGCTGCTTGGTCCAGAAAAGTTCATCCCCATGAAACTGAGCCCGGGGTTCTCCATAAGGATTGAGCTTCCTCCGTGCCATGAACTCATTAGCTGGCATTTCTTCCATAGTCATAGATGATTCCTTTTGCTTGTTGGCGGCGGTCTTGAACTTGCGTTGGGGATTGGAGCCCTCTGGCACATCACTGGGGTTGCGCAGACACTTGGACCCGGTGTCACAGACGGGATTGGTACAACGAACATCGGAACCGGAGCCATCACCTAAGACACGAACACAAGAACACGACGAAAACACAAACAGAATCAATGCAAAAGCCACAAAAAGCACATGAAACGAGTAGAAAGGGTAATATGAAAGTGCTACGAAGGAACTATGATACAAGCGGTAGTACTGCCTGACGGACGCGGAAGTAAAAAATTATTACCGCTTAGTGAGCGGTAGTACCGCTTAAGGGATGCAGTAGTACTGCACGGTATGCGGCAGTAAAAGTTTACTTCCGCGACTGAATACGGAAGTAAAAAATTAGTACCACTTAGGGAGCGGTAGTACCGCTCAGTATGCGGTAGTAAAGTTTTACTTCCGCGCAGTTACGCGGCAAAGTGGTAGTACCGCGGTTAGCCAGCGGTAGTACCGCTCGGGTCAGATATGAAAATAATGGATCTAGACTAGAACGCGTAGATCGAAGAACGGTACTACGACTGATCATACTAACTTGGTAGCAACATACATACTAGCATTTCTAGTGCAAAAACACTCTCCTACATCCTAATCTTCCATGGATAATAAACACGAAGAACGCTAGAACACCAAGCATCTCCCCAAACCCTAAAAACAACAACTAGGAAAAAAGAAGAGGGGATTTTGGGAGAAACCTTCATCCATGGCAAGAGGTCGAGGTGGGGAACGATCCCACCGGTCGGATTGCGAGGAGAGTGGCCGAGGGAGGAGATCCGGCGAGGTCCTCCGGTGGCGTTCTTGAGAGGGAGAGAGAGAGAGACGGCGTGGGGGTTAGGAGATGAATGGGTATGGGGGAGTTGGAACTCCCCCTGCCCGCTTATAACCCCCACCCGTTTGGATAAGTGCGGTAGTACCGCGGTCATGGCGGTAGTACCGCTTGGGCGGAAGTACCGCACGCCAAGCAGTAGTACCGCTCTACCAGTGGCGGTAAAAAAATACTGCAGTGCTGGACTTGCGGTAGTACCGTAGACTCTTTTGAGGTAGTACCATGACTGCACACGGTAGTACCGCTCCTCCAAGAACTTGCACGTTTCGACAAGAGGCTTTTGGCAAAGGAGAGAAGAAAAACAAAGAAACGCACACGAAAGGCAAAACACTACTCCAACGAGGAGGTCGGTGGCCGAGGCCACCTATGTTTGAGTTATTTGGTATGGCACCGCAAAGAACTATCATGGGGCCCATGACCAATACTCGTCTTGAAGCACTTATATCATCTACTTATGGCAAATGACAAAGACTTGATAAATTTATGCATAATGGGGGGAGGGATAGTTCATTGAGAGAACAATACTCCCCCTATGTCCATGCCTACATCTAGACAAGATAACTATATTGAGTGTGAGGAGTGTGTGCAAAGTCTCAAGCCACATTGCTCAAATCGATGATATTTAGCTCATGCCTTAACTCGCGAAATCTTACTTCATCCAACGGCTTCGTGAAGATATCTGCAAGGTTATCATGAGTGTTGACATAGTGAAGCTCTATCTCTCCTTCCCTTATATGATCCTGGATGAAGTGATACCGAATCTCTATATGCTTCGTCTTGAAGTGTTGCACCGGGTTGAGAGAAATCTTGATGGAACTTTCATTGTGACACCAAAGAGGGACTTTGTCACAAGTGACACCGTAATCCTTTAAAGTTTGCCTCATCCATAAGAGTTGAGCACAACAACTACCAGCTGCCACATACTCAGCTTCGGTGGACGAGAGAGACACACAACTTTGCTTTTTGGAAGACCAACTAACGAGAAAGCAACCAAGGAATTGGCACCCTCCGGAAGTGTACTTCCTATCCACTTTTTCTCCCGCCCAATCCGAATCAAAGAAACCTACAAGGTTGAAGTTTGCTCCTCTTGGGTACCATAAGCCAAAGTTTGGGGTATGAGCCAAATATCGAAAGATTCGCTTGACTGCCACAAAGTGACTTTCCTTAGGTGAGGCTTGAAACCGTGCACAGATTCCCACACTCAACATAATATCTAGCCTAGATGCACAAAGGTAAAGCAAGGACCCAATCGTAGAATGATATACCTTTTGATCCACCGCTTTACCATTGGGATCAATGTCAAGTTGGCACTTGGTTGGCATTGGAGTAGTAGCCGGCTTGACATCACTTAGATTGAACCTCTTGAGCATGTCTTGAGTATACTTGGATTGTTTGATGAAGATCCCTTCTCTTCTTTGCTTGATCTCAAACCCAAGGAAGTACTTCAACTCTCCCATCATGGACATCTCAAAGTGTGTGGTCATGAGTGCGGCGAACTCATCATTGAAAGCTTTGTTAGGAGAACCAAAGATAATATCATCAACATATAGTTGGCAGACAAACAACTCCCCTTTGACCTTCTTAGTAAAAAGAGTGGGGTCGATTTTCCCAATTTCAAACCCACGATCTTGTAACAACTCGGTAAGATGCTCATACCACGCACGCGGGGCTTGTTTAAGGCCATAGAGTGCCTTATCGAGTTGGTACACGTGATTGAGGAGCTTGGGATCCTCAAACCCCGGGGGTTGTTTAACATACACCAACTCATTAATAGGACCATTAAGAAATGCACTTTTCACATCCATTTGTTGCAACTTAAAGTTATGATGGGAAGCATAGGCAAGCAACAAACGAATAGATTCAAGGCGAGCAACGGGGGCAAAGGTTTCACCGTAGTCGATACTGATACGTCCAAAACGTATCTATAATTTCTGCTTGCTCCATGCCACTTTTGGGTGATATTGCTATGATATTCATACACTTCCATACACTTTTGATCATATTTGGACTAACTTACTAATCCAGTGCACCCTAGTGCTAGTTTCTGTTTTCGGCTGTTTTTGTATTTCAGGTTTTCACGTTTCGAGAACTGCCCAGAAAAATCCAGAAAAAGTATATAAAAAATCAGCAAACCGGAAACAACACTGCGTCCGAAGGGCAGCCTGGGGGGGCACAGGGGCTCCAGGCGCCCTGTGGGCGCCCCCCCTGGGCCGCGCCGGGGGGGGGGGGCGCCTGGGCCCCCCGAGGCTCCCCCGGTGCCCTACTTTGGCATATATTTAAAGGGTCCTCCGTAACCCTCAGAACGGGACTTCTTTTCGCGCCCATCTCTGTTCCGCCGCCGCCGACGCTTCCAAGATCGGGAGCACCAGGAGAACTCTTCCCGGCACCCTGCCGGAGGGGAGGATCACCAACGGGAGCTTCTCCACCACCATGGACGCCTCCCGGATGACTCGTGAGTAGTCTCCCTTGGACCATGAGTCCATGACCAGTAGCTATGTGATGTTCTCCTCCCGTTCTTGTGCTTCACTAATTAGTCCTCGTGAGCTGCCCTACATGATCGAGGCATCTATGTAATCCTTATGCTGTTGCTATGTTGAGTTTGCTGGGATCCGATGGATTATGAGATTACGTTCAGATTGATCTTGAGTAATATATTTGATTCACCTCTTTTATATTTTAGTTCATAAGTAATTCTTGCATGTTCTCCGTTGTTATTTATTGCTTTGGCCGAGTAATAGGTAGTGACTCCAAGAGGGAACGTTATGCTCGATTGTGGGTTCATGCCCCTCGATGACTAGCTTGAGTGACAGAAACATGAGTCTAGGGGATGTGCTATTGCCACAAGGGGGAAAACAACGGTGCTTGTGCCCGCGGGTGCAAGGATTGTTTACTTTACGCAAAGTTCTTTTAATGCAGTTGTCTGTTGCATTGAGTTTACACTATGAGTGGGACTCGCAACTTAATACCAGCGAGATGTTCTGGATAGATATCTCAAGGTGGATGATTAGTAGTAGATATTGATGGATTTCGGTCTACTTGCTTTGGCGTACCGCCCATGCTTTGAACCTCAACCTTTCTTGCAATGTAATCAGCATTGGTTTGCGTTCGTGGTCCTGTCAATTGCCCAGCTGTAATTTGTTTACCTCACATAGCTGTTTTATCGTCTTTTGGGAGAGAGACATCACTAGTGAACATCATGAGACTCCGGTCCATATTACCATCATTGATCACATTCACTATTTACATTTCGCTATTTACTTACTATTGCAAAACACTATCTATCACTACTATCATATTGCTTTTAACCCTTTGTGAACTACAAGGCCGGAGAGATTGACAACCTCTCTGTACTCGTTGGCAGCAAAGTTATTTGTATCTGTGTGCAGGTCCACGTTGATTGCTAATTGTGCCGTTAGCAGTTCACACCTACTTGTTGAACCTAGGAGTCTTTGGGGATTCGATCCTTGGCATCTTTGCTAGGGGAAAACACTTCTACTTACTGCATCTTACACCTTCCACTTGGGGTAACCAACGAGGGGTTCGAGGCCCATCAGATACCCTCGACTTGGGAGTAGCCTTGAGACACCAGACGTTCCTTGTTGCGGATGACTATGCCATGAGCATCTTGCTTGTTCTTAAAGATCCACTTGGTTCCAATGACATTATGGTTCTCCTTTGGCCTTGGAACCAGATGCCACACCTTGTTGCGCTCGAAGTTATGGAGTTCTTCATGCATGGCATTAAGCCAATCAGGGTCTTCGAGCGCCTCATAAACCTTCTGAGGTTCAACACAGGAGACAAAAGCTTGATGAGCACAATAGTTTTCTAATTGTCTACGAGTGCTTACCCCCCTTTTGATGCTTCCTAGGATATTCTCCATGTGATGTTCTCTGGAAGCAAGCCTGGAGGCAACTTTTGCAGCAAGACGCTCCAATTGCACTTCAAGAGATAACTGAGGAGCACTGAGTTGATCATCTTGAGCGCCGTCAGGAGCTAGATCTTGATCTTGAGCTTCCTCTTGACCTTGATCTTGCTCGGAGGAAAGAACTTGGCCTTGTGCATCATTTGGTGGCTCCCCACCATCTTGTGATTCATCTTGCACTTGGCCTTGTTCGTCCGGTTGAGGGCCTTCACTTTGTTCTTCGGAAGCATGTGGGTCTTGGGTTGGTGATGGTTCCACTTGAGTGGAACATTGTCCTTCTCCTTCGGCCACAAGGGGTTCCTCAATGGGTAGGATATATCCAACACCCATTCTTCTTATGGCTTGAGGAGGAATTTGATCACCTACATCACAAGTACCACTTTTCTCCACTTGGGAGCCGTTATTTTCATCAAACTCTATGTTACTCATCTCCTCAATGAGTCCATTGGACTTGTTGAGGACACGGTAAGCATGAGAGTTTGTAGCATAACCAACAAATATGCCCTCATGAGCTCTAGATTCAAATTAAACAAGCGAACACCTTTCTTGAGGATGAAACACTTACACCCGAATACCTGGAAGTACTTGATATTGGGCTTGTTACCGGTAAGAATCTCATATGGAGTCTTGTTCAAGCCTTTGCGGAGATGGAGCCGATTGGATGCATGGCATGCGGTGTTGATGGCTTCGGCCCAAAAGTTGTATGGAGATTTGAATTCCGCCATCATGGTCCTTGCCGCATCCATCATAGTCCGGTTCTTTCTCTCCACTACACCGTTTTGTTGAGGGGTATAGGGAGCGCATATTGATGTTTGATCCCCTCATCACTAAGAAACTCATCCAAGGTGTGGTTCTTGAACTCGGTGCCGTTGTCACTTCTGATCATCAAAATCTTTGCTTCATGTTGTCGTTGAGCTTCATTTGCAAAGTTGATGACGGTTTGTTGGTTCTCACTCTTCTTCTTGAAGAAGTATACCCAGGTGTATCTTGAGTAATCATCCACAATCACCAAGCAGTACTTTCTACCCCAAAGACTATCAAAAGATGGAGTCCCAAAGAGGTCCATGTGAAGGATCTCTAGGGGTCTTTTTGAATAGATGATAGTCGTGGTAGGGTGAGCCGTCTCATGTAACTTTCCTTCAATGCAAGCCCTGCAAGCACGATCTTTGGAAAAGCTAATATTTGTTAGTCCACGGACATGGTCCCCCTTGAGAAACTTTGCAAAGATCTCATATTGACATGGGCCAAACGGCGATGCCAAAGCCATCCCACATCAACTTTATCCATTAGGCATGTCGTGATCTTAGTGGGTTGCTTCGAGAAGTTAACCACATAAAGACCGTTCTCGACATGCCCAACATAGGCTACTTTAAGAGTCTTGCTCCACAAGAGGGCCATTGTATCAATATCAAAGAATGTAGCAAAGCCCATGAGTGCAAGTTGGCGAACAGAAAGTAAATTGTATGCAAGGGACTCAACAAGCATGACTTTCTCAATCGTGAGATCATGAGAGACAACAACCTTGCCAAGCCCCAATACCTTAGAAGATGAAGCATCACCCCATTCGACGTTGGTGGCCATATATGAACCTAGATGCACGTCCACTACCAAGTCTTTGCTTCCGGTCATATGATTTGTGGCTCCACTATCGAGCAACCATGATCCCCCACCGGAAGCAAACTCCTACAAGAGATCAATGCTTGGATTTAGGTACCCATTTAGTAATGGGTCCTTTGAGGTTAGTAACAAGAGTCTTAGGAACCCAAATGGACCATTCAATGTACTCATAAGAAGAACCAACAAATTTAGCAAACACATGACCATCACTAGCACGACATAAAACATATGAAGGATAAAAGTCGCCGGCCATGTTTGATGGTATGGTGGAGTTTTTCTTGACACCGCCACCTTTCTCCGTTTTCTTCTTCTTTGATGTGCGCTCTCCTTCTTTCACAAAAGATTGTCGGAGAGGGGGTGGTAGCTTGATCCTGTCATTCTTCTTCTTCTTGGGTTTAGGAACAAACCCAATTCCTTCCTTTGCCACAACCTCCTTTGGATTGCTCAAAAGATTGTTGAGGTTCTTCTCACCTTGTATGCATGTCACAGGGCCTTTCTCAAGAGTCTTCTTCAACTTGGCATTTTCTTCAACAAGATGCACATGCTCGCAACATGGGTTAGTAGCATTTGCATTATCAATTAATACCATGCGAGGAAAGAAAGCCTTTTCCTTGGTTAGCGAAACTTGGAGTTGATCATGAGACTCCTTGAGAGAAGCATGCATACCTTTCGAGGCCTTGTGAGCCTTGTCGAGTATGACAAACTCTGCCTTGTGTTTAGCATGGTCAACCTCAAGTTTTGCCTTCTCGGAATTAAGCATACGAGAGACAACTAAAGCATGATCAAGATCTTTCTTTAATTTAGCATGATCATCGTTGTCTGACTCCTCAAGAGCCAAACGAAGACCACGCCCTTCCTCTAGGGCGTCAGAGAGATCCGATATCTCATCGGCATAGTCTCGACTATGTCCTTCCATTTTAGTAATGGTCTCCTCGTGAGCCTCGATCATGTCATTGGCCTCACCGAGTTGTTCCAAGAGAGCAACAAAGTGCTTCTTGGGATTGCCCTTAAGTTTGTTCATGAACACCTCAAATTCATTTTCTCCCTCCTTAGTTCCCTCACTCTCATCAATACAATCCGTCAATGAAGGATTAGAAGTGATGGTGGTATTGATGTTTGGGGTTACCTTGTTGGAGGCCTTGGCCATGAGACACTTGGCGGTGATGTTCTCATTAGGCGAGTTGAAGAGAGATGAGCGAGGAGTAGTAGAAATAGCAATTGTGGCCATGGTGACCACCTCATCATCTTCATCATTATCATCATCCTCAACATATTCTTCTTGGGCCACCAACCCTTTAGGAGGGGTCTTCTTGTTGAAGTTGTTCTTGTTTGGATAAGACTTGGCCTTGTCCTTCCAGATAAGCTTTCCTCCAAAGTCCTCTCTTTTCTCATATGGGCAATCAACAACAAAGTGGCTAACATTTCCACAATTGAAGCAAGTCCTCACTCGTTGCTTGCCCACGTTGCCACCTGAGTTGTTCTTGTTGAAGTTGGGTCTTGTGTTCTTCTTGTTGCCCCAAAATTGCCGTGAGGCAAGAGCCATGTGCTTGTGATAGGCATATTTGGTGTCCTCGGGGCTACTCTCATCATCATCCTCCACCTCCTCTTATTCCACACAAGCCTTGGCCTTCAAGGCAAGGTTAGGCTTCTTCGATCATTGAGCTCTTAAGACCCCATTGTCGGCGGTCATGTCCAAGATCCTCATGGCAACGAACTCATCCAACACTTCATTTGATGACAAGTGGTGGAAGTCCAGTCTTTGACGGATGACAGAGGACATGGCCTTATGATAGGGCATCATGGCCTTGAGGAACTTGCGCTTGATCCAATTGTCATCCGTGTCCTTACTCCCATGATCTCTAAGAGAGACCGCGAGAGTGGTTAATCTCCGATAAAGTTCACGAGGATCTTCTTCTTCGATCATAGCAAACCCATCGGCTTCATCTTGCACAACTTCATAGTTAGAGCGTCAAATGCTAGCGCTCCCCTTGTACATAGTGCCAACATGCTCCCAAGCTTCCTTGGCCACAGTGAAGGGTCGAAGATGTGCAATGTCTTTTGAAAGAATAGCATCTTGAAGTATGCAAAGAACGGACTCGTTGAATTGATGATCCGCAGTTTCTCTCGGAGTCATGTTATCGGGATCACGCGGATAAAAACCTTGCTCAATGATTCTCCAAAGATTAGTAGAGCAATGATTTATATGACGTTCGAAGCGAAACACCCAAGTAGAAAAATCAGAATTTTTTATAAACTTGGGAGGAGGCCCAACGGAATTTAAATGCGGCGTGGGAACGGGTCCTCCATAGTGAGTAGGAGGAGCAGAGTGGGCAAAGATCCCACTCCCATTCTTAGTAACCGGGGCTTGTTCACTACTAGCTTCTCCCTTGTCGGGATTAGCCTCCGACACGTTGGTAGCGGGACAAACCACTTCCAACGGTGTGGTGGATAATTTAAGCCCTTCAAGCAAATCATTAAACATGCCTTTGACCTCGGTCGTTAGTGATTCTTTCAATGTGGTCATAGCCACATTGAACTCCTCACGAGAGACCGAGGCTCCCCCATCGGACGTAGGCAAGGACGGAGTTCCACCGGAATGTCCCTCCGTCTCGACTATGTTGCCACCCATACTCTTTGGACGGTAAAGTACCTAAAAAGAGACGAGGCTCTGATACCAATTGAAAGGATCGATATGGTTGACTAGAGGGGGGGGGGTGAATAGGCAACTAACATTTTTTAGCTTTTCTTAGCCACTTTAAATTAAGCGTCAAAGTAAGTTGTCTAGATAAATTACTAAGATGACAACTAGTAGGAAGTAAAGATAACAACCTCACAAGCAAGCTATATAAGATAAACAAGTAAAGCTTGCATAAGTAAAGGTAAGAAATAACCACAAGCGGAACCGGTGAAGACAAGGATGTGTTGCCGAAGTTCCTTCCCTTTGAGGGGAAGTATGTCTCCGTTGGAGCGGTGTGGAGGCACAATGCTCCCCAAGAAGCCACTAGGGCCACAGTATTCTCCTCACGCCCTCACACAATTCAAGGTGCCGTGATTCCACTAGTGGTGCCCTTGAAGGCGGCAACCGAACCTTTAGAAACAAGGTTGGGGCTATCTCCACAACCGAATTGGAGGCTCCCAACGACACCACGAAGCTTCACCACAATGGAATATGGCTTCGAGGTGACCTCAGACGTCTAGGGTGCTCAAACACCCAAGAGTAACAAGATCCGCAAGGATTAGTGGGGGGAATCAAATATCTCTTGGTGGAAGTGTAGATCGATGCCTCCTCAAGCTCTCCCGAGGAAATCAACAAGTTTGATTGGCTAGGGAGAGAGATCGGGCGGAAATGGAGCTTGGAGCAACAATGGAGCTTTGGGGTGAAAGAGGTAAGTCTTCTTGGAGAAGAAGACTCCCTATATATAGTGGGAGAACAAATCCAACTGTTATCCCACATTTCTGCCCGCAGAGCGCGGTACTACCGCACGTAAGTTGCGGTACTACCGCTTGGCCAGCGGTACTACCGCTCCGGGTGCGGTACTACCGCTCCGGGTGCCGTACTGCCGCTGTAGCAGTACTAGCCAGAATGTACTCTGTTGCGAAGACATACGGGCGGTAGTACTGCCTGAGCGGCACTACCGCTCGCCCTTGCGGTACTACCACAAGGCAGAGACAAGCAGGCTGAGGACAAGCACGGATGAAATAAAATACATCCGTAGCTACATCCGCAGAAATACGGTAGTAGCAAAACACGGCACGATACTACCGCTTGACCCAAGCGGTACTACCGCATAGGATGCGGAAGTAAAAAATTACTTCCGCACCTACTTCCGTACTTGGTGCAGTGCCGGGCCAGATACACGGTACTACCATCCTAGAGACGCGGTACTACCGCTGGTGCGGTACTACCGTGGCCAGATGCGGTACTACCGTGTGGCTGTGCGGTACTACCGCTTATATGAGCGGTACTACCGCTTGCCAGGCAGATGTGCAAGTAGGAAGCCATGGTTTGCATATACGAGAAGAAACGGCCGGAGCTCCAGAGAAGCAAAGGAAAGGTGGTGCGAGAGTAAGATGTGTACGTGTTGATTCCACCCAAACATTTCCGAAGCGGACCCCCTCTTAATAGTACGGCTTTCCTATTACTCAAAGCCACCGAAAGGGAGCAAAAAGAAAACACCGTCTTCCATCGAATCCGAGGGGCAAACAATCGTCTTGTGCCTAGGTGAGATATACCTGAAAGAGCGTAGAGCACACGATTAGTCCGCAAATGCATTGTCATCAATCACCAAAACTACTTAGGGAGAAATATGCCCTTACACATGTGTAGGTTGATTGCTTGACTTGTGCTAAGTTGCTAAAATCTGCCAAGAACTAAAATTGGGAAAAGGCTAGGATTTTCTTTTGGTCAAGTAGTCAAAGTTGCATGCTTTATTTTCCAAAACCTATATACTCTTGTTATATATGTTCGTTAGGTATTGTGAATGTTTAAACATGTGCTACAACTCCACTCGAACATCAAGTAATTTAAAAGCTGCCATTTTTCTTTGCTAGGAGTCTATTCACCCCCCTCGAGACACCTCTTCTCGATCCTCAATACCTCGAGGACCACGGTGTGGCCACAAGATCATAGGGCGCGCTCCATGGGGAGTCGCGCCCTCCAAGCTTGTGGGCCCCATGGGAGTCCTCCAACCCTAATTATTCTTCTCTAAATTCCCAAATATTCCCCAAAGA
The DNA here is from genome assembly GCA_902687465.1 of Secale cereale. Lineage (NCBI taxonomy): Eukaryota > Viridiplantae > Streptophyta > Magnoliopsida > Poales > Poaceae > Secale > Secale cereale. Next base: position 529,703,895 of record LR738710.1, on the reverse strand, counting down.
CCAAGGGCACACCAAAAATACTTTTTCTGTCGCCGCAAGTTTATATCTTCGTGAGATCCCATCTGGGGACCTTTTCCGGTACTCTGACGAAGGGGGATTCGATAACAGAAGGCTTCTGCATCAACCTTGATGCCCTTCCGATGATGTGTGACTAGTTTACCACAAACCTACGGGTCCATAGCTAGTATCTAGATGCCTTCTTCTCTCTATTTGATCTTCCATATAATGTTCTCCTTGATGTTCTTGTAGATATATTGGATGTAATCTTCTTTTGCGATGTGTTTGTAGAGATCTGATGAATTGTGGGTTTATGATCAGATTATCAATAAATATTGTTTGAGTTCTTTGAACTCTCTTATGCGTGATTTATATAGCTTTGTATTTCTCACTGGTCTATTGATTTGATTTAGCTAACTAGATTGATTTTTCTTGCAATGGGAGAGGTGCTTTGTAATGAGTTCAATCCGGCGGTGCTCAATCCCAATGATAGAAAGGGACATGACACGTATTGTATGGTTGCCATTAAGGATAAAAATGTGGGGTTTGTTCATATTGATTGGATCTATCCCTCTACATCATGGCTTCTTGCTTAAAGCATTACTCCGTTCTTGTTAACTTAATACACTATATGCATGCTGAATAGCGGTCGATATGTGGAGTAATAGTAGTAGATGCAGGTAGGAGTTAGTCTACTTGTCTCGGACATGATGCCTATATACATGATCATTGCCTTGGATATCATCATAACTATGCCCTTTTCTATCAATTGCTCCACTGTAATTTGTTTACCCACTGTATGCTTTCTTTCAAGAGAGAAGCCTCTACTGAAGACTATGGCCCCCGGGTCTTTCTTTTATCATATTGTTTCCAGATCTATAAAATCAAAAACACAAAAATACCTTGTTGCAATTTATTTACCTTTATTTTATTTGCACGTTTATTTATGTTTTATACCTATCACTATCATATCTCATCCTTGAAAGTAACAGTGAAGGGCTTGGAAACCCCTTTATCATGTTGGGTGCAAGTATTTGTTTCTTTGTGCAGGTGCAATTATTGCAGACTTTTGTGTTCCTCCTAATGGATTGATACCTTGGTTCTCAACTGAGGGAAATACTTATCTCTACTTTGCTGCATCAGCCTTTCCTCTTCAGGGAAAAAACCAAAGCAAGCTCAAGAAGTAGCACCCCCCACCTCTAGTCAACCATATCTATCCCTTCACTATCCACCATAGCCGGCGATTTTTGTAGGTCCATGTTCTCCCACTGGGGCATTTTTACTTCATTGTGGTTATAATGTGCATCTTCCTATCAATCAAAGAATAATTCTGGATGGGCGTTACACAAATAGAACGAGCAGGCAAGATATGACAGTCGGTCGATCTAAAAATCAAAAAAGGCTATCTGATCTCTATCGACGGGAATTAGATTTCCATTGCCATCCCAAACCGAGGTTACGACGGCAAGATGGCTTCGGGCAAGGAAGCAATGCCTCCTTTTGCAACATGATTCAGACAGAAAAATCAGGCAAACTGAAGCAAGACAAAGACAGCAAAAACTGAGGAATAAGGAGGCAAAGAAGCAGCCTACGTCAAGCAACTTACAGGCCCAAAGATGCCAAGAAGAGCTCGTGGAGCATGAAAGAATAAAGAATGAGGGCAACCACGATTAGGCAAGAAATGAACCCGGAGAAAAGAAAGAGGAAAATTGTATCAGAGCCAAAAGACAGGCCATACCGGTCAACACACACAAGCAGCAGAGCCAACCTTGAGAGAATCTAGAGAGGAGCGAAGCTATGGACCGGAGGACGCGATTCTCATGGCAAGACATCTCTATCTGGAAAGGCGGCATGTCGTAGGGGACGAACACCTACGAGAGCCTGCTCTCGGGTGGCTTGGAAATAGACGACGTTGCGAGGCAAGTAGGGAGAAGAACATGACCACCCCGTTATGTACAAGCAGCAAACCAACCCGAAACGGGCGAGCACGCACAACAATGTATGGCAATGAACAACACCACTCGGGCGGCCGGCGACATGCAAAGGCCACCCTAACGCAAGCGGGGTCTGACAAACGCAATGCCCAACACCCATCATGGAACCCCAAGGCAGGTCACCCGGGTGCGCGTCGTCTGGGTAGATCGAAAGGTGCGGAGTGCCTCGGGAAGCCAACCACGGGAGTTCAACGCGAAACGGATTGCGTGAAAGACCTCCTCACCCACAGAGGCTGCAAGGAGGCACGCGGCCGGCCGGCGCAAGCCAAGCACCCAAGCGTGGGGTGAAGGACACTGACTGACAAACCCGCTATGGCCATCGTGAGCATGGCAATGCGCGAGAGCTCTCATGCGGGAGCACACGACAACTCCACATGAAGGAGGCCCTAAGGATGGCAATTTTATTCATGGACATGGATAGCTATGGATAACCGACTCAAATAGATAGAGTTTGGATATGTTTTTGTGCCCATGGACAACGTCCAAACCCAACCCGATTACTCGTGGGTAGGGCTTGTACCCGTGGGTATACCAAACCCAACATGATAGCATGGCTTAATGGGTAAACATCTGCTATCCCTACCCCACAGTCACATGTTTCACTGCAATTTTACACTTTGTTATCTAAAACATGCAAAAGAAATTGCACAGTCCCCGTCGCAACTTCTATTTGTTGACATTCAATCCCCACCATAACATACACCAACAACTCTTCCCGTATTTTTATCTCCTCGTTAAATGCTCATCTTTTAGGAAAATACTAAATGATATTAGGTTGTTAGTGGACATTGTTTTACCATAAGTTGATATCTATCATAAGGTGGAGAATGGAAGAGCTCATGTTAACATTGTGTTATGTCTTATATATATATATATATCTCTTGAGATGACCTCGGTGGATATCCAGTGGGTATGGATATCCGTCGGGTTTGCACATGGACACAATTTATCACCGTGGATTTTTTTCATGGGCGGGCAAAGACTATCTTTGTAGGTATGGATATGGATTTGATATTATTCAACCCGATCCAACCCGACACATTGTCATTCGGGCCACAGTACATGTGTCATGAATCTCTAAGGCACGTTGCCTAGGTGCGCACCGTCCGGACAGATCGGACAGCACGGAAAGCCTAGGAGACCCCCGCGGCACGCCACCGCAAAACGAACGGCGTGGAGGCTCCCAAGAGGCGAGTACTCCGTCACCTTTTAAAGGAGTAATACATCATATAGTGTTCCACTCATAATCGATCAACTTTCTTAAACATATAAACTCAAGAGGCGAGTACTGTGTCACCTTTTAAAGGAGTAATACATCATATAGTGTTACACTCATAATCAATCAACTTTCTTAAACATATAAACTTAAGTACGTTTGAGCAAGTAATAATTCTATGATGAACATGTAAATAATTTTATGAATAAATCAACATTAAGATATTTCGGATATTAATTAACAGTTCCAAGTATACCATCAGAAATAAACAGTGAAGCATCGCCTGCATAAAAGTCAAACAATCACATCTCAACTATGACCTTCCCCGTTGCATGGCCGCTCAAGCTCTTTTCCCACGCATCCGCCGCCTTCTCGAATGGATGCCGCGAGTCGATGACCGTCTTGAGCTTCCTTTCCTTCACCAGCTCAAGCAGAAACCTGAGGTCCTCCATGCCCAGCGACAGGATTACCGTGGACAGCTTCTTCTTGGAGAATAGCGTCAGAATGGACGCGACAAAGTTCCCAAAGTTTGGAGCTACGTCGACGACTCTGCCGTGGCTGCTGAGACTCGGCTTGAACGCCGACCACTTGCCGCCGTTCGTGGTGTTGACGATGTAGTCGTACTTCTTGCCGGAAGAGTTCTTCAGTGCCGCGCCTTCCGGGGACTTGTAGTCGAGCGCCTCGTCGGCGCCAATGTCCGCGACAAGCTGCAGGTTGCGCGCGCCGCAGGTGGCCGTGACGTTGTGGTTCCCGAGCTTAGCGAGCTGGACGGCGTACGAGCCGATGCCACCGGACGCAGCGGTGATCAGGATGTTGCTACCGACGCCGGTGCCGTCGAACTTTGTGCCAATGACCTTCACTGCCTGAAGCGCCGTGAGGCCGGCCACGGGGAGCCCTGCGGCATCCGCACAGGACACGCCGGCAGGGAGGGGGGCGGTGATGCTCTCGGATGCCGCTACGTACTCTGCGAGGCCGCCAGCTTTCTGCCGGCGCGATTTGTCTCTCGTTAATGATGGATTCCACGAAATGAAATGGATGTTAAATGGAGAGCAAGTTCGAAATTACCCAGAATATCAACTTGGAAACAACTTTGTCGCCAACTTTGAACTCCTTAACCGCAGAACCAATCTCAACAATTTCTCCAGCAACGTCGGTTACTGTTTCACAAATCGCAAGCATTTTGATAATTATGTATCATCTAAAGCGAACCGATTCATTCCCTCTCACTGAATTTCATTGGAAATATGCAGGAGCTAAAATATGGTGAACAGGTAATACCTCGATAAGTATACTAGTAAAGGCATTAATACCTGGAATAAATGGAAATTTAGGGACAAAAGGACGTAGCAGTCCCTTCTGTATCCGACAATCGGCTGGATTAATGCTTGCTGCTTCAACTTTTATAAGAACTTCACCTTTTTTCAGTGATGGAACAGGGATCTCCACATACTGCATAAATACGGATTAAATTTTTTTCCTTTCGTTTTCAGATAGCAAAAGAGGAGCTCTGAAGCCAATTGAACTAATTCGGTTTGCAAAGCTCCAAGAGTAACAAAAAAGTTCATAAGAAATTTAAAAAAAAAAACTTCATGACTTAGCTTGAGGCACCAAAAATATAGACCAGCGTGTAGTTTTCTTTAAGAAATTGTTTTGCCTTTTTACATCGGCCCCAGCGTTAGAAAGTCAACTCGATTGGGTCCACAGAGTGTAGCCCGTATCCCCTTCCACGATCTACTTATTTCTAGGAAGCTACCATATCTAACAAAACCCCGATGAGTGCGGAAATTTCATCACAAATACACATGCTAGTATCTCTATTTAAGAATTTGTCCAATTAATCAGTTAACTCTACAATTAATTCCTGCTCGTAGGGTCACTGAGTAGCCAATAAACTGATAAATCATCCGATTAATTGATTAACTTACTGATTAGCCTATTAACTCCTCAACCAACCGAACAGCTATTTCCTCAACCATTTCAAAGTACTTGCTTCCGAGATAGAAGCGAACTGCAAATTAGGCTGACCTTGAGGGCAGCGCTGCCGCCACCGTAGCTACTATACTGGACGGCGCGCATGGTGGCTGGCCTCCTACCGGTGCCGGTTGCCATGTTCCTGAGCTAAACCTGCGTACTGCACTTCTTGGATGGAGCTGGGTTAGAAGGTAGCACAAGAGCATATAGTGCCCCAACTTGAGGGCGTCTGCAATTCTGCATACATTGCCATCAACCAAAGGCATCTGACTTGGGTACGAAGGGTTTGACCGTGATTGAGTTAGCTCTTCGAAATTTAATGCACCAACAGTTCTTTTAGCACCACTTGGTGTTTGACTCTGATTATAATTAGGCTACTTGTTATATAGATCAATTGTTGTCGCAATCGCCGCACCAATCATTATGCAGTTTGCAGAATAGTTGCCAATGCAATGAACGCGTCGCATTATGCGGTGTCAGATGCGGATAATCCGGTGTGGAGACGCACCATATTTACATGAAATGCATACATTATAAATGGTCGTTCTTATATAACATTGCTTGTAGCAAAAATTGCCTTTGGAGATCGGCCTCCATAGAGGCCTCCAAATTCAAATTTCAAATTTCATATTTTTGCATTTCAAAATATTCTGAAAATAAATACAGATATACATGAAGTCATAACACATATGTGTGTAAATTTTCAGGACAAAATACGTTGAAATGAGCCCTGGGCAAAAAAAGACAAATCTAGGGATTTTTAACACAAGATACTATTCAGCCTCACAGACCATAAATTTGTCTTTTTTGTACAGGTCGCATTTCAACATATTTCATTCTAAATTTTTACACATACACATAACATCCTTGTTTACTCAGAAGATTTGAATTTTGTATTTTTCAAAAATAAAGGCCTCCATGGAGGCCGAGAGCCAAACGTCCGTTCTCTGCTTGTAGTTCTTTTGAAATTCTATCGCGTTCAGTGGTCAGCTGCTCCAGACTCATGTTACATGTGTTGTACTCATGTTTTCTTAAGGCAGTACAATCGAGATGCTCACATACAAAGCTGATAGAAAATCAGAAATATGCGAGCACCAATGAAAAGTTTAGGAACATAACCATCCGAGCTATACTCAATTCGTCGCCGCACCCATGTTGAAGGTGCTGATTTAGAGGAGCTTCCTCGATGTCCTTTTCTTTAAAAAAAGGATGTTCAAGTTGAAGCTTTAATGTTTGCGCATGACAATAGGAGGTCATGTATTTTTTTTATGTTTTCTTTTACTTCTAACATTGTGCATCCTCAATGTCTCTTCGACGCCATCATGCTTTTTTTTTATCTTTTCTTTTACTTCTAACATTGTGCATCCTCAATGTCTCTTGGATGCCAGCATGTTTTTTAATCTTTTCTTTTACTTCTAACATTATGCATCCTCAATGTCACTTCGATGCCATGTTGTTACATAAAGTAAAACTACACGTCATAATTACTTATTCCTGCAAAAAAAAAAATCAGTTGGAGTACAAGATGTGGCCATCATTGGCCGAACCAACCTTGCTACGAAAGCAGAAGTGACACACAAATGCCTACATTGCTATCCAACAACTATAGTAGGTCCAACTAGTAATGGTTAGACTCAAAACGCACTTTCATCGGAGCCGGACATCATCCGTTGTCGTTGGAATGAAAGTGGATCCTATACTACATCTTTCTGGTACCGTGCGTTATTCCACGAATCTATACCGGCCCAGATTGGCAGCTTACCAAGGAAGGATGGGCTCCCTTGAATGTCTAAATCTTCCTATGGCTTGCGAAGCATGACCAGTGCTGGATGGCCGAGAGACTGGCTAGGTACGACTTGGCTCACCTCCCACCGTGTTGTGTGCTCTGTGATCAGGGAACCGAGGACATCCACCACCTTCTCGCATGATGTGTGTTCTCTTGGAAAATTTGGCACCGCACCCTGCCCTGGTGCAAGTTCACCACCCCTCCGCCTGATGGTTGCATCGCCTCTATGACTGGTGGTGTGCGGCACTGGCCGCGTCACCTGCATGCCTACTCAAAAGGCCTTGTGTCCATTGTCCTTTTGGTGGCTTGGGCAATATGGAAACATCGCAATATTGCTCTCTTTGATCATCGGTAACCCTCCATTGATGACTTGGTCTCGACCATTCAAGATGAAGTGTGCGCTTGGGCCAAAGCCGATGACGCCGAAGGGATCCAAGCCTTGCTTGATCCAACATAAATCTTAGATTTGGGGGCCGAGCAACCCCTTTCTTCTGCTCATGAGAGTCTCCCGCATGCCTCACCAGTGTGCATGTTGTAGGTTCTCCATCTTTGTAGCCTACTCTACATCTCAATGCAATGATACACTTCCATGAGTATTGGAGAAAATGAAAGACTGAAAAGACCCCTAGAACTGGAAGCAAGTTTCCATCTTTATCTTCAAAACTAAGAGCATCTCCAGCCGTTCGGCTCCTAGGGGCTTGAAAATCTCCGTCTGGGGGCGAACCGGCGATAAAATCGGCTTGGGGGCTTTCGTTTCCTAGACGCCCCAAGGTCGCCCAGACGGCGGTTTTTTAAAACCAAACTCAGCCGAAATTCGGCCAAACACAGCAGAACTTCCGCCATACTAGGCGATTTCATTGATATTTCAACAAAAAACTAAATAAACATAATTTAAAACAACTGAAACTACTACTGCGCAGCCGCCACCGTCGCCGCCCGGCTTCTACATGTCGAGCAGCCGGTACATCTTGGTGTAGCCGCCGCCATCGTCGTCATCGATGCCGTCCTTGCTGCTGCCCTGGCCAGCGTCGCCGATACGTGGATGGTTGGACGGCCCGGGAGCCTCCTCATCGCTGTCGTCGAGGACGACGCCACCGCCCTCCTCACGGCCATGGCGTCGAGCGTAGATCTCCTTGAGGGCGCGGCGTTGGCGCACCATCTCCTCACGGATATAGTCCTCACGCGCCCACGTGAGGGCAGTCTTGTCGGCGGCGGCCATGCCCTCGTACTCGTTCTTCATGGGGAGCAGCCCCGGCTCTTCCTTCGGTCGGTGAGGTGGGAAGAGGGAGGGGAGGGGTGACTACCGCCCTCGTTGATTACCATGGCGCCGCCACGGGTGCGGCGCCAGAGCGGCGTCTCCTATGGCTCCCCCTGCGGCTCCGGCTTGACGGGCCGGAGCGGCGTCACCCGCGGCTCCGAATTGACGGGCCGGAGCGCCGACAATCCGGAGGACAGGGAGCCCGACGATGAGGAGGTCGCCACCTCGATTCTCCTCGGCGTCCAGGAGCTGCCACGACAGCGAGAGAAGGAGGGGGCCGCCAGGTACTCCAAGCGTGACGTGTTGCCGGACTCAATGTACTCGAGGATAGCCTCGAGGGTCCGGCCGGGGACACCCCAACATTGGCGCCTCCCGTCGGAGTTGAGGCGGCCGCGGGGCTCGACGTCGTTGGTCGAGGAGAACTGCTCCTCGTGGCGGCGTTCGAAGTACGCCATCCACAGCGTGGTGCTGTCGGGGGCGTACCTCAGCTGGTTACGCGCCTCCGCCCGCAGCGACGACCGGATGCGGCGTTTAGCTCCGGTGGGTGCTGGAGGCACCGGGACGTCGCTGGCGCTAAGCCTCCAAGCGCCCGGCACCCGCATGTCCAGCAGGGCCGAGCAGTCGGCCTCGTAGTGGAGGCGCGCCTTGTCCTCATGCAGATGGCGGCGGTCGAGCTGTTGGCCGCCGCACCGTCGCCTGGCTAGCGGTCGACCATTCTCATCAGAGTGGGTGAGAGGAGAGAAAAGCGTCGGCGGCGAGAGGTCGAGAGGGGCGAGGGTTCTTTGGCGATCGAGTGTGAGCTCACCGGCAAGGGAAGGGTGGCTTTTATAGCCGGGTGTGGGAGGCGAGCAGACGGCCGGCGAGTGTACGCGTGGCATGTGAGGCGGGAGCTGGCGAGATGCACGCCTTCACTGCGTTGCCCGTGAGGAATCAATAGAGGCTGACCGGCGCGGTAGCCTTGGCATTGATTCCTGCGAGAATCGAGACGATGAGGACAACGATGGCACCGAGTCGCTGACTCGGTGGGCCTACCGCGCTTTCGCGCCTAAAACATTTTCCCCTGGCGACCCCGGGCGACCCCAAGCGCGTCGGGTTCGGTCTGGTTCCGCCAGCGCCAAATTCGACCCTAACCGGTGAAAATTGGGCTTCTGGGGGTGTGGTTGAGCCGTATTTTTTTTGCGCTGGCGATGAAGAATGGCCTTGGGAGTGGTTGTTGGGGGGTGAGTGGAGTTGCTCTAAGGCTGGTCATAGTGGGAGTAACATAGGTACTAACATAGATGCCACATAAGCAAAAATGTTGATGTGGCAAGTAGTTAATGAGTAGAGAGACAAATAGAGTAACCTATTAGATCGACTATATGTGACATGGCAACTTCATATAGCTGGTAGTTGGCTATACTATTAACCATGCTCTAATATGTTACCATCATATAGCGCTTTCCAATGCAAAATTGGTCTACAAGACAATAAATGAACATGTGTATGTTAATACACATATGACACCTCCCACTATAAGGGTAGTAACATAGAATAGTAACATATGGAAGTGGACTAAGAGCACTCGGCGACGCAGCACTCTGGAATCACCACCGCTCACCTACTAGCTCGGGATCAGCGCCACCTTTTACGAAATGTTTTGTTCATGTGAATACAAATGCAACGCATAGAAATAAACAGTTCATACATGTGCTTATAATGACTGCAGGAAAGCGTGTGAGGTTTGGTTGTGTAAGGTGGTAATAAATGGATGTGCACTCATTTAATATGTCTGCAAAAGACTTGGTGGAAGTCTTTTAATTTATGGGATTTGTTCTATGTGTGGTAAAAGATGTATTGAGGTAAAACAGTGTATGAGAGAGGGCTGGAAGTTGACGTGGCTGCAGTAAAAATGTCCGGTGTGCGTTGTTAAGATTTATACGGCCATGTGCATGGATGGGTCATATGAAAAACATAATGAATGGCATCAGTGGTGGCTAGATTGATGCAAACATGGTTAAGATTAGCAAGAAAAGAGATTACATAGTATTTGGTGGCCATGGTATGGCAGTTGATGACATATGACATTATGGTCCTAGATTACATACAAAACAATCTAGACTTAACCTTGCAACATGGTATAATTATTTTGGACTACTCATGTGGTAACATGGCTTGGATGTGCTTACTTGGTCTTGCAAGTGTAGTTTCCTTGAAGACAACTAGTGGTTGGGGCGCCACCTGAGAGGAAGTTGGGGCAATGCCAGGTTGGGAAGCGCCCCTTCCACTTTCTTATTTGTAAGAGGGGGTGTTATTCCATCACACTCAATATATGAACATCTCTGCATTCTGTGTCATCCATTACATTCTGCACTCCTATGTCAAGTTTTGCCATCCTTGTCTAAACCATTGTTTTGTTTTCCTAGGATGGTCAACACTCGCAGCACCCCTGCTGCTCAGGAGCAGGGTGAAGCCAGCGAGGCTAGGGATGGGGATCTGCCTCATCCACCCTCCTTGGCTAAAGTCATGCTTAAGGCACAAATGAGTAAACAAGAGACCAACCGACTGCTGGAACGCATAGAACAGAATACTGCTTTTCGCCAGAGGAATGGCGTGGTGTCTATTAATGCCTTTATCAAGATGTGCCCACCAAAATTCCATCATTCCACTGAGCCTCTTGATGTGGATGATTGGCTTCGCAATATCTCCCATAAGCTGCATTCTGCCCGCATAGCCGAAGCTGATAAGGGTACGTACGCCGCCTACCATCTTGAGGGCCCTGCTAGACTTTGGTGGGAAAACTATGAGGCTATGCGTCCCGCTGGCCAGATTACCACTTGGGCAGAGTTCATCGAGGCTTTCCGTTAACACCACATTCCGGAAGGTCTTATGGATCGCAAGCGGGAGGAATTCTGCAATTTCACCCAAGGCATGCTAACCGGGGATGCCTATAGCCGTGAGTTTGGTAACTTGGCACGCTATGCTCCCAAAGAAGTGTCCACCGATGCCAAGAAGCAGGCGATGTTCCACAAGGGACTCAGCCCCGAGCTTCGCCGTGATCTACGACTGCACGAGTGCACCTCCTTCCAGAAGCTAGTGAACAAAGGCATCAGTGCTGAGACAGGTCAGACTGACTATGAAGCCACACACAAGCATCCCCGCGACTTTGGTTCCTCATCCGGTTCTGGCTCTCACAAGCGCCGGGTGTGGGTTCCAAACACAGCTCTACCACCCAGGTTCACTCCGAGGCCATCCTATGAGGCGCCTCGTCCAACCCAGCAGTATGCACCACCCAAGACTTATAGTGGACCATCTGCCAATACTGCCCCATGCACTGGCACTGTGACATGATTCAAGTGTGGAGAACCAGGCCATTACTTGTGAGAGTGTCCTTAGAACCAGCCAAGAAGATCTGTTGGCCGTGGTAAGCCAACAGGAAAGGTGAACTATGTCAAGCCAGTCACCACTGCACGTGGCCATGTCAATTATGTCTCTATTGAGGAAGCTTATGAGGATCCTAACGTCGTCCTTGGTACGCTCCTTGTTAACTACCATCCGGCATCTGTTCTTTTCGATACTGGAGCATCTCATTCGTTCATATCTGAGAGCTATGCTCGAATGCACAGCATGACTTTTTGTGACATGCCCACTTCCATGGTAATTCAAACTCCTGGTTCGAAATGGCAAACTTCTAGAGTAAGCCATGGAAATGAAATTCTTGTCGATAGACTTGTCTTTCTTGCATCTCTAATAGCTCTCAAGTCCTCGGACATAAACATCATCTTGGGTATGGACTGGATGACAGCTCATTATGCTAAGATTAATTGCTACACTAGAACTGTTCAACTTACACACCCATCGGGTAAGACAGTCAATGTTTTGGCCCGAATGGCTGAGCATCAACTCTACTCTCTTAATGCCAGCCCTCTTCCAGAACTCGAAGATATCCCAGTAGTCCGTGACTTTTCGGATGTCTTTCCAAAAGAACTGCCAGGTGTTCCACCTGACAGAGATGTAGAGTTCATGATAGATCTTGTTCCAGGAACTGTTCCGATCTCTACAAGACCCTATAAGATGGCACCTTCAGAACTAGCTGAGCTTAAGAAACAACTCGATGAGTCCTTGAAAAAGGGTTTCATCCGTCCTAGTTCTTCCCCTTGGGCTTGTCCTGTCCTCTTCATCAAGAAGAAGGATGGAATGGATCGGATGGTTGTGGATTATTGACCTGTCAATCTGGTCACCATAAAGAACAAGTATCCGCTCCCTAGGATCAACGACCTGTATGACCAGCTCACTGGATCCTCAGTCTTTTCCAAAATGGATTTGAGGTTGACCTACCATCAAATAAAAATCAAGAACGGGGACATTCCCAAGACGACCTTTGTTACTCGTTACGGCCAATACGAGTACACCGTCATGTCCTTCGGGCTAACCAATGCCCCAGCCACTTTCTCCCGGCTAATGAATTCTATATTCATGGAGTACTCGGATAAATTTGTCATACTATACCTCGATGATATACTCATTTACTCCAAGAACAAGGAATATCATGCCGATCATCTAAGGTTGGTATTGACGAAACTTCGAGAGCACCACCTTTATGCCAAATTCTCCCAGTGTGAATTCTGGTTGCTAGAAGTGACCTATCTAGGTCATGTAATCTCTGGTAAGGGTATTGCTGTCAATCCCGAGCGAGTTCAGGCCGTCCTTGATTGGACTCCACCTGAATCGGTCAAGCAAGTTAGGAGTTTCCTTGGCTTAGCGAGCTATTGCCGACGCTTCATCAAGAATTTCTCCAAGGTTGCTAAACCTCTAACTGAACTCCTCAAGAAAGATAAAAAGTTCGAGTGCATCCCACAGTGCGAGTTCAGCTTTCAGGAACTGAAAAGACCCCTGACATCTGCTCGCGTGCTGGTACCGCCAGACTTTTCCAAGGACTTTATTATCTATTGCGACGCCTCGCGACAAGGACTAGGTTGCATACTCATGCAAGATCGCTAGGTGATTGCCTACGCATCTCGACAGTTGCGTCCATACGAGGATAACTATCCTACACATGATATAGAGCTTGCAGTTGTAGTCCACGCACACAAAACATGGCGACACTACCTTCTTGGTAATCGCTATGAAATATTCACTGATCACCAAAGTCTGAAATACATCTTTACCCAACCGGATTTGAATCTCAGGCAAAGACGTTGGGTTGAGTTGCTCACAGATTACGACTTAGGAATAACTTACACCCCTGGGAAGGCCAACGTCATGGCCGACGCACTAAGTCGTAAGTCTTATTGTAACAATCTGATGTTACAACAAGGGCAACCTCTTCTCCACGAGGAATTTCGTAAGCTTAACCTTCACATTGTTCCTCGAGGATTCCTTTCCACCCTGGTGGCGAAGCCTACCCTTAAGGATCAAATAATAGCTACCCAGAAGCGTGATAAGGGTATATCCCGACTCCAAGAGAGCATTGCTAGCGGAGCTGCTAAAAGTTTCTATATGGATGATCGAGGTGTTGTCTACTTTGAAAATCGCTTGGTGGTTCCCAAGAAACAACAACTACGGCAGTTGATCTTTAAGGAGGCTCATGAATCTCCTCTCACGATTCATCCTGGTAGTTCCAAAATATATCAGGACCTACGCCAGAGGTTTTGGTGGACTAGGATGAAGAGAGAAATTGCTCAGTTCATTGCTAACTACGACGTTTGCCGTCGACTTAAAGCAGAGCATCAACGGCCTGCTGGCACCCTTCAACCTTTAGCTATTCTAGAATGGAAATGGGATAAGATCGGTATGGACTTCATTACCGGATTTCCCAGGATCAGGAAAGGGAATAATGCTATCTTCGTCGTTATCGACCGCCTCTCCAATGTAGCCCATTTCCTACCTACTCGAGAGAGTATAACCGCTAGTCAGCTAGCAGACTTGTATATCTCTCGGATAGTATCTCTTCATGGTGTTCCATTGGAGATTAACTCAGACCGTGGAAGTCTCTTCACCTCTCGATTTTGATAAAGTTTCCAAAATGCTATGGGAACTCGTCTTTCCGTCAGCACCACCTTTCATCCTCAGTCAAGTGGTCAAGTAGAACGAGTCAATCAAATTCTGGAAGATATGCTTCAAGCCTCTGTCATCTCATTCGGTATGGATTGGGAGAAGTGTCTTCCATTCGCCGAATTCGCTTATAACAATAGCTATCAAGTTAGCTTGGGAAAGGCTCCCTTCGAAGTTCTGTATGGATGAAGGTGTCAAACGCCTCTTAACTGGTCAGAAACCGGGGAAAGACAATTCTTTGGTCCGAACATGATCCAGGAAGCAGAAGAGCAAGTTCGCATCATTCGTGAGAAATTGAAAACAACCCAATCTCGTGAGAAGAGCCAATATGATCGTCATCATAAGGCCGTGACTTATGAAGTCGGCGATAAGGCTTACCTTCGGGTTACTCCTCTTAAGCAAACCCATTGCTTCAGTATCAAAGGCAAATTGGCTACTCGCTACATCGGTCCTTTTGGCGTTCTTGCCAAACGAGGAGAAGTTGCCTACCAACTGGAACTACCTCCACATATTTCCAGAGTTCATGATGTCTTCCACGTCTCTCAACTCAGGCGTTGCTTCTCGGATCCTATCCACGGAGTGGACCACGAAACGCTTGATCTCCAAGATAATCTCACATAACGAGAATACCCAGTTTGTATTCTTGATCAAACCGAGCGTACCACTCGACGTCATAATATCAAGTTTCTCAAGTTTCAATGGTCACACCATTCCGAGAACGAAGCTATTTGGGAAAGGGAGGATCGTCTTCGACTTGCGTACCCCACCCTTTTTCCGGAGGAACCTGAATCTCGGGACGAGATTCTTTTGAGTGGGGGTGAGTTGTCACATCCCTAGTCAGTGATTGCATTAGGACTAGCTAGAGTGTGCTTCATGTTTAAACTTTTCCAGAAACTTGAAATGGGGATGACAGAAACCCCAGCACCCCTCTTAACTCAACTAGGGTTTAATAAAATCTTTTCCAATGTACCCAAAATGCCCTTCAAAATGTTCATCATCTTTGCCTTGGTCTTAAACCTCTGACAAAAATGGTGCACAATTTTCTAGGGCATCCTAAGGTCACTGAATTAAATCATATGGTATTTGCATTTTCGCATTTAAATGCTATAAAATATTTTAAATGCCCAAATAATCATAGAACAAAATGTTCTCTGTTGCATATATAATATACAGTGGACATGAGTAGTTTCATGATTTATAAAAATGTTCTAGCATTTTTAATAAAGCAATACATTTGCAGAAAAACAGAAACAGAAAATAAATAGAAAAGAGAGAGAGAGAGAGAGGGAGAAGCCCAAGAGCCACTTACCTGGCCGGCCCACCTGGCGGCCCAGCACTATGCTGGCATGCCAGCTAGCTGCTTATTCCCGCCAGGCAGGTAGGTGACGCCGGCGCACGGCTGCACGCCACCGCGGCAGCTGCTTGCCGCCTGGCTGCCACTTCGCCGCCCCAGGACGCCTGGACGTCCTCCACGTCGTCGCCCAGACCGCCACGACGCCGCACTTTCCCCCTGCCTCTCTCCCTCGCTATCCTCCTCCATGGCCGACATAGCTGCAGCCGCGCCGCCGTGAAGCTCGCGTCCACCGTCGTCCTGCCGTCGCCTTGCCGTGTCCAGCAGCACCGCAGCCGTCCGCTTCATTGAGCAGGCCGAGCCCCGAGCGCTCGCTCGCCCCGGAGCCACCGCCACGAGCTCGTCCTCAACCCCCACCACCGGAGATCCCCTTCACCGCACCGGCCGCTCCAGGCCGTCCCCGAGCTCGCCGACCCGCTCGTCGTTGTCGCTGTGAGCCACTGACCGTCCCCGTCCTCTCCGCTCGCCCTGCCATGAACCACAGCCACTGCAACAAGCTTGCCCGCCTGCGCCGCCGCGGTTGCTCGACGCCGACGTAGCTCCGGCCACGCAACGGCCTCGCCGCCATGTCCAACACCTTCACCGCTCCGCGTAGATGCCGTAGGACCACTCCACACGCCTCCACGAGCACCGCAGCCTCGAGTTCGGCCTCACCTGAACTCCGGTAGCCGCTGGCCTCGTCCCGACATCGTTTCCGGCGACCCTGAGCTCCAACTCGTGCACCACTCGACGCGGCTCACTCCTAGCTCCACATAGGTAGTCTCCGCCGTCCTTTTGGTCGCCGGAGGGTGAAACCCGCAGCCTCCGCCGCGTCTGGACATCGCCGGCGGCTAAGCGCTGGCGAGTCAGACTAGTTTGACCAGGGGGTTGACTCCCCTGGGTCACTGACATATGGGCCCTGCCTGTTAGTCAAACCTAGTTTAGGAGTTAAACTAATCCTGTTTAGTTAATTAATTAGCTGTGACACTGACTAGTGGGTCCCACTGGTCAGGTTTGACCTGGGCCACCCAGTTGACCTGCTGACGTCACTGTGACGTAGTGCTGACGCAGTAAACTCTTTTCTGGATTTTAAATAAATCAGAAATGATTTATTTATTTTAGAAAATGGTTTAAACTTATAAAAATCACAATAAATCAACAGTAGCTCAAGTGAAAAAGATTTATATATTAAAAATGATCAGAAAAATCCAATCTATCCATTGGTACTGGTTTCATGCATGTTAAAGCAAGTTATCCTTGCTGTTCGTATCAAAACATGATAATGCACTTTGAATAATAATAACTTGGGCATGAATTTGAATCTTTGATTCAAGTAAGCTCGAACCTTTCTGTTTATAGTTGCATTAGCTCAAAACACATTCATCTTGCCATGTCATGAGCATACATCATATTGTTGCATATTGCCGTGTATTGATTGTGTTACCGGTGATCTTCGTGGTAGGTTCTGCTCCCGAGGATACCCACGAGTATCCAACTGAAGAGCAGGACCCGTCACCAATCTGTCAGGCAAGCAACCTATTGATCATTCTGATACAAACCCATCTTCTCGCTTCTACTCTCTTTTATTGCATTAAGGCAACAACGTTTCAACTACTGTTTGCTGCGGTAGCTGAACCCTATTGCTTTGCATGACCAGTCATTGCCATAGTAAATAGTTGAAACCCACTAGCATGTGTAGGAGTTGATTGAGCCATGTTGATGTGTTCCTACCATGTTATGCCTGCTATATCTGCTATGGTTAGAGTTGTGTCAGGTCTGGTTCATCTGGGTGATGGATCAGAGTGAAATGATTATGTCTGGTTATGAGAGTGAAGTGTGGAATATGTTTTGGTAAAGGTATCGATGAAAGGCCATGTAGGAGTACATGGTGTGTTGTTTCATTGGAACCATCCATAAGAACTGAGATCTGTATGTGTGATTTAAGATCAGCTACTACCACACATTGGGCCCTGAAATATGACCCCCCTCAACTTATTGACTGCCCTTGTCCAGTGTCCAGGAGTTGTAACTCGTTTCCGGTGTTTGTATTTTATTGGTGGTCGTGCGCGGTGTTGACCCTCGGGATGGGCTGTGATGCGGCAGGTACGTGGCACAGTGTACCGAGTCGCCCATTTGGTGTCTCGGAAATCCTGTACACATCGTTTGGGGCCGTGAGCGACACCCCAGACGGATCTCCCCATGGATGGAAGCCAAATAGGCGATAAATGATACGTCTCCAATGTATCTATAATTTTTTATTGTTCCATGCTATTACTTATGAAGTCTTGGATGTTTAATGGGCTTTATCATTCACTTTTATATCATTTTTGGGACTAACCTACTAACCCAAAGGCCCAGTCCAGATTGCTGTTTTTTTGCCTATTTCAGGGTTTTGCAGAAAAAGAATATCAAACGGAGTCCAAATGGAATGAAACCTTCGCGAGAGATGTTTTTGAAGAAAATCACGCACGGGAAACGTCAGGACCAAGTCAGGTGACAGAGGGGCTGCCCACGTGGGTGGGGGGCGCGCCCCCCTTTCCAGGGCGCCCCCCTGCCTCGAGGCCCCCTCGTGTGGCCCCCGGTGCCCTCCTTCTTCCTATATATACCCACGCACCCCAGAAACTCCATACATAGAGAGAGAACCCTAATTCCACCGCCGTAGCTTCTGTTCCCGTGGAGATCCCATCTTGGAGCCTGTTCCGGAGCTCCATTGGAGGGGGATCCACCAGGGAGGCTTCATCATCATCATCATTGCCCTCACCATGAGTTGTGAGTATTTTACCACACACCTTCGGGTCCATAGCTAGTATCTAAATGGCTTCTTCTCTCTCTAGATCTCAATACAAAGTTCTCCTCAGTCTTCGAGGAGATCTATTCGATGTAATCTCTTTTTGCGGTGTGTTTGTCGAGATCCGATGAATTGTGAGTTTATGATCAAGGTTATCTATGAAAGATATTTGGTTCTTCTCTGAACTTTTTATGTGTGCTCATAATATCCTTGCAAGTCTCTTCGAATTATTGGTTTGGTTTGGCCTACTAGATCCATAGTTCTTGCAATGGGAGAAGTGCTTGGCTTTGGGTTCAATCTTGCGGCGTCCTTTCCCAGTGACAGTAGGGGCAGCAAGGCACGTATTGTATTGTTGCCATCAAGGATAAAAAGATGGGGTTTTCATCATATTGCTTGAGTTTATCCCTCTACATCATGTCATCTTGCTTAAGGCGTTACTCTGTTCGTATGAACTCAATACACAAGATGCATGCTGGATAGCGGTCGATGTGTGGAGTAATAGTAGTAGATGCAGAATCATTTCGGTCTACTTGTCTCGGACATGATGCCTATATACAATGCTCATGCCTAGATAGTCTCATAATTATTCGCTTTTCTGTTAATTGCTCGATAGTAATTTGTTTACGCGCCGTAGAATACTGCTATCATTAGAGAAGCCACTAGACAAAACTATGGCCCCCGGGTCTATTCTCAACATATCAATCTACATCTACTTTACTTTTACCGCTTTTATTTTCTGTTTTATTAAACCAAAAATACCAAAAATATAAACTATCATCTCTATCCGATCTCACTCTCCTAAGTGACCATAAAGGGATTGACAACCCCTTATCGCGTTGGCTGCGAAGTTCTTATTTGTTTGTGCAGGTGCGAGGGACTGGCGCGTGGTCTCCTACTGGATTGATACCTTGGTTCTCAAAAGCTGAGGGAAATACTTATGCTACTCTGCTGCATCTCCCTTTCCTCTTCGAGGGAATACAACGCAAGCTCAAGAGGTAGCAAGAAGAATTTCTGGCGCCGTTGCTGGGGAGGCTTACGCAAAAGTCATATACCAAGTACCTATCACAAAATGTTATCCTTCGCAATACATTTTTTGCCTCTCGTTTTCCTCTTCCCCACTTCACCCTTGCCGTTTTATTCGCCCTTCTTTCGCCGTGTGTTTATCATTCGCTTGCTTCTTGTTTACTTGTGTTGCTATGTGCCCCGTATTAGCTTGCATCTTCACTTGCTAAATTATGGATCCTCATCCACTTGCTAATCTCTTTAAGAGACCCAATTATGTTGAACCAATTGCTAGTGAGCTGCGTGCACTAGATTATCTTTATGGGGTTTTCCTTGAAATTTATGAATCTGAATATTGTGAGGAATTGTTAAAAGAAAAGGAGATTCATTATAGCTTGTTAAATAAAAAGCATGATTGCAATGATGTTATTGTAAATTCTAATAATGTCAATTGTGTAATGACATGCAAAACCCTAAGCTTGGGGATGCTTATTTTGCTATGCCCACTACTTGTTTCAATGATCATGATTGGGGTGATGATTCTTACGATCTTGAAAATTTATTTGAACCCCATCATGAATATGAAATTGATAATAATGTTTGCCATAATATTGAAAGTGGATTTGAGAGAGTGTCAAATTTTGATCCCACTACTTTAGATATTGATCAATCTTATGAATTTTTTGATAAAAGTGGGCATGGAGAGGTCATGACTTTAGTTAATGTTACTCCCACTATTTTGGAAGAGTGTCAACTTTGCATGCAAGTGGATCGTGTTGAGAATATGTTATGTGATAGCTATTTTGGTGAATTCGATCATGATTCTACATGCAATTATTATTAGAGAGGGAATTATGGTTGTAGAAATTTTCATGTTACTAAATTACCTCTCGTTATGTTGAGATTGCTATTGTTTCTTTCTCCTTCCTTGCATATTCTAGATCTTGCTTGTCTTGGTAATTTGTTTCCCTATAAGATGCCTATGCATAGGAAGTATGTTAGACTTAGATGTGTTTGTCACATGTTTTATGATGCTCTCTTTGTGCTTCAATTCTTATCTTTCTTGTGAGCATCATTGAATTCTCAAGCCTATCTTAATGGCTATAAAGAAAGAGCTTGTTGGGAGGCAAACCAATTTATGTTTTTTTGTTTTTGTTTCTGTTAGGGAATAAATATTGCATCTAGCCTCTGATTAGATGTGGTTTCATGTTTTGTTTAGTGTTTGTGCCAAGTAGAACCTTTGGGAAGACTTGTGTGAAGTTTATATGATCTTGCTGTGAAAAACATAATCGTTAGTGCTCGCTAAAGTAGTCGTGGGATTTTAATGGAGATTGATTTTTAGATGATTCTTTTTTATTCTTATTTGTGGACAAATTGCTCAAATTTAACAATTTAGTTTGAAATTTTTGGAGTTCCAGAAGTAGGCGATCCCTGCAGATTACTACATACTGGTTTGTCTTTGACAGATTCTGTTTTTCGTGTGTTGTTTGCTTATTCCGATGCATCTATGAGTAATATTAGAGGATATAAACCATAGAGAAGTTGGAGTACAGTAGATTTAACACCAATATAAACAAAGAATGAATTCATTGCTGTACCTTTGAGTAGTGATTTGCTTTCTCATACTAACGGAGCTCACGAGAATTTCTGTCTATGTTTTGTGTTGTGAAGGTTTCAAGTTTTGAGTATTGCTTTGATGGACTATGGAACAAGGAGTAGAAAAGGCCTAAGCTTGGTGATGCACATGGAACCCCAAGTAAATTCAAGATAATCAAAAGCCTAAGCTTGGGGATTCCCCGGGAAGGCATCCCCTCTTTCGTCTTCATCCATCGGTAACTATACTTGGAGCTATATTTTTATTCGCAACATGCTATGTGTTTTGCTTGGAGCGTCTTGTATAATTTGAGTCTTTGCTTGTTACGTTGCCACAATCATCCTTGCTGGACACACCTATTTGAGAGAGTTAAATATGGCCTATAAATTATTAGAACACTCTAAGTGCATCACTTATATCTTTTGAGTTGAATAGTTTTTGCTCTAGTGCTTCACTTATATCTTTTAGAGCATGGTGGTGGTAATATTTTGTAGAAATTGTCAAACTCTCATGCTTCACTTATATCTATCTGAGAGTCTATCAAAACAGCATGGTAAAGTGTTTAGGCTAAAGAAACTAGTCTTCACATGATAAACATCCAATGTCAATGTAGTAAAAAAAATTCACACCAAGTGCATTGAATAGAATGAGATGTTGGATGCTTGATAATTTTTTTGAGACATGAGGATAGTGATATTAGAGTCATGCTAGTGGAGTCATTATGAAATTGATAAATACTTGTGTTAAGGTTAGTGATTCCCGTAGCATGCACGTATGGTGAACCGTTGTGTGACTAAGTTAGAGCATGAGGCATTTGTAGAGTGCCAACCTTTGTGAGGAGGTCGGGGGCGCGCGATGGTTAACTCCTACCAACCTCCCCCCTAGGAGAATGCATTGATTGCTTTGTTTTGATGACTCGTAAATTTTTGCAATAAGTAGATGAGTTCTTATGGCTAATGTTGAGTCCATGGATTATACGTACTCTCACCCTTCCACCATTGCTAGCCTCTCTTGTACCGCGCAACTTTCACCGGTGCCATAAACCCACTATATATCCTTCCTCAAAACAGCCACCATATTGTTCCTCAAAACAGCCACCGTACCTATGTGTCATGGAATTTCCATAGCCATTCCGAGATATATTTCCATGCAACTTTCCACCGTTCCGTTCATATGACACGCACCATATTGTCATATTTCCATTGCATGATCTTGTAGTTGACACCGTATTTGTGGCAAGGCCACCATGCTTAATCTTATCATACATGTCACTCTTGTTTCATTGCACATACCAGTACACCGCCGGAGGCATTCATATAGAGTCATACTTTGTTTTTGTAGTGTCAAGTTGTAATGAAAGTGTGATGATCATCATTATTAGAGCATTGTCCCATGGGAGGAAAGGCTGAATCTATAAAGCTCCTCCGCAAAAAAAAAAGAAAAAAAAGAAAGGCCAAAGAAAAAAAAGGCCCAAAAAAGGAAAAAAAAAGAAAAAGGAAAAGGGACAATTGCTACTATCTTTTTCCACACTTGTGCTTCAAAGTAGCACCATGTTTTTCATTGTAGAGAGTCTCATGCTTAGTCACTTTCATATACTAGTGGGAATTTTCATTATAGAACTTGGCTTGTATATTCCAACGATGGGCTTCCTCAAATGCCCTAGGTCTTCGTGAGCAAGCAAGTTGGATGGACACCCACTAGTTTCTTTTGTTCAGCTTTCATTCATATTTAGCTCTAGTGCATCCGTTGCATGGCAATCCCTACTCACTCACATTGACATCTATTGATGGGCATCTCCATAGCCCGTTGATACGCCTAGTCGATGTGAGACTATATCCCTCCTTTTTGTCTTCTCCGCAACCACCTCTATTCCACCCATAGTGCTATATCCATGGCTCACGCTCATGTATTGCGTGAAAGTTGAAAGGTTTGAAAAGATAGAGTATGAAAACAAATGCTTAGCTGAAATCGGGGTTGTGCATGATATGAATATTTTTGTGTGATAATAAGGGAGCATAGCCAACACTATATGATTTTATAGGGATAACTTTCTTTATCCATAGTATTTTGAGAAGACATGATTGCTTTGTTAGTATTGCTTGAAGTATTGTTATTTCTTATGTCAATATAGACTTTTATCCTAAATCTTTCAGATCTGAACATTCATGCCACAATTAAGAGAATTACGTTGAAAAATTATAGTGGTTAGCATTCCACATCAAAAATTCTTTCCTTATCATTTACCTACTCGAGGACGAGCAGGAATTAAGCTTGGGGATGCTTGATACGTCTCCAACGTATCTATTATTTTTTATTGTTCCATGCTGACTAATCTACTAACCCAAAGGCCCAGTCTAGATTGCTGTTTTTTTTCCTATTTTAGGGTTTTGCAGAAAAGGAATATCAAATGGAGTCCGAACGGAATGAAACCTTCGCGAGAGATATTTTTGGAGAAAATCACGCACGGGAAACGTGAGGACCAAGTCAGGAGATAGAGGGGCTGCCCTCAAGGGTGGGGGGCGCGCCCCCTGCCTCGAGGCCCCCTCGTGTGGCCCCGGTGCCCTCCTTCTTCCTACATATATCCACGTACAACAGAAACTCCATACGCAAAGTGAAAACCTAATTCCACCGCCGTATCTTCTGTTCCTGTGGAGATCCCATCTTGGAGCCTGTTCCGGAGCTCCACTGGAGGGGGATCCACCGGGGAGGCCTTCATCATCATCATCATCGCCCTCACCATGAGTTGTGAGTAGTTTACCACAGACCTTTGGGTCCATAGCTAGTATCTAGATGACTTCTTCTCTCTCTCTGGACCTCAATATAACGTTCTCCTCGGTCTTTGAGGAGATCTATTCGATGTAATCTCTTTTTGTGGTGTGTTTGTCGTGATCCGATGAATTGTGAGTTTATGATCAAGGTTATCTATGAAAGATATTTGGTTCTTATCTGAACTTTTTATGTGTGCTCATAATATCCTTGCAAGTCTCTTCGAATTATTGGTTTGGTTTGGCCTACTAGATCTATAGTTCTTGCAATGGGAGAAGTGCTCGGCTTTGGGTTCAATCTTGCGGTGTCCTTTCCCAGTGACAGTAGGGGCAGCAAGGCACGTATTGTATTGTTGCCATCGAGGATAAAAAGATGGCGTTTTCATCATATTGCTTGAGTTTATCCCTCTACATCATGTCATCTTGCTTAAGGCGTTACTCTGTTCGTATGAACTCAATACACTAGATGCATGCTGGATAGCGGTCGATGTGTGGAGTAATAGTAGTAGATGCAGAATTGTTTCGATCTACTTGTCTCGGACGTGATGCCTATATACAATGATCATTCCTAGATAGTCTCATATTTATTCGCTTTTCTATCAATTGCTCGACAGTAATGTAACATCCCAAAATTCTAAATTTTGGAATGTTATAATAAATAGATAGATTTGATTGCTGTTTGATGTGCTGTGTGAACTTGAGTGAAATTTGAAACTTTTGAAAGTTAAATGAGAGGGAATAAAATGACTTTCCCAAAACTTTCACTTTGCTTTTTGATCTCCGAGGGAATTCAAATTCTTTTCAACACCAAACCCTAGAGTGAAGATAATATGACTTCTTCCATTTATTTTAAATGATAAAGGGGTTTGAAAGGATTTTTGAATTTCATCCTCGAATTCTTTTCAACTCAGAAACTTTGAGCAACTCAATGATTTTCCCGAGAGAAGATAAAATGACTTCTTCAAATTATAGGAAATATGAGTTGGAAGTTTTTCTGAAATTTTCTGCAACTCAATTTCAATATTGAGTTATTTGGTTTTTATTCAAATTATTTTCTCCAAAAATAAATTACATGGAAAATAGGGTAACATGATTTCCTACATCAGAAAATTGGAGATAAATGAATTTGAAGTCTTTTTGATATTTTAAAGTTGATCTTTATTGGATTTTATTGCAATAGTAGGACCTTTTGATTTATTAGAATTTGTGGGCATTTTATTTGACAGTAGTAAAATGTTCATGTTGTAGGGCTTATTTTTCTGCAAATTTTGATATATAATATGCCTATAGTATATTATATATTATTTGTCTTTATTTTATTTTCTTGTCTGTGTTTTTTTTAATGTTCCTCCGCCGAAACTGGGCCGGCCCAGCTTCCACCAGGCCGCGGCCCAGCGCCCCGTCGCCCCCGACCTTCGGCCGGACTCCTCCGCGTCCCCTCCTCCAAGAAACTGAGCCCCCCCTCCATAAATACTCCGCCGCCGCCGCCCCTCTCTCCCTGCTGCCCTCGCATCGCCGCCGCCGCGCACTTCCGCCGCCGCCGCAAATCGCCGCCGCCGCCGCTAACTGCTGCCGCCGCCACCGCTGGTTGCTGCTGCCTCGCCGCCCTGCCCCGCTGCCCCTCGCCTGACCTCGCAACTCGCCCAGCCCTACCGCCCTTCGCCGGAGATCGACGGCCGGACTTCCGAGCCCGATCCGATGACCCACGCCGGTTCGCCCGAACTCGGTTTTCGTCGGGAAAACCGCTAGGTATAAACCGCCCGACTTTTTCTGTTAGTTAGGTTTTTTGTTATTTGATCGTTTTTTTATTTTATTAGGTTAGATCTATTCAGTGAACGCCCACTGATTAGGCCCTAATAGCGAGCGTTCGCTCGGTAGTCTTTTTATTTTTCTTTTAATTTCGGCCAGGGACTTATGTGTGAAGTTATTTTACAGTTTAGCCCCTAAACTTCAAACGGCCCTAACTTTTTGCTCGTTAGTCCAAATCCGACGAAACCAACGCCCACGTCTTCGTTACGAAATCCTCTTTCCAGTAATACAACTTAAACATGTTTTTGAAAGTTTTAAAATTTGAATTCAACTAGTTTTAGATTCAAATTTCGTTTGATCATAACTTGAGTTTCGTAACTCCGTTTCAGTTGATTCTTTTTGCAAATCGAAGCTCTTGACCTAAACTTTCTGATAAGGCCAAATTCACATAATTTTGGTACTGTTGGAAATTGTTTTGTGTTTCAAGAGTCATTTGTGTGTTTTTGAAGTTTTCCGAAGTGTTTATTCGCTCTGTCTGATCTTTTTGAGTGATTGCTTATGTGTGGTTACTATTGCTTGCTTACGATAGATTGACTGGAGTGTGACGAGTAGAGATATCAAGAGATTTGAGTGTGAATCATCTTCATCAACTTTGCAGGCAAGTTCACACTTTGATCATATCTTTCCAATTACCAAGTTTTCATTGCATTAGTCAAACTCTCACACCTTGCATGAGTAGGATCAATTAACTTGTGGGATTGGGAAGTAGATTGAGGTAGTAACTATTACCTGCATTACATTCATACTTTGGGAGTTACTTCTACGTTTGCTGTTAGGACATGCTATGCTCGTAGACGTGGATTGGGTGAGTGAAATCCATGATAGATGTGAGTTTGTTAATTAATGGTTCAACTTAAGGTGGCAACATTAATACACATCTGGGTGGATTGAGGTATCTGGGTATTCCAGTGATTGCCTATTTTTCTTTTGCACCGCCAATCAGGCTCAAAGGGATCATGAGATTATTCACACTAGAAACTTCCGTGTGCAGCCACAATGCTATTATGGGCTCTAGCATAGTATGAGTAAGTCATGCGAACTCTTACAGTGGTGGACTAGCAGATGTAGGGGATGTAGGTTGGTACGGTCCGCCCGATCGTAAGGTGCTAGCGCTTCTGAAAGACTATGTCTCGGTCATCCATTTCTCAAACACCATGCAGTACGAGAAACCAAACGGAGGAGATCGAGTCTTGTGGGAAAAGTGCACAAACCTCTGCAGAGTATACAAACTGATCATGATTAGCCGTGTCCCCGGTTATGGACGTCTTGAGTATCTAGTACTTGGATTTTCATGTGAATCTCATCATGTTACTCTAATTTAATATTGTTGGGTTTAATGATGAACTTTAATTGGGGTTGAGAGGATGTCTATCTTCTCAACGATGTTTCAACTACCATGATAGTTAATTAAAATTTATTCCTTTGCAGAAGGGAAAAATTGGCTTTACGCAAAAACTTTAACCTTACAGCCTCCACCAGCCAAATATGCATGTAGTTGTAGGATTTGTTCATCATCCTCATTACAGTGTGAATTTGCTAGTACATTCAATGTACTGACCCTCTGTGGCTGCAACGTCTCATGTTGCAGGATTATCTTACGACGAGTAAGTGATACGTTACGGTTACAATTTCTACACTCAATTTTGCCGTTGGTGTTGATGGGAATCCACAACCTTTGATGCTTCCGCTATGATCGATTGAGGTAATAGTACTTACGTTATTTAATACATGTGATTTACCTCTGTTATAAATCCTCGAGTACTGTGTGTGTCAGCATACCGATCCAGGGATGACACAGAACACAGAGTCTTCGGTCCATTTGGATCATGGTCGCTACAAGTAATTTGTTTACCCGCCGTAGAATACCGCTATCATGAGAGAAGCCACTAGACAAAACTATGGCCCCCAGGTCTATTCTCAACATATCAATCTACATCTACTTTACTTTTACCGCTTTTATTTTCTGTTTTATTAAACCAAAAATACCAAAAATATAAACTATCATCTCTATCAGATCTCACTCTCGTAAGTGACCGTAAAGGGATTGACAACCCCTTATCGCGTTGGCTGCAAAATTCTTATTTGTTTGTGCAGGTGCGAGGGACTGGCGCGTGGTCTCCTACTGGATTGATACCTTGGTTCTCAAAAACTGAGGGAAATACTTACGCTACTGTGCTGCATCTCCCTTTCCTCTTCGAGGGAATACAATGCAAGCTCAAGAGGTAGCAATAAACCTCGACTAGAGACTTAAGTGGTTGGTTAGGTCGTGGTCTACACCCACGTCGTCTTTCGCTTGAAGTCTGCCGATCACATGTCGTGTGCAGACGCTAAGTGGTGGAAACATGTGTGAATAAGTACACCCCTGCAGGGTTACCAATCTATTCAAATAGCCGCTATTCGCGGTTAAGGACCACTTGGTGGCCTATACAGTTCATAGACAAGTTAATGGATACTCCTAAAAGTCTCAAGACAAGTGTGAGTGTCGTGGATGGCCCTTCCGTAGGAGGACGAGAGAGGATCCACGGTAGTGTATAGTTGTGGTGACTAGTGGAGTCGTGTGAGTTGTCTCATCTTTGCAAACTACTGATAGACGTAGTATAGGTTAGCCAAGAGTCAAAGCTGGCTTGCTGCAATAAACTCCACTACCCTTGTTGATAATGATGCATGTACGATAGGTTCTGATGCAAGTCTTGCTGAGTACCTTTGTACTCATGTTTGTCTAATAACTGCTGCAGAGGAGAACCCTGCCCCCTCTGATGGGTTCTACATAGACCTTGACGTTGACGAGTATCTTGCTACCCAGGCGGCGATCTCGAACTTGTGAAGGGCCTTGTAGATAGTCAGGCTACTCTAAGCCTTCCTTCTTTCCAAGTTGTCTGTACTCAGACAAGTTTAGCTTCCGCATGTGCTTGTATGTTTGTATGACTTGAGTGTTAGGTCATGTGACCCCTACCTCTATGAATTTGTTATGTATGGCTCTTCGGAGCCTCTTAAATAAGGTACTTTGAGTAATAGAGTTTTGTTGTGATGCAATGTTGTATTTGCACATATCGGGCATATTGTGTGTATGTTATTGAAATGCTTGGTATGTGTGGGATCCGACTCCTAGTTGTTTACCCTTGGTAGCCTATCTTACAGGGAATGCCTCCTAGTGCTTCCACTGAGCATTGGTAGCTTGCTACTACTCCAGTACACGTAGGCTGGCCGATAACCCTCAACCGTAAGGGATCGAGATAGTCTTCGCGGGTAAGAATAACCCAATTTATAGATTCGACACACGGGAGCCAAAGAGTATTTATAAGCTTTGACAGTTGAGTTGTCAATTCAACCGCACCTGAAATATACTTACTTGCAACAAAAGATAAGTGGTAACGGTGATATGATAGTGATGGTGGTGACAGCAAAAGTGAACAGCAAAAGTAACAACTAATAACCAGCAGGATTGAAACACTATAGGCTACGGAGATGGATGGATGGGCGCTGCATGGATGAGATACATCATGAATCTAACTTGGGGCAAGGCACACAGAAAAGTAATGATCATCTGGGCAAATATCAAACATTAGGCATGTATCCCACAGGTAGTTGTACATGCTTGCAATAAGAACTTGCACAACATCTTTTGTCCTACCATCCCGCTACGAACGGGGCCAAAAGGAACTTATGGAGATTAAGGTGCTCCTGTCAAAGAGCACCGGAACAAAGCAATAAACTCAATGGATACATGGAATCCTCAAATTATGGACCATCCCCTTTGGTCTCCCAACCTGTCACCTTTGGGATCGCCGGTTCCGGACCATAATAGGTGCAAACAACTCATAGATAGGATCAAGAACACAAATATATTCATGCAAACACATAGGGTTCAGATCTGAAAACATGGCACTCGGGCCCAAAGTGACAAGCATTAAGAGCAACAAGTTGAAGCAAAGATGATATACACCAAAGTAGATGATAGGCAACATGCCCCCAACAATCTGATAAACTATTTCATGATCTAACTCATCCAATCCCTACTATCCCCTTTGCCTACAGCAGGGAATTACTCACACATGGAAGGAGAAGTCATGGAGGGAGGATGGAGTGGTGATGATGATGACGATGGCGACGATCTCCCCTCTCCGGAAGCCAAATCAGCCTCCAGATTAGCCCTCCCGAAGAAGAATAGAGGGTGGCGGCGGCTCCACGACGGAAACTGGAAAAACGACTTCTTTTCTGGGGTTTTCTCGCCACGGGAATAAATACGAGCCAAGGTAGGGCACCAGAGGGGGAGGACCCTCCCAGGCGGCCTTCTGGCGCGGCCAGGGGTGGGGCCGTGCCAGCAGGGCGCCTGGGGCCCCCCTGGCTGCCCTCTGGCCCCACTTCTGGCACAGTGGCCCTTCGGGTGCGTGGATTTTCTGTGATTTTTCTTGGAATTTTCTGAGACACCTAAAAATCAATTTTCCTGCACACAATAAAACCATATAGGCAGCTCTGCTGAAAACAGCGTCAGTCCGGGTTAGTTTAGTTCAAATCATGCAAGAATGAGGGCAAAACAATAGCAAAAGTGTTTGGAAAAGTAGATATGTTTGAGACGTATCAACTCCCCCAAGCTTAGCATATTGCTTGTCCTCAAGCAATTCTGTTCAACGAACTGGACGCGACAAAGAAAACTTTGACAAACTCTTTTGCTTCATTAGATGTATATAAGCATGTACTACGAAAAGAGTCTAGCAAGTATTGAAACAATGCTATGAGGACAATGCACAAAGCAATCCTTCTTTCAAGTGACCAATCACAAATAACTAAAAGTAAATAATATGCTACTGAAAATCAAGACAAGATTACATTGCACATAGCTTGAACATACTAGAGTGGTATCTCGCTAGCCTCCATGAGTGAAGCAAAACATAAATGCAGAAACTCCTCCAGAGTTTTAAAGGAGACTAGAACTAAGAATTTCAGAATAAATAATACCACAAGCATGCAGAAGACAATGTAATACTTTGGGACAGTGCACATTACACTCAGAATGACAATTATGCTCTCCTAGTTGGTGCTTTGAAGAAAGAAGGTGGAGACTCTCGAACCGTGGAATTTGATGGCGAGGTTGAAAACCCGTGGTTGGAAACAAAGACTAAACATGTACCAGAGCTCTTGGTTTTGAAAACAGAGGTAAAAATGATTTTGGGAGGTGCATATTTTGTCAACGAATGCTAGTAGACAACCCTATCACTTCTTATGCTAGACATGTTTCAAGGAACGGCTCCCAAGATGGGGACGATCACATCCCCTTAATCTCCTTTGTTTATCACTACCAAAGTTTTCTGATTTCTCATAAACAAAGGGTGAAGGAGGGTTTGTTGGTTGTGATTATCTTTTGTGAGCTGGGCGTACTCATGCCAGTCCCTCCTCGTATTAGGGGTTTGCAGATTAGACATGCAATCCCGGGATAAAACATGTCCAACATAAGAAGATCATGAATTACCTACTACTTCCTCATGAGCTAAAACAGAGGCACAAAACAGGAGTAAATTTGAATAATTTCGAGATGGTACAAGAAAGTCTTCGTTAGGATGGCTGGTAAATACCACATAGGAAGGTATGGTGGACTCATATGGAATAACTGGTTTGAAAGGATTTGGATGCACAAGCAGAATTCCGCTTAGTGCGAGCGAAGGCTAGCAAAAGACTGGGAAGCGACCAACTAGAGAGCAATAACGGTCATAATCATGCAGAGCGACAAAGCAACATTGAATTGGGCATGAAAGTGATATAACTATTCTGAAACTCAAAGATCATCAAGGCAAAGCAGACTTTTTAGTCTTAAACATGTGTAAATATGTGCCAAGTCAATCCAAGGATTCTCCAAAGGGAAATACCACCTTAGTATACCAAACTATGAACAATGCAATGCATGTAAATCATTTCAATAACACATTATATACTCTAGCTATTTGAGATTAGCCACAAGGAAAGCATGAACCACCGGGAAAGCATTGTAAACATAGCACTATGTCGCTACAAGCTGGTCTCTAGATCATAAGTACAGGCATATGTACAAAAGTAGAAACAAGAAGAGTTCATACCGGTTTTCCTTGTTGCTTCCCTTCCGTCGATCTTCGTCATTACTGCCTTGTCACTTGCACGATCGAACGTAGGAAATATAATTAAATGCCATCACGGACTCGAGCTGAACTCTGAAAACAAAGCAAACTAAAGAGAGAAAGGAAATCTTTTTTGGTTTTTTCAAAGGTTGAATGAAAGCAAAAAAAAGAGAAAATCTTTTTGTTGTTTTTGCAAAGAAAGAAACAAAGAAGAACGGGCAAAAACTTCGAAAAGATCAAAGCGAACAAAAATAAAACGGATAATACAATGGAAAAGTGAGAAGGGCACGTACTCCCCCAAGCTTAGGCTTTTGGCCTAAGTTGGTAGTAGCTACTGCCCCCAGGAGCCTCCTGCTCCGGGGTGGTACTGATGAGTCCAAGGGTCGTATAAGGATTCCGGCACGTACACCGAAGTCCTCAGATCCTCCCACGAAGAAGGGTCCGCACTCCAAGCAGAGGAAGACCCTTCACCAAACTCGGTGACGGTCTCCCCCTGAAAAGGTGGTAACTCACCGTGCTCCTCCTCGTCGGGCACAACCCCCTCCATGGGGTCATGAAAATGATGCTGGACCATGAACTCATCGAACTGGATAACATCAAAGGACCATCCGTTCCTGCAAGAAAAATCAAACAAAAGAGGTGCAGGTAGACGGATCTTGCGTTCCGCGGTAGTTCCGAAACGCAAGATATAAACAAGGTTACCAAACTCAGAAGTCATGGTAACAAACTTATGCCTTTTCATAGCAGCAAGATCAAAACTTAAATAAGTAAAAGGCTTATCATCAGGGTGTGGGGTGCCTTTAAGATACTCTAAGATAAGTGTGGCATAAACGCCACCAAATAAACCTCCCTTGTTACCGTTCATAGCAAGGCGTCGAGCAATTAAGGCACCCACATTATAATCAAACCTCCCTGAGAGGGCGGTTGCCAGGATAGCAATATCCGGCGCAGAAATGCTGCTTGTGTTGTCACGAGCTAACACCCCCCTAGCAACATAATACGCAAAATACCTGAGGTGAGGGAATAAGATGCTGGAGGTTTTTGACCGATGAATATCCCTCGTATCCATGCTGCAGAGAGAGTTGAAGACGGTTCTCAGCTCGGAGGGCTGAGAGGTCATCTTCGCTGTCCGCCCAACGTTTGGCACACCTATTATTTCACAAAACTTTTCCAAGGGCATGGTCAAAAGATTATTGTAAATTTTAAACTCAATAGGACCAGTATCAAGGTTATATCTAAAACTGTTAATGAAACCAGAGGTGAGTTTTTGATACTGAGCAACACGGCACGTGACGAGCCGTGTCAGACCTGCATTAGCACAAAGATTATAAAACTCATCCTTAATTCCTGCAGCTTCAAGGAATTCATCACATGGGAACATCATCGCACGTGCTGGATTTGTGTCTTCCAACAACTCTAGGGGCACATGATCTTCATTATAGCTCACCCTAGCAGTCGAGGGTGAAGCTGCGGCTCTAGTAACTCGATCGGAGCGCGCGGGCTTCTTCTTCTCAAGCCACCCCTTTGCCCTTCCTAACAAACTCATTTCTGAAATTTTTGGCAAATTACAAAAACAAGGATTTAAACAAAGCGGGTTAAGGCAAACTACTCAACTCACTTACCTAAGGCATAAACTTGCATCAAAACTTGGAAAATAAATTTCTACACATGCATGCAAGCTCATCTACATAGCACCAAAAACTACTAAATACTCACAAATGAAGCCACCAACCAAAAATATAATTGGAGGGGTGGAGGAGTTACATACCAGGGAGTATTTGTTCAAAATCTCAGCTCGAATGATAGGCTGTAGAGAGAGATCGAAAATTGCCTCCAAGAACAGCAAGAACGCAAGAACAGGTGCAGAACTCGTGTTTTCGGAGAGAAAGAGAGAGAGAGGAAGAAGACTCACCTGGAGGCGGGTCCTGTGGGCCCCAGGCGCCCTATGGGCGCGGCCAGGGGGCAGGCCGCGCCAACTGGCCGCCTGGGCCACTGGTGCCCCTCCTGGTCAGCCCCAGGTGCCACTGGGTCACTCCCGGCATGGAAATTTTAAATTTTATTTTTCTGGAATTTTTCTGAAAACTTCACTGTTGAAATTTTTTCGAAGTTCAAAAAGCTGCAAAACTTTCTGAAAACTTAAAGCAGTGATTAGTATTGTGAAGCTTCAAAAATACAAATACTTGGTACAGCAAGGAGATCAAAAGCTAAAACAAATGAAAACATAACAAGCTCAACTTTTTACCTATATAAAACATGCTCACTAGTAAGGTTGATCAAGTCCTACCAACAAACCGGCGATATATAGAGCAAAAAGTCCCACCTCTTACGAAGTGATCATTGCACCTTTACTTTAATGGACATTGTCCCCACCATAATAGTTTTGTATTTGTGGTGCACATGTAGTGGACAGTCGCATTCGCCAATCTTCACGGTCTCGTTATTTTCTATAGAGTTGAGGCCATGCCTCTTGTCGGTCTTCTTTGGAAAATACACCGTGTGTTCTTTATCATTCACATTGAAGGTAACCTTTCCTTTATTGCAATCAATAATATCACCTGCGGTGTTAAGAAAAGGTCTACCAAGAATAATGGACATGCTCCCATCCTCGGGCATGTCAAGCACGACAAAATCAGTACGGATCAAACAATTAGCAACTTCTACGGGAACATCCTCACAAATACCTATCGGGACGGCTGTTGACTTGTCAGCCATCTGAAGAGAGATATCTGTAGGAATTAGTTTCTCTAAACAAAGCCTCTTGTAAAGAGAGAAAGGCATAACACTCACTCCTCCTCCAAGATCACATAAAGCAGTTTTGACATAATTATTCTTTATGGAGCAAGGAATGGTGGGTATACCTGGATCACCAAGCTTCTCAGGAATCTTGCCACTGAAAAAGTAGTTAGCAAGCATAGTAGATATTGCTTCATTAGGAACTTTTCTTTTATTAGTAACAATATCTTTCATATATTTTGAATAGGGAGGTAACTTAATAGCATCAGTCAAAGGGATTTGAAGAAAAAGAGGTTTCATCCACTCACAAAACTTATTGTAATGCTCTTCTTCTTTAGATTTGAGAGACTTACCTGGAAAGGGCATGGGTTTCTGTATCCATGGTTCTCTTTCCTTCCCTTGTCTTCTTGCGACGAAGTCTTCTCTAGTGTACTTCTTGCGTTTGTCAGGTGCTTCTTCTTCTCGAACTTCAGGCGGATCATTCTTCTCCTTATCCTTATCTTCAGGTTCGGCACCGTCTTCAGTCTCAGCATCGGAGGTAGATATACTGTTGGGATCAACAGCTGGCTCTTCACTTGTAATAGGATCATTGGAATTGTCAGCCTCCTTGTGTTTCTTCTTCTTCTTCTTCTTTGGGGAGCCAACAATTTCTTCTTCCTGCATTTGAGAATCTTGCTCGATTCTCCTCGGATGCCCCTCTGGATAGAGAGGATCTTGAGTGCTAGTTCCTCCTCGGGTCTTAATCCCGAAGGCCTGTAAATCATCTTGTTTGGTATTGTTAGCAAGCAAATCTTTTTGCACATTAGAAATTTGTTCAAGCTGAGTTTGAACCATATGAAAATGCTTCACAAGACATTTAACATCATTAACTGTTCTACCTAGAACATCAAGCAGACTTTTGATAGCAAGGGAATTATCATGCAATTGACTTTGTATCCTCTCATTAAAATGACTTTGCTTCATAATAAAATTATCAAGCTCATCTAAACATTGATCAGGAGGCTTACCATGAGGGATGTCACTTGCGTTGAAATCTAAAAGAGAGTGTACCTGTACCATAGGAGGGTGAGTGGTAGGCTCACACAACTTCTCAATAGGGGGTAGATTCTTCACGTCTTCAGTTTTAATACCCTTCTCTTTAATAGACTTCCTTGCTTCTTGCATATCTTCGGGGCTTAGAACAAGCATGCCCCTCTTCTTTGATGGTGGAGGTGGTTCAGGGACGGACCAATCTTCATGGTTTTTGGCAATCCTGCCCATCAATTCTTATGCATCGTCCGGTGTTCTTTTCCTGAAAACACAACCAGCACAACTATGCAAATAGGACCTGGATTCATCAGTTAGACCAGCATAAAATATATCGATTAATTCATTCTTAGGGACTCCATGTCCTGGTCTAGCCTGGATCAGACTACAGTACCTCCCCCAAGCTTTAGGGAGGTGCTCATCCTGCAACTGTTTGAAGTTATAAATTCTTTGTAAAGCAGCATGTTGCATATGAGCAGGAAAGTACTCATCAACAAAAGAGTGAGCTAAGTCTTGAGGACTCTTAATGGAACCACATGGTAGTGCATCATACCATGTTTCAGCACCTTCCTTCAAAGAGAAAGGAAGAAGCTTAGTCACATAAAAGTTTCGTATCTTTTCATTCGTGGTAAACAAGCCACCCAACTCAGTGAGTTTGGTCAGGTGTGCAATAGCATCATCATTTTCTCTGCCATAAAAGGGGCCAGCTTCAACCATAGATATAAGTGAAAGATCAACAGAGAAATCATAATCAGGATCATTGACGCATATAGGAGATGTAGCAAATTCAGGATCAGGAACAGTCTTGTTCTTCAAGGAGTGTTTTTCAAGCAGCTTCTTAATAGCATCAGGGTCAGAGTCGGCAAACTCTGTCAGTTCCCTGCATAAATCATCATCAAGCATAATGTAATCATCATGAAGGAGTCTCTCCTTGAGTTTACTCAAATCAGGATAATCATAAGTTCCACCAATAGGGTAGCGAGTAACAGGAATTTCAATTCCAGATTTTTTTTGCAGCAGCAGCGATCTGTTTCTCAAGAGCATAACCAAGTGAACCAATATCATCAAGAGTAGTAGAAGAATCATCAAAAGTATCGAACATAGTAACAGATTCAGTAGAAGCATCATGTGGTGGTGGTGAGGCAAACTTACTCATAACAGAAGGTGAATCAAGTGTAGCACTAGTGTTCAGAACAGTACCTCTTCTTGTAGTGGATAGTAAGATCGGAACCTTGGGGTCTCCTTTCTTACCCATAGCGGATGAAGTGCAGCAGGTATGATACTTCAAGTAGACTTGTAAATATTGCTATGCTCCCCGGCAACGGCGCCAGAAAACAGTACTTGATAACCCTCAACCGTAAGGGATCAAGATAGTCTTCGCGGGTAAGAATAACCCAATTTATAGATTCGACACACGGGGAGCCAAAGAGTATTTATAAGCTTTGACAGTTGAGTTGTCAATTCAACCGCACCTGAAATATACTTACTTGCAACAAAAGATAAGTGGGAACGGTGATATGATAGTGATGGTGGTGACAGCAAAAGTGAAGAGCAAAAGTAACAACTAATAACCAGCAGGATTGAAACACTGTAAGCTAGGGAGATGGATGGTTGGGCGCTGCATGGATGAGATACATCATGAATCTAACTTGGGGCAAGGCACACAGAAAAGTAATGATCATCTAGGCAAATATCAAACATTAGGCATGTATCCCACAGGTAGTTGTACATGCTTGCAATAAGAACTTGCACAACATCTTTTGTCCTACCATCCCGCTACGAACGGGGCCAAAAGGAACTTATGGATATTAAGGTGCTCCTGTCAAAGAGCACCGAAACAAAGCAATAAACTCAATGGATACATGGAATCCTCAAATTATGGACCATCCCCTTTGGTGTCCCAACCTGTCACCTTTGGGATCGCCGGTTCCGGACCATAATAGGTGCAAACAACTCATAGATAGGATCAAGAACACAAATATATTCATGCAAACACATAGGGTTCAGATCTGAAAACATGGCACTCGGGCCCAAAGTGACAAGCATTAAGAGCAACAAGTTGAAGCAAAGATTATAAACACCAAAGTAGATGATAGGCAACATGCCCCCAACAATCTGATAAACTATTACATGATCTAACTCATCCAATCCCTACCATCCCCTTTGCCTACAGCAGGGAATTACTCACACATGGAAGGAGAAGTCTTAGAGGGAGGATGGAGTGGTGATGATGATGATGATGGCGACGATCTCCCCTGTCCGGAGGCCAAATCAGCCTCCAGATTAGCCCTCCCGAAGAAGAACAGAGGGTGGCGGCGGCTCCCCAACGGAAACTGGAAAAACGACTTCTTTTCTGGGGTTTTCTCGCCACGGGAATAAATACGAGCCAAGGTAGGGCACCAGAGGGGGGAGGACCCTCCCAGGCGGCCTCCTGGCGCGGCCAGGGGTGGGGCCGCGCCAGCAGGGTGCCTGGGGCCCCCCTGGCTGCCCTCTGGCCCCACTTCTGGCACAGTGGCCCTTCGGGTGCGTGGATTTTCTGTGATTTTTCTTGGAATTTTCTGAGAGACCTAAAAATCCATTTTCATGCACACAATAAAACCATACAGGCAGCTCAGCTGAAAACAGCGTCAGTCCGGGTTAGTTTAGTTCAAATCATGCAAGAATGAGGGCAAAACAATCGCAAAAGTGTTTGTAAAAGTAGATACGTTTGGGACGTATCACTGGCCGGCATGTGTCCTTCTTTGTTCCTGTGTATGTCCCTTAGGGGAAATGTCACGCGTTGTTCCTTTAAGTCCATGTAGCTTGCTACGACTTGGGTTCATATGTTGATGACCGACACGTTCGTTGCTGGGTCATGTATGCCTGTCTCTGTAATTTAGTGCCACTTTTTGTTTATAACTAGCCATGTTGGCCCAGGTTCTCTGTCATATGGATGCTAGCGACACTATCATATATGTGTGCCAAAATGCGCAAACGGTCCCGGGCCAGGTAAGGTGGCACCCGTGGGGATACCGTGTGTGAGGCCGCAAAGTGATATGATGTGTTACATGCTAGATCAGTGTGACTTATGATCGGGGTCCTGACAGGGGAGTTATATTGAAATAAAGGGGGTTACGAGGCATGCTTTTTGAGCTAGATGCATGTGTTTTCTTTCTCCTGTTACAACACATATGTGCAGAAAAGTGACCCGAATAGACACCGTAAACGCGCGAGACCCTTAAAAAATTGAGGGGCGCGCTAAATTTCCCCCTTCGAACCGTGAAAATCACGTGCCCCCACCATATCGGTTCCCTGTATCCCACAAAGCGGTTGGCAGGAGGGACATTCTAGCGTGCACGTTCCCCACATTCCCTCCTGTAGCCGCCCACCACCGTTGCCGCCAGCGATTCCAGCCATTTCCGCCGGCAGAATCATGCCGTCGGGCCGCACTACACCCGGATCCACTTGTCGCTTCCCCGGATACATTGAGCCGAGCCACCCTCGGGTCGCAGCCGCCCTGGATCAACCGCAACCAGTGAGCCCCTTTTATTCCACTTGTAGATCGACCACACGCGGTCAAATTTCGTTGATGCGAGCTCGGATGCGGTCTCACAGATGGATTTGAGCCCTTGCTAGCTATTTTTGCTCGAGGATTCGCCCTTGTCCGATGACTCCGACGTAGAGTCGATGCTCGAGCAGCATCGACGGCATATGGTGTCCGCGGTCCTAGCCGTGAAGGAGGTCGAGGATCGGAATCGCGAGAGAAGGCGAGGATCGACCATCGGCTGTCTTCGCATCCCTTGCAACCGCCATATCGGTAACATGATGTTGATGCAAGACTACTTCGCGGACAATCCTACCTATCTGCCGCACCTCTTTCGGAGAAGGCATCGGATGCGCCGATCCCTCTTCGTAAAAATAGTGCAAGCTTGCGAGGCCAATTCCTGTTCGTTTTACTCAAAGGAGAAACACCATAGGCTTGTTAGGTTTTAGAGCATATGAAAAAATCTCGGTAGCTATGCGGGCGATTTCATATGGCATTCTGGTTAATTACGCCGACGAGTAACATCGCATTGACGAAGATACTACAATTGAGTTAGTGTGTAGGTTGGCCAAAGTGATCATCCCCATCTTTGGTCC
Source organism: Secale cereale (assembly GCA_902687465.1). Taxonomy (NCBI): domain Eukaryota; kingdom Viridiplantae; phylum Streptophyta; class Magnoliopsida; order Poales; family Poaceae; genus Secale; species Secale cereale. The sequence goes on along the minus strand of LR738710.1, from coordinate 529,664,391 downwards.
TATCTATCTTCGTGCACCCAATGAAGAAGACACTAAAAAGTTGATGGCACCAAATGAGAAGTGAGGTTGGCCTGGCATGGTAGGAAGCGTTGATTGCATGCATTGGACTTGGAAAAACTGCGTGAAGGCACAACATGAGCAGTATTGTGGCAAGTCTCATGATGCAACAATTGTGCTAGAGGTTATTGAATCTGAGGATTTATGGATTTGACATTGTAGTTTTTGGTATGCCGGGTAATCTCAATGATATGAATGTGTTCCAAAGGTCTCATTTGTTTGCTACACTTGCTAGTGGTGATGCTCTTGCTTGCAACTTTACAGTGGGAATGATTACACAAAGGGTTGCTATCTTGCAGATGTAATTTACCCTACTTGATGTACATTTGTCAAGAGTATAAAAAATCCCAAAATTAGGAAGCATATTGAATTTGCAAAGCTACAAGAGGCTACCCGAAAAGATATTGAAAGAGCCTTTGAGGTTTTGCAATCTAGATTTGTCATTATTCGTGGTCCTTCTCATTTTTGGGACAAACAAACCCTAAACAACATCATGACAGGTCGTGTGATTCTTAACAACATGATCATTGAATATTAGAGGGACATAAACTTGGAGTTCTTCTACAAAAATCTCGGTAACGTGTGCATCCAGCTAGAGACCCTGACTGCATACAAGCATTCCTTCAGACATACCCGTAGGTTGAAGACACAAACATCCACCGTCAGTTTCAGGAGGATCAAATTGAGCACCATTGGCAAAGGCATGGGCGATAAAACCATGCAATTTTACATTCATTTCATTTAATTCGTGTGTGATCGTTGTCATTGTTGTATTCAGGACAATTATTGTATTGAATTATTAGTTTAATTTGGTGATTTGAATAATTATTCTAATTTGAATCCATAATATTCACATTTCATGTTATATTGAATTCATAATTATGTCTAATATGTGAGATATGTGTCAAATTCAGAAGAAAAAACACGTGTTTTGCGACTGGCGTGGGCTGTGGCCGACCCGACCCCGCATCGCGGAACTGTAAGAGAATAATATTCTTTTACAGTTCCGCTATGCATGGTCTGATCGGCCATAGCCCGCTCCAGCCCGGAAAACACGTTTTCCACGACTGTAAACACACTATAAGGGTCTCTGGTATAAGGGGTCTGCTAGAGATGCTCTTATCTTGCAATCCAATTCCTCAACCTGGTCAACCCTGGTTTGTAGAAATCGGCATTTGCTCTATGATGAAGCACGAGGAGTTATGTTGGAATAGAGGGGTTTATGAGGCATGTTTTTTTGAGCTAGATGCATGTATTTTATTTCTCCTGTTGCGACACATATGCATATTTGCTAGTTTGTATAATAGAGAGAAGATTGGGGTATTTACAGCTGTCCCTCATACTCATTACAAGTCTCTAATAAATGCATCCCGGTTACAAGGGTACAAGTAAGATACATCAAATATACATGTGACTAAATGATATATAAAGGCACTGACACTAGCTTCTAGGCAATGGGATATGGATCGACTAGGTGACACAATTGATTCTCTGAATGCGGTAGGTCGCCGACTTGCTTCCCCTCCTAGTCGTTGATCCTTTGGCTTTGTGGAGCCTTGTATTGCCTCATTTTTTCCTTTGGGGCATGGTTGTGTTGTTCCTCCAACAGACCTATTTTCTTTCTCTTTTGTATTTGTATTTATGTATGGTTGTGGTTATTTGCTTTATATACAAAATGAACCGAAACATGTTTCAATAGAAAGGTACACATGAGATAACAGACATGGAGTTAGGTAGTATACTAATAGCACTATCTCCAATCATATTGTTTCCTTGATAATGAAGTTTGAGATTGTGCCTGAACCAACTGAGTAATCATACTGGAAAGGCTTCGTGAACCCATCAACTACCTGATCATCATACCCGATAAAGCAAATATCGAGCTTCTTGGTCTTGCACAAAATGGAAGTCAATCTCGATGTGCTTCCTTCGTTCATAGAATACAGGGTTGGCGTACAGGTATTTTGCTCCAAAATTATACATCGCAACAACGGAGCCATGCTTGGAAGATACAAAGTTCACCTAGGAGATAATGCAACCAATTCACAGCCATAGTTGGATTAATATTTGCCTTGTATTGTTCTTCATTTCTATCACTAGTACAAAAATGGGTATTAGAAGTGGACCCCGGAAGTGTTTTGACCAAACATAATGAATCTTTCTATGATACCTCCACCGAAGGCGGTTATTCTTGTTCAAGGAAGCTCCATAGGAAGTTAAATCAAAAATTTCGGGTAGGAAAGATTGGAGGCGGTTATAATTGTGAAACCGCCTCCAATTTCTCAACAATAGAGGCGGTTTCATTGTAGAAACCTTGTGCAGGTGGTGAGTATCTCAAGGCACAGTCTTTCACTTTACTTTATCTACGGGTTCATAGGCACCACACCTTGATTTTCCATAAATCTATCTCCCTTCCCTTCTCAGATCCGCGACCAAACCCTAGCCAAAATCTAGCACAACCGCCGAAACTTTCAGCTTGTCGAGCATGCTGCCACTTGTTGAAGGAAATATGCCCTAGAGGCAATAATAAAGATGTTATTTGTATTTCCTTATATCATGATAAATGTCTTTTATTCATGCTAGAATTGTATTAACCAGAAACTTAGTACATGTGTGAATACATAGACAAAACAGTATGTCCCTAGTATGCCTCTACTAAGACTAGCTCATTGATCAAAGATGGTTATGTTTCCTAGCCACAGACATAAGTTGTCATTTGATCAATGGGATCACATCATTAGGAGAATGATGTGATGGACAAGACTCATCTGTTAGCTTAGCACCATGATCGTTTAGTTTTACTGCTATTGCTTTCTTCATGACTTATACATGTTCCTACGACTATGAGATTATGCAACTCCCGTATACCGGAAGAACACCTTGTGTGCTATCAAATGTCACAACGTAACTGGGTGATTATAAAGGTGCTCTACAGGTGTCTCCGAAGGTATTTGTGGTGTTGGCATAGATCAAGAATAGGATTTGTCACTCCGAGTATCGGAGAGGTATCTCTGGGCCCTCTCGGTAATATACATCATAATAAGCCTTGACTAATGAGTTAGTCATGAGATGATGTATTACGGAACGAGTAAAGAGACTTCCCGATAACGAGTAAAGGGACTTCCCGATAACGAGATTGAACTAGGTATTGAGATACCGACGATCGAATCTCGTACAAGTAACATACCGATGACAAAGGGAACAACGTATGTTGTTATGCGGTTTGACCGATAAAGATCTTCGTAGAATACGTAGGAGCCAATATGAGCATCCAGGTTCCGCTATTGGTTATTGACCGGAGATGAGTCTCGGTCATGTCTACATAGTTCTCGAACCCGTAGGGTCCGCACGCTTAACGTTTGATGACGATCGGTATTATGAGTTTATGAGTTTTGATGTAAAGAAGGTAGTTCGGAGTCCCGGATAAGATCACGGACATGACGAGGAGTCTCGGAATGTCCGAGACGTAAAGATTGATAAATTGGACGATTATATTCAGACATCGGATGTGTTCCGGAAAGTTTGAGAATTAACCGGAGTGCCGGGGGGGAGGGGGGGTTACCGGAACCCCCCGAGGGAATGTTGGGCCCTAGTGGGCCATAGGGGAGAAAGAGGGCAGTAGCCAGGAGGTGGTGCACTCCCTCCCAAGGGGCAGTCCGAATTGGACTAGGGGAGGGGGGCGCGGCCCCTCTTTCCCTCTCCTTCCTTCCCCCTCTCTCCTTCTTGGTGGACTCCTACAAGGAATAGGATTGCAATCCTATTCCTTGTAGGATTGCCTCTCCTATCATGCCATAGAGGGACGGCCGGCCTCCCCCCTTGCTCCTTTATATACGGGGGCAGGGGGCACCCTAGAACACACAAGTTCATCTCTCCAGCTGTTTGCGGTGCCCCCGTCCACAGAAACACACCTCGGTCATACCGTTGCAGTGCTTAGGCGAAGCCCTGCACCGGTAACTTCATCATATCCGCCACCACACCGTCGTGCTGACGAAACTCTCCCGTGAAGCTCAACTGGATCAAGAGATCGTGGAATGTCACCAAACTGAACGTGTGCTGAACGCGGAGTTGCCGTACGTTCGGTGCTTGATCGATTGAATCACGAAGAAGTTCGACTACATCAACTACGTCACTTGACACTTACACTTCTGGTCTACGAGGGTACGTAGACACACTCTCTCCCCTCTCGTTGCTATGCATCTGGTAGATAGATCTTGCATGATCGTAGGAAAATTTTAAAATACTACGTTCCCCAACAGTGGCATCAGGAGCTAGGTCTATGCGTAGATGATATGCACGAGTAGAACACAATGAGTTGTGGATGATACTAGTCATACTGCTTACCAGCATGTCATACTTTGTTTCGGCGGTATTGTGAGATGAAGCGGCCCGGACCGACATTACGCGTACGCTTACGCGAGACTGGTTTCACCGTTATGAGCACTCGTTGCTTAAAGGTGACTGGCGGGTGTCTGTCTCTCTCAGTTTAGCTGAATCAAGTGTGGCTACGCCCGGTCCTTGTGAAGGTTAAAACAACACATACTTGACGAAAAATCATTGTGGTTTTTGTATGTGTAGGTAAGAACGGTTCTTGTTAAGCCCATAGCAGCCACGTAAAACTTGCAACAACAAAGTAGAGGACGTCTAACTTGTTTTTGCAGGGCATGTTGTGATGTGATATGGTCAAGACATGATGAGTTATACGTTATTGTATTAGATGATCATGTTTTTTAAAGTTATCGACAACTAGCAGGAGCCATATGGTTGTCGCTTTATTGTATGAAATACAGTTGCCATGTAATTGCTTTACTTTATCACTAAGCGGTAGCGATAGTCGTGGAAGCAATAGTTGGTGAGACGACAACGATGCTACGATGGAGATCAAGGTGTCACGCCGGTGACGAAGGTGATCATGACGGTGCTTTGAAGATGGAGATCAAAAGCACAAGATGATGATGGCCATATCATGTCACATATTTTGATTGCATGTGATGTTTATCTTATTATGGTTCTTATTTTGCTTAGTACGACGGTAGCATTATAAGATGATCCCTTACAAAATTTCAAGGTATAAGTGTTCTCCCTGAGTATGCACCGTTGCGAAATTTTGTCGTGCCGAGACACGACGTGATGATCGGGTGTGATAAGCTCTACGTTCAAATACAACGGATGTAAGCCAGTTTTGCACACGCAGAATACTCGGGTTAAACTTGACGAGCCAAGCATATGCAGATATGGTGTCGGAACACTTGAGACCGAAAGGTCGAGCGTGAATCATATAGTATATATGAAAAACATAAGATGTTCACCAGTGAAACTTCTCCATCTCACGTGATGATCGGACATGGTTTAGTTGATTTGGATCACGTGATCATTTAGATGACTAGAGGGATGTCTATCTAAGTGGGAGTTCTTTAAGTAATATGACTAATTGAACTTTAATTTATCATGGACTTAGTCCTGATAGTTTTTGCATATCTATGTTGTTGTAGATCCATGGCCCGTTCTACCGTTCCTTTGAATTTTAATGCATTCCTAGAGAAAGCTAAGTTGAAAGATGATGGTAGCAATTACACGGACTGGGTCCGTAACTTGAGGATTATCCTCATTGCTACACAGAAGAATTATGTCCTTGAAGCACCGCTAGGTGACAAGCCCCCTCCCGCTAATGTGGACGCTTTGAACGTCTGACAGACGCAGTCTGATGACTACACGATAGTTCAGTGTGCCATCCTTTACGGCTTAGAACCGAGACTTCAACGACGTTCTAAACATCATGGACCATATGAGATGTTCCTGGAGTTGAAGTTAATATTTCAAGCAAATGCCCGTATTGAGAAATATGAGATTTCCAATAAGTTCTACAGCTGCAAGATGGAGGAGAATTGTTCTATTAGTGAACACTTGCTCAGAATGTATGGGTACTACAATCATATGACTCAACTTCGTTGCAAAGTTGATGAGGATAATGTTATTGATAGAGTTCTTCAATCACTGTCACCAAGCTATAAAGGCTTCATGATGAACTATAATATGCAAGGGAAGCAAAAGACAATTCCCGAGCTCTTCGCTGTGCTCAAGGCTACGGAGGTAGAAATCAAATAGGAGCATCAAGTGTTGATGGTTAACAAGACCACTAGTTCCAAGAAAAAGGGCAAGGGAAAGAAGGGGAACTTCAAAAAGAATAGCAAGACAGTTGCTACTCCCACGGAGAAACCCAAGTCTGGAGCCAAGCCTGAAACTGAGTGCTTCTACTACAAAGGGACTGGACACTGGAAGCGGAACAGCCCCAAGTATTAGGCGGATAAGAAGGATTGCAAGGTGAACAAAGGTATATGTGATATACATGTTATTGATGTGTACCTTACTAATGCTCGTAGTAGTACCTGGGTATTTGATACCGGTTCCGTTGCTAATATTTTTAACTCAAAACAGGGACTACAGATTAAACGAAGATTGGCTAAGGACGAGGTGACGATGCGCGTGGGAAATGGTTCCAAAGTCGATGTGATCGCCGTCGGCATGCTACCTCTACATCTACCTTCGGGATTAGTTTTAGACATAAATAATTGTTATTTGGTGCCAGCGTTAAGCATGAACATTATATCTGGATCTTGTTTGTTGCGAGACGGTTATTCATTTAAATCAGAGAATAATGGTTTTTCTATTTTTATGAATAATATATTTTATAGTCATGCACCCTTGAAGAGTGGTCTATTCTTGTTGGATCTCGATTGTAGCGATACACATATTCATAATATTGAAGCCAAACGATGTAAAGTTAATAATGATAGTGCAACTTATTTGTGGCACTGCCGTTTAGGTCATATTGGTGTAAAGTGCATGAAGAAACTCCATAGTGATGGACTTTTGGAATCACTTGATTATGAATCACTTGGTGCTTGCAAACCATGCCTTATGGGCAAGATGACTAAAACTCCATTCTACAGAACTATGTAGCGAGCAACAGATTTGTTGGAAATCATACATACTGATGTATGTGGACCAATAAGTAATGAAGCTCGCGGCGGGTATCGTTATTTTCTGACCTTCACTTATGATTTGAGCAGATATGGGTATATCTACTTAATGAAGCACAAATCCGAAACATTTGAAAAGTTCAAAGAATTTCAGAGTGAAGTAGAGAATCATCGTCACAAGAAAATAAAGTTTCTACGATCCGATCTTGGAGGTGAATATTTGAGTTACGAGTTTGGTCTTCATTTGAAACAATGTGGAATAGTTTCACAACTCATGCCACCCGGAACACCACAACGTAATGGTGTGTCCAAACGTCGTAACCGTACTTTATTGGATATGGTGCGACCTATGATGTCTCTTACCGATTTACCACTATCATTTTGGGGTTATGTTTAGAGATAGCTGCATTCACATTAAATAGGGATCCATCTAAATCCGTTGAGACGACGCCTTATGAACTGTTGTTTGGCAAGAAAACAAAGTTGTCGTTTCTTAAAGTTTGGGGCTGCGATGCTTATGTGAAAAAGCTTCAACCTGATAAGCTCGAACCCAAGTCGGAGAAATGTGTCTTCATAGGATACACATAGGAGACTGTTGGGTACACCTTCTATCACAGATCCGAAGGCAAGATATTCGTCGCTAAGAATGGATCCTTTCTAGAGAAGGAGTTTCTCTCGAAAGAAGTGAGTGGGAGGAAAGTGGAACTTGATGAGGTAATTGTACCTTCTCCCGAATTGGAAAGTAGTACATCATAGAAACTAGTTCCAGTAATTCCTACACCAATTAGTGAGGAAGCTAATGATGATGATCATGAAACTTCAGATTAAATTTCTGCTGAACTTCGTAGATCAACCAGAGTACGTTCCGCACCTGAGTGGTACGGTAACCCAGTTTGGGAAGTCATGTTACTAGACCATGATGAACCTACGAACTATGAGGAAGCGATGATGAGCCCAGATTCTGCAAAATGGCTTGAGGCCATGAAATCTGAGATGGGATCCATGTATGAGAACAAAGTATGGACTTTGGTTGACTTGCCTGATGATCGGCAAGGCATCGAAAATAAATGGATCTTCAAGAGGAAGACTGGCGCAGACGGTAATGTTACTGTTTACAAAGCTTGACTTGTTGCGAAAGGGTTTCAACAAGTTCAAGGAGTTGACTACGATGAGACTTTCTCACCCGTAGCGATGCTTAAGTCTGTCCGAATCATGTTAGCAATTACCGCATTTTATGATTAGGAAATCTGGAAAATGGATGATAAAACTGCATTCCTGAATGGAAATCTCAAAGAAGAGTTGTATATGATGCAACCAGAAGGTTTTGTCGATCCAAAAGATGCTAACAAAGTGTGCAAGCTCCAGCGATCCATCTATGGACTGGTGCAAGCATCTCGGAGTTGGAATATACGCTTTGATGAGGTAATCAAAGCATATGGTTTTATACAAAGTTTTGGAGAAGCCTGTATTTACAAGAAAGTGAGTGGGAGCTCTGTAACATTTCTGATATTATATGTGGATGACATATTATTGATTGGAAATGATATAGAATTTCTGGATAGCATAAAAGGATACTTGAATAAGAATTTTTCAATGAAAGACCTCGGTGAAGCTGCTTACATATTTGGCATCAAGATCTATAGAGATAGATAAAGACGCTTAATCGGACTTTCACAAAGCACATACCTTGATAAAGTTTTGAAGAAGTTCAAAATGGATCAGTCAAAGAAAGTGTTCTTGCCTGTGTTACAAGGTGTGAAGTTGAGTAAGACTCAATGCCCGACCACTTCAGAAGATAGAGAGAAAATGAAAGTCATTCCCTATGCCTCAGCCATAGGATCTATCATGTATGCAATGCTGTGTACTAGACCTGATGTGTGCCTTGCTATAAGTCTAGCAGGGAGGTACCAAAGTAATCCAGGAGTGGATCACTAGACAACGGTCAAGAACATCCTGAAATACCTGAAAAGGACAAAGGATATGTTTCTCGTGTATGGAGGTGACAAAGAGCTCGTCGTAAACGTTTACGACGATTCTAGCTTTGACACTGATCCGGATGACTCTAAATCACAAACCGGATATGTATTTTTATTAAACGGTGGAGCTGTCAGAGCATCGTGGCGGGATCTACGTGTGAAGCGGAATACATAGCTGCTTCGGAAGCAGCAAGTGAAGGAGTCTGGATGAAGGAGTTCATATCCGATCAAGGTGTTATAACTAGTGCATCGGGTCCACTGAAAATCTTTTGTGACAACACTGGAGCAATAGCCTTGGCGAAGGAATCCAGGTTTCACAAGAGGACAAAGCACATCAAAAGACGCTTCAATTCCATCCGCGATCTAATCAAGGAGGGAGACATACGGATCTGAATGTAGCAGACCCGTTGACTAAGCCTCTTCCATGAGCAAAGCATGATAAGCACCAAGACACCATGGGTGTTAGGGTCATTACTTTGTAATACTTGATTATTGACTCTAGTTCAAGTGGGAGGCTGAAGGAAGTATGCCCTAGAGGCAATAATAAAGACTTTATTTGTATTTCCTTATATCATGATAAATGTCTTTTATTCATGCTAGAATTGTATTAACCGGAAACTTAGTACACGTGTGAATACATAGACAAAACAGTATGTCCCTAGTATGCCTCTACTAAGACTAGCTTATTGATCAAAGATGGTTATGTTTCCTAGCCATAGACATGAGTTGTAATTTGATCAACGGGATCACATCATTAGGAGAATGATGTGATGGACAAGACCCATCCGTTAGCTTAGCATTATGATCATTTAGTTTTACTGCTATTGCTTTCTTCATGACTTATACATGTTCCTATGACTATGAGATTATGGAACTCCCGTATACCGGAAGAACACCTTGTGTGCTATCGAACGTCACAACGGTACTGGGTGATTATAAAGATGCTCTACAGGTGTCTCCGAAGGTATTCGTGGTGTTGGCATAGATCAAGAATAGGATTTGCCACTCCGAGTATCGGAGAGGTATCTCTGGGCCCTCTCGGTAATACACATCATAATAAGCCTTGCAAGCAAATGACTAATGAGTTAGTCACGAGATGATGTATTACGGAACGAGTAAAGAGACTTGCCGATAACGAGATTGAACTAGGTATTGAGATACTGACGATCGAATCTCGGGCAAGTAACATACCGATGACAAAGGGAACAACGTATGTTGTTATGCGGTTTGACCGATAAAGATCTTCGTAGAATATGTAGGAGCCAATATGAGCATCCAGGTTCCGCTATTGGTTATTGACCGGAGATGAGTCTCGGTCATGTCTACATAGTTCTCGAACCCGTAGGGTCCACACACTTAACGTTTGATGACGATCGGTATTATGAGTTTATGAGTTTTGATGTACCGAAGGTAGTTCGGAGTCCCGGATAAGATCACGGACATGACGAGGAGTCTCGGAATGTCCGAGACGTAAAGATTGATATATTGGACGACTATATTCGGACACCAGAAGTGTTCCGGAAAGTTTCGGAATTAGCCGGAGAGCCGGGGGGGTTACCGGAACCCCCCGGGGGAATGTTGGGCCCTAGTGGGCCATAGGGGAGAAAGAGGGAAGTAGCCAGGAGGTGGCGCGCCCCCTCCCAAGGGGCAGTCCGAATTGGACTAGGGGAGGGGGGCGCGGCCCCTCTTTCCCTCTCCTCTCCCTCTCCTTCCTTCCCCCTCTCTCCTTCTTGGTGGACTCCTACTAGGAATAGGAATACAATCCTATTCCTAGTTAGATTGCCTCGCCTGGCACGCCATAGAGGGACGGCCGGCCTCCTCCCTTGCTCCTTTATATACGGGGGCATGGGGGACCCTAGAACACACAAGTTGATCTCTCCAGCCATGTGAGGTGCCCCCGTCCACAGAATCACACCTTGGTCATACCGTTGCAGCGCTTAGGCGAAGCCCTGCACCGGTAACTTCATCATATCCGTCACCACACCGTCGTCCTGACGAAACTCTCCAGTGAAGCTCAACTAGATCAAGAGCTCGTGGGACGTCATCAAGTTGAACGTGTGCTGAACGCGGAGGTGCCGTACGTTCGGTGCTTAATCGGTTGAATCGCGAAGAAGTTCGACTACATCAACCGCGTACCTTGACGCTTCCGCTTCCGGTCTACGAGGGTACGTAGACACACTCTCTCCCGTCTTGTTGCTATGCATCTGGTAGATAGATCTTGCGTGATCATAGGAAAATTTTAAAATACTACGTTCCCCAACACTTGTATGCTTCTTCACCAACGACAATCATCAACCTAGTAATCAGCCTGAAGGGGGTGGTGCAATGGCATATTGGTCCATCTATGGCGGTGCGGTGGCTGATCCAGTCCGTTACTCCATCGACCCAGGCGGTTAGGCGGTTGTGTGAGTGGTGACTATCTATTGATACATCTCCATCATTGTTATGGATTTCGTCACCGGCTTCCCCAAGTCCAAGCGAGGAAACGACACTATCTTTTTGGTCATTGATAAGCTCACAAAAGTGACTCGTTTTCTTCCAGTCAAGGAATCCATCAATGTAGCCGAACTGGCAGAGTTCTACACCTCCAGAATTGTCTCTTTGCATGGTATCCCTCAAGTAATCTCCTCAGAACGTGGAAGCTTGTTCACTTCCAAATTCTGGGATTCCTTCCAGTCAGCTATGGGTACCAAGATTCGCTTCTGCACAGCTTTCCATCCTCACACAAGTGGTCAAGTCGAGAGGGTGAATGAAATACTCGAAGATATGCTCAAGGCATGTGTTATCTACTTCCATATGAAATGGGAAGATTGTCTTCCATTTGACGAATTCTCCTACAACAACAACTTCCAAGCAAGTTCAGGCAAAGCAAAACTGGAAATTATCTATGACAGAAAGTGTCGTACCCCTCTCAACTGATCCGAGACTGGTGAACGTCAACTCATTGGCAATGATTTGATCTCAGAGGCCGAAGATATACGCAAAGTCATACGTGAGAATCTCAAGGCCGCGCAATCGCGCCAAAATAGCTACTATGACGGCAAGCATCGTGACTTGGCTTTCGACATTGGAGATCGTGTGTATCTCCGTGTTTCTCCTATGAAGGGAACTCAGAGGTTCGGTATCAAGGGCAAGCTATATCCAAGATATGTGGTCCCTTTCAAGATTGTTGGGAAAAGAGACGATCTAGCCTACCAACTCGAGCTTCCTCCAAACTTCTCCAACATGCACGACGTGTTTGACGTGTCACAACTCTGCAAGTGCTTCTAGATGCCCGAGTGCACCGTCTCCTTTGAAGAAATTGATCTTCAAGCCGATTTGTCTTATAATGAGCACCTCGTTGCTATCCTTGAAGAGACCGAGCGCAAGACTTGCAACAAATCAATCAAATTCCTGAAAGTGAAGTGGTCACACCATACCGACAGAAAGCTATGTGGGAACGCGAGGATCACCTCCGTTCCGAATTTTTGGAGTTCTTTCAGTCCTAGATCTCAGGATGAGATATTTTCGTAGTGGAGGAGAGTTTGTAAAGCCCCAGATGTAACAATTCGCTTTATGGCAATATATTCATCGTTGACTTAATCAATTCCATTCTGGGATCCTCCTTCATTTCGGGTATTTTGTGTTTTTGCTTTGAGCATGTGTCGCATATCATTATGCCATTTTCGTCATGGGCATTGCTTTGGCTTAGTCTCACTTGCATCCGTGTGTAGTTGCATCGTCTCCATCCTCTCCGTTGTCCGTTTCGGATTCTGAATCTCTCACATGGCACCTGTCGCACCTCTGTAGCCTTTTTTTGTGAGCGGGATAAAAACATCCTTGGAATGGGCCGAGAGTTGTCGAGTGGTCTTGGTATATCACCGGTAGACCGCCTGTCAAATTTCATTCCATTTGGAGGTCGTTTGAAGCCCCAACGATTAACCGCGTTAACCACCGGAAGCCTTTTCTCTTTAGCCCATCACACCTTCTCACCAGCCCACAAGCCCATCTAAACCCCCTCCATGCTCTTTGCCGTTGGATCATGATCGTTTGGGCGGAAACCGCACCTCAATAGCCCTCTCCTAGCTCCCTCTACCTATTTAAACAACCCCCACATCCATTTTCGGATAAAAACCCTAGATCCGAGCTCCCGGCGCCGCCGGACACGTCTGCCGATGGCCGGACGCGTCCAGCCACCCCCTCAGCCAATCAGATCGCGCCACATCGCCTCCATCATGCCCACATCGCCACCGACGCCCGAGGCCCAGATCCGGCCCGCCCCGGGGCCGAACCGGGCCTCGCCGGGCCCGTGCCTCAACCGTTGCCTCCCCAAGCTCCGGCTCTGCCGCCTCGAGCTCTGCCACCGCTTGCGGTGCGCCACCGCCCATTTCACCGCCTCCGTCGCACTCCGCCTAGCCGCCTCCTCGCCCGAGAGCGCACCTCCGCTGCCGGCTCGGCATGGGGCCCGCGCCCGCCACCGCGCGCCTAGCCGCCGCCACATGCCCGCCGCCGCGCGCCTCGCCGCCCCGACAGTGTCCGGCCACCTCGCCGCCGGCTGGCCGCCGCCTCCCCGCACTCCGGCCGCTCCACGCCGTTGCCGTCATCCGCGCCACCGTCGCCAGAGCCGCCGTCTTCGTCAACTCCGGCGAGATCCCGATCTGGATCTGATAGTGGACGAGATCCACCACCCCCCATACAAACAGCCCCACGTCCCCAGATCTCTCCGTCCTGCACTTCTCCATCCCGTTGCCTCTTTCGCTGGTATAAATTCTACTAAGTCCCTGATCCCTAATATCATGATGCCCTCTTTGCCATGCCATATCTCCGTGCTCGTAGCTCCGATATGCGTGTAATATATATGGATTTGTTCGTCTCAGAGTGCTCTACATGTTTGTATGATTTGCACGCATGTTAGGGTTCATCTTGATGTCTTAATCTTCGTTCCCAAACTGATGTTGCTGTTACGTTTCAGCTTAAGTTGTCTATCAACATCATGCGTGCATGTTTAACATGGTGTATCTTTGTGCATGTTGGTCGAAATGGAGTGTATGATATGTCAAAATGTTCGTCTTGTGATGCTCTTCATGATGTATGCATTTGCATACATGTTAGGTTGAATTATGCCATGTTTATCCCTGTTACAAAAGTGATTCTTGCTATTAAGATGCTGAAATTGTTATAACTTGTTGTTTTGTCTTTTTCGTAGCATTTTGTGTGATTTTCTTTTGAGCCACATGTCAACATGTTTTAGGAGTATAATAATGGTATCTTTGAAGTGGTGTAATTTGTTTTTCATGGTATGCCTTGTGGTGACTTGAACAAGCTTGTAAACATGCCATGTCATTGTTGCTGTTTTTACACTTAGTGAAAAACTACTAAGTCTGGAATCTATTATAACATGTTGCCATGTAAACTTGATGCTACAATCTTTGCCATGCATGTTTTGGAATAACCAGTGAGCATGTCTTGATGTCCATGTAATTTTCTATCAATCAATTCCTTTGTTACATATATTCCCTGCTATAGCTTGTTGTTATCGTGCTCTCAAAATGTTTGAAATCTGAACTGTCAGCCTGTTAACAGAATGTTCAATTTGGCAAAGCTCATGTTAATCAACCCTTGCATGGAATGAATTATCGCTTTGGATGAATTGGAAGTATATTATGTCTTCTTCATGCTCATGTAATTTTCATGCTTTTTATAATTGATTTGCTTGCTGTTATGTGCCTCTAAAGGAAGCAACATATTGTTCCTAGTTGCATGTCCAGTAATTTTCAATAAGTCTGAAAACCTGTTAACTTATTGAATCTTGCCATGCTATTTTAATTGTGTGCCAGTAAGTTTTTGGATGTGCTCAAAGTTCATACTTGTAAAGAATTATGTCTACTTCACAACCATGCCTTTTGTCATCATGTTTGGGTGCTGTAGCATATTTAAACCTTGCTCCAAAGATGCCACGTTGCTGTTAACATCAGTTTTTTATTGCATCTTCTTTTGCTTAGCATTTGCAAACCATGCATCCGAGTCCAATGATCCTTATATCGATTTCGACCAAAATCTTTCAATCTATCCAGTGGCATGCTTGGTTTGCCATGTTCTTGCCCACATCCATCATGTCTTCACATGTCCTTCCCGGCTTCATCTCCTTTCATACTGGTAGCTCCGTAGCATCATACTTGCATCTCTCTTGCATAGCATGTGTTCTTTTCTTGTCTAGTGTGTTTATTTGGATGCTTGTTTATGTTTGGGTAGCACCGGGAGACAAGTTCGAGTCCGAGGTAGAGACAACCGCTGAGTATGATTACGAAGAGCAAGGTCCCAATAACACCGAAGACTTACCCGGAAAGATGACGATTCCTTGATATCACCTCTACTGTTGCTATGCTAGATGCCTCTGTAACGCCCAAGATGCAACTATATCTCCCACGTGTCGAGGCATGACTTAGAGGCATAATCGCATTTTGGTATGATGCAAGAATGTTATCTTCACACATTCCCATGTACAAGAACAAAGGAAAGAAATACATAGTTGACTTACAATTGCCACTTCACACAATGCATAAATAAGTCATAGATTCATCCAAGTACAATCATGGTCCGTCTACGGACAAATCCAAAAGAAAAGAATATAACCACCCACTATGCCCGATCGGCCCTAGTAGGAACCACTACTGATCATCGGAGAACGTCACGTACATACGCCCATGTTCCTCATCGAACTCCCACTTGAGTTCCTGGCCATCAACTCAATCGTCCTCGGTTGTACCTGCACTTGTGTTTGTAGTAAACTGTGAGTCGTGAGGACTCATCAATCCCATTCCCTGGTATCAAAACTATTAAAGCCTTTGGGTAAGGATAAAGTGTATAAGTGGGCTGCTGCAAGCGCTAAGCGTAGATGAGGTGGCTAGCTTACGTATCATCAGAGCGAGAAGAGAAGTGAAAGCCATTGGTCGTGAACTAAAACATGATCACTAGATGATCCTGTCTACCTACGAGTCATCCATAACCCAACCGTGTTCTCTTCCCGAACTCCCTCGAAAAGAGACCATAACGACTACTCACACGGTAGTGTATTATGTTTAGGTTTTGTGTCAAGTTATCTACAACCGGATATTATCAAATTCCAGTCCGCCACATAACTGGGGGCATGGCTTTCGAAAGATCATAACCCTGCAGGGGTGTCCCAACTTAGCCCATCACAAGCTCTCACGATCAACAGAGGTAAAAAAACCCCTATCTTAGGGACTACTCGATCAGACTCGGAATCCTGGTGTACAAGATATTTCGACAATGGTAAAACAAGTCCAGCAAAGCCTCCCGACGTGCCGACACCCTGATAGGAGCCACACGTATCTCGTCTCAGGCCACAAACAGATAGGTCAGGCTACGGGTATTACGAGATACCTCGGGTTTCCCCGAGGCGGCCCCGCAGTCCGCCCGGTTTGGACCAACAGTCATGTGGAGCATTGGCCCGAGTTGTTAGTTAAGAATCTACGGGTTAGCTAGTCCCTATGCAAATTTTAGTTGTTATAAGGCAAATGGTAAAACCAAAGTTGGGCCTTGCAGGAAGAGTTTTATTGAAAGCGAACTATCAAGGGGTCCCCATATACCCAACCGTGTTAGGAACGCAAAAATCAAGGGACATAACACCGGTTTATCGGATCTTAAGGTGGCATGAGTGGAACGAAACACCGAGCAAAAGGCCAATCCTTCCACCCATTGCCAAGTATATAAGGTGCATTAATGCAATAATAGATATTGTGTTATGCCCAAAACCCAATCCACATGGAGCAAACTTCATCTTCACCTACAACTAGCAACGCTATAAGAGGGGGTTTGAGCAAAAATGTAACTTAGCCAAACAACGGCTTGCTAGGTGGGTAGTTAGAGATTTCATGGCAAGGTGGGGCTGACATGCAAAAGGATAGGTATTGCGATAAGCAATAGAGCGAGGCATCTAGCATGGCAACAATAGATGTGATATCAACGAATGGTCGTCTTGCATGGTAAGTCGTCGGTGTACTCGGGACCTTGCTCTTCGTACTCGTACTCAGTGGCTGACTCGACCTCGGACTCGAACTTGTCTTCCGGGGCTACCCAACATAACAAGCATCCAAGTAAACACACTTGACAAGAAAGAACACATGCTATGCAAGAGAGATGCAAGTATGATGGTATGGAGCTACCGATATGAAAGGAAATGAAGCCGGGAAGGACGTGTGAAGACATGATGGATGTGGGCAAGATGTTGGCAAACCAAGCATGCCACTAGATGGATTGAAAGATTTCGGTCGAAATCGATATAAAGATCATCGGAATCGGATGCACGGTTTGCAAATGGCAAGCAAAACAAGATGCAATGCAAAACTGAAGTTAACAACAACATGTCATCTTTGGAGCAAGGTTTAAATATGTTACAACACCCAAACATGAAGGAAAAAGGAATGTATGTGAGGTAGACATGATTCTTAACAAGTATGAACTCAGAGCACACACAAAAACATACCTGAACATAAGTAAACTAGCATGGAAAGATTCAATAAGTTAACAGATTTCTCAGAATTAGTGAAATTTTACTGGGCGTGCAACCAGGAACGATATGTTGCTGGTTTGGAGGCACACAACAGCAAGCAACAAAATTATAAAAAGCAGGAAAATTACATGAGCATGAAGAAGACATAATGTACTTCCAATTCATCAAAAGAAAAAATTCATTCCATGCAAGGGTTGCTTAACATGAGCTTTTCCAAAGTGAATGTTCTGTTAACAGGCTAATAGTTCAGATTTCAAGCATTTTGAGAGCAAGATAACAACAAGCTACAGCAGGGCATATATGCAAACAAAGGCATGGATTGATAAAAAAACATGGACATCAAGATATGCTCACAAGTTATATCAAAACATGCATGGAAAACATTGTGGCATCTAGTTTACATGGCAACATGTTATAACAGATTTCAGACTTAGCTGTTTTTCACTAAGTATAAAAACAGCAACATTGACATGTCATGTTTACAAGCTTGTTCAAGTCACCATAGATAATATCATGAAAAATCAAATGCACCACTTAAAAGATAACATGATTATGCTCCTAAAATATGTTGACATGTGGCTCAAAAGAAAATCACACAAAATGCTACGAAAAAGACAAACCATCAAGTTATAACAATTTCCGCAACTTAATAGCCACAAGCACTTTTACAACAGGGTTAAACATGGCATAATGCAACCTAACATGTATGCAAATGCATCCATCATGAAGAGCATCACAAGACGAACTTTTTGACATATCATACACTCCATTTGGACCAACATGCACAAAGTTACGACCTCACGAACATGCTAACATATTGTTAACAGACAACTAGTGCTGAAACAGTAACATCACATAGCAGTTTGGCAACGAAGATTAAGATATTTGGATGAACCCTAACATGCACAAAACTGATGCCAACACGTAGAGCACTTCGAGACGAACATTTCCATATAACATATGCGTAAAACGGAGATACGGGCACAGAGATACGACATGATGAAGGAGGCAACATATTATCACCGATCTGGGACTTTGTGGAATTATAACCTTCAGAAAGTCAACGGGATGGGGCCGTGCGGGACGAGGAGATCCGGGACGGACGCGGTGGCATTTGGTTCACGGGAGTGGTGGATCTCATCCACCTTCCCGATCCAGATCCGGATCTGGCCCGACGGCGGCCGGAGTTAGCGCGGACGGTGGCCGGCGACGGGGTCTGAGGCAGTGCGGGGCGGGGCGGCGCCGGCGACGGAGGACGGCAAAGCGACGAGCTCGCAGTGGCGGAGCATGGCGCCGGCGAGGAGGCGGTGTAGGCGCGGCCGTCCGGCGTGGCGGCGGTGCCGAAGTTCGGCTGGCGTCGGCGAGGCGGAGGGTGCCGGTCGTGGCGGAGAGCGGCGAGCGGAGCTACTGGGTGTCGATGGCGGGTGGCGCCGGCGGAGCTGCGGGCTCGCGGCTACGGGGAGGTGAGGCTGGTGGTAGCGGTCGGCGGAGCTTCGAGCAGTGGCCGGCGGGGTCGGTGGCACGGTTCGGCGCGAAGGTCGTGGTGGTGGGGCGGAGTCGGCGTTGGAGAAGATGGCGAGGCGATGGTGTGGCGGAGGCGTGGGGTCGGCCCCGGCGCGGCCCGGGCGCGGGCCTGCCGTGGGCCAGGCGGGCCCAGTCGGCGGGGAAGTGGGCACGGTTGGCGCTGCCACTAGCGGTCTACCACGTGGCGGCGGGGAGGTCGTCGAACACGTCCGACGGCGGTGAACATGTCCGGCGCGGAGAGGGGAGT